>BSBN01000579.1:0-1250000 GCA_027924645.1 Cunninghamia lanceolata
AGAGAGAGAGAGAGAGAGAGAGAGAGAGAGAGAGAGAGAGGTCCCTATGCCTTTACCTTGATGCATGTTGTTGAACCCCTAAATTTAGCTAAGACTGAAACCTTGAAACTCTAAAAAATTTGACAAAGTTTGAAATATGAGGATCCTCCAAATTCTAGAATCTACAATTTAATTTGTATGGATCTGACACCACTCTCAAACATCCTACGAGTATATACATAAATTATAAGAAAGGTATATAGTAAAACGTAAATACCAACTTATACTTAAATGTTTATTTTATGTATATACCCTTGGTCTCTTCCTAGAGTGAAGGAACTTCAAGGATTCCCATTTTAACTACTTTAAAATGCAAGCACGTTATAACATGCTTACGTTATGGCTTGGTAGTTACCAATCCTAGGATCGATAACTACTAAGCCATAACGTGAGCGCATTATATTGCCCTCACGTTATGGCTTGTTTGGACCAAAAAGTGGTTCTGGCCACTTTTTGGTCCACCATCTTTTTGCACATGCCCTAATACTTGATATAGATTTCAACATTCTTTCTTCCTTGTCTTCCTCTTCACTTTCACTCTTCTCAACAGGGCTAGCTTCTTGTTTTTCATCACTTTCATCATCTCTAGGGTTAGGGTTTCTTCAGTGGTCTTCCTCAAAAGAATCCATTTAGATCTTCATAGCTTTCACCATTTCAAGCATCTCTTCCATCCTTCTAGTGACATTAATAATACCATGGCCTCTATGTGGGGGCATCTTGGATTTGGTGTAAAATACCTTAGGTCAGTGGTTTGTCCATAATCACCCCTTCAAATTGCCTCATAATCAGCACTCTAGTTACAAGCTTCTGTGGATTTCCTTAGTTCATCAATCTATTTACAACTAGTAAGTTCATATGGATCTTTTACCCAACACTTCTGTATTGGAAGATACCCTTATTTAATTCCTAACTCATATCATGACTCATGAATCCAACATTAGGTTAACACTCCACTTGTTGATCTTCTTTCTTCTTTTATTATATACTCATTCAAAAGAATACATCAACTGAGCTCTAATACCATCTAATGCAATCATGGTATGAGTGTCTAATGAAGGATTATCTAGCCATGTAGTCAAGTGAACAAACTCACAATAAAACTCAATGGAATAAAAAAACAAGTTCTTTATTCATTCATAATCACAATGGAATTATAGTTTGTTGTGTTGGGCTTCTAACATGCTAGGACTCAATCATTTGATTACAAATGGATAAAATACAACATTTGAAGGATCTTGCAATACAACACCATGCCAAGCTATCTTCTACTTTCTTCTCTACTTTCTAATGATCTTCAAGGCTGTTTATATATTAGCTACTAAAATCAAGAGTGATCTTAGTCTACTGCAAGGTGGTGTAAAGCTCAATGCCAAATGAAATGTGTAATGATCCAAATGTGTAGATGAATCTCCCAATTGAAAGTGCTGATTAAGGATTGATGGATCTAGATGCGATGCACATCATAAGCACTCTTGGCCCACTATACCTTGATATGAGTTCCTTTTTTGCCACAAACTTTGGGAAGATATCACAAGCTATGAACATTGGAATTGAGTGTAAGCATGTTAAGCCCTTTAATAGTTCAAAAAATAAATGATGCCTTTTTGGTCATCAAAATATTCTAGAAATTGAATGTGACATTTATAGATTATTGTATAACATTTGTTCCAAACCACAGGATGAGATTGTCAAGTGCAGGGAAATGCAATAGGATTTGTAGTGACTAGCTAAAGATTGGAATACAAATGAAAACCTGCAAACAAAACAAACAAGTAAAAGAAAATATTTTTTCTAACATCTCAATCCATAATGCTCATAATTAAACATAAATATTCATCTTAACTAAGAGTTAGGATACATCATAATTATCTAAAGCATAGTTAAACAAGAGTGAATCATTATCATTACAATAATTAAGCATATTATTCTTTACCATATTATAACAAAACTTAAATTACAATATCCAATGATATCTCATTAGTGAATAACCCTCACTATGCATGTACAAGGCCATGCTCAAGGCATCAAATATCAAATTATATACAATAACTGACTATCAAGTCATTAGAGAAAAACATTGCATCTGGATCATATGACATCTGTCTTCATAAGCCTTGGCTTGTCTTTTTCTTGGGAAGGAGAGCATAATCTGAGTGCTTTTCCTCTAACCATAGACTGGTGGTCCCCCGCACAACTTCCTACCTAGAAACAATCCTACCCTTCACGAAAGGTATAGATATAAGGAACCGTTAGGTTATCCATATGAGTATCTGGTGTTGTGTCTTTCATAATGCCTCATGGTCACACAACTATAGATCCACTCTAACTATGCATGACACTAGTGGAGACATTATGCCATCTGGAGCACTGTGGACCGATCATGTATGCAGAGATGGATTCATTACTTTGGCCAAAGATTTACATACAAATGCGTTATGCAATGAATGTTGTCGTATGTCCACCACCTTGACTCAACTTATAGGCTATCATGTCCTATAGTAAACATAATTTGACCTTTCTTGGTCTTGGATAGATAAGTTCAAAGTGTCTTAGTCCATTCCTTGAACATTCAACTCCTATCTTGAGAACCCATTCCCAAGGGTCTCATTGCTTAGGCAATAGGGAACTAGTGACTCCATGTCACTTTGTCCTGCACTTTTATGAAGAAATAAGTTCATTCATGTTTTCAACACTTAACCTTACCTAGTTGGCGTTTACTTTATTTACCTAATTCCAAGGTTTATATTTAGAACATAATGTCAAAAGAAGTACTTGTAATGACTCATAGAGTCAATCCCCTTTAAAAAGGTTCTATCTCAAGAGACCCTCTTGACTCCATATACTTAAATAAGAATATTTTCCATTCACAAAGATGGCATTCACTTACTTTTATACAACAAAGTTATAGTTACCTAGGGTTTATTCTTGTAAAAGAATGTATCAAAAGATTAACCTTCCCATAGGGAATGTGGCATGCACTCATGGCTGCCAAGAAGACATCAATATGTCTACATGAATCTTCCCATTTTCATGAGAAATCATTATAGCATCAGTATACATTACATGCAAAAAGGATACTAATACAAAACAGTCGAAGCTTGAAATCATTTAGTTTGAGTTGATAAGTTATAATACTGAGTGCACATGACACAACTCAAATTTTCCACTAAGACTAGAGTAGTCAATACTATAATATCGTTTGGCCATACTTGTTACTATATGCATGGCACTGTGGTATCAATATCATAAGCCGATACCCTTGGCCTTCACATACTCATTAAACATTGTCGCCCTATCAGGCTCTTTAACAAATACCATATTTTCATGCCTTCTTGGCTATTGAATAGTCATAAAGAAACATTAATAAAAATGATTCAAGACTCGATAATAGTTTATCATAAGTTGATAGCCCTTTTGGGTTCTACACAACTATAATAATATAACACCTTCTTGGTTTTACACAGTCATTATAATGATGACAGGATGATACAAAGATATTAAGGTGGTTTAAATCCTTGCCATACGACACACGGTAAGAATCATAGGTTTAGAATGCATAGGCTTCGACCTCCATGTTGGCCATGCATCACCATAGCAATGATTTCATAATGATAATTGTTGGGAGTTAAGGTGTCTCAACCTTGGTAATTCCTAGCATTGGTTATTTAATTGTATATTTATTTATTAGCCTATGTTGTTTTTTAAGTTGCACATCCTGTTTTGTCATCTAGTGTGAAGTGGCATGGTGTGTTGTCACTCCACTTGGAATGTGACTAGGATGGTCAACTCATCCCATGTGGATATGAGCATCCCATATTGTGGTAGAGGTTTTCTTCCATGTGTCGATATCTTGAGCAGTGTGTAAGGAGTTATGATGCGTAACTGTTATGATAGATTCCTATGACAGATTCTATGATGCGTAAGAGTTGTAAATAGAAGATCCTATGATAGGTGAAGACAAGTGTCAAAGAGAATCTTTGATAAAGGCATCTTTGGGCACCCAAGGTGGGTTATGACATGTTGTAAGAGGAATATGCTATTTTTAGTCAGTGTATGACAAATTCTCTTACAGTTGTAAGTGCTATCAGTTATGACAGATTCTATGACAGCTGTAAGGTGTGTAAGAGCATCTGTCATAGCCTATCTTAGGAAAAGGCACCCACATTGGGATGGGGTGTTGTGAAAAGTGTCAAATCCATGTTGTGATGTTGGAAAAATGTCCATAGGCGTGGGTTTTGGGCCATGAGGTCAAGATGGATGCCCATCTCTAGAAGGTTCCATATTTGCCTTGTAAACTCTATTTAAATAGGTGCTTGGATAGGAGATGCATATTGGTTTTGACAGGTACTGTTATGCTGCCAAAATATCTCCAGATATGAGTGTCGAAGACTCCTACAAGAGCATTAGCTCTAAAACTGTATTGTAACCTTGATTGTTTACTGTAATACATTTGAGCTGTGTTTTGGAGTGTGGGGTTTTTGTCCTGAAAGGGTTTTCCCCATGATATATCTTCTCTCTCTCTCTCTCTTTATGTGTTGTGTTGCTGCTGTAATCTTTATGTTATGTGATTAATATTTCTGCAATTGTAAGGATTTAAAGTAATTTGCATATCTCTCCCCTTATTAGATTAGTGTAGGAAGCGATTTCTGCACACCTAGCTTCCTTTCAGTTGGTATCAGAGCTTGGCCAGTTTTGGTCCTAGCTGCTGGGTAGGGGTTTTTTGTGCTGATCTTAGATTGGTGGGAGTTTGTGTAGAGTATTCTATAATCTTGTTGTAGGAAGAAGATGGCAGGCACATTCAGAAGAATAGAGGTAGAGAAGTTTAATGGCAACAATTTCGAGTTGTAGAAACTTAAAATGGAAGATGTGCTTGTTGATAGAGTCCTATGGGAAACAATTTTGGTACAAAACCAACAACATTGGTACAGGAAGATTTAGATCTCAAAGATCATAAAGCCAAGGGTCTTGTGAGACTCTGTTTGGCTGATTCCGTCATGTTAAGTGTTCATGAAGAGAAGACTGTGAAGGAGCTATGGAAGAAACTTGGTGATGTTTATCAGGTTAAATCCCTGGTAAACAAGTTATTCCTATAGAAGAAGCTATATTATCTAAGGATGGAAGATGGAGGATCGGTTGCAGATCACATGGATGCTTTTAACATGCTAGTTGCACAATTGACATCCATTGGTGTGAAGATGGAGGAGGAGGATCATTGTATGACCTTGCTTTGTTCTTTACCAGACTCGTGGGATCATCTTGTAATGGCCATCGGGAGCACTACAACCACCTTCAAGATGGATGAGGTAGTGTCTTCATTGTTATCTAAAGAGATGCGGAGAATGTCATCCGAGTTGGCTAAAGAGGCTCTTGCGGTTCGTGGAAGACCCAAGGAGAAAGGAAAAAAGGACAAGAAAACTGAGAAGGGTAGATCCAAATCCCGTGGGAGATCCAAATCTCCTGGAAAGTCTAAGGCACTGTGTTGGAACTATAGAAATACTAGGCATTTCTTAAAGGAGTGCAAGGAGGAGAAGAAGAAAAAGAAGAAGAACATCTCCGATTCTAAATCTAACAAGTCACAAGATGATGGTGATGCTTTCATCACTGTCTTGGCCACCCATGCATCTGGTGATGTGTGGCTAATTGATTCTAGTGCCTCTTTTCACATGACCTTGCATTGAGACTGGTTTACAAAGCATGAAGAGTTTGATGGTGGAAGAGTGTACCTGGGTGACGACTCTCATCTGAAGATAGTTGGTCATGGAAGAGTCACAATCCGATTCCTTGATGGATGAGTGAAGGGGATCTCTAGGGTTATGGACATCCCAAGCTTGGAACGGAACCTGCTTTCTGTAAGTAGTTTGAATGATGCAAGTGTACAGGTTGTCTTCTCGAAAGAAGGATGCAAAATGACTAGAGGAGCTATGGTACTTGTGAAGGGTACTCTGTTTCAGCTAGAGGCATGCATTTCACAATGCAATAGTTCTCCTGACTTGAAGAAAAGAGCTGTGTCACTGCATCCCCACCATTGGAACCAACAACTAAAAGATCTATTGTATCAACTTCTGATGGTAGTGCATTTTGGGTACCTAAGGGTGCTCATGCTTTGGAAGTTAAACTTCCTGCTGAGAAGACAATGTTATGGCATAAGAGACTTGGCCACATTGGTGAGAAGGTTCTTAGAACCCTAAAAAATAAAAACATCGTTGAGAGGTTAGATGATTGTAATCTTGATTTCAACTTTTGTGAACATTGTAATATGGAAAGCAAAATCGTGTTTAGTTTTACTCAAGTTCTCATAAGTCTTATGGTGTATTGGATCTTATTCATTCTAATGTGTTTGGTCTAGTTAATGTTCCTTCAATCTCTAAATCTGTATATTTTGTATCTTTCATAGATGATTATAGTAGAAGGACATGGATTTATTTTATCAGAAGTAAATATGAAGTCTTTAGTTAGTTCAAAGAATCTAAATCTTTTGTTGAGAATCAGACTAGTAAAAAGATTAAGTCTTTGAGAACTAACAATAGTGGTGAGTTCTGTTCCACATAATTTGATAAGTTCTGTAAAGAACATGGGATTGAAAGACATAAGACAACTCCATACACCCCGCAACAAAATGGAGTTGCGAGAGGATGAACAGGATGCTGATGGAGAAGGCTAGGAGTATGCTTAGTGGAGCTGGCCTTGAACAGAAGTTTTGGGCTGAAGCTGCTGCCACTGTTTGCTACCTGGTAAACAGGTCTCCTACCTCACCTCTTGTTGGTAAGACACCCATGGAGGTGTGGTCTAGTAAGAATCCTTCAATAAGACATCTTCATGTTTTTAGTTGTGAGGTATATGCTCATGTGCCTAGGGAGAAGAGGTCAAAATTAGAGAACAAGGTTGTTAAGTGTATCTTCATTGGCTATGGTGTCGATGTGAAAGGGTATAAGATTTGGGATCCTGTGGCCAAAAAAGTGTTGTATAGCATAAGTGTTATTTTCAAAGAGCTAACACCTTCTTTAATTGTTCTACAGCCAGAAGAGAAAGAAAAGAAAGAGGATGTGTTTCAGTTTCCCACTACCCCTGAGAAGACTGAACCTACAGACCCTGTGAGACCTGATGATGAGGAGAGCTCTAGCAACTCTAAAAGCTCAGAAGAAGAAGGAGCAGAACCTCAACCTTAGCCATTAAGGAGGTCTACACGAACAAACAAGCAACCTAATAGGTTTGGATATTCATTGCTAGATTCTAGTTGTGCTTTTGCCTTGATTACTAATGTTGATGAGCCTAGAACTATGACAGAGGATATGGGCATGAAAGATGCAGGTTCTTGGAAGGAGGCCATGGAAGATGAGATGGCTTCTTTAGAGAGGAATAAAACTTGGGACTTGGTGCCTTTGCCTGAAGGACGGAAACCCATTGGCTGTAAATGGGTGTTCAAGAAGAAATTTGGTGCAGATGGAAGTGTTGAGAAGTATAAAGCCAGATTGGTTGCGAAGGGGTACTCACAAGTGGAGGGAATTGATTATGGTGAAATTTTCTCTCATTGCAAATATGACATCTATTCATTTCCTGTTATCTCTTGCAGTAGCTTATGACTTAGAGGTGGAGAAGATGGATGTGAAGACAACATTCCTTCATGGTGATTTGGAGGAAGAGATTTATATGTCACAGCCAGAGCATTACATAGAAAAAAGCAAAGAAAATTTGGTTTGCAAACTAAAGAAGTCTTTGTATGGTTTGAAGCAATCTCCTAGGATGTGGTACATGAAATTTGATGCCTTTGTGTTGTCCATTAGATTTCTAAGGTCAAAATTAGATAATTGTGTGTATTACAAGTTTGACAATGATCGCATTCTCATTATTGCATTGTATGTTGATGATATGTTGTTAATTGGGAATGGTAAGAATATGATTTCTGATTTGAAGTCTCAGTTGTCAGCACAGTTTGGAATGAAAAACTTAGGGGCAGCCAGGTACATTATGGGAATGGAAATCAGAAGAGACAGAGCAAATAGAAAACTTTGGTTAAGCAAGAGTAAGTATGTGAAAACCATGTTGGAGAGATTCAGCATGGCAGATTGTAGACCATTGTCTATTCTTGTTTCTTTGGGGACAAAGTTATCTATTAATGATTGTCCAAAGTCTTCTTCTGAGATGAAGGACATGAGCAGAGTACCTTATGCTAGTACTATTGGCAGATTGATGTATGCTATGGTCTATACTAGACCAGACATTGCTCAAGTAGTGGGAGTCCTTAGTCAGTTTATGGCTAATCCTAGACGGGTACATTGGGATGGAATGAAGAGAGTGTTCATATATTTGCAGGGTACTTCTAAGTATTCCCTATGTTATCATGGTCATCCTACATGACCTCCACATTCTGTAAGTATTCATGGATTTGTGGATTCTGATTGGGCAAGTGACATTGACAGCAGGAGATCCACCAGTGCTTATGTGTTTACTATGTTCGGTGGTGCAATTAGTTGGATGAGTAAGTGGCAACCTGTGGTTTCTTTGTCCATGAAAGAAGCTAAGTATATGGTAGATACTCATGCTTGTAAGGAAGCCATTTGTCTTAAGAGGTTGTGTTCAGATATTGGTGTTGATGTAGGATAGATTACTATCCTTTGTGATAGTCAGAGTGCGATTTGCATAGCAAAGAATCTGACTTTCCATGCCAGAACAAAGCATATTGATGTATAGTTTCATTTTGTGTGAGACATGGTAGAGGATGGGAAGGTGATATTGGAGAAGATAGACACTTTGAAGAATGTTGCAGATGCATTGATGAAACCAGTGGGCACAGACAAGTTCAGATGGTGTTCAGAGTCTATGGGCCTCTCAGCCTATAGCAGTTAAATCCTGTTATTTCTATTGTCTCTTACAAGGTGTTCGACAAGTGGGAGAATGTTGAGAATTAAGGTGTCTCAACCTTGGTAATTCCTAGCATTGGTTATTTAATTGTATATTTATTTATTAGCCTATTGTGTATTTTAGGTTGCACATCCTCTTTTGTCATCTAGTGTGAAGTGACATGGTGTGTTGTCACTCCACTTGGAATGTGACTAGGATGGTCAAATCATCCCATGTGGATATAGGAGTCCCATATTGTGGTAGAGGTTTTTTTCCATGTGTCGGCATCTTGAGCAGTGTGTAAGGAGTTATGACACGTAACTGTTATGACAGATTCTATGGCGAGTAAGAGTTGTAAATAGAAGATCATATGACAGGTGAAGACAAGTGTCGAAGAGCATCTTTGAGGAAGGCATCTTTGGGAATCCAAGGTGGTTTATGACATGTTGTAAGAGGAATATGCTATTTTTAGTCAGTGTATGATAGATTCTCTTACAATTGTAAGTGCTGTTAGTTATGACAGATTCTATGACAACTGTAAGGTGCATAAGAGCATTTGTCATAGCTTATCTTGGGACAAGGCACCCACATTGGGATGGGGTGTTTTGACAAGTGTCAAATCCATTTTGTGATGTTGGACAAGTGTCCATAGGTGTGGGTTTTGGGCCATGAGGCCAATATGGACACCCATCTCTAGAATGTTCCATATTTGCCTTGTAAACTTTATTTAAACAGGTGCTTGGATAGGAGATGCATATTGGTTTTGACAGGTACTGTTATGCTACCAAAATATCTCTAGATACGAGTGTCAAATACTCCTGCAAGAGTATTGGCTCTGAAACTGTATTGTAACCTTAATTTTTAACTGTAATACATTTGAGCTGTGTTTTGAAGTGTGGGGTTTTTCTCCTGAAAGGGTTTTCCCCACGATATATCTTGTCTCTCTCTTTATGTGTTGTGTTGCTGCTACAATCTTTATGTTATGTGATTAATATTTATGCAATTGTAAGGATTTAAAGTAATTTGCATATGTCTCCCCTCATTAGATTAGTGTAGGAAGCAATTTCCACACACCTAGCTTCCTTTCAATAATACAGAAAGGCACTTGCAGCCTTAGAAACTTATAACGACAGTTTAAACCTATGTTAAAACATAGTATTAAACCTTGTAGCTTAAACAGCCTTGAAGGCCATTAGATAATAGCATATGATAGTCATGGGTCGACACCGTTGACGCCCTTTTGTATCAAGAAGAAACATTTGAACACCTATATCCAATAATAGATTATTGAATTCAATTCTATAGGCCGTAATTCATACCTGTAGGTAGTCTTAGTCATAGGTTAGTTAATTACTGAAGGGCTCTTAGGCATACACAAATGATAAGGTTCAACTTCTTTCTATGCTACTCCTATAGCAGCAATATCTCTAGTGCTCTCGAAAGATTATCTCGTCTGCCTATTCCCTGCCTCCTTCCCCAAAATGAGAATCACATAACATCCAAAAACAAAAGTGAAAAGAATCTTTTCCAGGAATGGGTATCAATCGATACCTTGCATGCCTTTCAAGAATAGTTTATGCATGGATTAATGTTCACCACCTCATAGGATCTCACAGATCCACTTATCCCATCATTGATAGGATGCCTACGGATAAGGCTAGAGTTTAGGAAACACCTAGCCACCACTCCTCTCCCCACTCCTCGCGGGTGGTGGCTGGCCAAGTTCCACAGAAATACATGAACAAAATCTAATAAAATAAAATGTGTTTACTAAGGCATGTTCGACCTCTTAAAAGGTTAAGACAATTGTAACTTATATAGATTATATATTCTCTTATATAAGATTTAAGGGTTATCAAATTAACCAAGGTGTTAGTAATGTCAACACTATTAGAAAATGACACATTCTTACGATGCGACTTCAGGGTCGAGCATCACTTCCCCTTAGAGAATCGATCACTGTAAGACATATATATATCAAGATATAATAGTCACAAATCATAATATAGGAATAGACATGGAATCAAGGAGTCCTCGACAACTTTATGAAATTAGCAAATGACTCACATGGACGTTCTTGTGAACATCATCATTTAGTCAAATTGACGTTGAAGCCATCGAGAATAATCTAATTGTCAAATCATTATGAGAAAGTAAAAGACTAACAAGAAGAGACATAACTCACCCTAATAGAAAGGATTCATAAGGACAAAGTTTGATACTCAGATGGCAGTTTAACCCCTTTTCCTGACATCTATCTCTTCCTCCCGGATGATACCCTCCTTCTCTCTTTGAAGGATGATTACTTTCTTGATCAAACTCACCACCATAAAATCATGACTAGTGTATCATCATCTGATTTGTAAATCATAATAATTAAATAATCATTTCATCTTGAAATTTCACATCTAACTAACATTAGTCAGTATCCTCATAATCAATGATTAATTTGATATTTTCCACAAACATCCAATCATTAAACTATGGTTAATCATCCTGATTACCATGCAAATATAAGATTAAGCTAAATCATAAGTTGGGGATGTAACATTTTTAATGATGCAAGATTGCTCTTACACCCTGGGATGCTCCTACATCACAACCTATGATCCTATCTTCAACACTTTTATCTAAACAAGGGGGTTGTGTTGAAAAACATAGTAGGACCTACTATGTGGCAAGGGATGATTTATTGACTTCCTTGATAACAAGTCAATCCCTTTTTTGTGGATACAAAATCAAAGAGACACCAAGTAAGCAATTTAATTCCTACAATATCAATGTTAATGTAAGTGTTGATGTTATAGTGCAAATTCTTTATGTTATGGGAGATCCAATTACTTTATGATCTAAACTAATGACCTAGGGTTGATGCTCAACTTGAGGTGTTATGGTGTGTGGTTTGACAGGGTAAAAAGAATATTCTAGAAAGGATTGCTTTGAAAGAAAGAAATTTGGATTTCACAAAAGGAGGACGAGGTCATGACACATCCTAAGCTAAGGGACAAGGCTACACATGTGATATAGTCCTGACTAAGGGAATGTTGTAAGGGACTATTAGTCTAGGTTATTAATGCAAGAGCATCTAGAAGTATAAGGGCAATCTTGCATCACCCAAAAAAATTGATGATTTTATTTTCTATTCTTTTCAATTTTAGTATTTACGGATACCCATTTGCTTGAATAATGATTGAGAACCTTCCAAATTTCCAACATGCTAAAAATAGAAAACTACTATTTTTAGAAAGTTTACATTTGAGCACGTATGGAAATAAAAAATTTACTCAAAGCTCTGGAATTGAAAAATAAAACCTTTGGTGAAGGAATTGGCCAAAGATCATTTGTGGGTTGAAAGATATTAAAGTTTCCATTTCTTTAAAAACCCTGGAAAAGTTTCAAAGTCAAATATGAGGCACTTAAAGGCCCTGTACGGCCTCAAAAATGGGCAGAATTGACAAAGAGGATTATTAGAGCGTGTTAAGGGAAAATTGGATTCAACTGAATAATCAATATATCAATATCAATAATACCCAAAATTCAACGAAATATAGAAACAAAGAGATCAATCAAACAAAGAACTTCAAAAGCCTTTGCAAACCTCAAAGCTTCATAGCTTCCATTGGTTTCCTATCTCAATTGATCTTGCATGTATGAATAAGGCCCTCAGAGAGTGTGCTTCCTTGCTATGATTCCAAGATTGTCAATGGAGAATGGCTATGATAATGCTTTGTAATGAGAGGAGCTTCACAACAATGGTAGTAGTATGTAGTAACGAGCGTGATCACACGCAATGAAGGAATTGGTGCCAAAGGCACGCTGTAATTCCTGCAAAGTAAGTTTACTTAAAGCTTGGATGAATGAAATGGAGGAATAAGGTTCAATTTATAGACTTGAGAAAGAGAAGATCAACGGTAAAGAAAGAATGAGAATATCAACGGTATAGAAACCTTGGGGAAACATGCGCGAATAGGAAGAAGACAAGTGTCACCCAAAAGCTATTTTATTTGAGTTAACTACTTTCTTTTCTAAAGATAAGACATGCTTTTCATAAATTAGAAAGCTTTTTTCTAATTTAAGAGATATTGATAAAAATAAGGTTGATTGAATTAGTTAACTCAACTTGTGACTTGCTTTTGCATGATTTGAGAGAAATTAAATAATAAATTATTTAATTTTGTGTGCATGAAGAAGAAGACTTATTTTTAGAAGATTTGGAAGATCTTTGAAGATAGGAAAGCAAATTAAATAAATAAATTTATTTAATTATTGTGCATGATTTGGAAGAATAAATAAAATATTTGATTGTATTTTATTTTTAGAGACTGAGAGGATTTAAATAAATTTGATTGATTTATTTAAATTTGGAAGAATGATTTTGACTTAAATTAAATAATTGAGAATTATTTAATTGTTTGGAAGAATTTAATTAAATAAAAGATTTTATTTAATTTTGACTTTAGAATAGGTAATTAAATATTTTGATATTTAATTAACTTAGAGGAATATGAATCAAATAAATAAATTTGTTTATTTATTCATTGATAGAAGAATTAGAAGGGAATAAATATTAAGAATATTTATTTAGACTGAATCGTGTCATTTTTAGGCGTATACATTTTGCCCCTCTTTGAAGCAATGTGTTTTATCACGTTGTTTCAAAGAATAGATTTTTGATAATGATACATGTCTCAGTTTTCCCCTGGTATAGGTTTAACAACAATAGGATGCCCCCTCAGGAGATTGGACAAGAAGAAGGCAGAAGGACGTGAGACAGACAATCTCACGAAGAAAATGGATGAAGAAAGAGCTGAATGATACACTATGCAAGATAGAATGATAATAGACACAAGCAAGTAAGCAAGTATGCACAAATGATACAAAAACAAACAAGGAATTGCCTCTGTCGAGCGGTAAACTAATGGTATACTGATAATGACATACGACAGTGTTGTCATGGCAGGGAATGATATATCCCTAGACTAACATAGTAGGTGTGTTGTCATAGTGGGGAACGATGGATCCCTAGAGCAACATGAAGGATAGTGTCTGGAAATGAAACATGTCATGTAAGACACGTGTATTGGTCTGATTTCGACAATGTGACATCTTGTATAAGACAATTCAGTGATTATAATTGATTGAGTTAATTTATGACTAGACAAGGATCAAGACCATTGAGTGTGATTGGATCATTTGACAAGATTGACTTGACTTGATTGGTATGGATTAAGGATGGACCTGCATTTGGATCATTGCTCGGGTTGACCGAATTGAGAAGAATGGACCACAATGATAGATATAATTTTGATTAATAGAAGAATGACTTGACAGAAGGACTCACAAGCTTTTATTTGTATTGATACTCTGCATTTTTTGGATCTTTTATTGCATGGGATATAGATGTATGGATGTATAATGGATGTATGATGGATGCTTTGCTTTTGACATCTTGATGGTGCAAGTATTTTGAAGTGCTTATTTCATCATTGGGCAATTTTTTTGGTACTTTTTCCAAATGTTGTAAGTTAATACAAGCATCTAGGTATAATTGAACTGAGATGACCTGAGCATTGCTTACATGGATTTTGCTTTAGCAAGTTTAATACAAGCATCGAGGTATAATTGAACTGAGATGACCTGAGTATTTCTTGCGTATCAACAAACAAGTTTTTCCCCTATTCATGTTAGACCCCCGATGTCCTCGATGATCATTGTGTTGATCATGTCTTTAGACAAGGCTTCACATTACTAAAGATAAATCCACAAGCGGCAAACAAAGAAAATAATCGTGCCCCCATCATAGCATCTCTAGCTTTTGGCATCCTTGAGTAGCATAGGAAACATGATAACAAAAAGTGAAGACTTTAAGACACAACCAAGTGAAACAAAACATTCTTGCTTAAGATGTATTTTACTTGCCATAATTTGGATAGAATCATTTAGATCAGTTTAGGTGCTTTGCTTGTTTTGCTCTGGACAGGTTGATATCATGCGTCAAAAACTTTTTGCTTGTAAACAGGCTTTGCTTGCGCGTGCTTGCATCTAATGAAAAGGTTCCACAATCCTTTGGGGGAAAACAAACAATAAGGGACTGACCTAGTGCCTCGGGGGCACATTGATAATGGCCTTGCCTACGTGACGATGCAGAGGCAACGTAGTTCGGGACTTGGACCATGGATGGACTAGAGGAAAAATGACAAGGGATGGGTCAGAAGGGAAAGCGTCGGGGGCGCATAGATTAATGGCCTTGCCTATGTGACGACGCAGAGGCAATGTAGTTAGGGATTGACCCTATGATATTGATGATAGACGCTATGCTAGGCTGATACTATGGATAGGATACTGGATAAGACCTTAGTTGATAAGGCGAAAAAAGAGATAGAGTATCAAGCCATGATAGGTTATCGCTAGGTTTTTATTATGGACTAGATATGGACCGAATGAGACACGACATGGAATAGATATGGATTAGATATGGAACAAATATGGGTCAAATATGGAACAGATATGGATCAGATATGGAACAGATATGGATCAGATATGGATCGAATGATACTGATGACAAGGAAACACCACGAGGCAGATGTATGGGTTACAGTGGATACAGATGGTTAGGTAGAAGGAAGCAAGGATGTGATCTCCAAGGACTATGTTGCATAAGAATAATGTGCCCCATTGTAGGTAGAATACTTAGGATTTTTCATGGCAACACTTATGACGATAGGAGGACGAGAGGATAACGAGGAATTTGCATGGTTTGGAGGGATAAGGTATGTCAAGAGACACCTAAAACATTTGTCAACATTATGTCCCCAATCTTTATCAAGATAAAAAATAGAGGAATGGAAGATTAGGATGGATAGACTGGACAATATAGGTATGCAATGTATAGAAGGATAGGATAGGAAATGGTTGTTAATAACTAAGAGGGGGGGTGAATCAGTCATCCTAATAATTTCTTCCTTCTAAACTTTCTTATTAATCAATGCAGCATTAAATCAAACAAACAAACATTACTATGAAATGAAAAACACATGACACAGTATTTTTGATGTGGAAACCTTGTTAAGGGAGAAAACCACGGGGTGATTAACCCAAAGATTATTCTCTATTAGAAGAATAAGGAATTACAAAATGGCACTTGCCAATTAGGGCTCACTGCCCGAGCACACTGCTCACAAAGAGGTTCACTGCCTACAAGGAGACACATTGTCTACAAAATAATGTCATACAATACTTGAATTGATTGGAAGCATCCACATATGCTGGAGTTCAGTTCTGGTTAGGCTCAGTACACTGATCTGCTGCACTTCATCTTTCCTCTTCTCTTTATTTTGCTTTCCTTTCACATACTGAATCTTTCTTACTGCTTATCTCTACTCTGCTCTTTTTTGCATATCCAACTCACTTTTTCACACCCTCTCACAACTGAATCCATCCTATATATATATATCCGCGCTAGTGATTTCATTATCTTTCTAGTTAGCACCCGGAATAGTCTATCTTCTCACAAACTCTGTTCTGTCAGCTGAATCCTTGCACATCAAGTAATGCAGATCAAGCATATACTTGTAGAAATCATTAATCATGTCGGCCAAACATAATTCATGTCTTCATAACCTTTACCACTGTCAGAAATCATCCGGAAAGCAATCTGATGTTCTGTCAGTCAGTTCTTCCTCTGTTCACACTGTCACTCAGGAATCCAGTACTCAACTGTTCATATCTTTTTCCTTGTCCATCACCGGAGGCTAAGTCCTTGGAATCTATTACTCAAGGTAGTCCTCTTGACTTTCCTAAATCTACACTTCACCAAGATACTTCCTTTGAGAGATCCGGACCTGTCTGTTAGACCTTGCCATATGCTCTGTTCTTGTTTACCAGACCTCAACAATCTTCATTCTGACTTCCGGTAGAGACACACCATGTCCTGCGGATGTGTGGGATGAACTTTGTTGCCATCAATGACAACAATCATGAATCCATATAGTGTCTCTTGCCAACAATCTCCCCCTTTGGCATTGATGGCAACACTTATTGAAAAATGACTAAATGTTTACACTAAGCTCCCCCTTGGCTGATGCTCTGTCTTTATGTACATTTTTCGGAGCTCCCCCTTAGTTGGATTCCTCATTTTTCACTGCTCCTCACTCCCCCTTTGACATCAATGGCAAAGGGTAGGGTCCGCACACCAAAATTTTCAAAAATTTTACTATACTTAGCCGCATAAACATATGGCATACGTACATATACTTAAGTATGTCTGCAAAAGTTGTCTTCAACTATACAACTTCTGTCGCCCAACTCTGTTACATCCTGTCCAAAATTGAGATATGCCCACTCAACAAGAATGCAAACGCATCCTCCCTTTTTAGATCTGTTGGATCATTTGTCTGGGCTGTGATTTGAGCTTCTGTTATAGCCTCATGCATGGCCTCTAGCTTAGGGACAATTAACCCCCTGAGCTCACTCAACCTGCTTATTCTATTTTTCTTTTCCTTCTCCAATTTCTTGATTTCACTCAAGACTGCTATAGTCTGACATTCTTGATTTGTTATAGAGGAAGAAAGAGGATCAAAACTTTGAGACAAGCTTAGTAGTGTGTCCTCTTGCTCTTTTATTTTCTTCTCAATATCCACTGTTACCTTGGACCAGGAGATACAAAATTTGTATATTTCACCGCCATCCTTAAGAGCATTTTCTAAGCTCTTTATTCCAATGTTCATGTTTCTCCTATCATTAATGATCAAACCCTATACCTCGGAGAACCTTTTATCCAAAAACTCCTTCCGGACCTTTTCTTCAGCTGATTTTTCTAGAGAATCAAAATGTGTACTAACACTGCTGACTAAGGTTTTGAGATTACCGGAAGAGGAGGCTGTAGGATCTTTCTGGACTGATGGCATAATCTTTTTGAGCACTCTGGAAGCAGCTTCTATCAACTCACAGTCTTCCATATAAGACTTTAGGAGTTTTTCATTTGCCTTAGCATTTGCAAATGAAGCTATCTTCATTGTCTGTACTGGAGAGAGGGAATCAAAATTGAATGGACCTTGTAGAAGCTCCGGTTCATCAATCTCTATTGTTTCTTTGCTCAAAAATTTTTGGACAGTTTGTGCAGTGTCTCTTGCTGGAGACAGATGTTTCTTCTCTTCTGCAGTCTTGGAGCTATCCTTTGGAGTTTTCTCTCCTTCTACATTCTTACCACTATCAGTTGTGGTTTTCTCTGTTGGAGTCTTCTCTTTCTCTGCAACCTTGGTACTGTCAACTTCTTTTTCTTTCACTCCTGCTTCTTTCTCCTGTATAGTGTCTTCTCCTTTGAATCCAGAGACTGTAGGGGAAACTGGAGAAGAAATGTTGGTTTGTTCAGGGCCCATCTCTTCTGTTGCTTTCTCAGAAGTTTCTTCTGCAACACTTGTGGATGAGGGATCAGTACCCAAGTCCTCTACAATAGGAAGATTAAACCTTTTGAAGGCCTTCCAGAGGATCTCTTCTGTATCCATGGCCACTTTGTCAGTCTCACCAAGCATGAGTTGATTCATCCTTGCTTTACTCCTGAACTCATCTTTACAATCTTTGAATATTATGTTCATTGTCTTGGGATCCATTTGAGGATATAGCTGAATAGCTATCTGCTCCCGGATCTCAAGATCTTTTTCCAGGGCATTGTTCCTTCTTATTTCTAACTCCTTTTCTAGGCTTTTAGGAATTAGAGATATAATCTCAATGAAAGCCTTATTATATATGTTCAGATACCTGATTGTGGCTTCTTGTAGGATCTTTTGGTCAGCCTCATTGTAGTCATCATAGAATTCGGCCATTGGTTGAAGGTTTCCATCCACGGTGACTGATTTGATTACACTCTCTAGAGACAGGGTGGGATTTTCAACAAATTCCTCTGCCTTTTCTTCCTTGTCTTGGCCTGTGGAGGGTTTTCCAGATCCTTTCTTCTTCTGCTTCTTTATTTCCTTTACCCCCTCATCTGATTCGGTTTCCTCTTCATCTTTCTTACTTGTATAAGCCCTTGTGGCTTTTATTTTAGATCTTTTCTCTCCTTTACCAGATGTTTGACCTTCCGGTTTTGATGTTTTTGAGCTTTTGGTTGTGACAGGTGTAGATCCTTTTGATAATCTGGTCCAGGTTGAGGTTTCCACCGGAGTACTTTTCTTGCTTTTCTTTTCCGCCTCTTTCTTTTCTTCCTCAACCTTTCGCCTCTTTTCCCGGTTGGCATCAAGTGCCTCCTTTGGGATGCCTAGGCCTTGAGCAATATGTTCTACTTCTTTTCTCACCTTCCTTTTTATCTTAGGTTCTCTGAGTTCCACATGGATCTTCACACTCAGCTCCTCAAAGGTTCCAAACCTTTCTACCTTTGATCTTTGGGCTGACTAAGCATGTGTTGAACATGCATTTCCACAATCTGTTCATCAACCTCATACCCCATGGGCATGATCCAGACTATCCTTAGCTCTACTGCCTCCATTAGGCACTGATCAGTATCAACCATAAAGCAGACTGAGTCTTTCTATTTTTCAACAATAGACTGGGGAATTCTTTCTCTTGCTTGCATCATGCTCTGGAAGTTTTTGAAGTGTAGACACCCAAATTTGTCCATGTCTAGCGACACCTTGTTACATCCCTAATCCATTATCCAATTAATTAAATAAATTTTATTTATTTAATTAAAATCCCATTCTCATTCACTTAGCCAATTAATTAAATAAATTGTATTTATTTAATTAATTCCACATCATGTCTTATCTCATTTTATGCATTTATCATATTAATTAAATAAATTTTATTTATTTAATTAATTTCCAACTCATATCCCACTAATTCAAATACTTTATTTGAATTAAGCCTTTATCATTTATCACATTTCAACACTTGTCCATTTCCCATTTATCATGTGTTGTAAGACAACTTTCATTTAAAATCCTTCACATGTACAACTAATTGGACCTAAATTTAGTAACTTTCAATCTTAGCCATTCACATAGCCTTTGAATCTCCACCGTTGGTTGATCTTGGTTGAGTCCTATATAAACAGCCTCTCATTCCATATGAGAGATCCAGAAATCTAGCAATCCAGAATTCATATAGTATCTAGCAATCCAGCAATCATATATCAACTCCATTATCATCTTGAGCATTCGAGCATTTGAGCTTTTATCATCCATCAATGGCAGCTTTCAGCTTTGTGATTGTTCATTGTTGAAGAAGCAGTCCACATTTCCCTCTCAAACAAGGAATTGCACGGTCTAGGTGATGTTATGCTTGCATTGCATTGTTCTTTTGGCTTCATTTAGATTAGATTCCTTGATGATGGTAGGGTTAGGGTTTCATGACTATGTCTGATCTTCCACACCTGACTTTCACCTATCACATTTTGGCACGCCCGGTGGGACTCACGTCCCTGATTAACTTCATTTTTTGGAGTTGTTTCCTTGAAGATCAGATTTTGCAGGTGCTCGCAGAAAATTTCAGTCGCTTTTAAAGGAAAATCCGCCGCTTCGAGATTTCTGCGTCACTTCTGAGCTGGAGCAGGCCGCATATACCTCTCTGGATCGCCTTTGACCTAACAGTCGTCGCCTTAGGTAAAACGCATCGCTTTTATCATTAAAATGATCGCCTGGGACTGTGTTCACTGTATTTGCCGCTTTTGATCTAACAGCCGCCGCTTTTGCGCATAATCAGATCGCTTTTAATCTAACAGGGGTCGCCTTTGCACAAATCCGCATCGCTTTTGACCTAACGGTGCACGCTTTTATTCTGATATGATACGCTTATGAGCTAATAATATTCGCCTGTGCAGGTTAGGGTTTTGATTTTTGTTTTGCAGAGACAGGTCGCTTTCGACTTCCAACAGGTCGCTTCCGGTATATTGCGATCGTATATGAGACGACAGACGCCGCTTTTGAATATATTTGTGTCGCTTATGGACTAATATTATTCACCTGTTAGGCTAGGGTTTTTGTTTATCGGCTGTGTTTTTGCAGAAACAGGTCGCATCCAGCCCTCAACCGATCGCTTATGGAAAATATGCATCGCTTATGAGCTAACAGGCGTCGCATACTGTGTTTTTGCGCGTCGCATATGATCTGCAGTCTTTCGCCTATGACATAATAGAGGTCGCTTTTGATCAACAGTGGGTCGCATCTGGTAAAGCTCTGTTGTTTTCAAGCCTGTTTCAGTTCCAGTTTGATTTTTGGCTATTAACTGGGTATTTGCGCAGCATCTTATCGATCTGTCCAAGAAAGGAGGTTATCAAATTACTGACATATCTGTTGCAGGTTCGATCGGTCCAAGATTTGTGGTTTTTTTCACTAAATTAGGCATATTTGGGCTTGGTGCTTAAAATGAATTACTGTTTGCTCCGTGCTTGATTTATCTTTTTGATTGCTTGCATGTGCCTGATTGTAACCCAAATTTAATGACAAAAGTATCCTCTCCCCTTGCCTATCAAATGGATCTTGGGTGCATGAGAACTTGTCATTATCTTTAGAGGGCTTGCCTTCCCGGTGTGAGAAGGGATACGACCCAAGCGGTAACGGGCTAAAGCCAAGTCCTTCCGAACCGCTATATAAGAAAAGTGTTTGTGTCGAAAGCCACAAACAACAGGTGCAGTTGTGTTATACCGACAGCCAACCTCCCCCAAAACCCTCCAAGGCGCAACCCTTGGAGGCTGGGAGACTCCATAACGGAGAGTAGCGCTGCCGCATGTATAGCCACCCGAACGGATGCCCTTATTAGCAACTTTGTGTAGTAGCCAAAAACCTTCTATCTGTTGACGCAGAGGGCAAAACCCTTGAAGCGGCCCCGATTCATGCGGTTCTTAGCCGAGGTAGCAGGGACAATCTAAAGGTTTGGAGAGGGTCAAGCCTTATAAGAATCCCGGATCTTGGTATGCGTGAGAAGTGTGTGCAAATGTAAGGAGGAGCCGGTGCTATCAAGATCCTGGAGCTACCCGCTTTGAATAGGCGCAGCTAGGGGATTCAACAGATACTGTCCTATCCTAGCCTAGGTTGTATCAGTTTGTGCTTGTTGTGAGTGTGAGTGACTGTTATCATTGTTTTCTTGCTGAAAAAACTACAAAAATCAGACCACCGGTACACAAACACAGTCGCTTTTGAACCTAACCTGCTCGCACAGACCATCAACATCGCTTCTGAACTGTAGTGACTCGCATTCTGCCTGAACTGCATCGCTTTTAAACAACAACTGCCCGCATACTGCTTAAAAAGAGTCACCTTTAAACCGTAGTTGATCGCCTTTTGCTTGAACAGAATCGCTTCTGAACCACAGCTGATCGCCTACTGTCTGAACCAAGTCGCATCTGATTCATTACCAGTCGCATATTGTTTGAGCCAAGTCGCTTTTAATCCACAGTTATTCACCTGATTCCAGAACAAGCTCGCTTATGAACAACAGACTGTCGCCTTTAGGGATATCTGAGTCGCCTCTGAACCAACAGTAATCGCCTTTGAACCAACAGTCATCGCCTCTGGCATAGCATTCGCTTCTGGTTAGCACTGTCATTTTTCTGTCGAAACTAAACCAGGTCACATTTGAGCTATCATTAATCGCCTTTAGCATCCTCTGAGTCACCTTTGAGCTATCATCAGTCGCCTGTAGCTAAAATTCTTGCAAATCTCAGTGCATCAGCTAAATTAGCCTCAGGACCAGCTTGCTTGAACCTCAAACATCAGCTTTCAGACTTACCTTTGATCAACAGCAAACACCTGGACTTTGTCTCCTATTTTGAGCTTATCAATCAATCACAACTCATGAGCTTTTCCATCTTTTTGAGATCCCAACCAGCAAATCAGACATCAATCCAATCATTTCGATCAACAAACAACCTTCAGCTTTAGCTTCAGCAAACAATCTCTTTTTAGCTTTAGCTCCAACAAACATCAACAGCAAACAATCTTTCCCTTGAGTGATTAAGCTACCTCTAGGGACAACCAACAACAACTCAGCCAAACCAAATCAACCAAGCAACTTAGCCAAACTAGCAAAACCAAAACAACAACCAATCAACCAACTATCATCTTTTGGGTCTTAAAACTTTGACAAGCTCAACTTCATCATCAACATCATGCCTCAAACTAGGAGTCAATATCGAGCTGAAATAGAAGCCAAATTGAAAGCTGAAATGGATGCCAAATTGCAAGCTGAGATGAAACAATTCACAACACCTCTTAAGGACGCAACTCAATTCACAACTGGTATGCCTTCTCATATGTTTATACCTCAAGGGTACACTAGGGGCGAATCATCTTCACAACAAATGCACCCTCCACCATCCTTGGAAACTTTCAAAGAACAATCTCAAGACGACTCATCAGAATTTCAAGATACCTATCTATGGGACCAAGTTGAGAAACTCATGATATCTGAGCCTGATCGCTGTTTTCTCCAACTTGCTCGCATGGGTGCTAAACTACCTAAAGACTTTGATATATCCACTATTAGAGAGCACGATCCCAACACTACTGCTGTTGTTGCGAATAAACCATCTACTATAGTCACATCATCTCCTATTACCTCGCAAACACCATCCTCATTGCCTCTTGTTGCTTCATTTGAGTTACCACGATCAGAGCATACCTTAGAACCATTGATAGTGCCCACCAATGTGCTTCCTCTCATGTCACAAAATCTCAACATCCCACCTTTTCATGTCCCTCAACATATCTCTCCTTCTACCATGACTGTTTCCATGCCTCACGTCACACAAGCTGTCCATGTAACGCAAGCACAAACACTTCGAGCATCACAAGCAATTCCCATATCTTATGGTGTGCATACCTCTCAAACCATTCCAACAACACATGTCCTCCATGCTTCACAACCATTGCGATCTACCACATCTCATACACCAACTGCTAATTCCTTCATGTTATCCTATAATCCCAATGTTAGCCTTATTGACATGAGTGATCCCCTCATTTCTCAAGCCAATCCAAACAATCAGATCGCTTATGTTGATCAACTTACATCCATGCTGTCCTCTTCTTCCAATCCTTCACACACTATCAATCCATCTTATGCTACCCAAGGCTTCTCTAATATCACCCAACACATGACATATACCAATCCTCATATTGTCCAAAATACCAATCCCAATGTTCACCCTTCTGTTGTATCTACCAATCCCTCCGTCACTTACCATGTCATGAATTCAATTCCAACTTCCCAACCATCTGCTACTATCAATCCCACATCCACTTCTCATGTAATGCACACCCACTTACCACTTGTGTCTCAAGGACAGCAATCCTCTAACACATACATGTCACATACCACTCCTTTGACATACATTGTGGGCACACAACCCCAACAAACCGTTACAGCTTCGTACATCCCACAACCACAACAAACTGTCACAACTCCACATATACCACAACCGCAACCACAATATGTTTCATATCACACTCCACCCCCTTTGCAACAACAGCAGTTATCCTCAGCCGATATCCAACAGATGATCGATGAAAGGGTAGGACAAGGCAAGAAACCCTTCTCTCTCGAAAACATATGCGCTTATCCATTTGACAAGTCTCTTAATATGATACCTTTTCCACCACACTTTGAAATCCCACAATTTGATAAGTACAAAGGGAAAGGAAATCCGGATGACCATCTTCGAGCCTTTTTCGTGGCATGTCTCGATGTTGCCTATGATGATACATATCTTTTGAGACTATTTCCTCGAAGCTTAGCAGGACAAGCTCTCGAATGGTTTTCCCATTTACCTCCAGGAATTAAGACTTTTCCCGAATTGGCAACCAAGTTTCGATCACATTTTGCCTTCAATATTGAACATGAGGTAAACATGAATGACATTGTCAACAACAAACAACGCAATGGTGAAACCTTTTCCTCATTTACCCAACGATGGCGTAACATGGCTAGCAAATTATCATGGGAAATCCCTGAGAAACAACAGCTTGACATCTTTGTTCAAAATCTTCATCCTGAGCTGTCATTCCAATTACAATTGCAAAGTGCTAGCACCTTTGACGAACTAGTTTCCAAAGGAGTTATTATTGAACGAGCCTTAATTGCCAAAGGAACTATCAAGATCTTTCGTGATAACAAAGATTCTCCCCAAAATTCCAATGATAAGTCTCGCTTTTGGAACAAGAACAAGAATGTTGTCAATGACGGTATTGTTGATACAAAGAATATCCAAACTATGAGAGCTCCTATCAACATTCAAGCAGCCTCTCCACCAAGACAGTCTTTTCCACAACGAAGAAACCAACGCCAAACTTCTAATCCACGCCGACAATTTACACCATTAGTGGAACCCATGGAAGTTATTCTTCGAAAGCTGCTTCAAGCCGGAGATGTTATTCTACCCGATGCACCACCAAATGGCGAACCACTCTTTCGAGCTCCTTGGTACAAAGAGAATGAGTATTGTGATTATCATCGAGTTAAAGGACACAAAACAAATGGTTGTATGCGCTTAAAACATGTTATCCAAGACTGCATTGATCAAGGTCTAATCAACGTCACACCTTCAACACCTCAACCTGCTCAACAATCCACATCAAACTATGATCTAGAGACTTTCAAGAATCCACTGCCATCTCATGATCAGACAAATAACCTTCAAGCTGGAAATGCTATTCCCTATAGCTATGCATCATCTACCATTGGCCGCATTGACCATGCTCGCATTTCTACCATTACCATCCAAGGAGCACCTGATTGTGCCGTAACCACGCGAAGAGGTTGAGTTACCATTCAAGGAGCACCTCCTCATCCTCCTCGACCTTTCTCTGACTATAACCTCTTGGATCACCTTGGCAAAACCCCCGCACACATATCTATCCTTGAGCTGCTCCGCCTATCCCCCGCACATAAAGCTATCCTTGATAAGGCCTTACAAGAATCTTCGGTGCCTAATAATATTAATATCACACAATTTCAATCCATGGTCGCTAGCATTGCAGCCCCTTGTCATTTAACCTTTTCTGACAAAGATCTTCAACCCTCCATGCATCCTTCACACAATGAGGCCCTCCATATTGAAGTATTTGTTAACCAACGCCGTATCAAACGAGTCTTGATAGATGGGGGAGCTGGTCTAAATATATGTTCTTTGAAACTTATCAAACAATTGGGATATTCTGAGAAAAATGTTGACACCTCCAAGGTTATAACTATCAGAGCATATGATGACGCTGAAAGAGATACTGAAGGGATCATCTTATTGCCTATTCAAGTTGGACCGGTCATTACAGAAACTCGCTGTCAAGTCCTTGATATTGATCTGCCTTACAACATCATCCTCGGTCGCCCTTGGATCCATACCCTTAAAGCAGTTCCATCTACATATCACCAATGCCTTAAATTTCTGCATAAGGGTGTTGAAGTTACCATTCAAGCTGATCCTAATCCATTTGAGTTTTGCCGTGCTTTTCAAGCTAAATATCAGAGTCCAAACCGTATCCCTCTCAACACCGAGGCATATCCATCATCCTCCTATGTCGACCCATCCGATCTCCTCAAGCCCTCATCTAGCAAAGCCGCTTCCAACCTCCATATCAAATATACCGAACATGGCCCTGGTGAGTACAAATTGCAGGAATCCTGTTGCGTTGGCACCCTTCCGTTATCTCCTAAATCCCACGGTAAGCTTTCTATATCTAAGCCCACTTCATCCTCCGCTGTTATCAAAGCTCCCCCTACCGTATTCATTAAAGGTGGTTTCTTGGATGACGAAGACATTGAGGACATAGACTCTTGGATATTCTTTGATGAAAATGACCAAGTCCAACTTGAAGTAGAGCGATACAACAACGGGTTTCGTATCATCAAGAACATGGGCTATAAAGGACATGGCGGCTTGGGATCACAGGAACAAGGACCTATTGAGCCCCTTATTGTGTCTAAGAAGTTTAATAAGCAAGGCCTTGGTTACCAACCGGAGGTACCGCGATCCAAAGACATTAAGTGTATTTCCGATATTGACGTTGGATTTTCTTCGGTAGGAGAGACTTCTAACTCGGATACCATCGACGACTCCTCCCTTCATATCACCAACCTCTTTCAAGAACATTCCATCTTCATGTTTTCCGCAATCTCTTCTAGCCATCACGATCCCTCCATTAGCCTCTCACTCGTATATCCTGACCTCATCGATTGGGACCAACAGGGGGCACCGATATTAGATACATTTGAAAATGACGAAGCCATTGCAGAATTCATGGGTTTGAGACAAGGTATCCCATTGGGTGATCACAAAGCAGGTTTCATGATGGAATTACCTAAACTAGCATATTTTGGCGGAAGTATCAAATCCTTCAGTCGCAAAAGTGAAATAAACAAAATTCAACAAAATAGGTCACTAGGTGAAAACTGTAAGGCGCCTCTTGACCGTGAAAAAGTAAAAATAAAGGACGTATCCGAAGGTGAAAACCTCTCTGAGGCACCTGAGGATGAGGGATTTGATCTTCCTGTCACCGCTGATTACCATGAGAAATCAACTGTGCTAGTTGAAAAATCACAAGACATGAACTTGGGAACAGAACAAAATCCGAAGATCACCTTTTTGGCAGCATCACTATCAGAGCAAGAATGAAAGAACTTCACAGCATTTTTCCTGAGACGTGCTATAAATTTTGCATGGACTTATGCAGACATGCCAGGACTAGATCCTTCACTTGTGGTACATCATTTAGCAGTATTCCCTGATGCAAAGCCTGTCAAACAAAAATTGCGCAAAATGCATCCACAAGTTGCCTTATTGGTTAAAGCAGAAATTCAGAAACTATTAGAAGCAAAGTTCATAAAGCCTATTGATTATCCAGAATGGGTTTCAAACTTGGTACCTGTAGCAAAACCAGATGGACGAGTTCGCTGCTGCACGGACTTTAGAGATCTTAACAAAGCATGTCCTAAAGACGATTTTCCATTACCAAGCATAGACAACATTGTTGATCTTACAGCAGGACATGAAATGCTATCTTTGATGGATGGATTTTCTGGTTATAATCAAATCAGAATAGCAGAGGAAGATCAAGATAAAACGTCTTTTATTTGTCCATGGGGCACATATTGCTGGGTTGTAATGCCTTTTGGTCTCAAAAACGCTGGAGCTACCTATCAACGAGCCATGACAGTTATTTTTCATGACCTTTTTCATACTATCATGGAAGACTATGTTGATGACATCCTGGGAAAATCTAAGACAAGGGAAGGACATCTACCAGTATTGGCACAAATTTTTGATCGATTAGAAAAATATCAAGTCAGACTAAATCCAAAGAAGTGTGTATTTGGCGTAACATCAGGAAAACTATTGGGATATATTGTGTCTCGACGAGGCATAGAAGTGGACCCAGCTAAGGTAAAAGCTATCATAGAAATGCCTCCACCAACGAATCTCAAACAGCTCCGCAGTTTACAAGGTAGGCTACAATCTATCCGCAGATTTATCTCACAACTCGCAGATAAATGTCATCCTTTTCAGCATCTTCTTCGCAAGGGTGAACCTTTTAAGTGGGATGAAAAGTGTCAACAGGCTTTTGATAAGATAAAGGAATACTTGGCAACACCTCCTGTGTTAATACCTCCTGTACTTGATCGTCCATTACTGCTTTATATATCATCAACAACCGCAGCATTAGGTGCACTTCTAGCTCAACATGATGATTCAGGAAAAGAACAAGCCATCTATTACATTAGCAGAACTCTTGTGGGATATGAACTTAATTACTCATTCATGGAAAAAGCTTGTTTAGCATTAGTGTTTGCTTCCCAAAAGTTGCGACATTATATGTTGAACCAAACAACAAAGCTCATCTCTAATGTGGATCCCCTCAAGTATCTCCTTTCAAAAGCACTTCTCACAGGGAGATTAGCAAAATGGGTTATGATCTTGAGTGAATTTGACATACAATATGTGAACCGTAAAGCTATCAAAGGACAAGTCATTGCTGATCAATTAGCTGCAGCACCTATCACAGACATTCAGCCAATATATCCCGAATTCCCTGATGAAGGATTGTTTACTTTCAGCTCTCCAGCACGATGGCAGCTATACTTTGATGGATCATACACTCAACATGGATCTAGAGCAGGTATCTTGTTTGTCACTCCCCAAGGAGACTGCATACCTAAATCATACAGAATAGCATTCCCCTGTACCAATAACATAGCAGAGTATGAAGCTTTAATCACAGGTTTGCGCATGGCAGTACAATGGGCTATCAAACAGTTACGAGTCTTTGGTGATTCTCAGCTAGTTATCAAACAGGTCTTAGATGAATATCAAACAAAAGACGAGAAGCTTCTTCCATACAAACTAATGGTGGATGATTTCAAGCAATATTTCGAGGACATTACCTTTGAGCAAATTCCAAGACTACAAAACAGAGCAGCTGATGCCATGGCTATGATTGGGTCTCTTTTAGACATGCCATCTAACACCCATAAATGTGAATTCTTGGTCGAACAGCTTTTGATCCCCGCATTTGAAGTTCCACAGTCTGAGCTTATATGTGATATTGTTGGTCCCAACTCGTTGTGGTACAAAGATATATACGAGTATCTCCGTAATCACACCTTGCCTCTTCAACTATCCAACACCCAACGTAAAACTTTTATCCGTCGAGCCTCTCGTTACACTATCTTAGGAGACACCCTTTATCGCCGAAGTCTTGATGGTATCCTTCTTAGATGTCTTGATTCTGAGGAAGCAAAAACGGCCTTACGTGAAGTACATGAAGGTGTCTGCGGTTCGCATTCCGCTGGCCCTGGCCTTGTTAAGAAACTTCTGCGAGCAGGATACTATTGGCCAACTATGGAAAAAGATGCCCAACAATTTGCAAAGCGATGTCTACAATGTCAGAAACATGGAGATCTAATACATGCACCAGCACATGAGCTTCAGCCTATTGTCACTCCATGGCCTTTTTCGCAATGGGGACTTGATCTTGTGGGTAAAATCCATCCTACTTCATCAAATGGTCATAAGTTTATTATCACTGCCACTAAGTATTTCACAAAGTGGGTAGAAGCCATACCAATGACCTACATCACAGGTAAACAAATAGCTAAATTCATCCTACATTACATCATCTGCCGTTATGGAGTTCCTCAAGCTATTGTCACAGATAATGGCCGGCCTTTCAAGAACCAAGAGGTTAGAGATCTTTGCAATAAGTTTCATATTCAACATAGGTTCTCTACGCCTTATTATCCTCAGAGCAATGGTCAAGCTGAAGCCTCTAATAAGACAATCATCAAGATCCTTAAAAAGACTGTTAACGAAACTGGTCGAGATTGGCATCTACAACTGCATCCTGCTTTATGGGCATATAGAACAAGTGTCAGAACTCCTACTGGCGCCACACCCTATGCTCTAGTCTATGGCACTGAAGCTATTTTGCCTATCGAGGTTGAGATCCCCTCTTTGCGCATATCCTTGCAACATACTATTTCAGATGAAGAATATCGAGTCTCCCGACTCCATGATCTTGAGCTCTTAGATGAACGCCGCCTTACAGCATTGAACCATCTTCAAGTCTATCAAAACCGGCTACGTCGCAGCTATAACAAAAAGATCAGAGAACGCAGATTTCAGGTTGGCGACCTTGTCCTTAAAGAAAACCAAAGGAATCAACAACATCGAGAGAAACAGGGCAAGTTTGAACCAAATTGGCTTGGTCCTTTCATTATCACAGCAGTTTATGGATCTGGTGCATACACTTTGTCAACACCTGAAGGCATTCCCTTGGATGAACCCGTCAACAGCGTTCATCTCAAGAAGTTTTATCCATGAATCTCAGCTATCCCACAAAAACACCAAAAAAAAACAAAAAAATCAAAATATGTCAAAAAAAAAAAAAAAAAAAAAAACAAACATAAGATAAATAATCCGTCCTCTGGTGAAAACCTGGTAAACAGGCGCCTTGGATAAGTACCATAGTGAAAACCTGGCAAACAGGCGCTATGTGTAGTGACCAGCTTCCCTCATTTGTTTGGTTCGTTTGATCATTTTCCCCACTGCATCTTGTATAAGCTATTTTCATAAGCCCTATCGCAATCTCACACATAGCCTTTCCTCTTCATCCTTTGCCAATGCTAGTTATCATATGTGAGACATTGTCGTGATATCTATATCTTTTGGCACCTTAGCATCTTGGCCACATCTTTTCTGCATTGTCGCTTCTGCATAATAAACCTCATCCCACACTGGGGGCATTTGTTGAGTCTTATTTGGAAGTGGATCCTGTTATCTCTAGCTCATAACACATCAACCAACTCAGCTTTCAACACAGCACACCTTATCAACTTCAGCCATGGCACATGTCCACCGACAACTATGACCTAACGACTTGCAACCAGGACTCATACCTTCACAATTCATCCACACTCATCCAACAATCGCAACAAACATCGCTTGATCAAACATCCAATCGATTAGCCACATCAATAAGAACTACATCCAGCTCTATCGTTGACGCCTTGATCCCGTGGATACAGGGTATGTAGGCAATCGGAGATGCGAAGGAAGCACTCTGATTCAGGCTAAGACGATAGCCCCTTTCATCAGTCATCTGTCATCTTTCCTTCTAAACATTCTTCAATCTTTCAGCTCATATTCTTCTATCTTTCATCACTTACATCATCAATAAAACCCAGAACTACATATTCATCATGTCTCATCTTCATCGTAAATGTGCTTTGATCCCGTGGATACAGGGTATGTAGGCAGTCTGGAATACGAAGGAAGTTTCCAGTACTCAAGCACCGATGATCTCCCCATCTTCTTCATCTTCATTCATCATCCATCTTCTCCTCTTTGATCAGCTCAAACAAGACGCAATCCATGTGTATATTACAAGCTCAAGCACTTTAACCAATCATAGGTAAGCCAGAAGCTATTTGTCCGAATGCCTTAAGCCAACATTTGCTATAGCCATTTATCAACAACTTTAGCCTTCAACAGGATGTAGCTTTCCTCTTAACAAGGCGCCAGCTTAATCTATCCACGAGCACCCAAATTTGGCAAGAGAACGTGATGACAGTATCTTTTGTTTTATCTTTTGATTTATCTTTTGTCCCTTTTCTGTACCTAGTCAAGACTGCCTTGATCTATTTATATCTTGGTATGTTGCGATGAAGTAAGGACTGGGGCATGGTCATATAGCTTTCGTATGCCGTGTTTGCGGGATGATCTTATTCTCTTCCTATGCGTCTTGGTATCTTGTACGTGTTGGGATTAGCATCTTACATATCAATATCTCTAGCATCTGAGAAGCTAAACAGTCTCTTATGCATTAGAGACTATTCTATGTTAAGACTAACTCCATACATATAACCAGCAAGCTATCATTATGTGTAGTGGAGATAAGCTCAAACCATTGTTTGTAGCGTCAAAGTCCAACACTAGCTGTTATTCATATCTTGTGCATGTTGGCTCACCATCTTGACCACATGCGTTCAGACAAGATTGTAACACGTTAGTTACGCATTGGATACCTCGACACCTTGGTCTCTTATACCCTGGTGCATAACATCCATATGCTATATCAAACATAAGGACTGCATTTCTTTTCATTTTGAGCAATTACTTGAAAGCTGCCCATCATCATCTTATCTTATCCATTTTATCTATCCATTCGTTCCGTCATCCTCAGCCAAGATCAATCATCTCCATCATCCTTTGTCCATATTCCCGCTCCTGCAAAACAAGTGTTAGCCATACATAAGTCCATTACATATCTTTTTCTTTACCATCTACCTATATGGATACATCTATTCATGTCATTACCCTTTACATTTTCAAATATTTTCTATCCATTACCATTTGCATAAATATCCATCCATAACCCATATATAATCCATACACATAACATGCATAGCCATCATAATATCAACATCACAACCATTATAACATCATATAGATCGCCAAAACTGCTATATATATATATACATGTGTGTCAAAATACAAGTGTCTACAATACAAGCTGAGCCCTGAAAAGAATGAATGTACAACAATGGCTCTAGGCCTCATCATGATACAATGTCAACAAGGTGTGCCCTAGCGACTACTGCCAGCTCCCTCACCCTGACCACCACCACCAACAGGTCCTATACCTAGTCCTCCATCTCTCGGTGGCCCCATCACTGAAGCTACTGACCGAGATCCACCTGACCTCCGTGAGCTCGAAGCCCCTGACCTGCTCCTGAAGCTAGGCTGTCTCTGCTCTGCCGGCACAGCTCCATAATATAAGCCTCTATAATACTCAGCCTCACCCTGCACTCTCCGAAGCTCAGCCTGTACTGCTGTCAACTGTGTGGCTAAGTACATAGTAGCTCCATCAGTCCCCAAGGCAATCACTGCTCTATCCCGCTCACTAGTCATAACCTGCAGCTGCTGTACTGCCCTATCTCTCTCAGCTCGCAGACTATCTCTCTCAGCTCGCAGACCATCTGTCTCTGCTCTCATAGCCTGCTCCTGCTGTACTGCAGTATCTCGCTCAAGCCTCATCATCTGCTCATGCTGCCTAGCTGTATCCCTCTCTCCTATAACTCTCGCGAGCGCAACATCCTCCTGTCCATCTCCTCTCTGCGCTCCCAACTGTAGCTGCGTCTGATAAGCCTGTGCCTGTGCTCTAGCATGCCTCAGACTGATCACGGCCTGATGCCTATCCATCTCCACCCTCCTCAGCCTCATCTATGCTCGCTGCCTCCATCTCCTCTCCTCTCTGATCCGTCTCCGCAGCTGCTGAATGCCCACATCATCCCCTGCTCCGATCTGTGCCTGTGGCTGTGCTAATATAGCTGGCTGACCTGGCACCTGCCCTGGCATCTGTATCCCTGGTGCAGCTGACACTACTGCCTGTGCTGGTGGAGCCCGTCGTCGTCGCCTCCGAACTGGTCTCTCCATCCCAATCTCCCCAATCTCTCCATCTCGTGTCAACTGAGTCGGCCTAGCTGTCGCCCAGTATGCATCATACTCTGGCAATGTACCTGGCTCTGCCGGACCCTGTCTCCACTGCCATGCTACTTGCTGCAATCCATCTCTCTCTGCCAAGGCTGTGTCCACCACAACCTCTGGACCCCAATCGAACACCTCCTGCCTCGTCCTCCCAAAAATGGCATCCCCTACAGGTACTGCCTGTGCCTCTCCAAACTGTCTCAGGGCTCTCTCTGGCAAATAGCGCTCTATAATGTACAAGCCGCGTCCAAAAATGTACCTCGCCTGTCTCGCATAAGCAAGCTCGGCATCCTTCTCCTCCCACTGCTCACATCCTAGCCATGGCCTCCATACAAACCTGTCTATCTCATCCAACCTCCGTCGCCAGTATACCACCCCTCGGCGCTGTCGATACGTCAAGGCTCCTCTATACATCCGTGCAAATGGCTCTCCTGCTGCTCTAGCCACCCATCCCTCTGGTCTCGTCACTGGAATGTGCTCATAAGCCCATACGTGCAACACTGTCACTCCTGCTGACATACTGGCTCCGAACATATATGCACAATCATGTAGGTAATGATAGAGCTGTCCCAACACGCACTCTGCCCATGCATATCTCGTGCCATAGGAGAACATGCCCTCCATCACTGTCCCCCATCCTACAGGAAACCCTCTCGCTCTCCTATCACCCACTAGCCATCTAATGATAGCCACTACCACTCGCTGCAACCTGTCACAGAGCTCCTCCATCCTCCCCATCGGTATCTCCGAACCCTCTACTCTGATGTCTGGTGTCCCAAACAATCTCCTGAATGCAGCTGGGCCCATCTCCGGATCATAATCTACCCGATCCCCATCTATCGGAATCCTCAAAATCCGGAACACATCCTCTAAGGTGATGGTCGCCTCTCCTGTCGGTAACAAGAATGAACTGTGCTCGCTCATCCATCGCTCCACCATCGCAGTCATCAGTCCTCGATGTGCCTGCACTGGCTCTAATCGTGACACATGCTCTAAGCCCAGGATCTCTAACACCAATAGCTCCTCTGCATCCAACCGTCTCACTAGCCGCAAATCTCTCGGATGGGGCTCCCGTGATAGTAATGGCGGTAGTACATCCTGCATCATCCATTTACTCTTGTCTGTCCATTCCGTTAATCATTCATATCCAAATCTGCCTATCTATCTGCTATTTTCTCCTACACCTATCATATGCGGTTCACTTTACCACAAGCGACCTCTTTCTGCTCATTAGCGACCCCTTTCACCATATGCGCCTCTGTTTTGCCTACATGCGAGCTCTTTTGCACATGCGCTCACTGTTTTCCTAAACGCGACCACTATTACCATATGCGTTCATCCTTACTTTACCTGCGAGCCATATCCCACATGCGAGTCTTTTTACTCCAAACGCGAGCCCTTTTCCTATATGCGCCTATTTTCTCATCATAAGCGAGCCAACTCACACTAAGCGACCATTTTCGCCCTATATGCGCGCTATCTACCATATGCGATCTATTTCTAGTCCTATGCGAGCTAAACTACCCTATGCGACTACTATCTGCTCATAAGCGACTCGTTTTCATCTACACGCGCATTTCCGCTGCTATTTTCCCGCCGACAGGATGCGACCACTTTTTTCCTAAGCGACCTACCCGCGCCCATAAGCGACCTATATTACTCTAAGCGACCTCTACTCCTACATAAGTGACCTATATGTGCCATGTCCTAAACTAGTCGCTTTTGGTGACGTGTGTAAATTAATTACACTTCTAGGCTATTAAATGCACGCTTTTGGGAAAAGTTTTGAGACATACCGGTGCGCCTGCTCCCTCTGGTCGTCCATGTGTCCTCACTCGCTCCGCACGATGATCTCTGCGTGGAATCACCATCCCGCTAGCTCTGCCACTCTCACTCTCAGGAGCTCTGGATTTCTCTAGGTTTCTAAGCACAAATGAGCACAAATGAGCCTATTTGCCCTTGCAGCCCCTACTTATAGCCCTTCTCCAAACCCTAATTCTTCTATCCCACAGCCTATTTTCTTCGCATCTGCCCTCTTTTCTGCCTTTTCTTCTATCGAGCGCCAACCCAGTCTTTCCTGGTTCGCCTGGCTTACCTCTCGAGGGGGCATCACCTGCCAGTTACACTGGGGCATAACTTGTTTATCGAACATATCTCACATCTTCTTTGACACAACGTTCTATCGAACATTGTATCAAAGAGGGGCAAAATGTAGACACCCAAATTTGTCCATGTCTAGCGACACCTTGTTACATCCCTAATCCATTATCCAATTAATTAAATAAATTTTATTTATTTAATTAAAATCCCATTCTCATTCACTTAGCCAATTAATTAAATAAATTGTATTTATTTAATTAATTCCACATCATGTCTTATCTCATTTTATGCATTTATCATATTAATTAAATAAATTTTATTTATTTAATTAATTTCCAACTCATATCCCACTAATTCAAATACTTTATTTGAATTAAGCCTTTATCATTTATCACATTTCAACACTTGTCCATTTCCCATTTATCATGTGTTGTAAGACAACTTTCATTTAAAATCCTTCACATGTACAACTAATTGGACCTAAATTTAGTAACTTTCAATCTTAGCCATTCACATAGCCTTTGAATCTCCACCGTTGGTTGATCTTGGTTGAGTCCTATATAAACAGCCTCTCATTCCATATGAGAGATCCAGAAATCTAGCAATCCAGAATTCATATAGTATCTAGCAATCCAGCAATCATATATCAACTCCATTATCATCTTGAGCATTCGAGCATTTGAGCTTTTATCATCCATCAATGGCAGCTTTCAGCTTTGTGATTGTTCATTGTTGAAGAAGCAGTCCACATTTCCCTCTCAAACAAGGAATCGCACGGTCTAGGTGATGTTATGCTTGCATTGCATTGTTCTTTTGGCTTCATTTAGATTAGATTCCTTGATGATGGTAGGGTTAGGGTTTCATGACTATGTCTGATCTTCCACACCTGACTTTCACCTATCACATGAAGTATCCCCACAGGGCTGTATTTCTTGCTTTGGCATCCCCAAGTCCATGTAAATAATCTCTGATCTAGACTGCTACAGGTTTGTCACTTTGCCATACCCATCCACTTGATCCGAGCAGCTCATTCATGAAGTAGAAAAATAGACATAATATAAGTGTACCATACTTGAAAGAATTCTTTTTGTCCTTTTTGATCTTTTGTATATTTTCCATTAATTGGCTTAAAAGAAGTTCACATAGATCATAATCTGTATTCTTCCTCAGCATCTCATAGGTAGTATATACTGCAGTTCCAGATACAGAATTCTCCCTACTGGAGTGATAAATCTTGTATCCTATTATCATAGATGCAAACTTGATATCCGGATCAGAAATATCTTCAATGGTCATTGCCCTCTTATCAAATTTTGATCTGGTGGCCTCAGTTACAATGTTATTTTTGATAGATTTGAGGATAGGTATCCCTCCGGAAGAGTATAGACCAGTTACTGCCCTAATTGCCTCTTTTATGATCTTGCAGGGTCTATCCAACCATAGGAAGTTGTCATGCATTCTACTCAATACGTACCGGACCCATTCATCTTCTTCAAAGTAGGGGAAATGAATGAATTAATCAAAATGTTTCTTCTGGATACCCTTATACTCTGGTTTAAGCTCAAAAGCATTGTCTATCAGTTGTTTGTGATAGAAATCTCTCAATTTGAATTCCCCAAATTCCTTAATACTTGCATGTATGTAAACCCTAATGTCTTCTGTGTGTAAAACGCCATGTGGAACACTAGAGAATGCTCCTAAGGGATCTACCTCCAATGACTTGTATGGGTGTTTCTTAAATTTAGGTCGGGGCCTATCTGAGATCTTAACTATATTCAGAGTAGCCATTTTTCAAAAGATTTGTAGTGAGATATCGAAAACGGAAAATACCTTATGCGCCTTCGGTTACACGGAGTGGTTGGATTGATTTCTGTATGTAATGACTTTTGCAAGTGATCTTCGGTGAACTTGATGAATTTTGTTGGAGAGCTCCACTTTTCGCTTCTTCTTGAGTGCAGAATGAACAAGTGATTTATGAGAAATCCCTTATATTGCTCCACAAACCCTAATATCTGATTGTAATAAATACTTGACCTACATTATTCCAGTTTGCCTTATTCGAATGACTTGAAGAACCGGATCAGTCCTGATCTACGAACATCATGCGGATCTTCTGACCATGAACAAATCAAGATGACACATCACAAGGACATCCCAAACACTCTGTCCAATCCGCAGAATAAGAAAATGCACTTCCGAATCTCTCAGGACGTTTTTGTAATCCTCTATCATTCCGGAGCATCTCCTGGAACAGGTTCTACTTGATCGATCACAACTTCTTCATATCTTCATGCGGACCTCTGAAATCTTAGCTGGATCATCTCAAGACTCATATCTACAAACCCTTTACTCCGCATCTTGTGCCAGATCCGGTACCACTTGATTGGCTGGGGGAACAGGGTTTTCTTTGTGTCTCCCCCTGAACCAGAGCTCACCTTTTAATTTCTGAAAGGAATATCAGCAACAGACTCTGGTGCGGATCTAACCTCTACATTCTCTAAACTTTTCTTTACCCAAATCTTGTTCATCTCATTCCTAACTTCATCCGCATTAATTTTTTGTTTACCCTTGTCTTGATTCTGATTATATACCGGACCTCTTTTGTCCTGATTCTTACTTCTGCAGACTTTTGCATTATGACTGGACCTATTATAGATTTGATAGATAACATTTCTTTGCATATTTGACTGATGACCTCTTGATCTGCATTGATTAGCCATATGACCTACTCTATTGCATGGAAAGAATCTACCATTGAATGATTTGTTCATTTGCATATTTCTGCATTCATGAGACTTGTGTCCATACCTTTTGCAGTTAAAGCACTGTCTGAAGAAGGATGGATTAGTCTGATTCATTCTCTTTCTGCACTGATTAGCTTTGTGACCAAAGTGATTGCAGCCGTGGCAGTATCCATTGAAGGATGGATATCTTTGAGCATTGGGCTGTCTTACCAGAGGTCTTCTAGGCCTGTTCCTTGGATTTTCTGATCCAAAATTCTTCTGACCGGATCTGGAGCTTTCTTCTTTCTCATATCCCAAACCACACTTGTCATCTGCCCTCTTTTGACTTCCACGAAGAACTTCAAGTTGAGCAGAACTTATCTTGAATTTCTCTTTATATTCATTTGCTGTTTGAAGATCCCTTTTGAGAGAGATAATTTGATCCTCAAGTTTTTCTTCATTATCTTTAGCATCTTCAAAATCAGATTCAAGATGTCTGATAATCCTATCCATCTGGTGGCAATCTTCTGATTTCTCTTTGAGAGATTGTCTTAGATTGTCTTCAGTTTTTCTTTTCTCTTCAATCTCTTGGGTAAACTTTATAACTTCTGATTCCATTTCATGTCTTACCATAATGACTTCTTTTGATAACTTTTCACATAACTTGGTTTTCTCAGTCAGCTCTTCATTTGTATTACTTTCTTCACTTTGTCTTACCAATTGCTGGAGCAGCTCCTTTCTCTTTTTCATAGAGAGACTTAATTTGTCTTTTAGTTCTCTCATGAATTCATCAGCCTGTTTGAGTCTTTCCTTTAATTCATTAACTTCAGAGTTTGACTATTCAAGATCCTCAAGGGCAATCTTGAGTTGCTCCATTAAACCATATGCATCCATTTGAACTCCCAGATCTTCCTCAAGCTATTAGGCTCTATTAGGAGGAACTTGGCTCTGATACCAATTGTTGATAACTGAGAGGGGGGGTGAATCAGTTATCCTAATAATTTCTTCCTTTTGAACTTTCTTATTAATCAATGCAACATTAAATCAAACAAACAAATATTACTATGAAATGAAAAACACATGACACAGTATTTTTGACGTGGAAACCCTGTTAAGGGAGAAAACCACGGGGTGATTAACCCAAAGATTATTCTCTGTTAGAAGAATAAGGAATTACAAAATGGCACTTGCCAATTAGGGCTCACTGCCTGAGCACACTGCTCACAAAGAGGCTCACTGCCTACAAGGAGACAGACTGTCTACAAAAGAATGTCATACAATACTTGAACTGATTGGAAGCATCCACATATGCTGGAGTTCAGTTCCGGTTAGGCTCAGTACACTGATCTGCTGCACTTCATCTTTCCTCTTCTCTTTATTCTACTTTCCTTTCACATACCGAATCTTTCTTACTGCTTATCTCTACTTTGCTCTTTTTCACATATCCAACTCACTTTTTCACACCCTCTCACAACTGAATCCATCCTATATATATATATCCGCACTAGTGATTTCATTATCTTTCTAGTCGGCACCCGGAACAGTCTATCTTCTCACAAACTTTGTTCTGTCGGCTGAATCCTTGCACATCAAGTAATGCGGATCAAGCATATACTTGTAGAAATCATTAATCATGTCGGCCAAACATAATTCATGTCTTCATAACCTTTACCACTGTCAGAAACACATCCGGAAAGCAATCTGATGTTCTGTCAGTCAGTTCTTCCTCTGTTCACACTATCACTCCGGAATCCGGTACTCAACTATTCATATCTTTTTCCTTGTCCATCACCGGAGGCTAAATCCTTGGAATCTATTACTCAAGGTAGTCCTCTTGACTTTCTCAAATCTGCACTTCACCAAGATACTTCCTTTGAGAGATCCGGACCTGTCTGCCAGACCTTGCCATATGCTCTGTTCTTGTTTACCGGACCTCAACAATCTTCATTCTGACTTCCGGTAGAGACACACCATGTCCTGCGGATGTGTGGGATGAACTTTGTTGCCATCAATGACAACAATCATGAATCCATATAGTGTCTCTTGCCAACAATGGTATGGAAGGAAACTGATAGGAGAAGAGTGATATGCCAATGAGACAAGGTGCCTCCCAAGTGTAGGTGACATAGAATATCAACTTACACATGACGCCTGTTTGCCAGGTTTTCATCATGGTACTTATCCAAGGCACCTGTTTGCCAGATTTTCACCATTGGACGAATGGATTTTTCTTGACTTTTTTGATTTTTTATTTTTGAACATTTGGATAGGATAGGTAGAATGGACAAGAGGGACTCAATTGCCAGGTTCCATGAAAGGTGATAGTCCCACTAGAAAGATGTTGTTGCATGGACCATGTCGAGTGCTCTCATAGATGTTGGTAGGGGTTTGCATGAAAGTGAGATGGAGAAGGTAGATAGTGGATTGCAGAAGGTACGATAGTGGATGGTGATGTAGGTTGTGTAAGAGTTATGTAAGGATGGAGGGAAGGCTTATGCAAAAGCATGGACCACGGGAGTAGGATGGGGAAGATACATAGGATAATAGTGGAAGGAAGGGGAGATGGAGGTATATGAAAATGTTGTGGAATGGAAGGGAATCATGACCAACGGTTGCACATACCATGATAAACATTGAAGCTGGTGATGGGAAAGTAGTGTAAGAAGCAACGAAGACTTTTTCTTGTGGATGAATGACTTAGGCATGTAGGGATCCACATAGACTAAGTATTTTCCTAATTTGTGTTCGTCATGTGGGATGGAAGAATTTGTGAGTTTTGGATAGAATGGGAGAAAGTGGATGGTTGAGATTCTTGAGAGGTGGATGCCTCATGTAACTTGAGGGTTTTTTGTTTAGGAACCCAAACCATTTTGCTTTTAGATAGTACCTGTGAAGGTATGGGCTGGGGTGTATGCAGCTTTGGTACAACTTCAGAGGTAATAATTTGTTGGATGCGGACCCACACCTTTTTTAGTTTGGCATATAGGTGTGTGGGTGTATGTTGCTCTTGAGAAAGATATTTCTTTGATTATTGGATTTTGTATCCTAGGTCATGAGGACTCTTAGGATTTTTGACTTCATAGGTAGAGGCATCCAAATTTTTATTGTTGAATTCTCTTGAGATGGTGGAAGTGGAGTTGGAGGATGTTCTTTGTTTAGACAACATGTGCATCTGTTGGTCATGATTGGGATTGTTAGAAGATTCATAGATGGATGGATAAGGTGTTGGAAGAAGTGGTGGTAAAATGAATGGATGGATATTAGGAGTTGGAAGTAGCGGCAGTAGATTGGATGGTGGAAGATGTATGGTCACATGCTTTTGACAATTGTAGGATGATGGAGGTGGAATGTTGACATATGTTTTAGGGATATGGTAGGGTTTGGGATGGAAAGTGGTGGATTTAGGAGGCATGGAGGAAGGAACAACATATTGAGTTTGTTCATCTTAGGGTATGTATCCAAGGCCGTATGAACGAGGAGGAACATTGACATGGAAGGGCTCCAAAATACCTTGCTCATGAGGGCCTAAGCCTTTTCCTTGATAGTTCATATGTTGGAGTATGTGGTGGACAATGGGATTATGTGTAGGTGGAACACTAGACACAAGTTCTTTATTGGATGGAGAAGTTAAGATAGAGGATAATGGTTGCTGGTGTTCTAAGGAGGAACACTCATGAATGAAGGTAGTAAGACCAAGGATATATGGTGGGGGATTTGTAGCATGGTTGATAATGGATGGCAGAGGAGTAATTTTGGTTTGATCTTATATGCTTGATTGGGAGGCAAGTGTCTCATCAAGGGAAGTGGAATTTGTTAGATCTTGGATAGGACTAGATGGGGTTATAAGCTTAGGACCATGGAACGCATAAAGTGGGCTAAGAGGATCATCATGGTCTGCTTGCTCATAGATAGGCTCGTGATCATAGATGGGATCTTGATCATAGATAGGATTTAGCATGATGGAATTAAGGTGCTCTTGTATAGGTTTGTCATCAACGATAATATCCTAATCACAGCAAGGATAGAGGTTATGGAGGGGCTGAAATTGGATCTCTAGCTCATGTATAGGATCAAGTTGCTCATGGATAGCTTCTTCATCAAAGGTGGTATCTTGATCATGGAAAAGATATAGGTTATGAATTGTTTGAAATTGGACTTCTTGCTCATGTATAGGATCAAGTTGCTCATGGATAGCTTCTTCATCAAAGGTAGCATCTTGATCATGGAAAAGATATAGGTTATGAATGGTTTGAAATTGGACTTCTTGCTCATGTATAGGTATAGGATCATCGAAAAGATAAAGGTTATGTAAGGGTTGGATGTGAGTGCTTTGATCTTGATTTAGACAAGGGGTTGATGTTTCCACATGTTCTAAAGTGTGCTCTTGACATAACTCTTGATATGCTTGAATTGAAGTTGAGGTAGAAGACTCTTAGATAGGCTCTTGGTCAACAACATGAAGGTGCAACGGACCTTGACTTTGGTGCATGGTAGGAGGTTCTTCAATACGCTCAAGGGGTTCTAGGTTACATGAAGGGGTTGTAGGATTTGACATGTTTGAAAGCTCTTTGATAAGGTCAAAGACTGGAATTTGGGGACATGGTTGACTCTCTGCTAGTAGCCCTTGGATCACATCCTGCATAGGTGTATGGGTAGATGAATGAGGTAATGGATGGGTGGATTTGGAGTACTCCATGGTGGGATTAGTATGCTTTAGGCCATGTGTTCTAGGAGATGGTGGAGGACTAGTAGATGGAGTGGTATATGTTTTCCAACTTGAGGTGGTACTTGCCTTGTCAAGAGTATCATGAAGATGAGAAAAGGATGTATGCTTTTGGGGTGAGGTGTAGCTAGTACTGGCCTGTTCAGCTTGTAAGATTGTCATTTCTTGTTGTATCACTTGGTGTTCTTGGGCAATTGCTATACGATCTTGGGGTGAGATATCGAAGTTTAATTATTCTTGCAGGTATTGGAGTTCTTGAGCAATTACTTCTAATTGGTTTGTCATTTCACAAGAAACTAACACAGGACTGAAATGGGTACCTAGAAAACTTGAAATTTTTCTTTGAAAAGATGTGGAAATGCTCACTGTCATAGATGCGCAGAACCAGATGTGCATCAGTAGAGGATATAAGCATAGAAAGTCGACACAAATGCGTAGTACTGGTAAAAAGAAGATGTGCAATAACATGTGATATAAGCGCAGCAAGTCAGTACAAATGCACAAGTCAGGACAGATGCACAACTTTAGATAACAAATGCACAGTTCTGGTTTTTTCAGTGTTTTTGCAATTTTTTGGCAATTTTCTGATGTTTTTGGTATCTTTGGTTGCAAGAAGGTCTCTTTGATCTAATTTTCTGTAATTATGGCAAGAAGGCACAACAAACACAAAGAATATTTTTATGGTTTTTTATTTTTTTGTGATTTTTTGACTCTTTTTGACTAAAAAGAAAGCAAGTACAATCCTAGGTTTCAAAGGACAATATAAACCGAATTCTCACTATCTCTAGTGAAGCATCTTCAGGAGGTGATAATTGCCCTTCCCTGCACCGACTTATAAGGGTTTTTGGCCACTAAAACAAAGGTTTTTAATAAAGGCAACCGTTCGAGTGGTTATACATGCGGCAACACTACTCTCCGTTATGGAGTCTCCCAGCCTGCAAGGGTTGCGCCTTGGAGGGTTTTGGGGGAGGTTGGCTATCGGTATAACACAACTGCACTCATTGTTTGAAGCTTTCGCTCTAAACATAATTTATTTATAGTGGCTTGGAATGGCTTAGCGTCTAGCCTGTTACCACTTAGGGTCGTTCCTACTTCGATGAACGGTATCCAAGAGAAGGCCCCTCTAAAGGAAAAACACATGCCAAAATGATATGTCTGGAATTTTGGTCACCCAAGATAGGGGAGAGCATAGGCCTGGTATCATTCCCAAAACACAGAATACAGTGGTTCTTTTCCCCTAGTTAAAATGAGAAAAACTAGATGAGCTATCTACTTGGGCAAGCACAGAAATTTGTTAACTTTGAAGTGATAACAAGATATCAATGGTCTAGTTTTACCAAGATAGCAATGATGTGTTCAATTTTTACCCAGATAGCATGAATTTGTTAACTTTGAAGTGATAATCAAGATAGCAGTGGTTCAGTTTTACCCAGATAGTAATGATGTGTTCAATTTTTACCTAGATAGCACGAATTTGTTAACTTTGAAGTGATGATCGAGATAGCAATGGTTCAGTTTTTCCCAAATAGCAATGTGTCTAACTACGAAAGATAGAAATATAGCAATGATTCAATGATATGCAAGATAGCAATGATTCAATTACCACCTTCCTAGTTAGGACTATGTGAGATTTGCATGAGCATCCATTTACTTTCCTATTAGAAATCGAAGAGGTGAGTTAACAAATGCAACTATATGATCTAAACTAGTCCCTAACCTGCAAGTAGATCAGAGAATATTCCTACAAATTGTGTTAGCATTAGAGATTTCTCAAGAAACAACTCAAAAATCTAGCAGAATGGATGCGCAGTAGAATGAAGTAAATGTGCAACATAATGGAGTATATGCACAATAGAATGGAGCATATGCACAACAGTATGGATCATATGTGTAGCAGAATGGATCATATGCGCAACTCTGGTAAAATCAAATGCGCCACAGAATGGGGTATCTGCGCAACATAATGGAGCATATGCGTAATAGAATGGATCATATGCACAGTAGAATTGATCATATGCGCAACTCTGGTAAAATCAAATGCGCCACATAATGGGGTATATGCGCAACAGAATGGAGCATATGCACATAAACGTAATGGATGCACATAAACGTCCTGTGTACAGATTCTAACACATAAAAACTCAATTTTGAAGTTAAATTGGGGTAGGCCCCATGGTGGGTGCCAAAAATGTTAAGGGAAAATTGGATTCAACTGAATAATTGATATATCAATATCAATAATACCCAAAATTCAACAAAATATAGAAACAAAGAGATCAATCAAACAAATAACTTCAAAAACCTTTGCAAACCTCAAAGCTTCATAGCTTCCGTTGGTTGCCTATCTCAATCGATCTTGCATGTATGAATAAGGCCATCAGACAGTGCGCTTCCTTGCTATGATTCCAAGATTGTCAATGGAGAATGGCTATGATAATGCTTTGTAATGAAGAGGAGCTTCACAACAATGGTAGTAGTATGTAGTAATGAGCATGATCACAAGCAATGAAGGAATTGGTGCCAAAGGCACGCTATAATTCTTGCAGAGTAAGTTTACTTAAAGCTTGGATGAATGAAATGGAGGAATAAGGTTCAATTTATAGACTTGAGAAAGAGAAGATCAACGGTAAAGAAAGAATGAGAAGATCAACGGTATAGAAACCTTGAGGAAACGTGCATGAATAGAAAGAAGACAAGTGTCACCCAAAAGCTATTTTATTTGAGTTAACTACTTTCTTTTCTAAAGATAAGACATGCTTTTCATAAATTAGAAAGCTTTTTTCTAATTTAAGAGATATTGATAAAAACAAGGTTGATTGAATTAGTTAACTCAACTTGTGACTTGCTTTTACATGATTTGAGAGAAATTAAATAATAAATTATTTAATTTTGTGTGCATGAAGAAGAAGACTTATTTTTAGAAGATTTGGAAGATCTTTGAAGATAGGAAAGCAAATTAAATAAATAAATTTATTTAATTGTTGTGCATGATTTGGAAGAATAAATAAAATATTTGATTGTATTTTATTTTTAGAGACTAAGAGGATTTAAATAAATTTGATTGATTTATTTAAATTTGGAAGAATGATTTTGACTTAAATTAAATAATTGAGAATTATCTAATTGTTTGGAAGAATTTAATTAAATAAAAGATTTTATTTAATTTTGACTTTAGAATAGGTAATTAAATATTTCGATATTTAATTAACTTAGAGGAATATGAATCAAATAAATAAATTTGTTTATTTATTTATTGATAGAAGAATTAGAAGGGAATAAATATTAAGAATATTTATTTAGACTGAATTGTGTCATTTTTAGGCATATATAAAGCGTAGATCTCTTCATGAGCTTGCCAACACATCAAACGGTTCATCAGTTGGACACCCGGATCAAAAGTTATGGATCTTGAAAGTTGGGCTATTTTGGAGAGTTACAAATTTCAAAATTTTGGCTGGAAGGTGCCAAAAGGAGCTATTTATGACCATTTTTGGGGAATCTTTTTAGTAGTAGAGAAGGGGGAAAAGTGGTGATTCATGAAAAAGGAGAGAAAATAGAAACCCTAACAGATTTGAAGCTACAGAAGGTAGAAGTCCAAAATCTAGGGAGAAGGAAGCTGCAATATGTTGTAGCCTATTGAGGTTTTCATCCTCTAATTTGGTTCCAATTTATGTAATGTAATTTGTTTCTAGTTCAATAAAAGAACATTCCTATTTTCTATGAGAAATCTATGTTGTTGTGTGTTTTGGGATCTACCCCCCTCATTAGTTATTGAGAACTAGAGTTGCTAGTTGAATGAAAAGTTTAGAGTTAGGATCAATTCATGTGTTAAACAAGACAAATTAAAAACTACGTGACAATACATTTATAAATATACATAAAATAGATGTAAAGTGGAGGAGTAAAAGGGCAAGATATGTAATTTATTCTCTTACGCAATTTTTGTACCTTATATGGAGGTTTTTATTTGAACTTGAAAATGAGGACAATAGTTTGATTTCACTTCATTCTTTAAGATGATTTTAAATAATCTTAATATTTTTGTCAAATAACCTATATAATATTTCCAAAAAGGAACCCTTATAAGGGATACTATTGATGAAAGTATGCTAAAGAATATCAAAATTTACTTTTATTTTTTACCACTATTAAAATGATGATTTTCTGTTTAGCCTATTAATGATATTGTAATGTTGAAAATTGTATATCCATGTCTTTTTTCCTTGTATTTTGCATCCACGATGATTAGGTTGTCTTTTATGCATTGACTATTATAAATCTTGAACAAGATGTAAAACCCAAGAACTTTATGAGAGATATTTTAAGCTACATAAATTGGAAAATGCAAAGAAAAAGCAAGCATGGACTGCAGGATAAGGGAAAATGCAAAACAAAACCTAATATATAGGGAAAATAACTAACCCACTAGGAAAATAAAAACCTACACTAACACCTATCTTAAGTGTAGATTAGGTGGGTGAAAAGATGGGTCCCAGAAAATCAAGCCTAATGAGGTACCCATGTACATTGAATTACCCCCAAAGAGAAGAAGCCCCCCTAGAATAGAGAGAGAAAAGAGAAGGACTAAAAGACCCCCCTTAAGTGGACACCAACCGCATCCCCAACAAAGCTTGCAAATGAAGGAAATTTCTCTCAGTGAAGGGTTTGGTGAAGATGTCGGTGATTTGCTCTGATGTCGGACAGTACCTGAGATCAATGATCTGCTCATGAATCAGCTCCTGAATGTAGTGCATATGGATCCCAATATGTTTGGTCCACTAATGATGGACCATATTTCGAGAGATCTGTATTACATTTTGGTTGTCACAAAAGATGACTGTAGGCTTTTGAAAGGGAATGCCAAATTCAGTGAGAATGTTTTGAAGACAAATGGCCTTAGTAGTAGCATTAATTGCTCCTCGATACTCAGCCTCTGTAGATGAAAAAGAAATTGTAGATTGCTTCTTGCTCGACCAAGAAATGGGACTAGAACCAAGTGAGAAGCAATACCTTGAAGTAGACTTGCGACCCTAAGAATCACCTGTTGAATCTGAATCTGTGTCCCACCAAGTCAATGTTCATGTCTGCTGCATAGTGAATCCCATAACTGTGAGTGCCTTGTACATAGTGAAGAATCCGCTTAGCTACTTTCTAGTGCAGCTCATGTGGCTCCTGCATGAACCTGGAGACCAATCCCACAACATATGACAAATTAGGCCTTGTGTGAGTCAAGTATATGAGGTTCCCAACAGGCTGGCGATATAAAGTAGCATCAATCAACAGTGAAGAATAGTGAGCCTCAATTTTGACCCCGGATAGAAATGGAGTCGGCATAGGCTTACAGTTAGCCATGCAAAAGTGGAAGAGCATATCAAGTACGTACTTGGGCTATGCCATGAAGATACCGGATGAAGACTGAGTGATCTCAATCCCTAAGAAGTAGTGTAGAAGGCCCCAAGTCTGACATCAGAAAACAATCATGAAGGGCAGTTTGCACTACCTTGATGGTGGATGAGGAACTCCTTGTAATCAACAAGTCATCAACATAGAGAAAAAGGAATGTGAGAGTATCATTTTGCTACAAAATATACACATTTAGATTAGAATGGCATCAAGTGAACCCAACTGACAGAAGGAAGGAGTCCATCTTGGCATACTAAGCCCAAGAGGCCTATTTGAGGCCATAGAGAGACTTCCGAAGACAACAAACAAGTGAAGGATCTTGTACGAACCCCTGTGGATGATCCATGCAAATCTCCTCCTGAAGGTCACCATGAAGAAAGGTACTCAGAACTCTTCACATCCATATGATGAACTTCCCAACGATGGGCTGCATCAATAGCAAGAACAAGTTTGATGGAGTTCATTTTGACAATTGGCACAAAAGTCTCAGAGTAGTCTTGATCCTAGGCACCTGGGAGAATCCCTTCGTGACTAGTCAATCCTTATGCTTATCAACTGATCCATCTATAGAAAATTTTGTTTGATAGATCCACTTGCATCGAACAATTTTCCTTCCCTTAGTAAGGAGGACTAAATCCCAATTGTGGGTCCTCTCCAAGGAACTGAACTCTTCCTGCATAGAAGCATCCCACTCAGGGACACTAGAAGATTTTCAAAAGGACTATGGATCAGAAGATGAGGCAATGAAGAGATGTGGACCCTGCTCAAACTGTGACCTTGTTCTTCTAGCATCTAAAGGATCACCAACCCAATTACTTGCTGAATCCAATGTTTGACAAGCCCAAATAGGCCCAATAGGAGAATCTGGAGGAGAATCATCACCCTTTGAATGATGACTAGGAGTGGAGCAAGATGAATCCTCATCATCATCATCATCTCATTTGAAGTGGAGGAAGAAGACTCCTCATCAAGAGTAGGAGGATTAAGATCCTTAGAAGAATTGTCATCATCCCTTAATGTCTCCAAAGTGATTGTAGATGGAGAAGTGGTAGGAGAAGAACTAGAAACATCCTCCTCGAATCAAACACTCCTCTTAATGAACAACTCATGAGTGGTGGGGTGGAGAATCTTGTAGCCTTTGACACCCTTTGGGTACCCAATAAATATACAAGGCTTGCTCTGCATATCTATAGCCTTGTGTTTCTTTGCTAGAATGTGGGCCCATGTAGGAGAACCAAACACTCAAAAGTTCTTAAATGTGGGTTTCCGACTGGTCCAAGCTTGAAAACGAGTACCCCCTTCACAACTCGGTGAGGAACTTGGTTCTGGATGTAACACACACATTTGATGGCCTCCACCCAATACTGAGGTGCCATGGACCTGGAGTGAATCATACAATCGGCCATTTCTTTCAAGGATATGTTCTTTCACTCTACGATACCATTCTATTGTGGACTGTAGGGCACTATGTGTTGAAGATCAATACATTCAGAGGCACAAAACTTCTCAAAACAAAAACTCTGATACCATGTTATAAATCTTGAACAAGATGTAAAACCAAAGAAATTTATGAGAGAGATTCTAAGCTACATAAATTAGAAATTGCAAAGCAAAAGAAAACCAGTGATTTCGAGAGATATGCAAATGTCGATGTGACAGAGTTACATTAAGAGCTCAAAGCTTCATATGGACCAGCTAGGACTCGAACCTAGGTGTGGCTTATTTCCAACATTGACTAGTGTGTAAGATGCCATATTTTTTTATTAGAAGTTGGTAAATATTTTTATCCTAACATGTCTATATCATCACTCATCCCTAGGGTTTAGATTTGATATCCACATCTAGCCATTCATCACCTTGGTTTAGATCTACTGGCATGAAATTGATCAAAGATCATTTTTGTGATCACAAATTCAAACCTCAAACCTTTAAAATTGGATTTCTTAATTTAGGTCCACATTTCCTTCCCTTATTAGCCATTATGACCTACCTTGATTTGGACCCCAAGAGGTCTAGGGGACAAAACACTCTTATGAAGGATGTGACTCATAGATCATGCAAAAAGAAAACAAAACATAGTGAAACAATTACATAATTGAAGTGGAAGACTTTAGCAAAAATGTGCTACTTATATTCACAAACATAAATGAATAGGGTACAATGGTTGTTTGCAATGATCATAGCTAGAAATGAGGATTATTGTGAGCCAAAAATAGGAAATACATCTAACTAATTTTTCTTATGACTATATACAATGTATGCCAATCAACCACCTTCTTAATGCGAGAGACGCACATATAAAATGAATGCATTATTTATACAAGACATGAAGAGGAAGTTGTAGTATCTGTCTTGAACCATCTTTGTCCAGCTATATTGGTAATTATGTTCCCTAACAGTTAGTGCTCTATTACATGGTAAGAATGAGTCCATAGATAGCACTACTGAAGTCACTAGGTGTCATGTGTAAGATTATGATTATTCATGCATGGGAAAACACAATAAACAAGGTATGCATGGGAACACAAAATAAACAAGGTATAGTGTCATGTGTGGTGGCATGTGATTAGAATAAGAGGTATGCATTGGGCACAAAAGATATATAAAAGACAATAGAGGATTTTGTGTGTGTAATGGTTCCACTATCTTACACAACTATGCTTTGATCACTCACCCTTTATTGAGAAGTGATGGCCTCCACCATTTCTTTGGTGAGTTGTGGAAACTAATAGTGGAGTTGTTGAAGATTGTACCACTTCACTTGATCTACACATTTCCCTACCCTAGACACTCTTTAGAAACATGTTGTGAACCTTGGTGTGTGCATATTGTGGTAGTTTGAGTGATCCCATCTTGTGCTACAGTGTGTGAATTCTCAAGATCCAAGTATAAAGTATGTTGAGTTGATGCTTTCTCAATAAGAGGGGGAAAGTATAGATTGACAAGTTTCACATTGAACACTAGATGCAAACACAACTATTATGGGGGTCATCCCACAATAATGGGTTATAGTTTTTGGCCAAACTTGACATTGAAATCAACATTTTGAACTAAATCTTCACTTTATGACACCTATATCCACTAAACCATTAGGAATTGGAAGATGATGTGAACTAGTGATTTGTGAGATTTTGTCTGTAGATTCTAAATATATATATTTTAAAAAATTTGGAGTTAAATTGTAAATTTATTTGCGTCTCCTTTGATAACTAGTTTTTAATAGTAAACAACATTTTTTTAAAGTGATGTGTATTCTGTCGCACATAACTTTTTTTCTACAAAGGATAAAATTATGATTCTTTTGAATTTAGATTGGTAACACCAATATCTAGAGGATGCATTTGGTTTCATAATGTTTTGTTGAATATTTTTTTAATTAAGTTTTGAAGTCAAACCAATTATAATTTAGACATAGGCATATTCTGTCCAACATAACTTTTTTTGTATGTATCAGAATTAAATTTTTTTTGTTGGAATAAGGACATCAATACCTAGAGGACATGTATTTTTTAGAATTTTTTTTCTCTATTTTCCCATTTATTTGTATGTGTGAAACAAAGACCTTGATGTTCATTGAAAAACCTACATTCACAAGAAATAAAAAATAAATATAATAATCAAATTAAATATATTTAAAATTATACTTTTTGGGAAGCTTATAATAAGGACTACATACTTACAAAACTTAAATTTTAAATGAATTCATTTGATCCCCCAAAAGGTAAATCAAAAGTGGTTTTTTATTAGCATTTTGATAGGTGTAGAGGAGACTCCATTATAGGTATAGTTTAAAACTAGCGGGTTTCTATCCAACGGGGTTTGAATCTAAGTGTGTTTGATCAAACCCTCTGCAATTAAAATCCTTTAAATGGAACCTTTCAAGGCTTAAATCATTATATTTTCTAAAAATATGTGATTTCAGCAAAAATTAGGATGTCCTAGAAAGTGTAACCCATTATTGTGGCAGCACCCATGGGAGATTGTGAACAAAAGAATTCTCACTAGGTACATAGAGGATTGTGTATGGATCATAGTGTAGAGGCTTCATCCATTGGCATGGACCCTTGAATCATTCCTTTAAAAAAATGCAACCAAATCTTATCATTGAACTTAAAGGAATAAGGTGTGTGATGTGCATCATGACATTCTTTGTATTTATGCTACTGGCATGAGATAATCTATTGAGACTATTAGTGAACACTCTAAATGTATTGTGATTTTTTTTTATGTTTTATCTACTTCCCATTCCTATGTGTATGAATTTAGGTGTGGTGGTGTGTAGAAGGATATGTTGAGGGGTGTTGCAAGCTAGAACACAAGACATGTTTGAAAAGGACTATACCCCATCAAATTATGCAAAGATTTGTTGTAAGCATGCTCTAGATATAAAATATGTTGTCATCCTGGGCAAGTACATGGGTGTGCATGGTTGTAGATGCACAAAAGGTGTAGAAGTGCATGATTTACTATCTTTGTTTGATCATTTGTCTATGAATGGAAGGTTGTGAATTGATTCAGCTATGTATGTAATCTCTCCTACAAGGACTGCCAAAATGCACTAACAAATCTTAGGTCACAATTAGATAGAATGGATGAATATAGCCCAAAATGTACCCATACATTATTGAAGAAGAGTCACATTGTTTCTTATGTTATGATGCTTTTCTTTCCAGCAATCATGATGGCCATTTTTGAGAATGTATCTACTATGGTGAATACCAAATCATGCTAGTGCTTCCTTATAGGGAGTCTACTCATGAAATCCATGTTGATAGATTCCTAGTGTCTTGCAAAAATTCAAGAGGTGTGTAAAGATTCAAGTTCCTATTTGTGGGCTTGGTGATGCATTAAGAAATGTAGGACTTGATATGGCACTCAATGTTTGCATGCATATGAGGCCGATATAAGTGTTTCTATAGTGGTACTAGAGTCTTAGTGTTGCTAATTGTCTTGGCATAGTGCACCTCTTAGATGAGCCTTTAGTGAGGCACACCTTCTAGAGCACACAAATGTTTAAGTTTGAAAAGAATCTTATCACTCAGATGAAATTCACCAATCTGTTTACCTTATGCAAGCTTGATGTAGGGTAAAAGTTCGTAACCGTGTCACACTTCTATAAAGGAAACGACCAACACAAATATATTTTTTCAACTTAAATGATGAAAAAGTCATATGTATGTTTTGAATTTTAAAATGACATAAACTAATGAAATGTAGAAATTTTAATGTAGTTTATATTTATAATTTTTTAAATTTTTTCAAAATTAGTTTGATATTTTTTTTATAAATTTAATAGATGAATTTTAATTGCTAATTTTTTTTGAAAAAAGTGACGTCGATAGGACGTCAAGAAAAATATAGCAAATTAATTTTTTTTTGTTAAGTTTTTTTCTTGATTAAACAACTCAAATATCTAGTGCATGGATTTTTTTAAATTTTTTTTGATGAATAATTATTTTTTAATAATTTTTTACAGTCAAATTTAATTAGAACATTATAGTTTTCATGGGACGTCAACTTTTGTACAATTTTTTATTTTTTATTTTAAAAAAAAATCCTCTTGGAGAAGATTCTCTCCTCTAGTGTGACATATATTTTTTAAAATTTTAAAGTATATTTTAAATATTTATTTTTAATTTCTAATTAGCTGCATGTTTGATTATAATAACCTACTTGTAATAAATTTAAAAATAATCCTAATAGAACTAATAAAAAATATATATAAAAAATTTCTAAGTTCTATAGTCTGACTTCTACCAGAGGGTATTTTCAGATTTTCATGAAAATACTCTTTGGTTGGAGAAATTTGTAGTTGAACTTGAAGTTTTGTTCAATTTGTTGTAAATGGGGGGGTTGGCTACCACATGAGATGCCACATAGACAGTTTTGGGCAAGATTGTATTGCTTAGAAAAGTTTCAGTTGAAACTTTATATGTAAATAAACACCCTTTTGAAATTCAAAATTGGATTTTATGTTTTTTAAAAATTTAGGTGAAAAGGTTTTAGGTGGAACTATTTATGCCATGTAATGCCACATAGGTGCTACATGGTTTTAGGAGGAACTATTTAGAGTGAAACCGTGTGTATAGAAACTATTTAGTTGGCCAAAAGTGTGACATAGGTTTGAATTTTTACCTTGTAGTTATACAGAAAATTCAAATATATTAAGTAGAGATTCTCCCAATTAGTGAAGTTGTGGCCATGTGAATATTTAACACTATGATGAGTGCATAAACTAGTGGTTTGCTAAGGAAAGTTGGTACCTTATTATCCTTCTCCTCCTTATGCCTAATCACTAGATGGAATTTCTATAGAATTATCATCCATTTCATGTGACATACATTCTCTAGCTTGCTTATGTGTGTACATAAACTGAAGTGGCTTATGATTTGAATGAATGATTGTCTCCTTACCTAGAATGTAGTGTCACCAGTACTTGATAGCTTGCACAATGGCATACAATTATTTCTCATAGGTGGAGTAATGTTTTTTTTCTAGGTAAAAGGTGCATAGAACCTAAAATATATATTATATTTAAAATAGGTGGAGTAATGTTACATTATGTTACTGAATGTTTTTGAATGATAGGCAACCAAATTCCCATGCTGAGTGAGTACCATATTTGGTGCATAATTAGATACATAGTTATGAATTTTAAAGGGGCATGTAACATCAAGCATTGCAAGAATAGGTGTTGTGTAGACTCACTACTTTAGCTCCTCAAAAATGTGTTGTTGCAAAGGTCTCCAAATGAATATTTCCTTGGTGCACATGATTTGACTAAGTGATCAAGCAATGTGCAAGAATTTCAGGACAAACCTATGGTAGAAGTTTGTGAGTTTGAGAAAGATACACAATTCAATGATGTTTCATGGAGTTGGCCAATCTTGAATCACCTTTATTTTATTTAGATCTACATGGATTCTTGTACAATCAATGATGTAGATCAAATACTATATTTGTGTTATGTTGGAGGTGTTGGTTCTCAAATTTGTAGATTGCAAAACCCTAAAAGGATGCCAAATTTATGATTAGGTTAAGTAGCTGATTTGGCCAACTGACAGAATCAATCAAAATGATTGGACTTCCTTGCACTTTAAGGTTTGCTTTGCCTAGGTGGGTGTACCTTTTTATCACCACTGAATGTTAACACTTCAAAACTGAATGGTGATGATTGAGTAGATTATATACAATTTTGCCAATTATTGCATCCTTTTCATCCACATTCAAACTGGCATGAAATCTGGAAATAGATTTATTCAACTACTCTATCCACTACTCCTACTCCTACAAACAGAAAATCAAAATTATGTACAATGATTTTATTTGATCTAGAGCATAACATCTGATCGATGCCTTATCTATTGGGCTACAAAGTCTTAATGAGTTTTGCTCATCCAATGGCCTTAAACTTTAACTATTCAACACTTTTCCTATTTATGGCTTGCATAAACGTGCAAGTAATTCAACCATGAAAACCATTCTTTCTAATCCAAACTAAATTCTTTAAATCACAACAACATGTTCAAAAAAAATTAATCCCTACTTGAGAGAACCCATTAAACATATCACACAAAGCATTTAATATGCAACGACATATCAATAAGAACTTGCCAAATTGATTCATATGATCAAAGAAAATAATATTGGAGACAGTCTGATGGTTTATTTTCATTAAAATCAATGAACAATTGAATCCATTTTCAGATCAAATACATTTCTTTACATTCTCTATCCCAAGTCTTCACAGGTACACCAATCTATTCTACCGCCTATTCTCTCTTTCTCTCTATTTAACCACTTTTCCTCTTTTGATTTTATCATATATACATTGTGCTTTCAAGGGTCAAGACCCTTCACATATCCACTTGGCACAACCTTTCATATTCTTTGGCAATCAAAAATAATTATTTCATCACCATTCACTTAATATTCCCGTGAACAATTATTTCACCCATATATTTTTGCAATAATAGTCATAATGACTATTAATATCCCCTCTTTCATATTTATATTCACCATATTTCCCAGGTAAAATAATTACCCACTCCTCATCTCCCTAAGTGAAAAATCTTTATATTATTTCCTTTCAAAAACACTTATCCCACTCACTTTTTCACCAAAATTAATTTTTTATGCCCATTCAATTCCTGTGGTAGAAATGTTTCACCCTCTAGTGATAATATTTTGCAAATTACATCATATTCCCCCAAAATAATGCACATTATGATAATTTTCCTTCCCCATGCATATTTTCATCATAACAAATTCTATGTATTTTTTACTTTATTTATTTTTATCACCACTATCCTGCATACATTTTATTTTTCCTTTGCGGGAATGCAGGAAAAAACCCTAAGTTCACTGCTCTCTCGCACATAGACTTGATACTCACTACGATGATGCAAGGCAAGCTTGGACTGCATCCCACAAGCCCGCACGTAAACCTGAAAGCCCCTACGATAATGTGGTAATCTCCTGGACTGCTTCCTTCCTCTTTCTTCTTTCGATTTTAGCATAATCACACTCAGACATGGGAGGACCATCTTGTGATCAACTATCTTAGGAGGGCTTTCATCTTGGTACAACCCATTGTACATGCAAACTAGAGTTCTAAGACTTCAAACCTCTTCCTCAGTTCCTTTTTCTACATGGGTTCCAATTCTTTCTAAGAGTTTTCCACAAACTAGGAAAGCTTCTGGTTCATCTTCAACACATCCTGAATCGATAAGGAGATCGCCCACAACATCAAAGGCGCCATCTCTTTCGATACCAAAATCACAGGTTTCATCTTGAAGAACATTTATGATGTATTTGATGATGGTGGTGTCCTCATCCTGTGCTCTTCATCCCAACACTTTGCACACTACTGCCCCTTCTGAACATAAGTATATATGTTAAATGGAGATACATCACTCATTTTAGGAGCTTCACTTTGTATACTGCAAGATTGAAGAGGCGTTGGCTCTTCATTCGATGTGGATTTTATTTCCAGGAAAACCTATTGAACTCATAGTCAATCATCGAGTTAATTTGAAAATTCTCTTGCTTCATTTTCTTCCAAAAATCTTGATTGCTTCATGCTGGATACACGTGGAGCAAAGGACATCATCATTTTAAGCATTTTCCCTCTGTTTATACAAAACATAGTCTAATTTTGTCACCATCTCGTTATGATCCATATCAGCTGCCATTAAATCCTCAACAGGCTCTTTGGAGAAACCAACTCAGAAGTCTCAGAAGCCCTTAAATTCTGCAACAAAACCTCTTTTTTGAGATTTTCAAGTGTTGGGATAAAATCCCCCCATTGGTTTACCATCAAAACCTATACACATCTATGTTCCAACCATTTCTTCAAAATCATTTTACTTGCCTCTCCATTCATTGCAAAGATTGCATAGACATTTTCTCTAAGAGTGGGACTTTTCCAGTGAGCTTTTGAAATACTCAATGTCAATGAAGGAAATTCCCATCCTAATTACAAATCTTGAATGTCAAATTTTCCACATGTATCACTTTTAGACTTAGGATTTCTAAAAAAGAGATTAAACCTAAACCAAGTTCCCCTTTTCCCTGGTTCACCTTTATCAACAACCTTAATATTTCCACCCATTAAATGCACCAAAGGTCGAACAATGCCAAGACCCAGACCAGTGCCACCATGATTTATAGAGGTTAACCCATCAACTTGGACAAAGTTCTCAAAAATAGACTTGCACTTGTCCTGTGGAATACCCTTTTCTGTTTCCTCTACCTCAAACTTGAACTCAACATAATTCAAATCAATTTGAACCTTAGAAAAGGCATCTAATTGTTTGTAAGCATCACTGTCCTCAAAGACACATTTGGGCATACAACTCCAACATGCCTTGAAATGTTGACCACTATGGCCGTCATGAACTGAGGGATAAAAGGCATCTGCCCATTTCAATTTCTCAATTATGTATGCAACAAGACCAAATATTACACTAGTGCACATTCTGGCCCTTTTAGCATTTGCAACATCATAGTACTGAGTATAAGAGTTTCCTGCTTATTCAAAACATCTACCACCATTCCACACAACAAAGTTTTTACAAAGATGAATCCCAATAGTGCAAAAAATAGTTTAATAGCTTTGTTGATATAGACATGGGAATAATGTCTCCATACCCAATTGTGCACATTGTTACAAATGGAAAAATAGAGGGCATCAACTATGGTATTTGTTTTTATTCTAGAGAATTTGTCTTGTTTGATCTGTCTCTTTTGGGTATGGGAATTCCACATCTGAGCTTCTGTTTTAGGGATCCTAAAATTCTTGATATTTATGAGGAGACACAGACAAGCCTTACCTGCTCTTCTAAAATTGGAGGAAGCAAAATTTTTGAGCTTGAACATGGAGATGCCATTGCATTTATGCATGCTACTAAGAGAGACCTATTTTGATCTTTCTTTTGACCTATAAAATTGGAATTGCAAATGCTATTGTTTTCCCAAAATCCCTTGTCTCTTCCTTCATATGACAACTTTCCACTATCTAAATCATAGGATCTTTTACAACTTGAGAAGAATTAGGTACCTTAGACTTCTTATTCTGTCCACATGACACCATCCTCCTACATGATGCCCTCCTTATCCACATTCTCCATATTGAGAAATTACCTTTAAATATCTGAAGACCTGAGAAATTTGTTGGTTGGGCCACTTTATTCATAGAATGTCTACTTCTAGCATCAACAATTGCAAGAAGAGAATTGGAATTAGAAAAGTTTTTTTTTGAACTCTATTATAAGCCTCACCAACAACAATAATTGTGTGACACCTGTCGGGTCCCCTTGTTGGCCCGACTAAATTTTTTTTCATTTTGAAACAATTTTTATTTTGAATTGACTTGAGACTACCTCAATATGCTTTTGAGGTGAAAAATTGAAGTGGGTTGTCACTATAATTTGTTTTCTAACATCTTTGCACTATGACCAGAACAAGTCAAATATCATCCAAAATCACCTTGGAAAACTAGTCAAACAATGTCCTGGAGCCATGAAAATGCACGTACATGTTGACAAATGATATGGAAGCACGATCGTCAAAAGGATTTGCATGACACCATCAAGATTGCAAGATATTAACATTCAAAGTGACCCACTTAGCCTTTTCTGAAACTGCACTTGTCAAAAAACCAACTAGGGCTCACCAAGTCACCACTCTGAAAAAATACCAAATCTCCTCCTGGGAGGCTGCCACTGGAGAAATTATTTCATTTAGGTCCATTGAACATGTGTGCAATAGGGATTTACTTCAATCCACTTTATTCACAAGATATTAAAGGTCAAAGATGACCCCTTTAAACATTCTAGAAATGTAGATATCAAAATATGACAAACTGCATTTGCTTTTGATTTTAAAAAAAAATATGAAATTTGATTCGAGGATCTGAAATTGGACCAGGGAGCATATGATTGTTAAGGGAATTCAAAATACCAATCCATTCATCATGATGATCTCTCAGTTGTGAAACACCAATCTAAATAGGAGGCTACTTCGTAGGCCTGAGAATATGCAAACAATAAAACAATCCCAGAACCCTCCAACTTGGTGCTTCAAAACCCTGTCAAATCTGATCACAGGAAGTTGAAATCAAACATACATTCTTACATATGACAAATGAATACACTCACCAAGTGATTTGACATAAAAGTGAATAGGCTTCAAATTGTGATCCTCCAAAGTAGGCTATTGGGGTAGATTTCACAGGTGCATTTATGAGTGTTGACATCAATTTTTTCATCATAGGCACTTCAAATTTAGCCAAAATTTGAAGGTGGAAATAGTGGCTCTGTCTGGGGATGTATGCACCTTGCGGGCATAGAAAAAATTTAGATCTCTGGTGGAGCAGACCAAGTGTTTTATCCATTGGGCAATAGAGTCCAACCTCTCCTCTGTCCTGAACTGGTATGATTTAAGAAAATCACACCACAGTTGATGGCGCAAGGCCACCAGAAAATAAAAGGCCTCTATTTACCTCTGTCATACACTTTATTCTCATATGATTGCATCAGGTCAAATCTGAAAGCATTATCACTGTAAGCTTGAAAGTAAACTTCACCATTGGCATTCTGAAACATATTACTGTGTTTTTCCATACCTAGCTTAGTTCTATTAGACTGTATCTCACAATCAAGCACAAATTGAAGAATGCCATCACCATGTGACAAACATCCATCATGTTCATACATAATGCAACAATTGGCATTGTCTATTTCATCATCATGCTTCACCGAAGGTTTTCCCAAATAGACTTAGAAATTGAAACACTCATATGTTGCCTCATAGCTGATATCACACTGCTGCAAACCATGAGAATCATGCAAACAAGCCTCCAATGTATGAAAAGAGAAAATTTCATGTACATGCTCATTTAGATCAGAAAATAGACACTCATAAGAATTTGCATTTAGAACATCCTGACTTTGACCACTACTATAATGAATTTCACAATCATCAGCCATCTCTGTTTTATCAAAATATAATCCTAAACATAATCTTTAACACCCACCATGCAATGCATCATTATTGTCACACAAACAACCTACACTGTCAAAACAAATATGTGCTGGGCATGAAATTTCAGAATCATCTTTATGTGTATATCTCTGGCATTCAATAGTCAACAAATCTAAAATTTGTTCACCATTGAGTGAACATACCTCTTCATTCACTTCATTGCTGATATACTCTCTACTCTCATCATCTTGAAAAGGTATTATCTGATTTTTTTTCTATCACTTCATCATATAATGAGCATGAAAAACACTGGAAAGCATTCTCAGATGTACATACCTCTTCTTCACCAATTGTATTAGTCAATGAATATGCTTCCTATTTGCTGTCAAGTGGACATGCTCCTTCACTTACTTCATTGCTGATGCACTCCTCCTACAATGTGTCCTCAAAAGCATTTTCAATGTTGCAATCCTCCACTAAGGTGAATATTTGACCTTCCATAGGTTTGTCTTCATTCAAATCTGGAATGTTATCATTGAAAACTTTACTTGCACATGTCTCCTCCATTGGATGATCAAAAGTAGTTGGAAATGTTGTAGTTTCAGGATGTCTTCTTACAATTGGATTTTGTCCTTGATAAGGATGATATTGATATCCCTATTGTTGATATTTCTGATGCATATTTTAGTAAGCACCTCCAGGGTAATACACATTACCTTGTATATTTTGAAGTGGAGCATGATATTGATACTGATATCGCCCTATATGCTGATTATATCCCTGATCCTAAATTTTCACACCTCCTTGACCAGGGGAAAAGAGTAAGCACCTCCAATAGTTTGATTACATTCAAGTCTATATTGTGGTACAATTAGAATTACCTGGGCCCTCAATTGAATCATCTCCTACTCCAACTCTTGATATCACCTCAACAATTTTTTCCTTTCAACTTGTGCTTGCAATTGTTCCACTTCTTGTTTTAACTCTTGATTAGTCAGTTCTCTTGTTGAAGCAAAGGCAACATGGGCATTAGTAAAGCATGTCATTTGAGGTGTTTGTTCTCCAGGCCTATGATGTGAATATTGCTGGGCCATTCTCTCATCAGGTTCTTTTCATAGATTCGCCACCTATTTTCAAAGAGGAATGAATTCCATTTTCTGGGTCTTCTCCAGCATAGTCATTCTCATATTTCTTGCAACAAAACTACAACAAAACTCTCATTCATTTCTTCCCTAGTAGAGTCACCAATTTGTTGGTTCTCAAATTTTTTAGATTGCAAAACCCTAAAAGGATGCCAAAATTTATGATTAGGTTAAGCAACTGATTTGGCCAACTAATGGAATCAATCAAAATGATTGGACTTCCCTACACTTCAGGCTCTGCTTTGCCTAGGTGGGTGTACCTTTTCATCACCACTGGATGTTAACACTTCAAAATTGAATGGTGATGATTGAGTAGATTATATACAATTTTGACAATTATTGCATCCTTTTCAACCACATTCAAACTAGAATGAAATCTGAAAATGGATTTATTCAAATACTCTATCCACTACTCCTACTCCTACAAACAGAAAATCAAAATTATGTACAATGATTTTATTTGATTTGGAGCATAACATTTGACGATGCCTTATCTATTGGGCTACAGAGTCTTAATGAGTTTTGCTCATCCAATGGCCTTAAACTCTAACTGTTTAGCACTTTTCCTATTTATGGATTGCATAAACATGCAAGTAATTCAACCATGAAAACCATTCTTTCTAATCCAAACTAAATTCTTTAAATCACAGCAACATGTTCAAAAGAATTTAATCCCTACTTGAGAGAACCCATTAAACATATCACACAAAAGCATTTAATATACAATGACAAATCAATAAGAACTTGCCAAATTGATTCATATGATCAAAGAAAACAATATTGGAGACAGTCTGATGGTTTATTTTCATTAAAATCAATGGACAACTAAAGCCATTTTCAGATCAAGTACATTCCTGTACATTGTCTATCCCAAGTCTTCACAGGTACCCCAATCCATTCTTCCCCCTATTGTCTCTTTCTCTCTGTTTAACCCGTTTTCTATTTTTAATTTTATCATATATACATTGCACTTTCAAGGGTTACGACCCTTCACATATCCACTTGGCACAACCTTTCATATTCTTTGGCAATCAAAAATAATTATTTCATCACCTTTCACTTAATATTCCGGTGAACAATTATTTCGCCCATATATTTTTGCAATAATAGTCATAATGACTATTAATATCCCCTCTTTCATATTTATATTCACCATATTTCCTAGGTAAAATAATTACCCACTCCTCATCTCCCTAAGTGAAAAAGTCTTTATATTCTTTTCTTTCAAAAACACTTATCCCGCTCACTTTTGCACAAAATTAAATTTGTATGCCCATTCAATTCCCATAGTAGAAATGTTTCACCCTCTAGTGAAAATATTTTGCAAATTACATCATATTCTCCCAAAATAATGCATATTATGATAATTTTCCTTCCCCATGCATATTTTCATCATAATGAATTCTATGTATTTTTTTTTTTTTATCATTGCTATCTTGCATACGTTTTATTTTTCCTTTGCAGGCATGCGGAAAAAACCCTAAGTTCATCGCTATCCTGCACATATACTTGATACTCCCTGTGGTGATATGGGGAAAGCTTGGACTACATCCTACAAGCCCGCATGTAAACCTGAAAGCGCCTATGGTAATGCGGTAATCTCCTGGACTTCTTCCTTCCTCTTTCTTCTTTTGATTTTAGCATAATCACACTCAGACATGGGAGGACCATCTTGTGATCAACTATTTTAGGAGGGCTTTTGTCTTGGCACAACCCATTGTACCTGCAAACTGGAGTTCTTAGACTTCAAACCTCTTCCTTAGTTCCTTTTTCTACATGGGTTCGAATTCTTTTTAAGAGTTTTCCACAAACTAGGCAAGCCTCTGGTTCATCTTCAACACATCGTGAATTGACAAGGAGATCACCCACAACATCTGGGACCAAAATCACAAGTTTCATCTTGAAGAACATTTATGATGTATTTGATGATGGTGATGTCCTCATTTTGTGCTCTTCATCCCATCACTTCGCACACTATTGCCCCTTTTGAACATAAGTATATATGCTAAACGAAGATGCATCACTCATTTTAGGAGGTTCACTTTGTATACTACAAGATTGAAGAGGCATTGGCTATTCATTGGCCATGGATTTTATTTCCAGGAAAACCTATTGGAACTCATAGTCAATCATCGAGTTAATTTGCAAATTCTCTTGTTTCATTTTCTTCCGAAAATCTTGATTGCTTCATACTGGATAAGGTGGAGCAAAGGACATCAACATTTTAAGCTATCTCCCTCTATTTATACAAAACATAGTCTAATTTTGTCACCAGCCCATTATGATCCATATTAGCCACCATTAAATCCTCAATAGGCTCTTTGGAGAAACCAACTCAAAAGTCTTGGAAGCCCTTAAATTCTACAATAGAACCTATTTTTTGAGATTTTCAAGTGTTGGGATAAAATCCCCCCATTGGTTACCATCAAAACCTGTACACATATGTGTTCCAACCATTTCTTCAAAATTATTTTTCTTGCCTCTCCATTCATTGCAAAGATTGCATAGACATTTTCTTTGAGAGTGGGACTTTGCCAGTGAGCTTCTGAAATACTGGATGTCAATGAAGGAAATTTCCATCATAATTATGAATCTTGAATGTCAAATTTTCCACATTTATCACTTTTAGACTCAACATTTCTAAAAAAGAGATTAAACCTAAAGCAAGTTCGCCTTTTCCCAGGTTCACCTTTATTAACAATCTTAATATTTCCACCCATTAAATGCACCAAAGGTCAAACAATGCCAAGATCCAGGCCAGTGCCACCATGATTTATAGAGGTTAACCCATCAACTTGGACAAAGTTCTCAAAAATAGACTTGCACCTATCCTGTGGAATACCCTTTCCTGTGTACTCTACCTCAAACTTGAACTCAACATAATTCGAATTAGTTTGAACCTCAGAAAAGGCACCTAATTGTTTGTAAGCATCACCGTCCTCAAAGACCCATTTGGGTATACAACTCCAACATGCCTTGAAATGTTGACCACTGTGGCCATCATGAACTGAGGGGTAAAATGCATCTGCCCATTTCAATTTCTCAATTATGTATGTAGCAAGACCAAACATTACACTAATGCACATTTTGGCCCTTTTAGCATTTGTACGATCACAATACTGAGTAGAAGACTCTCCTGCTTATTCAAAACATCCACCACCATTCCACACAACAAAGTTACTACAAATATGAATCCCAAGAGTGCCAAAAATAGCTGAATAACTTTGTTGATACAGTCATGGGAACAATGTCTCCATACCCAATTGAGCACATTGTTACAAATGGAAAAATGCAGGGCATCAACGATGGTATTTGTTTGTATCTCAGAGAATTTGTCTTGTTTGATCTGTCTCTTTTGGGTATGGGAATTCTATTGGAACAAAATTCTAACCCTAAAATTTTTATGAAAAACCCATTTCCTGCCATGATATTATCCCTAAAATACCATTTTAAATTTTCCCCGCTCAAAATAGCATATTCATTCGACCCAGAGTCTTAACCCTAATAAATTCATGCCTTGTTTCCTTTATCCAAAAATTGAAGTCATATCAGAAAAAAACACTTCTATGACCTACCCTAGGGTCCTTTTAATAAACTCATATAAAGGATATTGGTGGGAAACTACCATATCGGGGGGACTCATTTTGGAGTCTCTTCGATAATTTGAATTGCTAAAGGGACACAAACATACAACTCATTGGTGTATCAAGCTAACATCAAAAAATTGGATGGACTGAAAGATCGAAGAGACTCAGGGTTATTAGAATGAGTCATTTAAGGGTCTCTTCGATATTCTGAAAACACCAAAAGCATATCGAAGAGACATATATATTGGTGTGACACCTAAATGTGTCCCGCTGATAAAGCGATAGTGCTTATAAAGGGTAATTAAAGAATTTCGAAGTGACTCTTGCATATCAGAGTAACATGATTTCCAGTCTCGCTGATATGTCGATAATATTTATGAATAAAGAAAGACATTGAGAATATTTCAAAGAGACCTAGGGATGTCAGAGTGAGTCAATTCCTAGTCCCCTGAAAAGGCAAAAATGGTATAATAAGTAAAAAGGCATCAAATATACAAGTAAATATCGAAGTGATTATTCATAAAAGAGATTTTGGGAGGACATCATGATATCAATATGACGCCATCTAGGGTCATTTTGAAATCCTAAAAGAAATAAAAGGAATAAAAGAATATCGAGGAAAGAGAAAGTTATCATCCTGATGAGTTATTAGCAAGACAATTCGATGCAGATTAAATTACTCACATTCAAATGAATTAATTACTCTTGCCTTGATATGAAATTTGCCACAAAACACCATCAATAAAGGATGCTGCCACAATAATGGGTTACACTTTCTAGGACATCCTGATTTTTGTTGAAATCACATATTTTTAGAAAATATAATGATTTAAGCCTTGAAAGGTTCCATTTAAAGGATTTTAATTGAAGAGGGTTTGATCAAACCCCCTTAGATTCAAACCCCCTTGGATAGAACCCCACTAGTTTTAAACCATACCTATAATGGAGTCTCCTCTACACCTATCAAAATGCTGATAAAAAACCACTTTTGACTTATCTTTTGGGGGATCAAATGAATTCATTGAAAATTTATGTTTTGTAAGTATGTAGTCCTTATTATAAGCTTCCCAAAAAGTATAATTTTATATATATTTAATTTTATTATTATATTTATTTTTTATTTCTTGTGAATGTAGGTTTTTCACCGAACATCAAGTTCTCTATTCTACACACATGGAAAATTAGTAAATTAGTGAAAAAAAATTCTAAAAAATATCTATGCCATAGGTATTGATGTCCTTGTTTCAACAAAAAAAAAATTGAATTTCGATAGATACAGAAAAAGTTATGTTTTATGGAATACGCCTATGTCTAAATTATAATTGGTTTGACTTCAAAACTTAATTAAAAAAAATATTTTATAAAACATTATAAAACCAAATGCATGCCCTATATATCGGTGTTATCAATCTATACTCAAAAGAATTAGAATTTTATCCTTTGTAGAAAAAAAGTTATGTGCTACAAAATACACATCACTTTAAAAAAATGTTGTTTACTATTAAAAACTAGTTATCAAAGGAGATGCAATTTTTTTTACAATTTAACTCCAAATCTCTAAAAAAATATATTTAGAATCTACAAATAAAATCTCACAAATCACTAGTTCACATCATCTTCAAATTCCTAACGATTTAGCGGCTATAGGTGTCAGAAAGTGAATATTTAGTTCAAAATGTTGATTTCAATGTCAAGTTTGGCCAAAACGTGTAACCCATTATTGTGGGATGACCCTGAACCAGAGCCGAGTGTAGAAAGACCCATCTCCAAAAGGATTTTTGAAATCATTAAGCAGTCAAGGAAAATCAAGGTGGCGAGTGACTAAGGGTAGCAAGTCAATAACCAGAAGAAGCTCATTCAAGTAAGTACCCCAAGCTCAAGTTTGAATTTGCAAAATAACACATAGCTTCATTGAAGTATAAACACATAAATATAATGGAAAACGTAACTGAGAAGAAGCTCAAAGTGAAGATTTAGTTCAAAATGTTGATTTCAATGTCAAGTTTGGCCAAAAAGTGTAACCCATTATTGTGGGATGACCCTGAACCAGAGCTGAGTGTAGAAAGACCAATCTCCAAAAATATTTTTGAAATCATTAAGTAGTCAAGGAAAATCAAGGTGGTGAGTGACTAAGGGCAGCAAGTCAATAACCAAAAGAAGCTCATTCAAGTAAGTACCCCAAGCTCAAGTTTGAATTTGCAAAATAACACATAGCTTCATTGAAGTATAAACACATAAATATAGTGGAAAACGCAACTGAGAATCCTAAAAAGAAAGAACAATTAATGTCTAAGGAGGATGTTAATGTACAAGTTCTCAAAGAATATGATGAGTTGATCGACATACATGAGAAATTCAACATTGAGCTCACACAAGACCTCAGTGTCTTTGATCAACTGTTGGATCTATCTTTTCCTAGCTTTTTCGATGATGAGGGCAATTTAAGAGAACATGATGCCTGGAAGGAAGAACTTGCCCAATTGCTACCAATGGCTCTGAATAAAATAAATGAAGAGTCAACAGTAATGAAAAATACACATGAGCAGTTAGAAAAGATTTTTTCTTTTGAGTTTGTTATGAAAGAAATGGTATCAATTACAGGCACCTATGTGACTCAAGAGTATGTTGAACACATTGCTAAGATTAATTTGTTCATTGCCAGAGCAACATAAAAGGTTGGGATGTGTTGTACCAGCCATGTCTACATCCTCAGCTAATTAAAAAAAGGGAAGACAATGGTTAAGAAAGAAGCTAGAAAATCTGAAGAATCTTTTGATCCTTAGGAATTTTGCCAATGCTAATTCAAGAATTTTTGTGGAAAAGTACAGAGGAAGAAATCTACAACAGTAATGGGTAAAGCATATACATCAAGACTCTACATCATTGGAGGGGAGAACCTTGCCAGATTGAAATGATCACGGGTTCTCTATGTTGATTTACAGACTCAGATCTTGACAATTGTGAACGCCCATACTGTTGCCTTTGTTTATGTCTTAATTATGTTCTAAACATTTGTTAGTTATCACAAGAGGTGTAATTCATGAAGTGACACCCTCTTTCGGATTGAAGCTTGTTTTCTTCCCATATATATAAGGGAAACCAAGGCCATTTTATCATCATCAGTTGAAGAACAATTGTCATTTAATACAGAGACTTCTATGAAATCTTAAATTATATAATGGGCAAGATGGTTTAATCAGTGGATTTATCTTTGGTGTTCAAATTGCTTTGTGGATATTTATTTTATGAGTTATTTGGCTGTCTCCATATTGGTTTGTTCCTGTTATTTAAATCATTTTGATTTATCAAGGCACACTTGTTGTCTTTGTGTGGTATGTTTGATTGGTTTCTATGAGAAGTTGATTTAAGTCCTTCTAAGTGATTTCTATTAATTGGTCTTTGCCCAGAGTTAAAATCCTTTAAATAGATCATCTTAGTTGGTTTCCTTCAAGGTAGAATTAAAATCCTTTTAGACAACCACAGTAACTTGAAAAGATATCAATGGGATTTTAAAGAAGAGTCTAAATAACCTATAATCTTGCACGTTTATATAAGGTATAAACATTTAAAAGGTGCCAAGTAGTTAGAGTTAAACCAAGTAGCTAAATCTATAATCATACAAATCTTGACCCCATTCATCCTATAGAATTAAGCATTGGTCATATTCACCACAAAACAACATTTCAAAACCTTATTCACATATTCAAAATCTCACACATTAAGAGTAAGAGTAGTTATCAAAGCTTATATCTATCTCACACTTACATGCCACTATGGATAGATCCCTAAGTTCAAATTTTAAATCTGCATCAGCTATCAAGGTACACCCACCTAGGTCTGGCAGAGCCTAAAGAGAAGGGGATTTTTCAATTATAGGAACCCTGTTTTGTTAGCCAAAAGTGTTAAGCGAGCTTGGCATCCTCTTAAGGTTTGCAACCTGTGTTTTTGAGACCTAACAAATTCCACATCTAAGCTTCTATTTTAGGACTACTAAAATTCTTGGTATTTATGAGGAGACATAGACAAGCCTTACTTGCTCTTCTTTTGGAATTAGAGAAAGCAAGTTTTTTGAGCTTGAACATGGAGATGCCATTTCATTTATGCATGCTACTAGGAGAGACCTATTTTGATGTTTCTTTCAACCTGTAAAATTGGAATTGCAAATGCTGCTATTTTCCCAGAATCCCTTGTCTCTTCCTTCATATGACAACTTTCCACTATCTAAATCATAGGATCCTCTACAACTTGAGAAGAATCAGGGACCTTAGACTTCTTACTCTCTCCACATGACACCATCCTCCTACATGATGCCCTCCTTATCCACATCCTCCACAAGGAGAAATTACCTTTAAATATCTGAAGACCTAAGAACTTTGTTGGTTGGGCCACTTTATTCATAGAATGTCCGCTTTCGGCATCAGCAATTGCAAGAAGAGAATTGGAATTAGAAAAGTTTTTTTGAACTTTGTTATAAGCCTCACCAACAACAATAATTGTGACACATGTCGGGTCCACTTGTGGGCCTGACTAATTTTTTTTCATTTTGAAACAATTTTTGTCCTGAATTGACCTGAGACTACCTCAATATGCTTCTGAGGTGAAAATTGAAGTGGGTTGTCACTAGAATTTGTTTTCTGACATCTTTGCGCTATGACCAGAACAAGTCAAATAGCCTCCAAAATCACCCTGGAAAACTGATAAAACAATCTCCTTAAGCCATAAAAATGCACAAACATGTTGACAAATGATATGGGAGCACAGTCCTCAAAAGGATTTGCATGATGCCATCAAGATTGCAAGATATTAACATTAAAAGTGGCCCACTTAGCCTTTTCTGAAACTGCACTTGTCAAAAAACCAACTAGGGCTCACCAAGTCACCACTCTGAAAAACTACCAAATCTCCTCCTGGGAGGCTGCCATTGGACAAATTAGTACATTTAGGTCCATTGACCATGTGTGCAAGAGGGATTTCCTTCAATCAACTTTATTCACAAGATATTAAAGGTCAAAGATGACCCCCCCTGAAACATTCTAGAAATGCAGATATCAAAATATGACAAACTGCATTTGCATTTGATTTTGAAAAAATATCAAATTTGATCTGAGGCTTTGAAACTAGACCAGGGAGCATATGAATGTTAGGGGAATGCAGAATACCAATCCATTCATCATGATGATCTCTCAGTTGTGAAATACCAATCTGAATAGGAGGCTACTTCGCAGGCCTGAGAATATGCAAACAACAAAACAATCCCAGAACCCTCCAACTTGGTGTTTCAAAACCCTATCAAATCTGATCACATGAAGTTGAAATCAAACATGCATGCTTACATATGACAAATTAATATACTCACCAAGTGATTTGACATAAAAGTGAACAGGCTTCAAATTATGATCCTCCAAAGTAGGCTACTGGGGCAGATTTCATAGGTGCATTTCTAAGTGTTGCCATCAATTTTTTCATCATAGGCACTTCAAATTTAGCCAAAATTTGAAGGTGCCAATAGGAGGTACACTTCCTAAAGTTAGATTTCAACTTGTGTTGGCATAGAGTGTTTAGGATGCATGAGACATGCTTCACATGTTTCTCCTAAGCTTCCTAAAGATGATAATTCCATCAAAGTAGACAATAATGAAGGAGTTAGTAAAGCACCACAAGACATCATTCATCAGGTACATGAATGTTGTTGGTGCATTGGTTAGGCCAAAATCCATAACCATCCATTCATACAATCTCTCTTTAGTTTTGAATGTAATTTTACAAACATCTTTAAGATAAATTAGTACCTAGTGATATCCTAATTTGAGGTTCATCTTCATGAAGAATTGTATACCATAGAGCTAGTCCAAACAATCATTGATGAATGGAAGAGAATACAATTCTTCACTATGATCTTGTTAAGTGTGCAATAGTCAATGTAGAGGTACCATGTACCATCTTTCTCTGTTGCAAGGACTATTAGACTACCACATGGAGAAGTGCTAGGTCTGATCTAGCCTTAATCAATTAACTTCTATTTTTGACATCAAAATTCATCATTATCCCAAATAGATCTATGATATAGAGGACTATTATAAAGAGGGGATCTAAGAATCAAATTAGTCTCATGTTACACTATACATTGTGTTGGAATATTTTTGTTCTCTTTAAGGACATCCGTGTATTACTGCAATACCTTGTTGGCTTGTTATTGTTGTGATAATGTTTGTGCAACCTTATGTGTTTCCAATGTACACTTTCTCTCTTGTTTTGGTGTCTTAAGATAAATCATGAGAAGCATAGACCTCTAATTGTGTGAAATGATCTTGCAACATTGCTTGGAAAGCACTAAGGTCACTTTGGTCTTCAATGAAGGCTCTTAAAGATAGAAGTATCAATCACTAATAGGATTTGTCCATTATTATTACTTTACCTAAGATACACCATCCTTTTCATACACATATTACCTTCTAAGTAGAAAGTCACAAACTTTTAGTAGTGTGACATCACAATTGATTGTGTCTTGCATAGGTTTAACTACATGCTTGAAAGTACATTGTCATTTTACCTAAATTTCCACCTTATTGCAACCATCCTAAAGAGTATGGTCTAGGGTACACTATAGTGAAAAGACCATGTTGCTTGATGGTATCTTATGCAATGGTGTTCATTTGGATATCACCATTGACAATGACATGAACTTTTTGTCCATTGATCTAGCACTTCATATGGAAGAGATGCTTATGTTCCTCTAAAGCATCAATCATCATAGTGCTTGTGTTGAGACTTTATGCCTACTAATTAATATCCTTAGGTTACATGAGATTTGATGTGGTTTTCACAATGAGAGATTGTTGTGCATAATATTCGACATCACTTTGGCAACTCCTACAATGGTGATGGCACCATTTATCACCTTTCTTCTAAACTTGCCCTTGTATTTGCTTGGTGTAGAATATTTCATGGCCTTAGAGTTCTATCTTTATGATTTGGAGTTTTATTGTTACTTCCACATAGTGGAATTCTACTTCTTGATTGAAGTCTTGGAAGTGGTTTCTTGCATGGGTTTGCTCTTGCATGATGATTTTTTTTCTTGAGATTTGCTTTGGCTTCAATCTTGGATACATTGTGAATGCAAGAGATTCAATTAATAAACCAATGACACATCATGTGCATTCATATGGTACTAATAATCATCCCTAGTTTCATTTCTACCCCTTAAATTTATGTTTTGACACCCCCTCTACATACACTAGTATAATTAAAATACCTCCCCATTTTCACCAAGTATCCTATGTACCTATTTTTGGTTACATCTTCATATCCATTGGGAACTTCCCACACCTACATGTGACTTAAAACTAGTTTCGATCACTATCTTATACATTAAATCCTTATCACAAAAATCTAGATGAGCTATGACAAATATGTCATCCAATAGAAAACATTGATTTAAAAGCACTTATACATGTCAACCGCCAAACCCTTACCACACCAAGTCTAATAGTGTATCTCCCCAATAAAAGATATCTTAATTATAGTAAACATATTATTCTAAATTATAATGGAATAGTTTTAGAGATACCTAGTGATTCTTTTGGGTAGGGTTGTGGTACCCCGGAAAGGTGTCAAATAACTAATTTTAAGAAACTTGGATAAGATTGTACTAAACATGAATAACCATGGTGCATGACCATTTTTTCCTTTATTAAGTACATTAGAGTTGGGATTAAACAAGTGCCCCTAGGATTATTAGGCTTTGAAATTATAATACAAGACAATGTGGTGTAGAGGAAATATAACTTCATGACTCTAGAAAGACCATCATACTAAAAATAATTTTCTCTAATTGATCTATGCAAAGTGAATTGTAGAGGATTTGAAACACTACTTATAAACTGATGCAGAGGGTAACAATATACAAGAACAATGACAATGTTTTTCAAGTTCTACAAACCCTTTTAAGGTACCTTCAACTGTACTCTGCAGGTTCTTCCTATAAGCCTTTTCTCTCTAGGCTAAAACCCTCACCAAGACCTATTGGGCTAATTTGAATGACAAAAATCTTTCTTGATGCCTTCTTAGGCTTCTTAAACCTTCAACACACTCTACAGGGTCTCATCAAACCCTCACCCTTCTATGATAAACTCAACAAGATCAATTTTCACCAAACCCTCAATGTACTTAGGGTTTTGACAGTCTCTTTTAGACAATGGCACACACAGTCTTAAATATGTCTCACACACAAAGGTTTTATGAACTTTCCTTTGGTAGACACTTGACCAATAGCTTGAAGAAGGTTTTCACCAAGTTTCATGATTTTCCAACGGAGACAATAGGAGTTATGAATTTTTTTCTATTGTTGAAAACCCTAGGATTGTCGCAGGATAGTGAAGGGATTAAGCTTCTTTCTTGCACAAAAAACACTTGTTCTATACATGTCTGTACAACAATGCTTTTTACTATTTTTAGTAGAAAACTGTCATAAAATGTGCAGAAAATAGGGTATCTTTCATGAAAAATTGTCTCATCTTCTTGGAGCATTCATGCTCATTTCTCCTCATCTAATATCAATGAAAATAGTTACAGTTCAAAAAAATATGTCTTTTTCCATCAAAACCTAACTAATATGTTCATAAAACCTTAATTTGTTGCCCTAATTCACAACCTAGACTAGAAAAACATTGCCAAAAGACCCTACATGGTCTTACATGGTCTTCTAAGACCTTATTTGCATTCACACACCTAATTCTAAGTATAACGTCAAAAAATGTCCCCTTGGGGGGTTTCCCCTCATAAGGTTTAGCTCCTGGGTCTTTAGAGTGCATTTAGGACATTTTAGTTCATATTTTAGCATCCCGATGGAATGAGACCTAAGTCCCATGGAAAATAGGACCTAGGTGGACCCCTTGAGCTATACCCTACCTAAAATAGGGGAGAGGACTTGGGCGCTCGTGCCCTAGTCCTGCCCTATTTTGGGGTAGCCCCAATTTCTGGGTGTCAATTAGTGACTGTTATTAGGTCCCTTTGCCGACATGGTAAGTTTGAATTTCAAATATCTTGGCGGGAGTGCTTGTAGATGCATATATAAACATATGTAGGCATTCATTTGAAAACTAGATGGCAATTAGATTTCAACTAGATTGTTATTGTGAACTCTAGGCATTCTCAAGGTGATTCAAGGCTTTTTATTGTGTTGCAAGATCAAACTTGTGTGTTTTGTGCATTGATATTTGTAGATTTGAGCATCAATTCCTTCATGGCATGAAGAGCATCTTCCTCCATGAAAGTTTCACTACAAGGTGACATATCATTGTGTTTTTATCATTGATTCCTTTGGTTTTGGCCTCTGCCTCACAAGGGCATGCCCTCTTCATCTGACAATGGTGTTTGGAGACTTAAGTGTCCTCCAAGGTTTGATTGAGGCAAACCTATAAACACCACAACCCCTAAACCAAGTCTTGTGATTGCAGGTTATAGGTGTCACATCTGGAAGAAATGGAGTTGCAGGAAGGAGTGGCAGGCATCAAGGATTCAGGATCTGAAGAAAAGTAAGACAAAGGAGCACTTCTAGGACTAGGGCACCCACAAAAGTGTCCTCTGCAGATAGATCTCAGGAAATAGAAGTTATAGGGCTGATCAGTGTCAGAAGGAGGTCCAAATTCCCTTAAAAAGTAGGTACCTTGGACTTGGGCACCTGCACCAGTGTCCCTGACTATTGCACTTTGAAACCCTGAAAAGAGGTATTTTGTAATTTGGTATTTTACTCCTGTCTGCAAGAGCTTTTTCTGTTATTCATCAATTTGCTGTCGTATTTGCATAATTATGGTTTTAATGGTTAATTGAGCATAGTAGAAGGAAAAATTGATAGATAATTCCCTCATCCAAGCTTCCCCTCATTTTCAAGTGACCTAGGGTATGATAGTGCTCGCCACTCGACCCTAGACCCTTCAATGTTAGGGTGAAAGGAGGATTTTAACATCTAAATCACAAAAGATCAACAAATCCAATTTTTCCCTAAACATTTTGGTGAACCCGTGTCTTTGAACTTAATTTACAACTTACTGAGTGTTTGTCTGTAGATTTGGTGTGATTTCATTCATTCATTTGGTCATTTAATTTATTACATTGAGAAAATTTCAAAAAAATTAAAAAATTTGAAAAATACAAAAAAATTGCATTGTTGGGCTTACTAAATTATGTCAATTCTTTCTAATTTTTCCTAATTTATGATTTTTGCATCAGATCTGATATAAAATACATAAAAATACAAAAATTCAAAATCTTGCTTTGCATTTTCATCATTTAATTGCTAGGGTTTTGTGGAAATTTTGTCAATTTTTAGATAACCTAGTAATTCCAAAATCTAGGGTTTGTAGGCAAAATCTTTTATCAGATTTTTCTACTATTTTTAGAGACCCATTAAAATTTTTATTTGGCTGTTGTCTTGCATTTTAGTGTGAATTTGCAATTAAATTTAAATTATTTGCATTTTTGCATCAAAAATTTCAACAAAAACTAGCAATTTTGGTGCATTTTAATTAAATTTACATGGGAATTTTGCATGATTAAGCTTGAAAATCATTTTAAGATTTGAGAGTATTTAATTCCCATCATAAATCATATTTCAAATCATTCACATAGCATTTTGTTCCAAAATCTCAAACCTAGGGCTTCGAAAACGATAATTTTCACTAAAATCGGCCTTATCGACTCTCTAAATTTTCACTATAGGTGTGTTGTGAAAGATGTTTTTGCATTAATTTTCTGTTATCAAGGTATTAATTTTCTTCCCCTCATAAAAATCTTCACAACACCCTTTTTACGGGCTCTTGTAGTGAAAATTCAGCAAAAATCTACACATTTTTGCTATTTTTTGCCCTAGGGTTTGACCTAGTTTGCACTCCAAGCATGTTGTGATCAGTTTTATGGATTGAGTTGAATGATATTATTGATATTATTCAATATCCCTCCTAAAATTCCTTACAAATCCTCTTTTTCTAGGTCTTGGAGTTGAAAACCGTGAAAAATAGCCTATTTTTGCTATATTTTCACTAGGATTTGACCTTAAGTGGTGCTACAATCATGTTGTGTTGGGTATTTTTTGCATAAAGTGGCTGTTATCACTGATATTATTTTCTCTCCATCAACATTTTCCTCACAACACCCTTTGTTATGCTCTTTTGCATTGAAATTTGGTGAAAAAAGTGCTCATTTTGACATATTTTCACTATATTTTGACTTAACATTATCTTGGATTTGCATAAAGAGTGTGTTGAGAGCGATTAGATTTCTGTTTTGGGCTGATATCAGTCATATAACTGACTTCCCTTGACTTAAATCCTCATAGCATCTGTTGTTTCATTCAATGGCTTTGAAAAGTATCGAGAAATCAAGCATTCTGGGCTGTTTTTGCTCTTGTCGTTTGCACCGAATTTGAAAAGCTTTCAAAAATATGATTTTGAATTGGTTTGAGAAATAAACATGGCCTCTAATCATAATGGCAACAATAGGTTCCCTCCTAGACCTTACACAAAAATAAAGGCTCCTGAACCTGAAATTGTCTTCACTCCTCATGATAGAACAACTAAAGAAAAAGGACCTCTTTACATCACTGTGAAAATAATAGGAAACCCCGTGAATGGAACTCTTATTGATCCTAATTGCATGACTAATGTTTCCACTGAGGAGTTCCTCTTTTCACATCAATTAATGCAAGGTTCTTATGACCTCTCCAGTATGATGATTAAGACGCATAAGGGAATCTTTATCAAGCCTTTGGGTAAGATATCTTTGTTAGTAACATTATCCAGAAAACATGTTGAACAATGGTTTGATGTTGTCCCCATTTCTGACCTCTTTTGCATTAAATTGGGACATCCTTGGCTAAAAGAAATGAAAGCCATCCCTTCAACAATACACCATTGTCTGAAATTCCCTCTGGATGGCTGTATAATCACTATCCCTCAAAACAATTATAAACCTTTGGTTTAGTTAAAAATTACAAATTGAACTACTTTTGGGATAAAACTAGAGTACCTAGTCCTCCTACACAAGAAATGACAAAAGAGAAACAAACCGCATGTGAAGAGAACTTTAGACCGAAAGGACAAGGTCCCTATGCTGAGGTTCCTCCCCTGAAATCCTTACAAAGATCGGGAGGTCATTGTCAACAACAAAATGTTCCACTGCGACAAATGAGGTTTGATCCCGGTGCTTCATCTTCTAATTTGCATAAGAATATGAAAGAGGATAGCCCTATCTTACAAAAGATAAGTGGTAAAATAAAATGAAATAGAAAAACAAGAGAAAGAAGGAGAAGAAGACAAGAATATGATATAAACCATGTCTCTCAACAAGAAAACATCGATCCTAACATTCAATCAAACAAAGACAATCCTAACGATGAACAACATGATGAACAAGATATGAATTTGGTTACGGTACCATATGTCCCACTATCCTTCATCATTAGGGAATGGGATGATGACGACGACAATTTACTTATAGACAACTTCTAGCCCGAAAGGGGCCCTACAGGTATGTATCTATAAAATTTTATTTCTATCGTAATGTGCTTCCCCCGTGATGTGTTATGTGTTGTTTAGGCCTCCTGGGATGACCTCAGATTATCCCATAAGTTTTGGGATACCAGGAGACTGCCTTTGTTGTGACCTTCTTCTATTTGTATCATCATTCTTCTAAATTGCTCTCTCTGATTTCATTGTTGTGTGTTGTGTCTTACGGACATAGCATCATGGTTGGTGACTTGGGGGTACCCTCCTATGTGACTATCCCAAAAAAACTTGTTTCTCCTCTCTTATTTATTGTTTCCCTTCCTCTAGTGTTTCCACCTAGCGGGCGGATGACGGAAAACATTTATACTGATGCGGACCTAGTGTCCCTTTCGAGAGCAATAAAAAATGGATTATATTTCCTAATATGACGATGGGGTTGTATATCTTATCCGACGCTTGGCTAGTGGAAACACTCATTCTTTCTGCGTAGTGAATTTGATGATGTTTCTATCGCATTTACAAAACTTAACAATACTGCTGCTCCGTGCACCTTTGTTTGCCTTTGAATCTAGCCTTGGTGGTACTCGATTTGGAGAGCTTCGTGATATAGCCCCTGGTTATCCTCAAACTCCAAATTCATTGTATAACCTTGGCTCTTTGTGTGGTTAAATCGTATGCATTGATGTTGTTGTTTATCATGATGTTGTAGACACTAACATGTTTCTTGCAAGGATGTGTTTGTGGGAATATTTGGCGATTGTAAAGTACATGTCACCTCTAGGGGGCATGGGCTTTGTGAAAGTCGGTGTTCCCTTGTGTGTTTTCTTCCTACCTTAACGTGCTTGATATCGATAATTGATATCAACCACCTTAAGGTGGGGGCATATAAGGTAAGCTATCTTCAGATGCAGTGACCTGCGCTAGAGTAGTACATCGTGCATCCTAAGCTTGTTTGCAATCAATCAATCAATCATATAAGCCCTCTGCGGAGGTGGGATATCACGCATATCCTTTTTTTTAAGCCCTCTGCGGAGGCAGGGATGGTGTATTTCTTGGAGCAGAATGCATCATCCTGTCTTTTTCAAAAGTCCTTTGCAGTGGCGGGGAGAGGTTCTGTGACTAACTCAACCCTTAAGCATGTCTTCGGCAATTGTTGTGGCGAAGCGCAATTGTTGGCAATTGTTGTGGCGAAGCACAATCGTTGGTGTGTGCGTGTAATGTGCCTGAGATGGTGATGAGCCTAAAAATAGAGAACACACCATTGCTTGTCTGCCATGTTTTCTCCGTGTCTTCAAGTGTGTGTGTTTTGGCGTGCTTATTTTGTATGGCATGTTTGTTGCCCCATATGTAGTGACCGGCACCTTGAGTAGTGCTTCGTGCATTTTGGGAGGTTTTGCATGTCTTGCATGTGTGTTGGCCCATATACAAAGACCTGTGTGATGAGTGCATCATGTATTTATGGGAGATTTGTTTACTTTCCAGTACTTACATTTGCATTTCATATATTTGAGAAAAAGAAAAGAAAAGATATCATTTCTATCTTCCATGCATTAATGTTTCTTCTATGCATCAACTATCTGCTTCATGTTCTGCATGATTGTTACTGTCTTCTCTGTGTTTTGTGTGCATGTTACTATCTTTTATGTGGTTGGCATGTCTTCTCCATGCTTGATGTGTTTACTGTGTTTGTGACCTTACTTTAATACATGTATGGGCCTCGTGTTCATACATACATTAAAGTGGGGGCTGAATGTAACGTCAAAAAATATCCCCTTGGGGGCTTTTCCCTCATAAGATTTAGCTCCTGGGTCTTTAGAGTGCATTTAGGATATTTTAGTTCATATTTTAGCATCCCAATGGAATGAGACCTAAGTCCCATGGCAAATAGGACCTAGGTGGACCCCTTGAGCTATACCCTGCCTAAAATAGGGGGGGAAGACTTGGGCCCTAGTCTTGCCCTATTTGGGGAAGCCCCAATTTCTGGATGTCAGTTAGTGACCGTTATTAGGTCTCTTTGCCAACACGATAAGTTTGAATTTCAAATATCTTGGTGGGAGTGCTTGTAGATGCATATATAAACATATGTAGGCATTCATTTGAAAACTAGATGGCAATTAGATTTCAACTAGATTGTTATTGTGAACTCTAGGCATTCTCAAGATGATTCAAGGCTTTCTATTGTGTTGCAAGAGTAGACTTGTGTGTTTTGTGCATTGATATTTGTAGATTTGAGCATCAATTCCTTCATGGCATGAAGAGCATCTTCCTCCATGAAAGCTTCACTACAAGGTGATATATCATTGTGTTTTTATCATTGATTCCTTTAGTTTTGGCCTTTGCCTCACAAGGGCATGCCCTCTTCATCTAACAACGGTGTTTGGAGACTTAAGTGTCCTCTGGGGTTTAACTGAGGCAAACCTATAAACATCACAACCCCCAAACCAAGTCTTGTGATTGCAGGTTACAGGTGCCGCATCTGGAAGAAGTGGAGTTGCAGGAAGGAGTGGTAGGCATCAAGGATTCAGGATCTAAAGAAAAGTTAGACAAAGGAGCACTTCCAAGACTAGGGCACCTGCAAAAGTGTCCTCTGTAGACAGATATGGGGAAATAGAAGTTACAGGGTTGATCAGTGTCGGAAGGAGGTCCAAATTCCCAAAAAAGTAGGTACCTTGGACTTGGGTGCCCACACCAGTGTCCCTGACTATTCCACTTCGGAACCCCGAAAATAGGTATTCTGTAATTTAGTATTTTACTCTCATCTGCAAGAGCTTTTTTCGTTATTCATCAATTTGCTATCATATTTGCATAATTAGGGTTTTAATGGTTAATTAAGCATAGTAGAAGGAAAAATTGATAATTAATTCCCTCATCCAGGCTTCCCCTCATTTGCAAGTGACCTAGGGGATGATAGTGCTCACCACTCGATCCTAGACCCTTCAATGTTAGGGTGAAAGGAGGATTTTAACATCTAAACCACAAAAGATCAACAAATCCAACTTTACCCTAAACACTAAGTTTGAGGAACAAACCCCAACCTTCCAACAAGCCAAAATCACCTATGAAATTCAAATTTGCATTTTGGCGGGAATTTTTTTTTTTTGAATTTCTAGACCTATTTACACAACCTAGACCATTGGACATGATCCCAATGGACCCCGTAAGACCTTCAAAAACTCAACTAGGACTCTTAACATCAAAATGTGATGCAAGAGCATCCCTGGTTCAAGAGCAATCTTGCATCACTCAAAAACATTTACATTTCAGTTTGTTTGCATTTTAGTTTGTTTCTTTTCATGTTCCAGTTCAGTCCATCCAGTTCAGTCAGTAGCAATTTCTGTATTTTGGTCTGCATTCTACCATAGTTGCATTTCAAACCTTGCGGAGCTAGACTTAACATCTAGATTCATTCATACACATCATTTCTAGAATTCAGAGTATTTGTTTAAGGTACCAAAAAGATATCACTATTAGAAGATCGATTGTTTTCTCATATCAGAGGATCCTGACAGTCTCAGACAATCAGCTTAAGGAGACGACTTGTAGAGCATTTCTTGATCTATGGAGCCTAATGTTACATCATTCAATGATCTATGGTTCATGGCCAATCTTCCCCAAGATCCACACATCATTCCAATCATTCGTGGAGGAGTTCTTCATGTTTAGGTCTGACCTATCCGTGTACACACGTTACGACTCTTCATCGGAGTTTGTGATCTTCCTTGACAGACGCGGAGGAATATTTTGTACCGAAGATGATATATATTAATGTAATAGATACCTAGGAAGACTATTATCAAGTTCATCATAATAGAGATAGTTGATATTTCGAACTCTTTGCGAAGGAGCTTCAAAGCCATATCTTGTGCATATTTGGATATTCTGTAATCAGGCCTGTGAGCCCTAATTGTAAGCCCACATGTTGCTGACCAATTTATATTTGAATTCTATGATATACTGAATGATGAATCTGCATTTGTGTCATATCTTTGAGTTGTTTCCATTGTTTTTACTCTTGCTACATGGTTTGGACAGTTCATTCTATGAATCCTCCTACCGTGACTACACCAAGTGGTATCAGAGCGAAAGTTTGAATTGTTGGGAGTGAATTGAGCATAGTTGGCGAAGGAATTATGTAAGATCTTGCTATGGATAGATTCCAATCTGAGGTAGGTTACTCATGTTGCAACTAATCTCTAATTGTGACGCAGTTGTCACCTTGTAACCCGATCACCGAATTTGAGGCAGTTTGCACTTGATCCTAGGAAGAATGCCACTGAGGAAAATCCCTGTTGTTGGAACAATGGCTAGTAGAATGGATGAGATGATAGAAATGATGACAATAATGAGGATTCAATTGGATTCTATTGAGGAAGATAGGCGAAGAGGATTGACACCTAGACCTAATGTTGAAAGTGATGATGAAGAAGAATTTCAATCTGTTGAACAAATTGGCGAATCCCTAGGAGGTGACGAAGAAGAAGAATTAGATCAAGTGAAGATGTTGCGAGCTATTTCAAAGATTGGGAAGAGACCTAGAGTTGATGTACCAAACTATACTGGCAATTTGAACCCTGAAGAGTTGATTGACTAGATAAATGACATAGAAGAGTACTTTGAACATGAAGAATTTGAAGATCGGGAGAAGGTGAAATTTGCAAAGACAAAGTTGAAGAGACATGCTGCTATATGGTGGAAAGAAATTCAATTGGATAGAAATAGAAGAGGAAAAGAAAAGATCACAAAATGGGATAGAATGGTGACAAAATTGAAGAATCAGTTTATACTTGCTAACTATGAGTTAGAATTTTTGAAGAGATTACAAAACCTAAAACAAAAGGAGAAACTTGTAAAGGAGTATACTGAAGAATTTCATAAGATGATCATAAGGACATGATATAGTGAAGAAAGCAAGGAGAAAGTGGCTACATACCTCAATGGACTGAGATTGAACATTCAAGAAGAACTGAGTTTGGTAAGGATGACAACATTGGAAGAAGCATATTAGTTTCCCCTGAAGGTTGAGGAGAAGTTGAGTAAGAGGCGTGATCAATAACAGAGAGGTAGAATATTTTTCAGAGGAGATAGATCATTTGTGGAGCAGAACAGAACAGAGAACAAATTCAAGAGGGATGACAGAGCTAACAATGCATACTAGAGAGATGACATAAATGTTTACCGTAGAGGAAACCCTAGTCCATACCAGAGTGAAGGATACAAAAGAGAAGGAAAAGGACCTGATAGGAGAACATTCAAATGTACTTGTTTCAAGTGTTGAGGTGAAGGACATAGAGCATTTGAATGTAATAAGGGGAGTACAAGCAAGAGAACAAAGAACAGTGGAAGAGCAACCTATGTGGAAGAACCTATTGGATCACCTAGTTTAGTTGGGAATCCCAAGAAAGGAGAATCACTTGTGATGAGGAGAGCACTATTTCAAGCAGAGACAAATGAAGAACCACCGCAGAGGAAAAGTTTATTCAGAACAAGATGCAAATTAGGAGGTAAATGTTGTAAAGTTGTTATTGATAATGATAGTTTTGATAACCTAGTTTCAGAAGAGATGGTGACTAAGCTGAAGTTGGAAAGATTGAAACACCCTAAACCTTATCAGATAGCATGGATTTAGGATGATCATAAGGTACTGGTGAGTGAACAATATTTGGTGAAATTTCATATTGGATCTTATCATGATGAAGTCTTGTGTGATATTATGCCTATGGATGTTTGTCATATTTTGTTGGGTAGACCTTGGTAGTATGATAGAAAATCTATACATGATGGGAGAAAGAATACATACACTATAACAACAAATGGAAAGAGAAGTACTTTGATTCCTTTGGAAGATGATCCTAAGAGTGAAGTATGTGGGAATGCTAGAATCTGTTTGGTAGATGGAAGAAAATTTTTGGATGGTTTGAGACATGAGAATATGTGTTATGCTTTGATTCCTTAGAAGCCTGAAACATTAAAGAAGGAGAATGAAGAAGTACAACTGGAGGAGGTAACTAAGTTGCTGATAGAGTGTGAAGACATCATATCCGATAATGTACTTGAAGGATTTCCACCTATCAGAAGTATCGATCATCACATGGATCTTATACCAGGAGCTAGTTTACCTAACAAAGAAGCACACAGAATGACACCGATAGAAAATGAAGAATTGAATAGACAGATACAAGAGCTGTTGAGGAAAGGTTTGATTAGAGAAAGTTTGAGCCCTTGTGCAGTACCTGCAGTATTAGCACCTGAGAAAGATGGAGAATGGAGAATGGATGATATCATGGATTGTTTGAGTGGAGCAAAATATTTCACAAAGATAGATTTGAAGAGTGGATACCATCAGATCAGAATCAGAGAAGGAGATGAATGGAAGACTGCTTTTAAGACAAGTGAAGGATTGTATGAGTGGTTAGTGATGCCTTTCAGATTGACAAATTCACCAAGTACTTTCATGAGATTGATGAATGAAGTTTTGAAGAAATTCTTGGGTAAGTTTGTTATTGTATATTTGGATGACATTCTAATTTTTAGTAAGACAAAGGAAGAGCATTTGTAGCACTTGAAACATGTTTTACAGAGACTGAGAGAAGAAAAATTACTGATAAACATTAAGAAATGTAGTTTTATGAAGGAAGAACTAGTGTATTTGGGATTTGTGATTTCTACAGAAGGATTGAAGATGGACCCTAAGAAAGTGAGAGCAATTATTGAATGGCCTACACCAAAGAGCATTGAGAAGTTAAATCATTTCATGTATTAGCTAGTTTCTACCAAAAGTTCATCAAAAATGTTAGTTCAGTTTGTAACCCTATAATAGAGACCATGAGAGGTGATAGAAAAGATATCAAGTGGACATTGGGAGCAGATAAAAGTTTTGAGTTGTTAAAGCAGAAAGTGACAGCAACCTTTTTTGGCATTACCAGATTTCAATAAGGTATTTCAAGTAGATTGTGATGCAAGTGGAAATACAATTGGAGCAGTATTAAGTCAAGAGGGTAGACCTATAGCATATTTTAGTGAGAGGTTGAATGATGCAAGGAGAAGATATTTAGTTTATGATCAAGAGTTCTATGCCATAATACAAGCCTTGATGAAGTGGAGACATTACTTGTTGCCTAAGGAATTTGTGTTGTATATAGATCATCAAGCTTTGCAATATTTGAACAGTCAAGGTAAGTTGAATCAAAGACATATGAGATGGGTATAGTTCATGTAGAGTTATACTTTTATGTTGAAGCATCGAAGTGGAAAATCAAACAAAGTTGCAGATGCATTGAGTAGGAGAAGAAACTTGCTAACAAAGATGAGAGTTGAAGTGATAGGATTTGATGAATTGAAGAATGTGTATGAGGGGGACACTAATTTTGTAGAACCTTGGAAAGCATGCAAGGAACCTATTGTGACAGATAGGAGTAAGTGGTTGGATTATTTCATTCAAGAGGATATGTTGTTAAGAGGAAATCAGTTATGCATACCTAGAAGTTCAATGAGAGATAATTTGATCAAGGAGAAACACAGTGGAGGATTGGAAGGACATTTTGGCATTGATAAGACAATAGATTTGGGAAGTGAAAATTACTTTTGGTCTCAGATACATAAGGATGTTAGGAGATTTGTGCAGAATTGCAGAGTTTGTCAAGTTACAAAAGCAAGTAGTCAAAACACTGGATTGTATAAACCTTTGATAGTACCGGAGAGACCTTGGGAAGACATAAGTATGGATTTTGTAATGGGATTTCTGAAGACATAGAGAGGACATGATTCAACATTTGTAGTGGTGGACATATTTTCAAAGATGGCACATTTCATACCTTGTAAGAAGACAACTGATGCAGTGCATGTAGCTGACCTATTTTTCATAGAGATTGTGAGATTGCATGGATTACCTAAGAGTATAGTTTCAGACAAAGATACAAAGTTTGTTGGATACTTTTGGAAGACACTTTGGAAGAAGATGAAGACAAATTTGAAGTTTAGTTCAGCATTTCATCCACAAACTGATTGATAGACATAGGTAGTGAATAGGAGTTTGGGAAACTTGTTGAGATGTTTGGTTGGAGAGAAGACAGGAAGTTGGGATTTGATTCTATCACAAGTAGAGTTTGCATACAATAATTCAATGAATAGGAGTACTGGAAGAACACCTTTTGAGATTGTTACCAGAGTAAATCCTAGAGGAGTTGCAGAGTTGGGAGATATCAGTATGACAGAAAAGAGAAGTGTAGAAGTAGAAGAATTTGTAGAACATATGGAGACAGTGCATAATTAGGTGAAGAAGCTTTTGGATGATATGAATAGCAAGTATAAAAAGCAAGCAGATGAGAAGAGAAGACACGAGGAATTTGTAGTTGGAGATGAAGTGATGGTATACTTGAGAAAAGAAATATTTCCAGTTGGAACCTATAACAAGTTGAAGATGAAGAAGTTTGGACCTTGTAGGATACTCAGGAAATGCATATGAGGTGGAATTACCAGAAACATTGGGTATCACCTATTTTCAACATTGCAGACCTATATCAATATCATGAAGCAGAGTTCAGTACCAACCTTGAAGAAGACTTGAAGAAGCAGTTACCACAACAAGCACTAGAGCAGATTGAGGACATTTTGGACAATAAAGATGGATGCAACACTAGAGGAAGATAGTACAAAGAATATCTGGTAAAGTGGAAAGGTAGACTGGAAGGAAATTCATCATGGATTTCTCAGGCTGAGGTGGACCATCTTGGTTTTCCTCTAGCCCTATCAAAGTGAGGGACTCACTTTTTTAATAACCTTGGATGTCTGATAGAGGAGTATCCCTGGTTTAAGAGAAATCTTGCATCACCCAAAAACATTTACATTTTAGTTTGTTTCTTTTCATGTTCCAGTTTAGTCCAGGCAGTTTAGTCAGTAGCAGTTTCTGTATTTTGGTCTGCATTCTACCGCAATTGCATTTTAGACCTTGTGGAGCTGGACTTAACATCTAGATTCATTCATACACATCATATCTAGAATTTAGAGCATTTGATTAAGGTACCAGAAAGATATCACTATTAGAAGATCAACTATTTTCTCAGAACACAGCATCCTGATAGTCTAAGACAATCAGTTGAAGGAGAAGACTTGCGAAGCGTTTCCTAATCCGTGGAGCCTAATGATACAACATTCAATGATCTATGGTTTATGGTTGACCTTCCTTGAGATCTGCACATAATTCCATTCATTTGCAGAGGAGTTATTCATATTTAGGTCTGACCTCTCTGTGTACACACGTTACAGCTCTTCATTAGAGTTTGTGATCTTCCTTGGCTAATGCAGAGGAATCTTTTGTACCAAAGATGATATATATTGATGTAATAGATACCTAGGAAGGCATTTATCAAGTTCATCATAATAGAGATAGTTGATATTTCAAATTCTTTGTGAAGGAGCTTCAAAGCCATATCTTGTGCATATTTAGATATTCTGTAATCAGACCTGTGATCCATAATTGTAAGCCCACATGTTGCTGGCTGATTTGTATTTGAATTCTATAATATTGTTTAGGGTAAAATTGGATTTGTTAATGTTCTAGATTTTAGATGTTTAAATCCGCCTCTCCACTATACATTCAAGGATCTAGGGTCTAGTGACGAGAACTATCATACCCTAGGTCACTTGTAGATGTAGGGAAACTTGGATTAGGGAATTTAATTATTAATTTTCCTTCTCTTATGTCCAATTAACCATTAAAACCCTAATTATACAAATACAATAACAAATTGACGAATGACAAAAAAAGCTCTTGCAGACAGAAGTAAAATACCAAATTATAGAATACCTATTTTCAGGGTTACGAAGCGGAACAGTCTGGGACACTGGAGTGGGCACCCAAGTCCAAGGTACTGGTTTCTTCGCGGGATCCAGACCTCCTTCCGACACTGATCAGCCCTGTAACTTCTATTTTCTGAAACTTGGATGTGAAGGACACTAGAGCGAGCGCCCAAGTCCTAGAAGTGCTCCTGTGTCCTTTTATTTAGATCCTGAATCCTTGATGTCTGCCAATCCTTCTTGCAACTCTATTTTTCCTAAATGAGACACCTATAACCTGCAATCACAAGACTTGATTTGGGGGTTGTGGTGTTTAGAGGCTTGCCTCAGTCAAGCCCTAGAGGACACTTAAGTCTCTGAACACCGTTGTTAGATAAAGAGTGCGTGCCCTTGTGAGGCAGAGGCAAAAACCAAAGGAATCAATGATGAAAACACAATATTATGTCACCTTGTAGTGAAGCTCTCATGGGAGGAAGATGCTCTTCATGCCATGAGGAAACTGATGCTCAAATCTACAAATATCAACACACAAAACATACAAGCTTGCTCTTGCAACACTATAGAAGCCTTGAACCACCTTGAGAACACTTGAACATCACAATTGCCATCTAATTAAAATCTAGTTTACAAATGAATGCCTAAGCATGCTTATATATGCAACTACAAGCACTCCCACCAAGATTTTAAAATCAAAACTTACCGTGTCAGCAAAAGGACCAAATAATGGTCATAAACTGACACCTGAAAATTAGGGCTGCCCCAAAATAGAGCAAGACTAGGGTGTGAGCGCCCAAGTCCTCCCCCCTATTTTGGGTAGGGTACAACTCAAGGGGTCCACCTAGGTCCAATTTGCCTTGGAACCTAGGTCTCATTCCATCGGGATGCCAAAATATGAACTAAGATGTCCTAAATGCATACTAAAGATCCGGAAGCTAAACCTTATGAGGAAAAATCCCCCAAGGGGACATTTTCTGACGTTAAAAATATACTAAATGATTGAATCTACATTTGTGTCATATCTTTGAGTTGTTTTTGTTGTGTTTACTCTTGTTGCATGGTCTGGACAGTTCATTCTGTGAACCCTCCTACTGTGACTACACTAAAATGAGTCATAAAAATATCACCAGAGTGATGCTCCTGCATCATACTCCCAAGGGAAAAAGAATGAAACTCAAGTTCCACCTAGGAGGAGGTCTGCAACAGTCTTTCCATGCTTGATGATGTCTACTGTAGTCATCCATGTGGCATCCTCATATGGTAGCTACTTCCATTTGACCAAATACTGTAAGAATTCCTTGCTTCTAGTCTTCTTGCTCTCCTTGGTGTCAAGAATGCACTCTAATCTATTGGTTTAGTATGTGGTAGGTCCTCTATTTAATCAACACCTAATATATTCTATATATCTTCTCCTTCATCAGCAATGGCATCCCCTTTGTAAGGGTTTAAATTAGAAACATTGAAAACTGGTGATATGCCTACTCCACTAGGCAATTCTATCTCATAGGCATTGTTGGAAAACTTCTTAACAACCCTACAAGGACCTATTTTATTCATCTTCAACTTGGTATATTCACCTTTGGGGAACCTTTTCTTCCTGAGATGTGCTAAGACAAGATCTCCAACCTTAAAACTGACCTCTCTTCTCTTCAAATCTTCCTTTTGTTTGTACTTTTCCACACTAGCTTGGAGTTGTTGTTTCACTTGTCGATGTATCTCTTGCATGGAAATTACAAAATGTTCACCCTCTGCACTTTGCTTCTCCATATCATTGATGTCTCTTAGTTCAAACACTCCTCTTGGTTGCATGCCATAGACCACTTGAAATGGACTCTTTCCAATGCTCCTATTCACTAAGTCATTATAAGCGAACTCTGCTTGGGGTAACACAACATCCCATTGTTTAGGATGATCCTTTGAAAGGCATCTTAGCAAGTTACCTAAGCTCCTATTGACCACCTCAGTTTGGCCATCTGTCTGAGGGTAGTAGGATGAGCTAAAACTGAGATTTGTACCAAGCTTTCTCCATAATGTCCTCCAAAAGTGTCCTAGAAATTTGCCATCTCTATCTGAGACTATGCTCAATGGTAATCCATGAAGTCTAACAAATTCTTTGAAGAACAAACCTGTAACATATGAAGCATCATGTGTACTTTTGCAAGGAATGAAGTGAGCCATCTTGGAAAACTTGTCAAAAACTACATAAACTGAATCAAAACTCCTTTGATTCTTTGGCATACTCATAACAAAGTCCATTCTAATGGATTCCCAAGGCCTATTGGGAATGGGTAAACTCTGGTATAGTCTTGCATTAGTACTACCCCCTTTTTCTATTTGACATATAGTACACCTCTCCATAAACCTTCTTACATCTTTTTGCATCCTTGGCCAAAAGTAATTCCTCCTTAGCTGTTCTAGTGTTTTGTCAAGCCCAAAATGACCTACCATACTCCCATAATGCTTTTCTTTGATGAGATTCTCCCTCATGGAACACTTGGGTGCACAAAGTTGTACTCCCCTAAACAAAAAGTTCCATCTTGTATAAGGTAGTGTCACCACTTCTCCCTGTTGGTACTAGTAGGTTGCTTATAAACAACATATACTTCTCTGAAATCTTCATCACCCTCATATATCTCCTTGAGTGCTTCAATCCCAACACTCTTTAACTAAACTTCTTGCACCATTAATGCTCTTCTACTCAAAGCATCATCCACCTTGTTACTTTGCCCCTTCTTGTGTTTGATTGTGAAAGTGAAGTTTTGTAGGTATTCAACCCACTAAATATGCCTTTGACTGAGTTTTTCTTGGCTATTGATGAATTGAAGTGCATGACTATCTGTATAGACCACAAACTCTTTGGGTAGAAGGTAGTGTCTTTATTTTTTAGTGATTGAACCATTGCATACATTTCCAAGTCATATGAAGAGTAATTCTTCTTTGCATCATTCAGTTTGCACTAAAATATGCTATTGGCTTAATGTCTTGGCTCAAAGCTGCCCCTATTGCATGTCCACTAGCATCACATTCTATTTGAAAGACCTTATTGAAGTTAGGTAAGGCCAAGATAGGCTGATTCATCACTCTTTTTTTCAGATATTGGAAACTCTGATCAGCTTGTTTAGTCCACATAAACTTTTTTTCTTATCCCCTTTAATAGTGTCTATGATAGGTGCACATATAAGAATGAAATTTTTGATAAATTTCCTATAAAAACTTGCAAGACCATGGAAACTTCTTACCTCTATGACTAATCTAGGTGTAGGCCACTCAAATATTGCCTTCATTTTTCTTGGATCCATCTTCAACATCCCCTTTAAGACCACAAAACCAAGGTACAATAGTTTTGTATTCATGAATTCACACTTTTTAAGGTTGATCAACAATTTTTCCTCTTGTAGTCTTCTCAATACAAAATTCAAGTGATACAAGTGTTCTTTTTTGTTAGAACTGAAAACCAATATATCATCGAGATAAACAACAACAAACTTACCAATATATGGTTTGAGGACTTCATTCATAAGCTTTGTGAATGTACTAGGTGAATTTGAAAGACCAAATGGCATAACAAGCCACTCATATAGGCCCTCATTTGTTTTAAACATTGTTTTCCATTCATCTCTTTGTCTAAGCCTTATTTGACAGTATCCACTCTTGAGGTCTATCTTTGAGAAGTAACTCACCCCACTTAGACAATCCATCAAGTCCTCTATTCTTGGAAGTGGAAACCTATATCTGATTGTTATCTTGTTTATTGCCCTGGAGTCAGTGCACATTCTCCATTCACCTCCTTTCTTAGGTGCCAAAATAGATGGAACTGCACAAGGGCTAAGACTCTCCCTGATTAACCATTTGTCAAGCAAATCTTGTACCTATTTTCTGATTTCTTCATTTTGTTGGGGTGTCATCTTATAGATTGCCTTGTTTGGTAGACCAGCCCCTGGTATAAAGTCTATATGATGATTGATATCTCTTATTGGAGGCAAGGAGTTAGGAAGTTCATCCACAACTATATCTACATAACCATTCAACATGTCTTGAATCTCCCATGGCAGCTCATCAATTCTTGCTGTTGTTATGATAGTTTTAGGTTTGACCAGCATTACAAAACCTATCTCTTCCTCCCCCATTGTCTTTAGAAACTCTTTTTCATTCAATTACATCACACTTGATCTAACCTTTTGGTTCTTATATTCCTCTTTCAAAGGTGCTAAGGTATGGGTAACTCTATCCTTCTTCAAAACATAGACATTCTTCCTACCATCATGCATTGTTTTCCTATCATATTGCCAAGGTCTACCAAATAATACATGGAACACATCCATAGGAATCATATCACATAACACCTTGTCTTTGTACCTTCCTATTTGAAACTCTACCTAACACTGTTCATTGACTAGTACTTATTGTCCCTTATTCAACCATGAAACCTTGTATGGTGTAGGATGAGATAATCTCTTCAAGTTTAGTTTCTCTACCATCTCAACAACAACTAAATTATCAGTACTACAAGAATCTATAACAACTTGACAACACTTACCTTGACACTTGCAAACAGTCCTAAATAATGACTTCCTTTGAGGTGGCTCCTTCTCCATTGGAACCTTGATCAATGTCCTTATCATCATCAAGGATTCTCCCTTCTCTGGTTCTTTTGTTTGTGGTGAGGAGTTAACACTTTCTTCATCTCCTCCTTGAGCAACTTGAGTTCTTTCATTCCTAAAGGTGGTAGCTGATTGCTCTTCTGGACACTACCAAGCTTGATGGCCTGCAAATTTGTTGCACTTGTAGGATTTACCTGTGAAACCATTAAATCCTTCTCTTTGTCCAAATCTGCCCCAAAAATTAGGCCTTCTTCATCTAAAACCTCCTCTTGAACTTGATGCTTGTTCTTGGGAGGTACTTGACTCACCTTGATTCTTTATGGCTGTCCTCTACTAGTATATGGACCTCTACCTCTAAAAGTGCTTCCTCTACCTCTATTCTTCTTTTCTTGCTTCCTATTCAACTTCTCCTCAGCCTTTAAGGCTAGTTGATAACACTCTTCAAGTGTCTTGGGGCTTGTAAGGATCAACTCATCTTGTAAGTTGTACTTCAATCCATTAAGGTATCTTGTGACCTTGTTATTGTCATCCTCCATGTGTTCTGATCTGATCCTCTTTAGTGTACTATTTCACTCCCATATCCTTTTGTTTCAAGTTCTGCAACTTCCTATACAACTGAGTCATGTAGTCACTAGGCATGAATTTGCCTTTCAACTTAGAAATCATCCTATCCCAAGAAGTAATCTGGGATTTTCCTTTATTTCTCCTTTCTTCCTAAACATAATCCCACCATAGGGATGCATGGCCTTTCAACTTAGTCCTGGCCAACTTTACTTGCTACTTTTCACGTACCTCCTCAAACTCAAAGTACTTGTCCAACTCCCCTATCCAATCAAGGATTTCTTCACTATTCAAACTACTTGCATATAATGGAAGTTCCATCTTCACCTTGGTTCCTTCACCCTTAACTGCCCTTAACAATCTTTCCATCCTCACATCATCAGCATCCCTCTCTTCTTGAGGTGCTTCATCCACCACTTCATTTTGGTCACTATTATATCTTGTAATCACTCTTCTTTGGTTATCTTCCACTACAGTGAGTCTTGCATCCAAACTGACTCTCATTTCCCTCATTTCTCTGGAAAGGGCTTCTCCCAAATGTGTTTCTATTCTCTTTGCCACCCTTTTAGTAGCATTGATTCTTGGAGGCGTCTTTCTTCTCTTTGATTGTTAACTCCTTTATTGGCTTCCTTCAATTTAACCTGGCTCTGATACCAATAATGATACAGAGGGTAACAATATACAAGAACGATGACAATGTTTTATAGGTTCTATAAACCCTTTTAAGGTACCTTCAACTGTACTTTGCAGGTTCTTCATACAAGCCTTTTCTCTCTAGGCTAAAACCCTCACCAAGACCTATTGGGCTACTTTGAATGACGAAACTCTTTCTTGATGCCTTCTTAGGCTTCTTAAATGTTCAACATGTTGCAAGTATGTGCTTAACCAGTGTTGTCTTTGATGCCAACATATCACTGTTGCCATTGGTGTCAACTATACCCTTATCTTGTCACTTGCTTGTAATAAATTAGATGCTTTCTATTCACCCATGTAATTGATCCTCATGTTGAGGATATTGAGAAAATTAGCTCCTTTGGTAGAAACAGTGAGTTGTAGTGGAAACAGTGTATTGCATATAGAAGAATAGACCAGAAGAATGCTCCGCATTTTCTATAGAATGAATATCTTTGTCTGTGGATTGGAAGTTATTTAGAAGTCCATCTAAAGATGCCTTGTTCTGAGTTTGAGCCTCTGGTATGAAGAATTGAGTGAGTTATGTTCACCAAAGTGAAAATAGATTTTTCCATATGTTTGGCAAAGACAGGGAGAAAGTGTTATGATTCACATTCCTCCGCATTGAAGTATTTTAATCTGTGGTTCTAGAGATAAGTTTGAGATAATGTTAAGTGCCTTCAAATCCAATGGTTCATGATTTGGCAGTCCACAAGCTATCCTTTCTTTATGATAGTAGTTGACAGTGTTGTTCTTGTGCTCTGGTTTGAATAATCTTCTTGACAGAGTGGTTAGCGATCGTGCGGTTGTTCCTGGTGATTACAATATGCTTATGGATGTCTCCTGATCATGTTCCTAACTTTGGATTGGTCTGCAAAGAGAAAATTGGATTGTGAATGAAGAATGTTCTTAGCAGACCTAGTGCTCTCACCAGTCTTGGCCAACTTGGTTGATTTCACTAATTGTGGAGATACCTTGAAGTTTGTGGAAGCATGTCGTGGCATGAAGAATTATGTTTGAGTCCCAGCTAAGGCATGGCATGATCTGCATACATGTTTACATATTTTCCTTTGCAAATTTGTATTAGGTCCAGACCTGTTGTACCTTGCACACACGCCCCATTTTTCCAAATGGAGACCCCCTCTTTCGCTTTGGCTTGGAGTCTCAACCTTTCTGCCTTATGATGATGAGAAGGTGAAATTGTGCTTAGAATGCAGGATTTGCTTCAAATTTGAGTACTTGGCATATTTGAAGTGATTTTATGTCATGCATGATTGATTTGGAAGTGTCTTGAGTGGTCTTGTGCTTGAAAGATAGCCACTTGTTGCCTTTTACACTAAAATTGGGTGTTATTGCATTCCGCTCCAAAATTCTATGTCATTGGATATTGCCCTTGAAATTGCTTCTGCATGATGTATCATGTTGAAATTCCTAGTTTCCAAGTCTTAGAATTGAAAAATCATATCAAATTTCACAAGATTTCACTAAGGGGTCCATAAGCCTTCACCCTGATGCATGTTCTTGACACCCTAGTTTGGCTAAGTCTGAAACCCTGAAAACCCTGAAAAATGGCCAAGTTTGAAATCTAGTGGAACCTCAAAAATCTAGAATCTGCATATCAAATCCTATGGATCTGGAACCTATCTCAAACATCCTGACAGTATATTTCAATATATTTAAAGTATACTTAAATATATTTTGAAGTATACTATCACCCTGGTATTTCAAAAAAACTAGTGCTAAAAATACCTTTCACTGACTTTGCGCTAAAAATGCTTTTCATTGACTTTGCGCCAAAATTGATCACTACCGACTTTTGCGCTAAAAACATCGCTCACTAACTTCAGCACTAAATTTACCTCTGACCAACTTCCCTCCAAGCTACCGCTAAGTCATCTGGACCCAAAAGTCACACTAAGTCAGTTAGACCTCAGATCAATGCTAGCGCTGAAACAGGCACCCTCCAACTTGTGCTAAATTCGATCCTGACTGACTTTTAGTCTGTGACATCCAAAATGCGTGCAAATCAGTGACACCCAAAAGTAGTGCTCAAACATTTTGTGCCAAAAATAGACTTCCCTGACCTGTGCCAAAAAATGTCCTGCCTGACTTTTAGTCAGTGACCTCCAAAATTAGCGCCATGTCAGTGACACTCAAAATCAACACTTTTTGACATTTTGGCCTAAAAATTGATTTTTTCAAGGTGCAAATTGGATTTTCTTGATCAATTTGAAGTGCATAACTATTTATCACATCATGATGAACATTTTTAGCATGTTTGTGTGGATTTTGGGCACGTTTTATAACAATTAATGCTACTGCACATGAAAAGTCAGTACCCCCCAAAAATCTCGCTTTTGTAAAAAAGGCTATAAAAATGCAAAATAAAAGTCCCTAGATGGATCCTAATGGCTGCAAAAACCTCCTAGATGAACATATAGGCCAAATGGGTACTTGAAAATGGTAAAAAATGCAAAAAATGATGCAAAAATTGCTAGATTTATGAGGTTGTTCATAAGAAGATGACATTGAGTTTGGGCTGTCCTAGACTGAATCTATGACTGCAAGTGGATATATCTTGATCCAAATTGATGGAAAATGAATGTTTAAGATGAAATTGATGCTTTGAATTGTGAATTACAGGTCTAAGAGGACAAAGGAGCCAACTGGAGCCATCTTGGGAGGTGAACACACAGAGGGACCCTACTAACTTAGAAATGTAGAATCAACACTCTATCAACCAAATTACTGCTGCACATGAAGAAGGAAGTCAATATAATGTCCAAGATGATGGAGATAGGCCTCAAGAGCTGAGAGACATTGAAGATCATGCATATTTCCTGGCAGTTGATACAGATCTAGTCTAATGTCCAAGACATGTTCACACTTGTTCATAGTTGTCTCAGCAGTCTAGTCATCAAGAATCAATCCAACAAGCATCCAGTTGGATATACATTCACTAAAATGTGCCACATACTCCTCTTGATCCAGTCAGCACTTGGAATCCCATGAATCCACATCAGTTCATATTTTCAAGTGTCATGTGACTCTATTTTGGCTTTATTAGGCCTTGAAAATTGACTTTTCATCATAGACAACCAAATGGGTATCCATTTTTTCTAGATTCAATGTATTTGCAATATGTATTTTGTCTTTTTCCTAAAGGACAAAGGTGGATCTAAAAATGTAACTAACTGATGTATCACATTAAATGCCATGTAATCTAGACCCTTGGTGTTGAGTTAATCTCTATCGTCCATTCAAAAACTTGGTATGGTGCCTTGTCCATAAAAGGGCCATCCTCTCCTCTCATTTGTAAGTAGGGATTTGATAATGAATTGTTGAAACTCTACCAAAATATAGTCAATACAAAGCAAGTTTTGTAGGTTGCTGGGAATTTGTGTTTCTGTGTTGTCTCATTTTAGATTTCATGGTTCATGTCAATCTAAAATTAGTTGATATTCAGTTGCATTAGTGATTAATTCTTCAGATATTTGATGGATTTCCTATCGATACCATTGATGTCTTCCTGATTGTATGTCATCATGCATGGTTAGTCTAGGCATAGTTTCTGAGATAAGTTTGATTGCATGATTTCATTGAGCTGTGCCAAGAATTGGGTGTTTAATGAACCCTCTACAATTTGAAAATCATTGCATTTCCTTAGAAGATTGCACAATCTCTATGGCATTATGGGCTGCCTAGTTAAGCAGAGATTTGTTTATTGTTGGGAATATGTCTATCTAGTTATTGATCATTTCTACAATTGTCTATAGGATCTCTCTTATCCCTTCTCTCTCCCCCTTTCCTTTTGTATTTCTTTACATAAAGTTTGTTAGATTTAAGGTTTGAGCAACATTTCATTTCCCATAGATACTGAAATTTCATACTTCACAGTCTAAACCACCTAGGATTTCTGCATATACTTTGCTATCATATTTCATAAACCCTGCATTTCATGTAAGACCCCTTGTTGGCACAGCTGGTACATTCCACTGAAGTTATTCCATGCAAGCTAAGACCTAGCTGTATAAACCTTGGGGTAGTCCTATCTTGGTTAGGATACCTTTTCCAAGAGAGGTGAGATAGTCTTTATTTCACCTATGTTGCTGTATGCTAAAAACACCATCAACAGAATTGTTGCCAGAAGGAGGGCAGAACTGAGTTTTGATGCAAGATTTCAATTTCAGTGGTTCATTGCACATGCTGAAAATGAATTGAAATTTAGGAGATTCAGTTCCAATGGATACACATAAGGGTTTCGGTCATGAGATCCCTTCATTCTTCAGAGGGTCATCTCAGTAGTCATATCATGAAGAGAACTTTGAGGTAGATATCCCACTTTTCAAAGAAGTGCTAGATAGGCAAATCAGGGTGAAGTATCCTCCATTGACCTTGCTTGATTTTAGTTCCCCTCAAGTCTGCACTGTACATCCTAGAGAGTCACATGACAAGATTGATTGTTTAACTTTTCTCCAAAGATTGGATTTGTATTTAAAAGGACTGCTATCTATTTTTGATATTTACAAGCCTGAAGTGGGATATATGCATGGAGGAACTGTAGTACAAATGTATACACATTACTACAATCATGTCCTAGTTGAGAGCATACAAAGAGTTAACACTACAAAAGCTCCAAATCCATTTCAAAAAAGGAGTATGCACATTGAGAAAATTGAAGTCCCCCAAGTTGGTCATCAAAATACATGTCTAGATGATGATGGAAGACAATGCATGTGGTCTGCAAGTCACCCAACTAAGAAGTATATAGTCCCTGACTGGTTAAAACCTAGTTTTCATTCACTAGACCTTCCAACATGGTTGAAGCCTAGTTTTCAGTCACGGGACAATGAATAGGGTAGTACACAAGACCACGTTTCTGCTACTAAGGATGTGAATGAGACACATAACAAATCATACCTGATGAACAGTCGTGTTGAGGATGTAAATCAGTAATCAGATGCTCTACATATATCAAGTTCTAAACCTAAAATTGTTGTTGTAGAGGTAGAGGACAACAGTTCATTTTTGGTGCAGGAGCACCCATGGCACCAATGGGCCAAGAGGCCTATTCCAAGTTTCTCTCTACCATGTTTTACTTTGAATGTCAATAAGGTCTTGAAGACCGTTTGAAGAATGTAATAAGGTCTTATGACCATTTGAAATTGTGTTGAAGTCATTTTGTAAGGCCTTGATGCCAAGTAGTTGGATGTAGGTAGTAAAGTCCAAATTGGTCAATCCTCTATGAGTGTCAAAATGGAGAGACTTGTTGTCTTTGTTATATGAAGGCCAATTATGGCATAGAATATGATCCTAGAGGGGTTTGGGGTAGTAGTTTTGTCCACACTATAATCTACCCCTAATACATATTGTAAAAACAATGTTAATAGATAATTTTGGACAGTTTGAGGGTGGTTTCCTGTTGCCAAGCAACCCCAAACTGATGGAGGAAGATGTAAACTTGTTAAGACACCCCTCATGGATCAGTGGAAGTTGGTTGGTGAAGTTTTAATCAATAGAAATCAAGTTCTCTGTTGTTCTCTGCATTTTTTATATTTTTCTGTTAGAACAGTCCGTACCATCTTCAAGTAGGAAAGTGTCATGATCTCTAAATATTTGGAATGGATAGTATAATGAATTAAATTTCATTTGAATCTAGTTTGAGGCCTTGACATTGAGTAGGGAGTGAGTTACATCTATTTTCCTTGGACTGGTCTTTGGAAACTATCATTTTCTGAGTTCAAATGTTGTTCTAGGCCGTACTTTGCACAGGTACAAAATTGTCATCATCTCCTTGTGACTTGATTGGATAGAACATGGAATTACCTCTTATTTGAACTTTGTTTGATGTGTTTTCATCATTGTAGAAGGGAGGTATAAGGGTTTTTTCTAAAAACTATCCTGTTAAAACCTAACCTAGGGTTTTGTCAAAACGATGGAATTCTAACCATCCCACTGTCTCTCAGTGCCACAAGACCAGTGGGATGGGTGTGTTCCTTCATATTTTAGTTGATTAGAGTGTTTGTAGAGAAGGGGAGTTGGTAGATACAGAGTTTTGTTGAGGAGGGCTTAATATCCTCATGTATTAAGCCATTTAAGGAACCACATATGCATTTTGAAGGTACAGTTGACTGTAGGTATCCAAAACCCACAAAATCCTTGGTCTTGGCATGAGTCTTAAGTGTTCCAATAGTTTTTTGAGTTTTGTGAGTGATATTTGTAGGGGTCCCTTTGTAAAAGTGACCTAATTGGGGCTCTAGGCCTAGTAGGACAGTCATAAGTTGAGGTAGTTGGTCTAAAACATGAGGTATTCATTTTAACATATGTTATGTGTCTTCCAAAAGGATACTACAAAATGATCAGGTCTTGTGGAAATTAGGTCTCCATCAAAAGTTATGCATGACTGTTCCAATTTTGAGGGCTACAAGGATCCTAATGGGATTGTGAAGGAAGGACATACCCCATGGTTGTAAGTGTCAAACCAATGGTCAGGGAAGGTTGTCCTAGTGGATTGGAGAACCTGTATATGACTGTCCTTGGGAAATTCATCTACCAAGTGTCATGTGTCAAGTTAAGCCTCTAAGTTGGGTTTTGGATTATTCAAGGAGACTGTCATAAAATAGTGAAGAGTTCTCTTTCATGGTGGGGGTTGTTGAACAAACTGAAGTGTGGTAAATCACCTATAACCTCTGCATCATAGTGGTATCAGAGCTTAGCAAAAAGATCTAGGCTGGTGAGTCATGGTTTGTTGGTTGTGTGCTGTGGTTGTTTGTAGGTCAAGAAGAACTTGGTTGCTGCCAAGAGAAGGTAGAGAAAGTTGAGAGAAGTTGAAGCAAGGAGAGACTTGCTTAGAGACCATCTAGAAGATGGATTTTCTGATGAGATATCTGTAGGCAGAGGAAGAAAGGAAGAAGAAACAAGAAGAGAAGAAAAAAAAGAGGAAAAGATAAAGCAATAGAAGAAGGATCAAGAATGGAGGCAAGCACTAGAGGAAATCAGTATGAAGTTAGAAAGATTTAAGCAGATGTATAGGCAAGCCACAAGTTGGCATTTGGTAGTTAAAAAGAGAGTGGTATGGCCTATTCAGAGGCTAATGCAAAAGATAAGGCAACTACAAGAAAATGAACTAGATATGAAGACAAAAGACCCTTTGATGGAAGGAGGTAATGAACACACAAAGGAGGATAAAGAACAAGATTTATGGACAACATATGAAGCCATTGACAATGAATTGAATAGTAAGGTTGGGATTGAACAAGTTGAGGTGATGATGGTAGAAGAAAAAGAATACATGAAGGTTGATTCTGTTGATAGAGTTGTTGTTGCTGATGAACTAGTAGAAAGGGATGATAGTGTTGGGGTGGATGATAAGGTTGATCAAGTTGTTGTTAAGGAATGGCAGAGTCACCAAAACAGTTTGAGAGACAAAACCAAGATTTCATGAATAGTATTGATACTAATCCAATTGTTTTTGTCAATTAAGTTGTTATTGTATTTGTCCCAGTGCAGGTATCAAGAAACGTAGATTGGAAAATACAATAATTTCCCTTTGACTGGTCCAAATACCTAAGCAAGAGAATGGGCAGCCCAAGAGTGAAGATGAAGTAGAATGTTGGTGCAAGTTCAAGAGTTGATGCATGTTTTCAGTACCTAGTTCATTGGAAAGGTACACCAAGTGGAAGAAGTATTTGTAGATCAGAGAAGGAGGAGATCAAACCTGATTTTGTTGCAGGTCCTCACTCAAGAGGACTTGAGTTTTATTTTCATGGGGAGTATGGTGTAGGAGCACCCATAGGACGAATGGACCAAGAGGCCTATTCCAAGTTTCTCTCTACCATGTTTTACTTTGAATTCCAATAAGGTCTTGAAGACCATTTGAAGAATGTAATAAGGTCTTATGACCATTTGAAATTGTGTTGAAGTCATTTTGTAAGGCCTTGATGCCAAGTAGTTGGATGTAGGCAGTCAAATCCAAATTGGTCAATCCTCCATGAGTGTCAAAATGGAGAGACATGTTGTCTTTGTTAAATGAAGGCCAATTATGGCATAGAATATGATCCTAGAGGGGTTTCGGGTAGTAGTTTTGTCCACACTATAATCTACCCCTAATACATATTGTAAAAATAATGTTAATAGACAGTTTTGGACAGTTTGAGGGTGGTTTCCTATTGCCAACTGACCCCAAAATGATGGAGGAAGATGTAAACTTGTCAAGACACCCCTCATGGATTGGTGGAAGTTGGTTGGTGAAGTTTCAAGCAATAGAAATCAAGTTCTCTGTTGTTCTCTACATTTTTTTTGTATCTTTCTGTTAGAACAGTCTGTACCATCTTCAAGTATGAAAGTGTCATGATCTCTAAATGTTTGGAATGGATAGTATAATGAATTAAATTTCATTTGAATCTAGTTTGAGGCCTTGACATTGAGTAGGGGGTGAGTTACATCTATTTTCCTTGGATTGGTCTTTGGAAACTGTCATTTTGTAAGTTCAAACGTTGTTCCAGGCCGTACTCTGCACAGGTACGGAATTGTCATCATCTCCTTGTGACCTGATTGGATAGAACATGGAATTACATCTTATTTGAACTTGGTTTAGTGTGTTGTCATCATTGTAGAAGGGAGGTATAAGGGTTTTTTTCTAAAAACTGTCCTGTTAAAACCAAACCTAGGGTTTTGTCAAAATGATGGAATTCTAACCATTGCACTATCTCTCAGTGCCACAAGACCAGTGGGATGGGTGTGTTCCTTCATATTTTAGTTGATTGGAGTGTTTACAGAGAAGGGGAGTTGGTAGATACAGAGTTTTGTTGAGAAGGGCTTAATATCCTCATGTATTAAGCCATTTAAGGAACCACATATGCATTTTGAAGGTACAGTTGACTGTAGGTATCCAAAACCCACAAAATACTTGGTCTTGGCATGAGTCTTAAGTGTTCCAATAGTTGTTTGAGTTCTATGAGTGATATTTGTAGGGGTCCCTTTGTAAAAGTGACCTAATTGGGGCTCTAGGCCTAGTAGGACAGTCATAAGTTGAGGTAGTTAGTCTAAAACATGAGGTACTCATTTTAACATATGTTGTGTCTTCCAAAAGGGTACTCCAAAATGGTCAGGTCTTGTGGAAATCAGGTCTCCATCAAGCATTATGCATGACTATTCCAATTTTGAGGGCTACAAGGATCCTAATAGGTTTGTGAAGGAAGTACATACCCCATGTTTGTAAGTGTCAAACCAATGGTCAGGGAAGGTTGTCCTAGTGGATTGGAGAACCTGTATATGACTATCCTTGGGAAATTCATCTACCAAGTGTCATGTGTGGTGTAGGAGCACCAAGAGGATCATGAAGATCCATGATTGTTTTTGCTTTGTTTCATGGTTGATCATGTTGTAATAAGGTCTTGAAGACCATTCCTATGCTTTGTCATAAGGATCATGTCCAATAATGTCATGGGACAGTCATAAGCATCATGCATTGTAAGCCTTTCTAAGGCATGTAGGGAGGTGTCAAGAGGTCCAATACCTTGTCAAAGGCTCCTTTATCTTGTATTGATGTTTGAGAGCCTTGAAAAGTCTGAAAACACCAATGCATATGATAAAACATGTAGTTAGGAGGAAACTAAAACAAAAAATGTCAATAGATCGGTGGTTGCAAAGTAGTTTTCTACCTTCCCACCGATCCAAACTACTTGAAACTACTTCCCTTGGTCGAGGAAGACTCCTTTTAAGCCTCCCAAGTGATGGTTGTAAGTAATTCAATTGATTCAAGGAGAAATAAAGAAGTGAAACTCTATTTTCTGCCCATTTTACTATTCTAGTCACTGTTCCAGGCCACCTAGTACAATTGTACGGATGAGGGGTGACTTCATGATATGACTTACTGAAAGTACTATGAGTAACCTTTCAAATGCATGTAGTTTGAGTTCTTGAAACATTTGTAGAGCACAGATATTTGCATCTTTCTGAAAACGGTTTGATAAACCCTCACCTAGGGTTTCTGACAGAAAACTATGTATTTTGCACCATTCCACTGAATCAAACCCTCCTTGATCAGTGGAATGGATTCATTGATGTTTATTTTAATGCTTTTCGAAGGTATTTTGGGTAGGAGCCTATTTTTGATGGAGTTTTCTTGAAGTGACCTAGCAAAACTGATGCAGAGGTGGCACAAGGGAAGCAACAACACAATGGTTTACTACCCACTCACCCACTCACCTAGTCTTCAACCAAGGAAAGCCACTCACCAAATGCAAATTATGGATTTGTGGTCTAGGCTATTATCTAACCCCTGAGACTATTTCTACACCCTATGGCAGGTCTGAAAACACCTTACCAACACTTGGTTTGATCACCAACTTCATTCAACTCTCTAACCTTGACTAGGCCTAGTGAGGCTACTAGTCCTCCAAAACTAGTTTTCTTCACAACAAATGACAAAACCCCAAAGGACTAGCCAAACAAATGGTGATTTTGGACACCCTCCATGGGACTCTAGCAAACCTCCAAATCTCTAATCCCAACTCTACTCCAGCAGTTCAAAACCCCCACTAGGTCTCTAGGCCTAATTGATCACTTTAGGCCTGGGTTACAAAGCAAAGGGTTCAAATTGGGTTCATATGTTAGGGGCAGGAATTTAGAATGTCTCTACTAGGTCCCTACAACACAAAACCACCATTCTTTCATTCACCTTGTCTGGATTCTATCACCTCCAACAGCAAATAGCATAAAACAGGCCAAATACATGGTAATACTTGACCTAGGGCATCAAATTAAAAATAGAAGACTGCATTTCCCGACAAAAACCTTTTGGAATCTTATAGTACATATCCCTAGCCTACATTTTACCAGTTTTTGTGAATTTTCACCAGTGGGAATGCATTCTAGGGCTGGATTTCTATGGCTGCCCTAGAAAATAGGGTTTCTAGACCTGTTTTGAAAGAAAAATCAATAACTTTTGATCCCAACCACTTCAGGACCTCAAACTAGTTGCATTAGAACCTTGATTCCAAGTGCTTTCAGAAAAAGTACATTAGACCAAGAGTTAAGTCCATACAGTCCATATAGCAACATGTTTTCTTCAGAAAAATAGTCAAATTCTTGATTTTTGTGCCCAAAATTACATACAAAATCTCTTCCTCCGTATTGGAGTCAGATATCCACCATATTAACCCATCCAAGTTAGTTTCCAACTTATTGTCAACCGCCCAAAGTGGCTTTTTTGAACTGACCCAACACATAACACCTTTGACAACTATGGTGTTTTGCATTAACACAAGGAGGTTGATTTGTTTGGCTTGTCTAATGGAGTCCAAATAATCAACACACTCCTTCCAACATACTAAAACACTAAAGCAACCAAAAAAAAAACTCAAAACCAATCCTTAGACCTTCTAGGCCTAATTGGCACAACAAGGGTCCAACTGGACTAAGAAGGATTTGAGGTTTATATAGTAACCCCAAACCCCTTGACCATACAAAATGGACCAAAAAACAATGGCTAAAAGCCTTATTACAAAACACATTAAACAAAAAAAAACATAACTTCTCAAAATGCATCAAAATGCCTTTAGGAACCAAGGTGCTCCTAGGTGCCCTGCACCATACACCCACTGTCAAAGAGAACTCAAGTCTCTTGAGTTGGAATGTTGTCAAATGTGAAACCTGCCTTCTCAATGTCTGCCCTGCTCATCCAAGTGGCATCCTCCTGAGGTTGGTTTAGCCACTTCACCAAATAGTCATGATAGGTGTGCCTTCTAGTTTGTTTTGCAATCCTCTTGTCCAAAATGCACTCAATCTGATTTGGAGATGAAGGAATGAGTTCCTAGAGTGTCTGATCAGTTTGATTTGCTACAACAGCAGTCTGAGGATCAATTCCTTTATAGGGATAAAGGTCTGAAACATTAAAAATTGGAGACATAGCAATGCCATCCGGAAGTCTGATTTTGTAGGCATTTTCTCCACATTTCTTGAGCACTTCACAAGGCCCAATCTTCTTCATGAGTAGCTTGGTATGTTTACCTAGAGGGAGCCTCTCCTTCTTCAGATGGACCATTACCAAATCCCCTTCTTTGAACTGCAAATCCCTTCTTTTCCTGTCAGCAAACTATTTGTACTTTTGAGAAGTGGACAACAATTTCTGTTGTACTTGTTCATGGACATCTTTCATGACTTGAATGAAGTCTTCAGCTAAGGCACTACTATTTTCTAGTCCTTTAACCTCCCTAAGTTCCAAAATACCCCTTGGGTGAGTGCCATAAACAATTTGGAAAGGAGATAGGCTGGTGCTTCTATTGACAATGCCATTGTATGAGAACTCTGCCTGAGCCAAAATTGAATCCCAACTAGCACCCTGCTCCTTTGTTAGGCATCTTAGGAGGTTGCCAAGTGACCTGTTAATCACCTCTATTTGTCCATCAGACTGAGGGTGATAGGCAGATGATAATGACAAGTTTGTACCTAGTCTCTTCCACAGTGTCCTCCAGAAGTGTCCTATGAACTTGGGGTCTCTATCTGAGATTATGGACAAAGGTAAACCATGTAACCTAACTATTTATTTGAAGAAAAGACCTCTGATGTGTGAGGCATCATGTGTGGTTTTACATGGGATGAAGTGAGCCATTTTTGAGAACATATCTACAACCACAAAAATGTTGTCATACCCATTCTTTGTCCTAGGCAAACCAAGTACAAAGTCCATGCTTATAGAATCCCAAGGCTTTGAAGGAATAGGTAGAGGAGTGTATAAACCTGCATTTGATGTATGCCCCTTTTCTCTTTGGCAAATTTGACAAGTTTCAACAAACTTCCTTACATTGGTTGGCAATTTTGGCCAAAAATAGTACCTCCTAACCAATTCTAGGGTCTTATCAATACCAAAGTGGCCTGACATGCTGCCATAGTGCTTTTCCTTTATTATATTCTCTCTAACGGACCCTCTTGGGATACACAACATGCTACCCTTGAAAAGATATCCATCTTGCAACAAAAAATCAGAAAAATCAGTATTATACCTTCCTGTCATGGCCTTGCAAGAGAGGTATGGTTCTTTGAAGTCCTCATCTGCTGCATATTGATCTTTGATGGCTTGAATACATATACTTTCTAGCTGTATGGTCTGTACAACAAGATTCCTCCTACTTAAGGCATCGGCTACCTTATTGGCCACTCCTTTCTTATGTTTTATGGAGAAGGTGTATGCTTGGATGTACTCCATCCACTTGACATGTCTGTGATTCAACTTTTGTTATTTGTTCAAGAAGCTTAATGCATGGTTATCAGTAAAAACTATAAATTCCTTTGGCAATAAGTAGTGTCTCCATTTCCTCAATGACTGAACCATGGCATATAACTCTAGATCATAGGTGGAGTAGTTTTGTTTTGCCTCATTTAACTTCTCACTAAAGAATGCTATAGGCCTCCCATCTTGACTTAAGACTCCCCCAACAGCCCTCTTACTTGCATCACACTCTACCACAATGACCTTGTCAAAATTAGGTAGCACTAGGACTGGTTTTTCTAAAAAAATTTTCTTTAACAATTCAAAGGCTTGAGTGGCCTCATTTGTCCATACAGACACACATTTCTTGCCCCCTTTTATGGTGTCAACAAGTGGAGCACAAATGCCACTAAACCCTCTAATGAACTTTCTATAAAAGCTGCATAAACCATGGAAACTCCTTACCTCCGAGGCTGTTGTAGGTGTTGGCCAATTAAGAATGGCTGCAACCTTACTTGGATCCATTTTTAGGCTGCCCATGGAGATGACAAACCCCAAAAATATCAACTCTTCTTGTAGGAAGACACATTTGTCAAGATTGATTCTCAACTTCTCCTCTTGAAGCCTCCTGAGCACTTGATGGATATGCCTTATGTGGTCTTCCTTGCTGTCACTAAAAATTAGTATATCATCCAAATATACAACAATAAACTTGTTAAGGAAAGGTTTTAGCACTTCATTCATCAATCTCATGAAGGTGCTTGGTGCATTTGACAAGCCAAAAGGCATCACAACCCATTCAAATAGTCCTTCATTGGTTTTGAAGGTGGTTTTCCACTCATCCCCCTCCCTTATCCTGATTTGGTGATAACCACTTTTTAGATCTATCTTGGTAAAATACTTAGCCCTACCCAAGAAATCCATTAAATCTTCTATTCTAGGCATTGGAAATCTATACCTGATAGTAATCTTGTTGATGGCCCTGGAATCAGTGCATAGTCTCCATGTTCCTTCCTTCTTGGGTGCGAGCACTGCAGGTACTGCACATGGACTAATACTCCTCCTGATAAGTCCTCTATCCAACAAGTCTTGGATTTGTCTTGCCACTTCAGCATTTTGCTCTGGGGTCAACTTGTAGGCTGCTTGGTTTGGTAGGGTGGATCCAGGGATGAGATCAATGTAATGACTAATCTCCCTCTTTGGTGGAAGGGCATCCTTGCCTTCATCGGCTATCACATCCTGAAACCTCTCCAATAGTTCTTCTACTTCCTTTGGTCCAATCCTCCTAAGAGGTTGCTACACTTTGACCTTCTTGGGATTCACATCTTTGGGCTTGATGACTACTGCAAAACATGGCACTTTCTCTTCCTTGAGGTTAGCCAAAAACTCTTTTTCAACTACCAACATAACTGAACTAGAAATGACTTTCTCTTTGCAATCATCAATCAAAGGAGTCATTGTAAACTTTTCACCATTCTTGGACAAATGAATCACATTGTTCTTACCATCATGTTGGGCACTTGTGTCATGTTGACAAGGCCTTCCAAGAAGAAGGTGGCATGCATCCGTATCCACTATCTCACAAAGAACCTTATGATGATATTCACCTATCTTGAATTCAACCCAACATTGCTCTTTCACCACAATTTGTTGTTCCTTGGTTAGCCAAAAGACTCTATAGGGGTTAGGATGAGGCATTCTTTCCAATCCTAACTTAGTCACCATTTCATTAGAAGCCAAATTTTTAGAGGAACCTGAATCTACTATTACCTTGCAAACTTTTCCTTTCACCTTGCAAGTGGTTCTGAACAAGTTGTTTCTTTGGGGCTGCTCCTTGGTGGCTGGCATGATGAGTGACCTATTGAACATGATGAATTCTCTACTCTCAGGTGCTGCAGACTTGGAAGAGGCTGTTTGGTAACTTGTGGTGCTTTGACAGTCCTCTTCTTGAAGGAGTTGCACTCTTCTTTCTTTTTGATTTGCAGCAGTGTTTCCCATTTTCTCTGGGCACCTAAAGGACTGATGTCCAATCTGATTGCAAGAGAAACACCTTCCAGTAAACACATTGGGACCTCTGCCATTACCTCTCCCTCTAAACTGACCCTAATTTGCACTATTTTTATCAGCCTGCCCTTGGCTGCCTTCTTGTGATTTGCCACCTTGGAGTCTAGAGAAATTATCTCTGTTTTGAAATCTGCCTCTGCCCCTAAAGTTCTGATTTCCTCTACCTCTGTTGCTGCTGTAAGAATCACCTTTTCTCCTCTGCTTATCCTCAATCCTCAGTGCCATTTGGAAGCACTTATGGACTGTCTCTGGGTTAAAGAGAGTTAATTCATCTTGAATGGAGAACTTAAGGCCATTGAGATACCTTGCAAGCTTCTGTTTTTCATTCTCAGGCATCTTGGCTTTCAATGTCATCTTGTGAAACTCCTCTGTGTAGGTGCTCACGTCCATGTCCTTCTGTCTCAAGTTGTACAACTTCTTGTTCAAGTTGACTTCATAATCCTTAGGGACAAATTGCTTCTTGATTTCAAGTACCATCTTCCTCCATGTAGAGATAGGATTCCTATCATCTTCTATCCTTTCATTTTGAATAAAATTCCACCAACTCAAGGTTGGCCCTTTCATTGTTGATTTGGTAATCCTTACTTTCTGATTTTCTGCCACTTCTTCACATTCAAAATAGTTCTCCATTGCCTCAATCCAATCAAGGCACTCCTTTGGATTCATCTTACCAGGAAACATAGGTAAGTCTGCCTTAGTGTCCTTACTACTCAACTTTCCAAGTGCATCTAGGAATTGTCTCTTTGACATGCCTCCTTGTGGCTCTTCCATTGGCACTTCTTCTTCCTCATCTTGATCCTCTTCATCTGAATCCAAGATGACTTCTGGCTTCTTCTTCTTGTCTTTGTCTTTCTTCAACTTTTCTATCTCAGCCTCCATCCTTTTGTTCCTGGCTGCTTGCTCTCTCACTATCTTTGCCAACTCGGCATTAGTCACTCTTGAAGGGACTTCCTCCTCTTCTTCTCTATCTCCCATCTCTTTGATGGCTCTGATACCACCTGATGCAGAGGTGGCACAAGGGAAGCAACAAAACAATGGTTTACTACCCACTCACCCACTCACCTAGCCTTCAACCAAGCAAAGCCACTCACCAAATGCAAATTATGGATTTGTGGTCTAGGCTATTGTCTAACCCCTGAGACTATTTCTACACTCTATGGCAGGTCTGAAAACACCTTACCAACACTTGGTTTGATCACCAACTTCATTCAACTCTCTAACATTGACTAGGCCTAGTGAGGCTACTAGCCCTCCAAAACTAGTTTTCTTCACAACAAATGACAAAACCCCAAAGGACTAGGCAAAAAAATGGTGATTTTGGACACCCTCCATGGGACTCTAACAAACCTCCAAATCTCCAATCCCAACTCTACTCCAGTAGTTCAAAACCCCCACTAGGTCTCTAGGCCTAATTGATCACTTTAGGCCTGGGTTACAAAGCAAAGGGTTCAAATTGGGTTCATAGGTTAGGAGTAGGAATTTAGAATGTCTCTACCAGGTCCCTACAACACAAAACCACCATTCTTTCATTCACCTTGTCTGGATTCTGTCACCTACAATAGCAAATAGCATAAAATAGGCCAAATACATGGTAATACTTGACCTAGGGCATCAAATTAAAAAAAGAAGACTGCATTTCCTGACAAAAACCTTTTGGAATATTATAGTACATATCCCTAGCCTACATTTCACCAGTTTTTGTGAATTTTCACTGGTGGGAATGCATTCTAGGGCCGGATTTCTATGGTTGCCCTAGAAAACAAGGTTTCTAGACCTGTTTTGAAAGAAAAATCAATAACTTTTGATCCCAACCACTTCAGGACCTCAAACTAGTTGCATTAGAACCTAGACTCCAAGTGCTTTCAGAAAAAGTACATTAGACCAAGAGTTAAGTCTGTACACTCTGTACAACAACACATTTTCTTCAGAAAAATAGTTAAATTCTTGATTTTTGTGCCCAAAATTGCATACAAAATCTCTTCCTCCGTACTGGAGTCAGATATCCACCATATTAACCCATCCAAGTTAGTTTCCAACTTCTACAATAGCATTCAACCACCCAAAGTGGTTTTTTTGAACCGACCCAACACATAACACCTTTGACAACTATGGTGTTTTGCATTAACACAAGGAGGTTGATTTGTTTGGCTTGTCCAATGGAGTCCAAATGATCAACACACTCCTTCCAACATACTAAAACACTAAAACAACCAAAAAAAAACTCAAAACCAATCCTTAGACCTTCTAGGCCTAATTGGCACAACAAGGGTCCAAATGGACTAAGAAGGATTTGAGGTTTATATAGTCACCCCAAACCTCTTGACCATACAAAATGGACCAAAAAACAATGGCTAAAAGCCTTATTACAAAACACATTGAATAAAAAAAAACATAACTTCTCAAAATGCATCAAAATGCCTTTAGGAACCAAGGTGCTCCTAGGTGCCCTGCACCAAAAACCATATGCTATGCAAGTGTAAAGAAGAACAGTCTAAGCCAAATCTGTTACAGTTGGTGGTGGGGCCTCAAAACCTAAAAAAGTCTTGGTTTGGGCATGAGATTGAGGTGTCTAACTAGTGCAGGAAGTTCTGTGAGTCTTTGGAAGGGTGGTTGCTTTGCAAAACAAGCCTAATTGGCCATAGGCTACAAAGGGAGTAGTTATAGGTTAGACCATATCGTCCAAAATAAGGTCAACCCAAATTGATATATGTTGAAGGCAATCTAAAAGGGTATCTTAGGATTGTCTAAGATTTAAGTTTGCAGGCCACTATAGGAAGTTATTGCTGACTGTTTCCATTTGGAGGGCTACAAGGTTTAGGACAGTCTTATGAAGGAAGTGGGTTTTGTAGGGTTGCAAGACTATATTGGATGGATGGGACATGTTGTCCAAGTTTTCTAAAGACCTTGTAGGTGTCTTCCCTGCCATGATTACGTCATTTGAATAGGACCTCACTTGAGCCTTTGGTATGGGATTGTGAACCAATTTGTTGAGAGTTGATTAGATCCTTAGAGCCTCTACATCATAGTGGTATCAGAGCCATAAAAGGTTCTATTTTTGGTTTTGTGTAAGACCTAGTATATGCTAGCAAAGCAGAGTGAAGGAGAGGCTAGCAACATGCCTCCAAAAGGGATGACCACTGAGGTGGTTAAGAAGTTCAAGGAGATGGAAGAGAAGATTAAGAGTGGAGTCAAGGAAGTACTCCAAGCTGAGTTGAAGGCACTGAGGATAGGGAAGAGGATAGATGAAGGTTCTAATGAAGAGGAAGAAAAAGAGGAGGAAGAAGAAGATCAAGAAGAGGCAGAGATACCTGCAGAGCAGAAAGATTTCCTTGAAGCCATCAAGGCAATTGGCAAAGATTCTTCAGAGGCTCGGATGGAGATTCCAATGTTTAGTAGCAAGATGAATGCTGATGAAGTTATGGAGTGGATTGAGGCCCTAAATAACTACTTTGAATACAAAGAAGTTCTTGAGAACAAGAGGGTGAAGTTTGCAAAAACTAAACTCAAAGGTGTTGCCCTCACATGGTGGAATTACACCCAAGGTGAGAGGGTAAAGAGTGGGAAGAGCATGATCTCTTCATGGAGTAGAATGTTGGAGAGGATCAAGTCCCAATTCCTTCCATTAGATTATGAGGTGCAGATCTACAAGAAGATGCAAAATCTCAAACAAATAGATTTGGATGTGGCCACCTACACCGAGGAGTTTCACAAGTTATCTCTTTGTTGTGGACATATGGAGGATGAAAAAGGTAAAGTGGCAATGTATCTAAATGGTTTGAAGTTTAGTATACAAGATGAAATCAGTATACTAACCCCTAAAATCATGGACAAATACTTTCAAATGGCATTGAGGGCTGAAGAGAAGTTTAAGAGGAAAGGTGAGTAGCAAAATAGAGGAAGAGGTGGCAGAAATTTTAGAGGTAGGGGCAGTTTTGGAGGCAGAAATCAGTCCCAAAGAAGTCAAGGGGAATCTAGTTCCCAAGAACAAAGTGGAGAATCAGGTTCTAGAGGAGGCTTTAGAGGAAGAAGACCCAATGGAAGGGGTAGATATGGTGGACTAGGGAGAGGTCCTAATGTCTTCACAGGAAGGTGCTACAATTACAACCAAGTGGGACATCCAGCCTTCAAATGTCCTGAGAAGCAAGCCTCAAGCTCTCATGGAGGAGAGAGAAGGAACCAGTTGATCCAAGAGGAAGATTGCCAAAGTATTAACTATCCAATTGGAAGTGCAGCCCCAGTCCATGATGGAGAAAATTTGATGATGAGGAGAACCATGTTGAAGGTGCCTCAAACACAAGAACCCCCTCAGAGGAAGACATTGTTTAGGACAACATGCAAGGCCTATGGTAAGATTTGCAAGGTAATTGTTGATTCAGGTTCAACTAAAAATTTGGTTTCTATTGAAATGGTAGACAAGTTGAAACTGAAAAGACTTCCTCATGTTAGTCCTTATAAAGTGTCATGGTTGAATAAGGGGCAACAAGTTTTGGTAGATGAACAATCTTGGGTAGAGTTTGAGATAGGGGAATACAAGGACAAGATTTTGTGTGATATAATCCCCATGGATGCTTGTCATTTGCTGTTAGGACATCCATGGAAATATGATGTTCAATCCAAACATGATGGTAAATCTATCTCCTTCATCATAACCAAGAATGGTAGGAAGTATAGGATGGATCCATTGTCGAATGAGAATGTAGAGAAGAGTGTTGGGTCAAGTGTCATGATTGTGAGTGGTAAAGAGATTCTAAACACCCTTAAGGAGGAAGGAACCCAAGGGCATGCTCTGATTTTGAAGCCTAAAAATAATCCTAATTTGCATGGTCCTAGTGAGGAAGAAGGTCCCAAGGAGGTGCAATAATTGTTAGAGAAGTATAAGGGTATCATGGTAGAGGAAATGCCTAGTGAATTGCCACCTATTAGGGACAGAAGCCATCAAATTGACTTCATACTAGGGTCTACTTTGCCAAACAAAGTAGCCTACAAGATGACACCTTCTCAAAATGAAGAGATTGCTAAGCAAGTGCAAAAGTTGATGGATAAAGGATTGGTGAGAAAGAGCCTTAGCCCATGTGCTGTCCCAACAGTCCTAGCCCCTAAAAAGGATGGTAAATGGCGACTAAGTATGGAGTCTAGGGCTATTAACAAGATTACTATAAGATATAGGTTCCCTATGCCAAGGATTGAGGATTTAATGGACTGTTTGGGAGGGGCTAGATACTTTTCCAAGATTGATCTTAAGATTGGGTATCATCAAATTAGGATAAAGCAAGGGGATGAATGGAAGACAACATTCAAAACAAAAGAGGGTCTTTATGAGTGGTTGGTGATGCCATTTGGCCTATCCAATGCCCCAAGTACTTTTATGTGTCTCATGAATGAAGTGTTGAAGGATTTCATTGGCAAATTTGTTGTGGTGTACCTTGATGACATTCTTGTTTTCACCAGGACCAAGGAAGAACATTTGTAGCACTTGGATCAGGTTTTGAACAAGTTGCATGATGAGCAATTGTTGATCAACATGGAGAAGAGTGTCTTCATGAAGGAAGAACTCACCTATCTTGGTTTTGTTATCTCCCAAGTTAATTTGAAGATGGATCCAGCAAAGGTAGAGGCTATTTTGTCATGGCCAACTCCTAAAACAACAGGTGATGTAAAAAGTTTTCATGGTTTGGCAACATTCTATAGGAAGTTTATAAGGGGTTTTAGTCATATTTGTGCACCTATTTTGGATACCATTAAAGGGGGCAGAAATGTAAGTTTTTTTGGACAAAGGCAGCCAATGATTCTTTTGAAATTTTGAAACAAAAGGTAGCACAATAGCCCATTCTTGTTTTGCCTGATTTTAATAAGTTGTTTATGGTGGAATGTGATGCTAGTAACCTTGCTATATGGGCTATCTTGAGTCAGGAGGGTAGACCAATTGCCTTCTTTAGTGAGAAACTAAATGATGCTAAAAGAAAGTACTCTACTTATGACTTGGAGTTGTATGCCATGATGCAAGCTTTGAAGAAATGGAGGCACTACCTCTTGCCTAAAGAATTCATTGTTTATACTGACAACCATGCACTTAGTTTTCTAAATTCGTAGGAGAAACTCAACCATAGGGATATAAAATGGGTTGAACAACTCCAAGCATACACCTTTTCCATCAAACACAAGAAGGGGCAGATGCATTGAGTAGAAGGGTGTGCATGGTTCAATAAATTTAGTTGCAAAGTGTAGGAATTGATGCTCTCAAACATATGTACCGGGATGATGAAGATTTCAAGGAGGTATATGAAGTTTGTTCACAAATTTCAAACTCTTATCATTCTGATTTTTCTGAGTTTTTATTGCAGTAGGGGTTGTTGTTCAAAGGCAGCCAATTATGTGTTCCTAGGTGTTCCATGAGGGAGAACATCATAAAGGAAAAACATTGTGGTGGACTAGGAGGTCACTTTGGGATGGATAAAACATTGGATCAGGTGAAAAGGTTTTATTTTGGCCTAAAATGCAATTAGACATTAGAAAATTTGTTGAATGTTGTAGTATTTGTAAAAGAGCAAAAGGAACATCATCTAATGCTGGTCTATATCAGCCACTTCGTATTCCTCATAGGCCATGGGAAAGTATTAGTATGGATTTTGTCTTGGGTATTCCTAGGACTCAAAGAGGCTTTGATAGCATTTTTGTTGTGGTGGATAGATTCAGTAAGATGGCTCATTTCTTGCCATGTAAATGTACTAATGATGCTTCACACATTGCTGGTTTGTTCTTCAAAGAAATTGTTAGAATCCATGGTTTGCCTCTTAACATTGTGACTGATAGGAATCCAAAGTTTGTGAGCCACTTTTGGCGTACTTTGTGGAAGAAGTTGGGCACTCAGTTGTCATTCACTTCAGCCTATCACCCTCAGACTGATGGCCAAACTAAGGTAGTGAATAGGTCCTTGGGCAATCTTCTCAGATGTCTTACAAAGCAGCATGGAGAGGCATGGGATATGATCATCCCTCAAGCTAAATTTGCTTACAATGACTCCACCAATAGAAGCACAGGAAGGAGTCCATTTGAGATTGTCTATGGTGTTCACCCAAGAGGCATTCTTGAATTGAGAGATCTACATGGATTGGAGAGGAAGAGTGCTCAAGGTGAAGACTTTGCATTGGCCATGAAGGACATCCATGATAATGTAAGACAAACTCTTCAAAGGAACAGTGAGAAGTACAAGGAGAAAGCCAATGAGAGAAGGAGAGATGTGCAATATAAGGTTGGGGATTTGGTCATGGCACATTTGAAGAAGGAAAGACTTCCAAAGGGGCAGCCAACCAAACTCCTCATGAAGAAGATAGAACCCTGCAAGATTGTGCACAAATTTGGGCCTAATGCCTATGAGATTGAGCTTCCTCAAGGCTTGGCCATATCTCCTATCTTTAATGTCTTAGATTTGTTTCCTTTCAGAGGTGGTAATGCTGTAGATTTAGAGATAGATGTGATAGCAGCAGGAGATGAGGAATGGGTTAAGGGTCTCCCACCCAATCAACCTTTGCAATTGGAATGCATCTTGGACACCAAAGTCTTGAAGAAGACTAGGAAGAAGATCTACAAGTAGTACATTGTCAAATGGAGTGGCCTACCTTCTGAGGATGCCACTTGGATGACTGAAGATGACATTTTGAAACATGGAACCACTGTTGCTAATCTAGTTCCTCAAGGGACTTGAGTCTTCTTCCACCCCAAGGAGTATGTTGCAGGAGCACCAAGAGGGTCATGAAGATCCATGATTGTTTTTTATTTGCTTCATGCTTGATCATGTTGTAATAAGGTCTTGAAGACCATTCCTATGCTTTGTCATAAGGATCATGTCCAATAATGTCATGGGACAGTCATAAGCATCACGCATTGTAAACCTTTGTAAGGCATGCAGGGAGGTGTCAAGAGGTCCAATGCCTTGCCAAAGGCTCCTTTATCTTGTATTGATGTTTGAGAGCCTTGTAAAGTCTAAAAACACCAATGCATATGATAAAACATGTAGTTAGGAGGAAACTAAAACAAAAAATGTCAACAGATCGGTGGTTGCAGAGTAGTTTTCTACCTTCCCATCGATCCAAACTACTTGAAACTACTTACCTTGTTTAAGGCAGACTCCTTTTAAGCCTCACAAGTGATGGTTGTAAGTAATTCAATTGATTCAAGGAGAAATAAAGAAGTGAAACTCTGTTTCTGCCCATTTTATTGTTTCAGTCGTTGTTCCAGGCCACCTAGTATGATTGTACGGATGAGGGGTGACTTCATGATATGACTGATTGAAAGTACTATGAGTAACCTTTCAAATGCATGTAGTTTGAGTTCTTGAAACGTTTGTAGAGCACATATATTTGCATCTTTCTGAAAATGGTTTGATAAACCCTCACCTAGGGTTTTTGACAAAAAACTATGTATTTTGCACCATTCCACTGAATCAAACCCTCCTTGATCAGTGGAATGGATTCATTGATGTTTATTTTAATGCTTTTTGAAGGTATTTTGGGCAGGATCCTATTTTTGATGGAGTTTTCTTGAAGTGACCTAGTAAAACCATGTGCTAGGCAAGTGTAAAGAAGAACAGTCTAAGCCAAATCTATTGCAGTTGGTGGTGGGGCCTCAAAACCTAAAAAACTCTTGGTTTGGTAATGAGATTGAGGTGTCTAACTAGTGCAAGAAGTTCTGTGAGTCTTTGGAAGGGTGGTTGCTTTGCAAAACAGGCCTAATTGGCCATAAGCTACAAAGGGAGTAGTTATAGGTTAGACCATATCCTCCAAAACAAGGTCAACCCAAATTGATATATGTTGAAGGCAATCCAAAAGTGTGTCTTAGGATTGTCTAAGATTTAAGTTTTTATGCCACCATAGGAAGTTATTGCTGACTATTTCCATTTGAAGGGCTACAAGGTTTAGGACAGTATTATGAAGGAAGTGGGTTTTGTAGGGTTGCAAGACTATATTGGATGGATGGGACATGTTGTCCAAGTTTTCTAAAGACCTTGTAGGTGTCTACCTTGCCATGATTAAGTCATTTGAATAGGACGTCACTTGAGCCTTTGGTATGGGATTGTGAACCAATTTGTTGAGAGTTGATTAGATCGTCAGAGCCTCTACATCAATGTGTCAAGTTAAGCCTCTAAGTTGGGTTTTGGATTATTCAAGGAGACTATCATAAAATAGTAAAGAGTCCTCTTTATGGTGGGGGTTGTTAAACAAATTGAAGTGTGGTAAATCACCTATAACCTCTGCATCAATTTTAGACTATTGATAATTCTAAGTTGGAACAACAACTTGATTAGGTCAAACATGTGCGGGAGCAAGAGCAAATCAGTCCTCCAGATGAAGAAAGATCATTGGTAGCAATGCAAAGAATTGTTTCGGTTGACTTATTTGAGCAACAATAAGATTTTCTAATGAAAAATGATCAAGTTTTTGACTGTATTAGCCTAGTATATCATTATGATTAGACATATCAGATTGATATAGTTACTTTAATAGAGTTTTTAGCTAAGTCAGATGGACTAAATTAGGATGAGACATCACTTCAAGGAAATATTGACATCACAGATTCACATATACAAGAAGAAAGAGACTATTGTTACTGCAAACAATGGATGTACAGTCCAAACAGGGAGGTTGTTGACTGATACAGAGAAAATGTTTTTAGAACATGTGACTGATTTTGATGAAGTAAATTCAAGTATCTCATATGTTCCTCATGTTGATCCTATTCATACTTGCAACAAAGAAGATCTCCACATGGTTGATGTTGACCTATTGATGATAACTGAAAATAGAAGTCTACAATCTGAGAATAAAAATCAAATAGTCATGCAAAGTGATGGTTTGGAAGCTTTTTCATGTCAGGGACTTGATCACATAATTGAGTTGGTATCAACAATGAGTAATGATATGCTGCTGCATGGGAATTCACCACACATGATAGACTTTGCTTTGACCAATTTATGCAGAATCCATCCAAATGATCTACATTCTGAAGATAGTCTAGACTTTCTGTTTACTTGGGAAGTTGTAGCATTCAGTGATCCAAAACTATCAGATGCACATGATATGACCCAACATGAACTAAGACCTCCTGAAGGTGCAAAAGTCAGTGGTACAATGCAATAAGGTGATGAAATTACATGCCCAACTGATGGTACTGCAAAACAGGTTGTATCTTCCCTTTCTTCACTTGGTTCTAATTATCAATTTGATTATGGTGATTTAGGTAAGACAACTTGCATTTGGATTGATCATGGACCTAATGAACTGCCCCAAATGCTGATTCTATATGATTGGTACCCTGAATATGAACCTAGCATGCCTCTACCTCACTTTTCAGAGTATAAAGATGAACTTTCCAGACTTAGGACACTGACCTACACCTTGTTACTTCTGCATGTCCTAAGAAATAAATCATGAGGAAGTATAAATACTTGCTGTCCCAAGTCTCTGTACATAGTTCTGCTTGTTAGGTTTTAGTTTTTAGTTTGTTGTTTTAGATTAGTTTCTGCTTTCTATTTTCTATTTTCCTTAGTTGCTAGCTGTTACTTTCCTTAGCTGTTAGAGTAGTTTGATTTGTTTGGGTTAGTTGTTTTCTTGTTTTGCTTTTGCTTCCTGTACTTGTTTTGCTGGGGTTCTCCATTTCTTGAACGTGGTGGCAGTTGTACAGTCCTGCAAAAGGTCCTCTTTGGGTAAGTAATCTGAAGGATTTCTTTGAGAAAATTTGGTTTTCTACTTAGGTTTTCTTGTGGGTTCTATTGTTACTCTCAGATGGTATGATGTCTATTCATGGGAAATGAGCCATTAGTTGGTGCACTTGAACTATTTTCTAGCCATATATCTATTACACTCTTAATAATCCTAAAAGTACCTAAGTGAGTCTTGGTAATCTTACATTAAGTGAAAAATCTAAGGTCAACCTTTGCCGCCATTGGAATTCCACACCCATCTAGTTGAGTTATCAATGTAACTCATGCCATCAAAAGCATGTGTTGCAAGGGTAGTGGTACTGCATTATACTCTACCAAATCTAAGCTTAATGGAATATCAAGAAATAAAGAAAAAAGAAAGAGAAAATCATAATCACACACTATAACGTACTTAGATGGATGCTTAAGTAATCTCTACCGGGGCTAAGGATGCCTAATCGGTAGTAGGGCTCTGCCTGAGTGGAATTTGGAGACAAACCCATCGGGGCTATAGACGCTCGCTGGCAGCAAAGCAATGTCTAGGTAGTTCATGAGTTGTGTACTAATCACGTAGCTTAATGTGAAAAAACTTAGACGACCTTAGTTGCCAAGGGATGGGAATTAACGCAATTGCACACACTTAGGCTTTCAGGATATGGATTGTTGCACTGTGCTATTGATTTCTGCTTCTATGATATGGTATCATGCTATCCTGTTTAACATGTGGGAAACACGGAGATTCTGGGTTTGAAACTGAAGTTTATCTTTGAAGTGCTCTAGAGCATTTCCCTAGTAGAGTCACCATTTGTTGTGTCTTGCACACATGCCCCATTTTGCCAAATAGAGACCCCCTCTCTCGCTTTGTCTTGGAGTCTCAACTTTTCTGCCTTATTATGATGAGAAGGTGAAATTGTGCTTAGAATGCAGGTTTTGCTTCAAATTTGAGTACTTGGCATGTTTGAAGTTATTTGATGTCATGCATGATTGATTTGGAAGTCTATTAAGTGGTCCTGTGCTTGAAAGATAGCCATTTGTTGCCTTTTGCACTAAAATTTGGTGTTACTGCATTCCACTCCAAAATCGTGTCATTGAATATTGCCCTTGAAATTGCTTCTACAGGATGTATCGTGTTGAAATTCCTAGTTTACAGGTCTTAGAGTTGCAAAATCATGTCAAATTCTACAAGATTTCACTAAGGAGTCCATAAGCCTTCACCCTGATGCATGTTCTTGGCACCTTGATTTGGCTAAGTCTGAAACCCTGAAAAATAACTAAGTTTGAAATCCGGTGGAACCTCAAAAATCTAGAATCTGCATATCAAATCCTATGAATCTGGAACCTATCTCAAACATCTTGATAGTATATTTCAAAATATTTAAAGAACATATACTTAAATATATTTTGAAATATATTGTCACCTTGGGCTTTTGAAAAAACTAGCGCTAAAAATGCCTTTCACTGAATTTGTGCTAAAAATGGCTTTCATTAACTTTGCACCAAAATTGATCACTACTGACTTTTGCGCTAAAAACATCACTCACTGACTTTGGTGCTAAATTTAGCTCCGACCGAATTCCCTCCAACTTACTGCTAAGTCAGTCAGACCCAAAAGTCACGCTAAGTCAGTTGGACCTCAGATCAGTGCTGGCGCTAAAATAGGCACCCTCTGACTTGCGCTAAATTTGATCCCAACTGACCTTTAGTCCGTGACATCAAAAATGCGCGCAATTCGGTGACACCCAAAAGTAGTGCTAAAACATTTTACTCCAAAAATAGACTTCCCCAATCTGTGCCAAAAAATGTCCTAACTGACTTTTAGTCAGTGACCTCCAAAATTAGCGCTAGGTCAGTGACACTCAAAATCAGCGTTTTTTGACATTTTGGCCTAAAAATTGATTTTTTTTCAAGGTGTAAATTTGATTTTCTTGATGTATTTGAAGTGCATAACTATTTATCACATCACGATGAACATTTTTAGCATGTTTGTGTGGATTTTGGGTACGTTTTACAGCAATTAATGCTACTACACATGAAAAGTCAGTACCACCCAAAAATCTTGCTTTTTGCAACAAGGCTATATAAATGCAAAATAAAAGTCCTCAAATGGACCCTAATGGCTGCAAAAACCTCCTAGATCAACATAAAGGCCAAATGGGTACTTAAAAATGGTAAAAAATGTAGAAAATCATGCAAAAATTGCTAGATTTATGAGGTTGTTCATAAGAAGATGACATTGAGTTTGGGTTGTCCTAGACTAAATCTATGACTGCAAGTGGAGATATATCGATCCAAATTGATGGAAAATGATTGTTTAAGATGAAATTGATGCTTTTCATAGCGAATTGCTGGTCTAAGAGGACAAAGGAGCCAACTGGAGCCGTCTTGGGAGGTGAACACACAGAGGTACCCTACTAACCCAGAAATGCAAAATCAACACTCTATCAACCAAATTGCTACTGCACATGAAGAGGGAAGTCAATATGATGTCCAAGATGATGGAAATAGGCCTTAGGAGCTAGGAGACATTGAATATCATGCCTATTTCCTGGTAGTTCATGCAGAATTAGTCCAATGTCCAAGACATGTTCACACTTGTTCATAGTTGTCCCAACAGTCTAGTCATCAAGAATCAGTCTAGCCAGCATCTAGTTGGATATACCTTCACTAAAATGTGCCACATACTCCTCTTGATCTAGTCGGCACTTGGAATCTCATGAATCCACATCAGCTCATATTTTCAAGTGTCATGTGACTCTATTTTGGCTTTATTAGGCCTTGAAAATTGACTTTTCATTATATACAACCAAATGGGTATCCATTTTGTCCAGATTCAATGTATTTACAAGTTGTATTTTGTCTTTTTCCTAAAGGACAAAGGCAAATCTAAAAATGTAACTAACTGATGTATCACATTAAATGCCATGTAATTTGGACCCTTGGTGTTGAGTTAATCTCCACCTTCCATTCAAAAACTTGGTATGGTGCCTTGTCTATAAAAGCGCCATCCTCTCCTCTCATTTGTAAGTAGGGATTTGATAATGAATTGTTGAAACTCTACCAAAATACAGTCAATACAAAGCAAGTTTTGCAGGTTGCTGAGAATTTGTGTTTCTGTGTTGTCTCATTTTGGATTTCGTGGTTCATGTCAATTTGAAATTAGTTGATATTCAGTTGCATTAGTGATTAATTCTTTAGAGATTTGATGGATTTCCTGTCCATACCATTGATGGCTTGCTGGTTGTATGTCATCATGCATGGTTAGTCTGGGCATAGTTTATGAGATAAGTTCGATTGTATGATTTCATTAAGCTGCGCTAAGAATTGGGTGTTTGATGAACCCTCTACAATTTGCAAATCATTGCATTTCCTTAGAAGATTACACAATCTCTGTGGCATTATGGGCTGCCTAGTTAAGCAAAGATTTGTTTATTGTTGGGAATCTGTCTATCTGGTTATTGATCATTTTTGCAATTATCTATAGGATCTTTCTTATCCCTTCTCTCTCTCTCTCTCCCTTTCCTTTTGCATTTATTTACATAAAGTTTGTTAGATTTAGGGTTTGAGCAACATTTCATTGCCCATCTGCTGAAGTTTCAGACTTCACAGTCTGAACCACCTAGGGTTTCTGCATATACTTTGCTGTCATATTTCATAAACCCTGTATTTCATGTAAGACCCCTTGTTGGCACATCTGGTACATTCCACTGAAGTTATTCCATGCAAGCTAAGACCTAGCCGTAGAAACCTTGGGGCAGTCCTATCTTGGATAGGATACCTTTTTTAAGAGAGGTGAGATAGTATTTATTTGACTTGTGTTGCTGTGTGCTAAAAACACCATCAACAAGACCATTTCTATGTATGTTTGTAATGCAGAACTTGGAGATTGTTCCACTGGTTGATGAATGTATTACCAAGCTTGATGTACATTCCAAGGTTGATGACTTGTATAAGGACTTGTAATGAATTGTGAAAAAATGTATGAGTTTGCGAATATGAAGAGATAAGTACGAAGGTGTTGAAGAGCAGAGCAAAGAAGTTTTATTGTGCTTCAAAGGAATTGAACCCAGACATGGAGTAGATGCTACTTAATCAGTTCACCATTTTGGTAGTAAGCAACCCTTGGTAGTGAGCCACCCTCTGGCAGTGAGTCGTTCTTTGTAGTGAGCAATTTGGGTAGTGAGCCCTATAGGCAGTGAGCCTCTATTTTTTGATATTGTTATAACTCATATATTTTGTGTGCTAAAACCCACCATTGTTTTTCCCTTTTAGTGTTTTCCACGTAAAAATCTGGTGCCTACTATGTGTAAAGGGTGGAATTTAGATAGTTGGTTTTTGGTAGTTTTATGTATGTATCCTCCTTTCACCCTTTCATTCAAGGACCTAGGGTCAAGTGGCAATGTACTCTCATACCCTAGGTCACTATGAGATGTAGGGAAATTTGGATTTGTATGATTTAATTATCAATTATGCTCACTCATGCTCAATTATACTTTAAAACCCTAATTATGCAAATACGACAGCAAACAGACGAATATCAGAAAATGTTGCTACAGAAAGATGTAAAATGATGAATAACTGTGTACCTATTTTCAAGGCTCCGAAGTGGAATAGTTAGGGACTAATGAGTGGGTACCCAAGTCCAAGGCCTAGGTTTTTGTCAAGATTTGGAGGCTCAGTCTACAACCTATTCCTATTGTCACAAAAATTTTCTTGTCATGGAATCCAGAGGACTAAAGAGCAGACACCCATGTCCAGGGTGTTGTTTTCAACTCTAATCTGCAAATTCAACACTCTGTAATGCCCTCTTGCAACTCCACTTTTCCTGTAACTTCAACCTATAACCTGTAATCATAGAAACTTTGGGAGGGGGTTGTGGTGTTTATAGGCTTGCCTTAGTCAAGCCTCAGAGAGACATTCAAGTCTTCCGAACACCGTTGTTAGATAGTAAGTGCGTGCCCTTGTGAGGTAGAGGCAAAAACCAAATGATAAATGCTCAAAACCACAAATGATGTCACCTTGTAGTGAAGATCTCATGGGAGGAAGAAGCTCTTCATGCCATGAGGAGATGATTGCTCAAATATGCAAATACAAACACACAGACACACACAAATCTACTCTTGCTACACAATGAATGCCTTGAATCATCTTCACATAAATTTGAGAATTTAAATTGCTAGATAGTAATCATCTAGTTTACAAATGAATGCCTAAACATGCTTATATATGTAACTACAAACACTCCCACGAAGAATTTCGTAATTCAAACTTACCGTGTCGGTATAGGACCTAAATAACGGTCAAAAGCTGACACTCAAAATTTAGACCTGACCCAAAATAGGGTAGACTACGGCACGAGCACCCAAGTCCTCCCTCCCTATTTTGGTTAGGGTTAGGTTCAAGGGATCCTCCTAGGTCTCATTTGTCATGAAACTTAGGGTTCATTTCATTGGGATGTCAAAATATGATGCAAGATGTCCTAAATGTAAATAAAAGACCCAGGAGCTAAACCTTATGAGGGAAAAGCCCCCAAGGGGACATTTTTTAGTGTTACATTTAGCCCCCACTTTAATGTATGTATAAATGCAAGGCTAATACATGCATTAAAGTATGGTCAACAAACACAACAAACATGCCAAGCACGAAGAAGACACGCCAGACACATTGAAGACAATGACATGCATGCAAAACACAAAGAAGACAGTTACAGTTATGCAAAACATGGAGAAGATAGTCACAGTTACGCAAAACATGGAGAAGACAACAGATGCATAGAAGATAATTAATGCATAAAAGATAGGAATGATTTCTTTTCTTTTCTTTTTCTCATATATATGAAATGCAGATGCAAGTACTAGAAAGTAAACACACCTCCCATAATGCAAGAAGTATGCATCACACTAGTCTTTAAACTGCATATGGGGCAACACACATGCAAGGCACACCAAACCTCCTATAATGCAGGAAGTACTCATCGCACTAGTCTTTAAATTGCATATGGGGAAATAGACACGCCAAACAAAATAAGCACGCAAAACACACACACTTTGAAGACATAGAGAAAACATGGCGATAAGTGATGGAGTGTTCCTATTTCTAGGTTCATCACCATCTCAAGCACATTACAGGCACACACCGATGATTGGGCTTCACCACAACAATCGTTGAAGACACGCTTAAGGGTTGAGTTAGTCACAGAACCACTCCCCGCCTCTTGATGAGGACTTTTTGAAAATGATAGGATGGGTACTCTTCACAAGAGATACACCACCCTTGCCTCCGCAGAAGGCTTAAGATGATTGATTGATTGATTGCAAACAAACTTAGAGTGCAGGAAGTACTCATCGCACTAGTCTTTAAACTGCACTTGAGGACAAGCACATTGCTAATATCTACAATAGACAACTTACCTTATATATGCCCCCACCTTAAGATGGTTGATATTAGGTATCTATATCAAGCACATTAAGGTAGGAAGAAAACACACAAGGGAACACAGACTCTTGCAAATCCCATGCCCCTCAGAGGTGACATGTACTTTACGATTGTCAAATGTTCCCACAAACACATCCCTACAAGAAACATGTTAGTGTCCACATAATCATGATAAAAAACAACATCAATGCATATGATCAATCACCCAAAGAGCCAAGGTTATACTACAAATTTAGAGATCGAGGATAACCATGGGGCTATATCACAAAAATCTCTGAATCGAGCGTCACCAAGGTGAGATTCAAAGACAAACAAAGTGCGCGGAGCAGCAGTATTGTTAAGGTTTGTAAGTGAGATAAAGATCATCAAAATCACTACGTAGAAAGCACGAGTGCTTCTACTAGCCAAGTGTCGGATAAGATATACAACCCCATCGTCATATTAGGAACTAAGTCCAATTTTTTATTTCTTGCTAAAGGGACGCTAGGTCCACATCAGTATAAATGTTTTTCATCATCTGCCCACTAGATAGAAACACTAGAGGAAGGTAAACAATAAATAAGAGGAGAAACAAGTGTCTTAGGGATAGTCATGTAGGAGGGTACCCCCAAGTCACCAACCACAATGCTATGTCCATAAGACACAACACACAACAATGAAATCAGAGAGAGAGAGGCAATATAGAAGAATGATGATACAAATAGAAGAAGGGTCACAACAGAGGTGGTCTCTTGGTAGCCCAGACCTTACAAGAGAATCAAGGGTGATCCCAGGAGGCCTAAACAACACATAACACATCACAGGGGAAACACATCACGAGAGATAAAGGGTTAGAGATACTTACCTGTAGAGAGATTCATGCTAGAGGTTATCAACAATCCAATCATTCTCTTCCCAATCCCAAACATAAGGTACAATTGCCAAGTCTTTCTCATTATTCTTTTTTTCATTCTTAAATGCTTCTTGGTTTGACTCAATGTTAGGTGGAATGTGTTCTTGTTAAAGTTCAGTAGTATACTTACTCACTATCCTCTTAGGTGGTGGGAGAAGCAAATTATTTTGAGTGATCTCAACATCCATCCTTGAGGTATTTAATGTGAGGGACTTCTCCTCATCCACTAGTGCCACATTCTTAGTGATGTCTAAATGACATGAATATTCAATCAAAGAAGGGAGATTAAGGGTCTTCTCCTCCTTAGTGATATCCAAGGTGTACGAACAATCAACTAAAGGAACAAGGTTGGTAGGATGATCCATAGAGGTTTTATGCACTATGATAGGGAGAGAGTTTTTATTGTTATTAGATGAAAGTTCATTGTCTACCCATGGAATGTTCTTTGTTAAGGGGAGCTCTTCATTCACTAATGCTTCTTCTTGGCTAGGGAGAGCAATGGAATGGAAGAGTGGTGGCATGATGTTAAGAGATGTATCAATGAAATCATCCTCCTTTATCGAAGTGTCCTCATAAGGAGGAGCAACTTTGGGAGAGGGATCATAAGGTAAACCAAAGTTATCATCACATGGTCTAGCAATAGTTGTAGTGGAATATCCCATAAAGTCATCTAAGGCTTCATCTAACATCTTGAGGTCATCACTAGTGTATATATTTTTTTATCATGAATTTAGTGAGATCATATAATATCCAAGGATATATTCCCATGAGGTTTTTGAAGCTATAAAAATCAGATATATAACAAAGTATTTCATATGTGGAGCACATAGAGAGATCAACATCATGAATGTATGCTATTTGTTCCAAGACTTGAGGATGTTTATCAATGAATTTAGAGAAATGATCAATGTCTACAATGTATGCAAACAAAGCTTCCAAATAATTATCCATGATATATGTTTTCAAATCAATGCAATATCAGATTTCTAAAAGCTTTTCCAAATTTATGCAAAAGACAAGTGCGAAACTATATGCAAAAATGACCTAACATGCTTGATTTTTTGTACTTTTTCAATGCAAATATATGAAAGAAAAGGAGTTATAAGGAAATTGATTAGGGGCATAAAATAATATGTCTGATATCAGTCCAATACAACAATAATATTCTTTACAACACACTTTTATGTAAGATGATGATAAGTCAAAACCTAGTGAAAATACACTAAAATATGCGATTTTTTCACCAAATCTTAATGCAAAAGAGAATGACAAAGGGTGTTGTGAGGAAAATGATGATGGATAGAAAATAATATTAGTAATAACAGCCACCTAATGCCAAAATATCGGTCACAACATGCATATAGTGCCACTCAAGATCAAACCCTAGTGAAAATTTAGCAAAAAAATATGCAAATTTTCACAATTTTTCAACTCCAAGACCTAGCAAAAGGGGTGTTGTAAAGAATTTTAGGAGGTGAATAAAATAATAGAAATGATATTAGTCACCTACAATCATAAAATCTTTTACAACACGCCTGGAGTGCAATCTAGGTCAACCCCTAGAGCAAATATAACAAAAATGTGCAATTTTTCACTAAATTTTCAATACAAGAGGCCAATAAAAAGGAGTTGTGAAGATTTTTAGGAGGGAAAGAAGATAATAAACCTGATAACAGCCAATTAGTGCAAAAATATTCTTCACAACACACTTGTGGTGCAAAATTAGAGAGTCAATAAGGCCAAATCTAGTGAAAATCAAGGTTTTTCACGCCCTAGGTTTGAGATCTTGATGTCAAATGCTATATGAATATTTTTTAAGATGATGTATGATGAAAATTAAATTCACTCAAATATGAAAATGATTTCCACACCCTATCATGCAGAATGCAAGTGCAAATCTAAGGAAAAATCCATGAAAATGCTAGTTTTTGTTAAAATTTTCTTTGTAAAAATGCAAAATTTTGAGATCTAGATGCAAATTTACACTAAAATGGAACACTACAGACAAATGAAAATTTGAATGAGTGTCTAAGATCAGTAGAAAAATTTGAAACAAGATTTTGCCTACAAACCCTAGTTTTTTGGAATTACTAGGTTATAGGAAAAATGCAAAATTTCCAACAAAACCCTAGCAATTTTATGATGAAAATGCAATGCAAGCTATTGAATTTTTGTAATTTTCTGCAATTTTAACTCAGATATAATGCAAAAATTAGAAATTTGATGAAATTCAAATTAATTGATGCAAAATAGAAGCCCTAAAATGCCATTTTTTCACGTTTTCCAATTTTTCAATTTTTTTGTAAGTTTTCCAATGCAATAAGATGAATGATACTATGAATGAATGAAATCACTACATATCTTAAGCAAAACACTCAGCAAGGTGCAAATAAGTCAAATAACATGGGTTCACCAAAATGTAAAGGGTGGAATTTGGATAATTGGTTTTTGGTAGTTTTGTATGTGTATCCTCCTTTCACCCTTTCATTCAAGGACCTAGGGTCAAGTTGCAATGTACTATCATACCCTAGGTCACTATGAGATGTAGGGAAATTTGGATTTGTATGATTTGATTGTCAATTATGCTCACTTTTGCTCAATTATACTTCAAAACCCTAATTATGTAAATACGACAGCAAACAGATGAATATCAAAAAAGTTGCTACAGAAAGGTGTAAAATGACAAATAACTGTGCACCTGTTTTCAGGGTTCTAAAGTGGAATAGTCGGGGACTAATGAGTAGGCGCCCAAGTCCAAGACCTAGGTTTTTTTTGGGATTTGGAGGCTCAGTCTACAACCTATTCCTACTGTCACAGAGATTTTCCCGTCACAAAATTCAGAGGACTAAAGAGTGGGCGCCCAAGTCCAGGGTGTTGTTTTCAACTCTGATCTACAAATCTGACACTCTGTAATGCCCTCCTACAACTCCACTTTTCTTATAAATTCAACCTGTAACCTGCAATCACAGAAACTTTCGGAGGGGGTTGTGGTGTTTAGAGGCTTGCCGAGCAGTCAAGCCTCGAAGAGACATTCAAGTCTTCTAAACACCATTGTCAAATAGAGAGTGCGTGCCCTTATGAGGTAGAGGCAAAAATCAAATGATAAATGCTCAAAAGCACAAATGATATCACCTTGTAGTGAAGATCTCATGGGAGGAAGAAGGTCTTCATGCCATGAGGAGATGATTGCTCAAATCTGCAAATACAAACACATAGACAACACAAATCTGCTCTTGCTACACAATGAATGCCTTGAATCACCTTCACATAAATTTAAGAATTCAAATTGCTAGCTAGTAATCATCTAGTTTACAAATGAATGCCTAAACATGCTTATATATGCAACTACAAACACTCCTGCCAAGAATTTCGTAATTCAAACTTACCGTGTCAGCATAGGACCTAAATAACGGTCAAAAGCTGACACTCAAAATTTGGACCTGACCCAAAATAGGTTAGGACTAGGGCGTGGGCGCCCAAGTCCTCCCTCTCTATTTTAGTCAAGGTTAGGTTCAAGGGATCCCCCTAGGTCCCATTTGTCATGAAACTTATTGTTCATTTCATCAGGATGTCAAAATATGATGCAAGATGTCCTAAATGCAGATAAAAGACCCGGGAGCTAAACCTTATGAGGGAAAAGCCCCCAAGGGGACATTTTTTGACATTACACTATGTTAAATGTGTGATTGCTATTAAGTCTATGATTTCATGCTTACATGTTTAATTCTGATTATCAATAGTTAAGGATTTGATATTCATATCAAGTTAAGTTTTTGTGACAACTGATTCACCCCACCCCTCTTGGTTGTCCTATGCATTTCAACAATTGGTATCAAAACAAGGTTCCTCGGTGGTAATCTTAATAGCTTGAGGTAGATCTAGGATGTCTTACAAGAAGGAGGCTCTGCATTTTGATGGGACGAATTATGCAACTTGGAAGATTTGCATGAAAATCCATCTGCTTTGTATTGGTTATAAAGTATGGCAAGCGACACAGACTGATTATACCATGCCAAAGAGTGGTCTGACAACAGAAGATGAAATCAAGGAATATGAGATAAATATAAAAGCCAGAGATGCTCTGTTGAGTGCATTGAATGACTCTAATTTAATAAAAGTTATGGATTATGAATCAGCTAAAGAAGTCTGGGATAAGCTAAGTAATCTGTATGAAGGAGATGAATTTGTAAAGAGTGCCAAACTGTAGGGACTGAAAGACAAATATGAAGGTCTTAAGATGGGAGAAGATGAAAACATAACATCCTTCATACAAAAGGTTGATGAACTTTTTACTGGAATCAAAGGTATGGGAGGACCTGTAGATGAAATTGAAGTTGTGATGAAAATTCTTAGGTCATTACCTAAATCCTACGCTCACAAGGTAGCTGTAATTGAAGAAATAATGACTATAAAAAAGATAAATAAGGATCAATTGCTTGGTAAGATTACTGCTTTTGAAATGAGAGAATTTGGTGATACTCTACCAAAAGTTGAAACAACTTTTAAAGCCAGTACTTTAGAGAAGATCTCTAGAGCAAAAAAGTACAAGGTAGAACCTGATGATGAGCTTGATGAAATTGAAGCCAATTTTGTTGACAAACTGGAAAGAGGTTCTGGTACGTTCAAAGGCAAACTACCTTTCAAATGTTTTTCGTGTGGTAAAGTAGGTCATTATGCTTCTAGATGTCCTAAAAGAATTGAAATAAATAGAAAAAGATTTGAGAACAAGCATAGAGCTCCAAAGAAATGCTACTATGTTAGAGATTTTGATGATGAAGGTGTGACTGATGATGAATCTGATGATGCTAATACTAGTGCAAATGAATGCTTTTTTATTGCTATTAAAGAAGAACCCATGTCTACTAATTCTACTAGCTGTGTGAAGGAAGAAAAACCAGTGGAAGAAAGTGCTTTGGCTGTTCAGGTTGAGAAAGATAAGGATGAATGGACTATTGATAGTGGATGCTCACATCACATGACCGGTGATAAAAGTAAGTTTGTAAGTCTAGAAAAGTATGATGGAGGACTGGTTATATTTGGAGACAATGTAGCTGGTAAGATTTGTCAAAGAGGATCTATTTCATTTGATGGAAAGCATAATATTGATAATGTCCTATATGTGAAGGGTCTGAAGCATAATATTTTGAGTGTGGGTTAGATGTGTGACAAAGGTTATGATCTGAGATTCAAATACAATGGGTGTAAGATCATGGAAAGCTCCAAAACTATGATTGCTACCAGTAAGAAGACTAGAGATAACATCTATCAATTAAGAGGAACTAATGATTACTATTTATTAGCTCAAGCTGATGAGAGTTGGTTATGGCATAGAAGGATGTGTGATCTAAACTTTGATAATCTGGTAAAGATAAGTTCAAGTTAGACTGTGAGAGATTTACCAAAACTTGTGAAACCCAGCAATACCATTTGCAAGGAATGTCAGTTGGGGAAGAAGACAAGAACAAGTTTTAAAAGAAAAGAGCAATTTTCTATCAGTTTGTTGGATCTAGTTCATACATATCTATGTGGTCCTACAAGGATAAGAAGTCTACAAGGTGATAGGTACTTCATGTTGCTTATTGATGATTATTCTAGAATGACTTGGGTTACTTTTCTGAGAGACAAATTTGAAGCCCTAGAGAAGTTCAAATCCTTCAAATCAATGGTTGAAAATGAAATAGAGCTAAAAATCAAATACTTGAGGTCTGATAGAGGAGGTGAGTTCACATCAAATGAATTCAACAATTATTGTGAAGAACAAGGAATAAAGAGGCAATTGTTTGCATCTAGGACTCCTTAGCAAAATGGAGTTGTGGAAAGAAAGAACATAACAGTACAAGAAGCTATTAGGACAATGATGAAGGAAGGAGGTCTACTGGAAGTCTTTTGGAAGGAAGCTATACACACTGCTGTCTACATTCAAAATAGAGTTCAAGTAAAAGGAAATGGCACTAAAACTCCTTATGAATTGTGGTATGGAAGAATTCCAACAGTAAGATATTTCAAAGTCTTTGGAAGCAAATGCTATATCAGAAGAGATGAAGATCTAGGAAAATTTGATGCAAGATGTGATGAAGAAATCTTCCTTGGATACTCTACCAAGAGCAAGGCTTACTAGTGCTACAACAAAAGGTTGAAAAAGATTGTGGAGATTACAAATGTGAAGGTGGATGAACACAAAGGAAGAACACTAGATCAGAATGGCTATGAATCAGATGAACCTATTGCTACTTATGAAGAAAAATTTGAACAAGAAGTCAATCAAGATGAAGAAGAAAAGGGTCCGGAAGGTGCTACTAAGATCCCCAGGTATGTAAGAATCAATCACTCTGAAGATCAAATTATTGGAGACAAAGACAAAGGAGTATTAACAAGGAAAAGAGGTGTAGAAGAACAAGTGAATTATTATTTGCTCTCTACAGTTGAACCAAAGACCGTGAATGAAGCCTGCAATGATGAAAATTAGGTTAAGGCAATGGAAGAAGAATTAATATAGATAGAGAAGAATGAGACTTGGGAATTAGTTCCTAGACCTGCTGACAAAAATGTTATTGGAACCAAATGGGTCTTCAGGAATAAGCTGAATGAAAATGGAGAAGTTGTAAGGAATAAAGCAAGGCTTGTGTGCAAAGGATATTCTCAAAGTGAAGGGATAGATTTTGAAGAGACTTTTGCTCCAGTAGCCCAGATTGAAGCAATCAAAATGTTTCTAGCATTTGTAGCTCATAAAGATTTCAAAGTGTATCGAATGGATGTGAAGTCTGCATTTTTAAATGGTGAATTGGAAGAGGAAGTCTACATTGAGCAACCTGAAGGATTTCAGCTATCAGATCAAGATAATGTGGTATGCAGGTTGAAGAAAGCATTGTATGGACTCAAGCAAGCTCATAGAGCATGGTATGCAAGGTTTGAAAAGTACTTGTTACAATTAGGGTTTAATAAAGGTACTGCTGACAGTAATCTCTATTTCAAGATTAATGATGATCAAATCTTAATTGTTGAAGTCTTTGTTGATGATATCATCTTTGGAGCTAATGAAAGTATGTGTATGAAATTTTCTAGTGAAATACAAAAGGAGTTTGAGATGTCTATGTTTGGTGAGATGAATTTCATTCTGGGTCTACAAATCAATCAATCAGATAAAGGAATCTTCATATCTTAGTCTAAGTATGTGAAAGAGTTGTTGAAGAAATTTGGGATGGAGGACTTTAAACTGGTATGTCCTCCCATGGTGACTGGCTGCAAGTTGAGCAAAAGTGGTGAATCACCTAAGACTGATCAGAAAAAGTACTGATCCATGATTGAGGGATTGCTTTATCTAACTCAAACCAGACCTGATATTATGCATGTACTGTGTCTTGTTGCAAGATTTCAAGCTAATCCAATAGAATCTCATGTAATGGCAATAAAGAGAATCCTGGGGTATTTAAAAGGCACTCCGGATCATGGCTTATGGTATCCAAAGGATAATGATTTCACTCTTAGTTCATATACAGATGTTGATTGGGCTAGAGATGTTGATGACATGAAGAGTACAAGTGGAGGTGCCTTCTTCTTGGGTAATAGATTGGTTTCATGGCTGCGCAAGAAACAAGATTCAATCTCTTTGTCAACTACAGAAGTGGAGTATATTGTAGCAGCATGTTGTTGTACTCAAGTGTTATGGATGAAGCAGACTTTAAAGGATATAAGAGTTGTTTATGAAGATCCAATTGCAATCTTGTGTGACAATACAAGTGCCATAAATATTTCTCAGAATCCAGTGATGCACTCAAGAACAAAGCATATATCTATAAGGTATCACTTTTTGAGAGAGAAGGTGATAGAGAATGAAGTAAAGTTAGAATATGTGTCCACAAAGGATTAGATTGCAGATATCTTCACTAAGCCTCTACCTAAGGATACTTTTGAGTATCTCAGAGGAAAATTAGGGGTCATTACCCCTCCTGCCTTAAATTAAGATGCATGAGAATGCATCAATCCACTGGTGTTCAAAGTCTCACTTTTTGATCTGGATTGATGTTTTGAGGGCTGCCTCTCAGGGGGAGTATCTAGATGTATTGGTAACAGTTCAGTTGGATCAAAGCAATAGAATGCAAGTATGTGCCCTTTTCCATTGATGTCAAAGGGGCCTGAGAGAAATCATGTGAAAAACTTAGAAGGAGAAATAATGCAGATGTGTAAAGAGAAAGCGTGAGAATCTTGTCTTGATGGTCTTTTCAATTTTTCACATCATATGTTGCCATTAATGACAAAGGGGGAGATTGTTGCAAGTATGTGCTTAACCGAAGTTGTCATTGATGTCAACATATCACTGTTGTCATTGGTGTCAACTGTATCCTTATCTTGTTACTTGCTTGTAATAAGTTAGATGCTTTCTATTCACCCATGTAATTGATTCTAATGTTGAGGATATGGAGAAAATTAGCTCCTCTGGTAGAAATAGTGAGTTGCAGTGGAAATAGTGTATTGCATATAGAAGAATAGTCCAGAAGAATGCTCCACATTTTCTGTAGAATGAATATCTTTGTCTGTGTATTGGAAGTTATTTAGAAGTCCATCTGAAGATGCCTTGTTTTGATTTTGAGCCTCCGGTATGAAGAATTGAGTGAGTTATTTTCACCAGAGTGAAAATAGCTTTTTCTGTATGTTTGGCAAAGACATGGAGAAAGTGTTATGCTCCGTAGTCCTCCACATTGAAGTATTTTGATCTGCAGTTCTAGAGATAAGTTTGAGATAATGTTAAGTGCCTTCAACTCCAATGGTTCATGATTTGGTGGTTTGCAAGCTATCCTTTCTTTATGACAGTAGCTGACAGTGTTGTTCTTGTGCTCTAGTTTGAAGAATCTTCTTGACAGAGTGGTTAGAGATTATGCAGTTGTTCCTGGTGATTACAATATGCTTGTGGATGTCACTTGATCATGTTCCTACCTTTGGATTGGTCCGTAAAGAGAAAATTAGATTGTGGATGAAGAATGTGTTGGAAACAAGGCAGATAACTGAGAGGGGGGATGAATCAGTTATCACAAAATTTCTTTAACTTTTTCTTTTGTTATCTTAATAATCAGTGCAGCATCAAATCATATAAGCATATAATGTTGGACAAAAGATGCTATCTTCATTATCTGGACTGGAGAAAGGGAATCAAAATTTAGTGGCACTTGAAATAATTTTGGTTCATCTATCTCTATCATTTCTTTGTTCAAGAAGCTCTTTACAGCCTCTGCAGTGTCTCTTGCCAGAGATTGAGTCTTCTTTCCTTTTGCAACCTCAGAAATGTCATCAGGAGTCTTCTCTGTTTGATCTTCTTCTCTTCCCTTTACCTCCTCTTCTTGACTCAATTTCTCCTCTTCTCTTCCTTCTCCTTTAGTACTTGAGTCTATAGAGGGATCTGGAGGAGAGATGTTAACTTCTTCATGGACTTCCTCTTCCAGAACAGAGGAATCCAAGTCCTTAGATTTCTCCTCATCTATCTCTTTGGACTCTTTTGCATTTTTCTCACTGGATTCTTCTTTTGATGCACTTAATCCTTCGACATCCATGGTAGCAGGTTCTTCATCTATTTCCTCTATAATAGGAAGATTGAATCTCATGAAGCCATTCCAGAGGATGTCTTCTATTTCTTTTGCAACCTGATCAGTCTCTCCAACCATAAGTTTGTTCATTCTTTCTTTGCTCCGAAACTCATCCTTGCAGTCCTTAAAGATCATGGTCATTTGTTTTGGAGTAATGGAAGGATAGAGCTGAATTGCAATCTATTCTTAGATCTCTAGGTCCTTTGCCTTAGTATTCTCCTTTCTCAGTTCAAGTACCTTCTCTAGACTTTTGGGAATTAGAGAGATGATCTCAATGAATGCTTTATTATAAATGTTTAGATACCTGACTGTAGCATCTTCCAAGATCTTCTTGTCAGTATCACTATATTCATCATAAAATTTAGTGACTAGTTGTAGGTTCCCATCCACTGTGACTACCTTGATGATATCATCAATAGAGAGAGTAGGCCTTTCAACAAATTCTTCTGCCTCTTCTTCCTTGTTTTTACTGGCAGAGGATTCTCCGGAAGTTTTCTTCTTCTTCTTCTTCATTTTCTTAACTTCCTCATTTGACTCTATTTCTTCATCATCCTTTTGGCTTATGTAGGACCTTGTGGCCTTTGTTTTCATTCTCTTTTCTCCCTTTTCGGATGTCTTGGCTTCCGGTTTTGAGGCTCTTGAGCTCTTAGAGGTGGTAGGTGCAAAGCTCTTGGAGGATCTAGTTCGGGAGGAGGCTTGCACTGGAACACTTTCTTTTTCTACTTCTTGTCTCTCTTTCTCAGCTCTTTCTATTTTCTCCCTATTTGCATCAACTGCTTCTTTTGATATGCCATATCTTTTGGCAATTTCCTCTACTTCCCTTCTCACTTTTCTTTTTATCTCTGGTTGTCTCAATTCAACATGTATCTTTACACTTAATTCTTTAAAGGTTCCAAATCTTTCTGCCTTAGGGTCTTTTGACTGACTCAATAGGTGTTGAACATGTAGCTCCAGAATTTTCTCATCTACTTCATAGCCCATTGGCATTATCCATACTGTTCTGGGTTCAACTGCCTCCATTAGGCATTGATCAGTGTCTACCATAAAACACACTGTATCCTTGTATTTTTCAACTAGAGATTGAGGAATTCTTTCTCTGGCCTGCATCATACTTTGGAAGTTCTTGAAGTATCCCTAGAGTGTTGTACTTTGAGCCTTGGTATCACCAAGCCCATACATGTAGTCTCTGATTTGTATAGCAACCGGTCTGTCATTTTTCCATACCCAACCACTTGAACTGGGTAGCTCATTCATATAGTAAAAGAACAGACACATTATTAAGCCACCATACTTGAATGAGTTCTTCTTGTCCTTCTTGATCTTCTAGAAGTTCTCTAACAGTTGGTTCAGAAGAAGGTCGCATAGATCATAATCTACATTTTCCCTTAGCATCTGATATGCAATATATATTGCAGTTCCAGACATAGAATTCTCCCTGCTGGAATGATAGATTTTGTAACCAATTATCATACAGGCAAACTTTATATCCAGATTGTGATATCCTCTATTGTCATTGCTCTTTTGTCAAACTTAGATCCAGTAGCCTCACTTACTATCTGGTTCTTGATAGATTTGAGAGCAAGCAACCCACCGAATGAGTGCAATCCAGTTACTGCCCTAATGGAATCTTTTGTTATCTTGAAGGGCTTCATCAACCACATGAAGTTGTCATGTATTCTCCTAAGAACATACTAGACCCATTCATCTTCTGCAAAATAGGGAAAGTGGATTCAATGTCCAAAATGCTTATCCCGGAGGGCCTTATATTGAGGTTTAAGTTTAAATGGTTCATCTATTAATTATTTATGATAGATATCCATCAGCTTGGATTCTGAAAAATTCCTCAATATTTGCATGTATGTACACCCTAACATCTTCCACATGTAGAACCCCATGTAGAATGCTAGAGAAGGCACCTAAGGGATCGACTTCTAGGGATTTGTAGGGGTGTTTCTTGAACTTTGGGCACGGCCTATCAGTGATCTTAACAACATTTGGAGTAGCCATCTTTGCAAAAGATTCAAAGAGAGATATTCAAAAATGGAAATACCTTGGTTCACAAAATGAGTCGAAAAGATCGCTGGTTGAATCAGATTCTGTGGTTGATCTTTGAGAAGGTTGAAACAATCTTGATGCAGAGCTCTTCCTTTCTTCTTCTTGAATGCAAATGTGCAAATGATGAATAAAGAAACCCTTTTATCTCTACGCAAACCCTAATTTCCTATTGGAATAAATGCACAACTTAAGTTATTCCGGTTGCCTTGTTCTTCCTTGTTCTGAGAGAGATCTTTCCGAATCATTGAGATACACTTAGAAAATTTTTTAGTGATAACTGACAATGTATCTCCTTTCCTCCAATCATGCCATTTATCCACAGATCAAGATATTTCAATTTTGAATCATATCGGATCTAACTATGAAAATCCTGCTTTTACCGGATGGCTGCCAAACTAGATCAATCTTGGATGATTAAACTCTTCAAAACTCCTTGCAGATCTTTCATATTTTTACAGAGGATTATTTAGATATTTCTTTGAGAACCCTTTAATCTGCAACATTCCATGTACCAAATTTTAGGCACCAATTGACTGGTTGGGGGAATTTATTTTCCTTTGTGACTCCCCCTGAGCCAGAGCTCATTTGTTTAGTTTCTGGAAGAAATATCAGCACCAGATTCTGGTGCGGAACCATCCCCAACATTTTATGTACTCTTCTTCACCCAAATCTTGTTCATCTCCCTTTGAACTTCATCTGCATTCACTTTACTTTTTCCTTTATCTTGATTTTGATTATGATGCATCGAACCCTTTTTATCCCGATTCTTGCTTCTGCAGAATACGACAATATGATCGGATCTATTGCAATTATAGAAAACAACATTTCTTTGCATATTTGACTAATATCCTTTTGATCTGCATTGATTAGCCACATGTCCCATTCTATTGCATGCAAAGCATCTACCATTGGATGAATTGTTTATTTGCATATTTCTGCATTCATGAGATTTGTGACCATACCTTTTGCAGTTGAAACACTATCCAGAGAAGGATGAATTAGTCTGATTCATTCTTCTTCTACACTGAGTTGCTTTATGACTGAAGTTGTTGCAATTGTAGCAATATCCATTGAAGGATGGATATCTTTGAGCATTTGGTTGTCTTATCAGAGGTCTTCTAGGCTTGTTTCTTTGATTTCCTGATCTAGAGTTCTTCTGACTGGATCTAGAGCTTTCACCTTTCTCATAACCCAAACCACGCTTGTCATCTACCCTCTTTTGGCTTTCAAGAACTTCAAGTTGAGCTGAGCTTATCTTGAAATTTTCTTTGTATTCATTTGCTATTTGAAGATCTTGTTTAAGAGTGTCTATATGATTCTCAAGTTGTTCTTCATTATCTCTAGCTTCTTCAAGATCATATTCCAGATGTCTAATTATTCTGTCCATTTTGTGGCAGTCCTCTAACTTTTCCTTGAGAGATTGTTTTAGATTATCTTCAATTTTTCTTTTCTCTTCAATTTCTTGGGTGAATCTCATAACCCCTAATTCCATTTCATGCCTTACCATAATGACCTCTTTTGATAGCTTCTCACATAGCTTGTTTTTCTCATTTAGATCTTCATTAGTATCACTGGCTTCACTTTGACTTGCTAATTGTTGAAGAAGTTCCTTTCTCTTTTTCACAGAGATACTTAATTTTTCTTTTAGTTCATTTATGAAATCATCAGCTTGTTTGAGTTTTTCTCTTAAGTTATTGACTTCAGAGTGAGATTGCTCAAGATCATCTAAGGTAGACTGAAGTTGTTCCTTCATACCATACATATCCATTGAGATTCCCAGATCTTCCTCAAGCTGTTAGGCTCTTGTTTGGAGGAACTTAGCTCTGATGCCAATTGTTGGAAACAAGGTAGATAACTGAGAGGGGGGGTGAATTAGTTATCTTAAATATTTTAACTTTCTTTCCTCGTTAACAATTAGTGCAGCATCAAACATATAAGCATACATAACCATAAGAGCAGAAATAAAATCAACACACATAACATAGTAATTTTTACGTGGAAAACCCTGTTAAGGGAAAAACCACGGGGTGACTAACCTAAGATTGTATTCTCTGTTAAAAGAATAAGAAGTACAAAATGGCACTTGCCAATTAGGGCTCATTGCCCAAGCATACTGCTCACAAGAGGCACACTGCCTACAAGAGACTCACTGTCTACAATGTTTATAGAAGGTAACCAGGTGTTTGAACTAAAGAGAGACATCCACACATGTTGAGGTTCAGTTTTGGTTAGGCTCAATATACTGATCTAATGCACTTCATTCTTCCTCTGCTTTAGTGCTACTGTTCTATCACATACTGGACTTGTATTACTGCTTCCACACTTCTCTCTGCCTTTCCTCACACACTATATCATCACACCCATACCTTCATACCTAAATCCATTTGGTATATATATCTGCATCAAGGATTTCAACATCTATCTAGTCAGCAACCGGAATACTCAAGATATTTCCAAGACACTGATCTGTCGGCTGAATCCATGCTTAATGTGTGATGCGTATCAAAGACATAGACATAGAAGTCATCAATCATGTTGGTCAACCATGTATGATCCCTCAAATAGCTTGATCACCATCAATTTCTCATCCGAATTAAAGTCTAATGCTTTGTTGGTTAGTTCATCCTCAGTCTATTTTGCCTATCAGGAACCCAACACTTAGATGCTCATATCTTTTCACTCATTCATCACTGGAGGCTCAATCTCTAGAATATAGTAGTCATGATACTCCTCTTGACTTTCCCAAGTCCGCACTTTTCTGAGTTACACCCTCTGAGAGATCTAGACCTGATTGTCAAACCTTGCTGCATGCTTTGTTCTTACTCACCGGACCAAAACACTCTTCAATCTATCTTCCAGTAGAGACATACTATGTGCTGTGGATGTGTGGGAAAGACTTTGTTGCCATCAATGACAACATTCATGAAGCCACACAGTGTCTCTTGCCAACATATACAAATAGAAATAAAATCAACACACATAACACAAGGATTTTTAAGTGAAAAACCCTGTTAAGGGATAAACCACAGGGTGACTAACCCAAGATTTGTATTCTTTGTTAAAAGAATAGGAAGTACAAAATGGCACTTGCCAATTAGGGCTCACTACCTGAGCACACTGCTCACAAGAGGCACACTGCCTACAAGAGACTCACTATCTATAGAACTTACAGAAGGTAATTAGGTGTTTGAACTGATGAGAGGCATCTACAAATGCTAGAGTTCAGTTCTGGTTAGGCACACTACACTGATCTGATGCACTTCATTCTTCCTCTGCTTTAGCATTGTTGCTTTGTCACATACCGGACTTGTATTATTGCTTCCACACTTATCCCTACTTTTCTTCTCACTTTATTTCATCCTTACTTCACATCACACTCCTACATACTGGAATTCATCTAGTATTTATATCCGCATCAAGGATTTCATCAACTTTCTAGTTGGCAACAAGAATACTCAAGATATTTACAAGTTACTAATCTGTCAGTTGAATCCATGCTTGATTTGTGATGCGTATCAAAAACATAGGCATAGAGGTCATTAATAATGTCAGCCAATAATGTATAATCCCCCAAATAGCTTGATCAACACCTTTTACTCATCTAGATTGAAGTCTGATGCTTTATCGGTCAGTTCTTCCTTTGTCTGCTCTACTTGACTGGAACTCGATGCTCAGATGCTTATATCTTTTCATGCTTTACTACCAGAGGCTAAATCTCTAGAATATAGTAGTCATGATACTCCTCTTGACTTATCCAAGTTTGCAACTTGCTGAGTTACCCCATCTGAGAGATCTGGACTTGATTGTCAGACCTTGTTGCATACTCTGTTCTTGTTCACCGGACCAAGACAATCTTCAATCTGACTTCCGGTATAGGCATACTATGTACTGTGGATGTGTGGGATAGACTTTGTTGCCATCAATGACAACATTCATGAAGCCACACAGTGTCTCTTGCTAACAATCTCCCCATTTGGCATTGATGGCAACACTTAGTGAAAAAATGGCTAAGTGTTGCAGTAAACTCCCCCTTAGCTGATGCTCTATCTTTTGCACTATTTTACTGGAGCTCCCCCTTAGCTAGATTCCATATTTTTCACTACTCCTCACTCCCCCTTTGACATCAATGGCAAAAGGTGGAATCCGCATACCAAAATTTTGTAAAAATTAATTTATACAAGGCCGCATAAGTATATATACATGTTATACTTACATATACTTAAGTATATCTGCAAAGGTGGTCTTCAACTGTACAAACTCTATGGCCCAACTCTACTTCATCCTGTTTAAAATGGAGATGTGACCACTCAACAAAAATGCATATGCTTCTGCCCTTTTTAAATCTGTCGTATCACTAGTCCGGGCTGTGGTCTGGGCATCTATCAAGGCCTCATGCATTGCCTCTAACTTAGGGATAATTATCCCTCTGAGTTCACACATCCTGTTTATTATATCCTTATTTTCTTTGTTTAGCCTCTTTATTTCATTTATGATGACAATCACCTAGCATTCTTGATTCATTAAAGAGGTAATGAGGGGATCAAAATTTTGAGATAAACTTGATAGTTTATCTTCTTGTTCTTTCACTTTCTTCTCAATGTCCTCTGTTACTTTGGGCCAAGATAAACAAAATTTATATATATATCCCCACCATCTTTAAGAGCATTTTCAAGGCTCTTTATTCCAATGTCTAAGGTCCTCCTGTCGTTAGTAATCAGTCCTTGCACCTTAGATAATCTTTTTCAAAAACTCCTTCCAGACCTTTGCTTCTGCCGATTTCTCTAAAGATTCAAAATGAGTGTCAACATAATTAACCAAAGATTTTAAGTTATCAGATGGAGAGGCTGAAGGATCCTTTTGGAAGGATGGCATGATTTTCTCCAGCATCTCAGATGCAATCTCCAACAGTTCACAATCCTCCATGTGAGATTTCAAGAGTTTTTCTTTAGCCTTGGCTTGGGCAAAAGAATCTATCTTCATCATCTATACTGGAGAGAGAGTATCTAGATTTAGGGGCCCTTGAAACAACTCTAGTTTATCTAATTCCACCACCTCTTTTTCTAAGAAGTTCTTTACTGTCTCTGTAGTCTCTCTTGCTATAGATTGAGTCTTCTTAGAAATATCAGAAGAGTCGTCATTTGTCTTATCTGCTTGTTTTTCTTCTTTTCCCTTAACCTCTTCTTCTTGAGTCTTCTTCTCCTCTCTTCTACCTTCTCCTTCAGCTTCAGAGATTGAAATGTCAGTCAAGGTTACAGTGGGATCTGGAGGAGAGATTGCACCTAAGTTTGCTACTTCAAGAACTTCCTCTTCCGGAACTGAGGAGTCTAAGTTCTCAGAGATTTCTTTATTTATTTTCTTTAGTCCTTTGACATCCTTGTCAGAAGTTTCTTCATTGATTGCATTTAATCCATCAACATCCATGGTAGAAGGTTCTTCATCTATTTCTTCTATAATGGGAAGATTGAATCTCTTCAAGGCATTTCAGAAGATATCTTTTGTTTCACTTGCTATTTGGTATGTTTCTCCAAGCATGAGTTTATTCATTCTTTCCTTACTCGGGAACTCATCCTTACAATCTTTGAAAATCATGTTAATTTGTTTAGAGTGATGGAAGGATAAAGCTGAATTGCTATCTGCTCCCAAATCTCTAAGTCTTTTGCCTTTGCATTCTCTTTTCTCAGTTCAAGTACTTTTTCTAGACTCTTAGGAATTAGTGATATTATTTCAATGAACGCTTTATTGTAAATGTTCAAGTACCTGACAGTAGCTTCTTCCAAAATTCTCTTGTTAGTATCACTGTATTCATCATAGAATTCAGTCACCGGCTGCAGGTTCCCATCCACAGTGAATCCCTTGATGATGTCATCAATGGAAAGAGTGGGATTTTCTACAAATTCTTCTACCTTCTCTTCCTCCTTTTTGCTAGCAGAGAACTTCCTGGATGTTCTCTTCTTCTTTATTTCCCAGATTTCTTCATCTGATTCTATTGCCTCATCATCTTTATGGCTTGTATACTTCCTTGAGGCTTTGGTCTTCATCCTCTTTTCTCCTTTTCTGGATGACTTGACTTTCGGTTTGGTAGACTTTGAGCTCTTGGAAGTGACAGGAGAAGAACTCCTGGAGGATCTAGTCCTAGAAGAGGTTTGTGCAGAGGCACTTTCTTCCTTTGCTTCTTCTTTTTCTTTTTCTGCCTTCTCCATTTTCTCTCTGTTAGCATCAAGAGCCTTCTTTGATATGCCAAATCTTTTGGCAATTTCCTCAACTTTCCTTATAACTTTCCTCTTTATCTCCGGTTGTCTTAGCTCAACATGTATTTTTACACTTAGTTCTTGAAAGGTTCCAAACCTTTCTGCCTTAGGGTCCTTAGGCTAGCTCAACAGGTGTTGAATATGTAGCTCCAAGATTTTCTCATCGACCTCATATCCCATTGGCATTATCCACACTGTTCTGGCTCAACTGCCTCCATTAGGCATTGATCAGTGTCAACCATGAAGTACACTGTATCCTTGTATTTCTCAACTATGGATTGAGGTATCCTCTCTCTGGCTTGCATCATTCTTTGGAAGTTCTTAAAGTAACCCCAAAGAGCTATGCTTTGAGCTTTAGCATCACCAAGTCCATACATATAATCTCTAATCTGGATTGCAACCGGTTTATCATTTTGCCAAACTCAACCACTTGATCTGGGTAGCTCATTCATGTAATAGAAGAATAGACACATTATTAAACAACCATACTTAAAGGAGCTCTTCTTATCCTTCTTGATCTTCTGTAGGTTTTCTAACAGTTGATTTAAGAGAAGGTCACATAGGTCATAATCTACATTTTCCCTCAACATCTGATATGCTGCATATATTGCAGTCCCAGACACAGAATTCTCCCTACTAGAATGATAGATCTTATACCCAATTATCATTGAGCAAATTTGACATCTAGATCTGTGATGTCATCTATAGTCATTGCTCTCTTGTCAAACTTAGATTCGATGGCTTCAGTTACTGTCTAGTTCTTGACAGATTTGAGTGTAGGTAACCCACCGGATGAGTGCAGTCCAGTTACTGCCCTGATGGCATCTTTTGTTATCTTGAAGGGCCTCATTAACCAAATGAAATTATCATGCATCCTACTTAGGACATACCAGACCCAATCATCTTCTGCAAAACATGGGAAGTGTATGCAATGTCTGAAGTGTTTATCCTGGAGGGCCTTGTATTGAGGTTTGAGTTCAAAAATCTCATCTATTAGCTGTTTGTGCTAGATGTCCATCAATTTAGAGTCTCCAAATTCCTCAATGTTGGCATGGATATAGACCCAAACATCTTCTACGTGCAATAACCCATGTAGAATGCTAGAAAATGTGCCTAAAGGATCAACTTCTAGAGATTTATAGGGATGTTTCTTGAATTTAGGGTACGGCCTATCAGTGATCTTAACAACCATTGGAGTAGCCATCTTGAAAAGATTCAGAGAGAGATTTTTAGAATGGAAGTACCTTTTTACGCTTTAGGGTTTGAAATAGGAGCCAGAACAAATCGCTGGTTGAATTTAATTTTGCAATTGATCTTTGAGTGAGTTATAGAAACTTTGATGCAAAGCTCTTCTTTTCTTCTTGTTGAATGCAAATGTGTAAATAATGAGTGAATGAACCCTTTTAACCTTGTGCAGACCCTAATTTCCTTTTGTAATAAATGCAAAACATAAGTTATCCAGTTGCGCTATTTTGAGAGAGATCTTCTCAATTCACTACGCTGAAATTAGAAACATTGTTAGTGAGGATTGACAATGTATTTTCTTTTCTTCAATCATGCCATGGGTTTGTAGATCAAAGTATTTCAATTTTGAATCATACCGGATCTGTCTATGAAAATCTTGCTTTACTAGAGCACTGTCGGAACCAGATTAACTTGAGCGGTTAAACTCTTGTAAAACTCCATGCAGATCTTTCATATTTTTATTGAAGGTTATGTAGATGTTTTTCTAAGAACCCTTTAATCCACAGCATTCCATGTGCCGAATTTAGGCACTAATTAACTGGCTGGGGGAATTTGTTTCTCTTTGTGACTCCCCCTAAGCTAGAGCTCACCCTTTTAGTTACCGAAAGGAATATCAACACCGGATTCCAGTGCGGATCCATTCCCATGATTTTTGGTTCTCTTCTTCACCCAAATCTTGCTCATCTCCTTTTGAACTTCATCTGCATTCACTTTACCTTTGCCCTTATCTTGTTTTTGAATTTGTTGCACTGGACCATTTCTATCCTGATTTCTACTTCTACAGAATTTGGCAATATGACCGGATCTATTGCAGTTGTAGCAGACAACATTTCTTCTCTTATTTGATTGATATCCTCTTGATCTGCATTGATTAGCCATATGTCCCATTCTATTGCATGCAAAGCATTTACCATTGAATGAATTGTTTATTTGCATATTTCTGCATTCATGAGATTTGTGACCATACCTTTTGCAATTGAAACACTGTCCGGAGAAGGATGGATTAGTCTGATTCATTCTCCTTCTGCATTGAGTTGCTTTATGATAGAAATTGTTGCAATTGAAGTAGTATCCATTGAAGGATGGATATCTTTGAGCATTTGGTTGCCTTACCGAAGGTCTTATAGGCCTGTTTCTTTGATTTCCTGATCCAAAGTTCTTCTGACTGGATCTAGAGCTTTCACCTTTCTCATATCCCAAGCCACGCTTATCATCTACCCTCTTTTGGCTTTCAAGAAGAACTTCAAGTTGGGTTGAGCTTATCTTGAATTTCTCTTTGTATTCATTTGTTGTTTGAAGATCTTGTTTAAGAGTGTCTATCTAATTCTCAAGTTGTTCTTCATTATCTATAGCTTCTTCAAGATCAAATTCAAGATGCCTAATTATTTTGTCCATTTTGTAGCAGTCCTTTGTCTTCTCCTTGAGGGATTGTTTTAGATTATCTTCAATTTTCCTCTTTTCTTCAATTTCTTGGGTGAATCTCATAACCCATGATTCCATCTTATGCCTTACCATAATGACCTCTTTTGACAGCTTCTCACATAGCTTATTTTTCTCATTCAGATCTTCATTAGTATCATTGTCTTCACTCTGATTGGCTAATTTTTGAAGTAGTTCCTTTCTCTTTTTCACAGAGATACTCAGTTTTTCTTTTAGCTCATTTATAAAATCATTAGCTTGTTTGAGTCTTTCTCTCAAGTTATTGACTTCAGAGTGGGATTGTTCAAGATCATCAAGAGCAGACTAAAGTTGTTCCTTCATACCATAAATATCCATTCAGATTCCCAGATCTTCCTGAAGCTGTTAGGCTTTGTTAAGAGGAACTTAGCTCTGATACCAATTGTTGGAAACAAGGTAGATAACTAAGAGGGGGGTTGAATTAGTTATCACAAAATTTCTTTAACTTTTTCTTTTGTTATATTAATAATCAATGTAGTATCAAATCATATAAGCATATAAGAACAGAAATAAAATCAACACACATAACACAAGGATTTTTACGTGGAAAACCATGTTAAGGGAAAAACCATGGGATGACTAACCCAAGATTTGTATTCTCTGTTAAAAGAATAGGAAGTACAAAATGGCACTTGCCAATTAGGGCTCACTACCCGAGCACACTGCTCACAAGAGGCACACTGGCTACAAGAGACTCACTATCTACAGAACTTACAGAAGGTAATCAGGTGTTTGAACTGATTAGAGGCATCTACAAATGCTACAGTTTAGTTCTGGTTAGGCACAATACACTGATCTGATGCACTTCATTCTTCCTCTGCTTTAGTGTTGTTGTTCTGTCACATATTGGACTTGTATTGCTGCTTCCACACTTATCCCTACTTTTTTTTGCACTTTATTTCATCCTTACTTCACATCACACTCCTACATACTAGAATTCATCTGGTATTTATATCTGCATCAAAGATTTCATCAACTTTCTAGTCGGCAACAAGAATACTCAGGATATTTACAAGTTACTGATCTGTCGGCTGAATCTATGCTTGATTTGTGATGCGTATCAAAAACATAGGCATAGAGGTCATTAATCATGTTGGCCAATAATGAATAATCCCCCAAATAGCTTGATCAACACATTTTACTCATCTGGATTGAAGTTTGATGCTCTGTCGGTCAGTTCTTCCTCTGTCTGCTCTACTTGACTGGAACCCGATGCTCAAATGCTTATATCTTTTCCATGCTTTACTATCGGAGGCTAAATCTCTAGAATATAGTAGTCATGATACTCCTCTTGACTTATCCAAGTCCACAACTTGCTGAGTTACCCCATCTGAGAGATCCAGACCTAATTGTCAGACCTTGTTGCATACTCTGTTCTTGTTCACCGAACCAAGACAATCTTCAATCTGACTTCCGGTATAGGCATACTATGTATTAAGGATGTGTGGGATAGACTTTCTTACCATCAATGACAAGACTCATGAAGCCACATAGTGTCTCTTGCCAATAGAATGTTTTTAGCAGACCTAGTGCTCTCACCAGTCTTGGTTGACTTGGTTGATTTCATTAATTGCAGAGATACCTTGAAGTTTGTGGAAGCATGTCGTGGCATGAAGAATTGTGTTTGAGTTCTAGCTAAGGCATGGCGTGATCCGCATACATCTTTACATATTTTCCTTAGCAAATTTGTATTAGGTCCAAACCTATTCTATGTATGTTTGTAATGCCAACCTTGGAGATTGTTCCAACGGTTGATGAATGTATTGCCGACCTTGATGTACATTCCAAGGTTGATGACTTGTATAATGACTTGTAATGAATTGTGAAAAAATGTATGAGTTTGTGAATATGAAGAGATAAGTGCAAAGGTGTGAAAGAGTAGAGCAGAGAAGTTTTATTGTGCTTCAAAGGAATTGAACCCAGGCATGGAGTAGATGCTACTTAATTAGTTCACTATTTTGGCAGTGAGCCGTTCTTTGTAGTGAGAAATTTGGGCAATTAGCCCTGTAGGTAGTGAGCCTCTATTTTTCGGTATTGTTATAACTCATATATTCTGTGGGCTAACACCCACCGTGGTTTTTCCCTTTTAGGGTTTTCCATGTAAAAATCTGGTGCCTACTGTGTTAAATGTGTGATTGCTATTAAGTCTATGATTTCATGCTTACATGTTTAATTCTAATTATCAGCAGTTAAGGATTTGATAGTCATGTGAAGTTAAGTTTTTGTGACAACTAATTTGCCCCCCTCTCAGTTGTCCCATGCATTTCAACACAACACACTCTATAGGGTCTCATTAAACCCTCACCCTTCTATGATAGACTCAACAAGATCAATTTTCACCAAACCCTCAATGTACTTAGGGTTTTGATAGTCTATTTTAGATAGTGGCATACACAGTCTTGAATATCTCATACACACAAAGGTTTCATGAACTTTCCTTTGGCAGACACGTGACCAATACCCTGAAGAAGGTTTTCACCAAGTTTCATGATTTTCCAATGGAGACAACAGGAGTTATGATTTTTTTTCTATTGCTGGAAACCCTAGGACTATAGTAGGATAGTGAAGGGATTAAGCTTGTTTCTTGGACAAAAACACATGTTCCATACATGTCCATACAACAGTGTTTTTTATTGTTTTTAGCAGAAAACTGTCATAAAATGTGCAGAAAATAGGGTATCTTTCATGAAAAGTTGTCTCCTCATCTTCTTGGAGTGTTCATGCTCATTTCTCCTCATCCAATATCAATGAAAATAGTTACAATTCGAAAACATGTGTCTTTTTCCTTTAAAACCTAACTAATATGTTCATAAAACCTTAATTTTTGCCCCTAATTCACAACATAGACTAGGAAAAAACATTGCCAAAAGACCCTACATGGTATTACATGGTCTTCTAAGACCTTATTTGCATTCACACACCTAATTCTAAGGTTGAGGAACAAACCCCAACCTTCCAACAAGCCAAAATCACCTAGGAAATCAAAATTTGCATTTTGGCAGGAAAAATAAAAAATTGGATTTCTAGGCCTATTTACACAACGTAGACCAGTGAACATGATCCCAATGAACCCCCTAAGACCTTCACAAACTCATCTAGGACTCTTAACATCAAAATGAGTCATAAAAACATCACCAAAGTGATGCTCCTGCATCATAAACACCCCATCCTCTTTTTTGTATGCTTCCCAACCCCTAATAGCTACCTATATCACATTAATTAAATTATTCCATTTCCCCTAATACTAAAGTGGTATATTGGGTCACATTTTGGTCATTTAAAAAAACCCAATATGCATGAACATAATAAGGTATTGCTTTAGAGGTTAATCCTCCAAGGTTGTGAAATGCTTGCCCCAATGTCTCCAAGGCCAAAAACTCCATTTTTGTGTGGATGTCAGGTGATATCCCACTTATGCATTTGAGCACCTTATGTTTCTTAGGAGTGTCTTCATGTAAATGTGTAGAGTAGTCTTGGAACTCATTGGTGTAGTCTTCAACTGATTACTTCATATGTTGCCACAACTCCTAAAACCTCATATAGTCATAGTCAAAATGTTTATGGAGGTAGTATTCCTCTTGTAAAATGTTGACAAAGGAGTCCCATGCTCAAATTAGATCATGATCCCTCTCGCATTGTGTGTTGAGTATATGCCATTAGTGGGATATTGAAATGAACATCTTCAATGTCAAAAAATAATTTCTCTTTATTTGTGAAGTATTTATAGAGAAATATGCTTCAAGTTATCACATTTAGATATCTAATTTTCTAGCATCAATTTTTACCTTTGAACATCATAAAATACAAGTTGATTCATACCTTGAAATGATTTTGTGGTTGCATGGGCACAAGCAATTTGATGCATTGTAGTGTCAGTCCAAGTTGAGCCATGAGAACCTAGAGTTGCATAAAGACTTCCAAGGCTTCGTTGATCATGTGTCAGATGTCAGAAGACACTTCTATTGATTCTTTGCATCCACTATTTTATTGTTGTTGTGAAGTGTGTCTAATAACTCAAAAGATGAACCAAGTAAAAACCCTTCCTTCTATTTTCATACACATTAGCATGTGAAAACAATTCTTTGATACCAATGATCCATCTTGTGAAAGAGGTTTGGGGGACAAACCACTTCTATGAAGTATGGGGTTTATAGATCATGTAAAAGGAAAATAAAACATAGTAAACCAATCACACAATCGAAGTGGAAGACATTAGAAAATATATGCTACTTCTATTTGTGAATACAAATAGAAATGAATAGGGTACAATGGTTGTTTACAATGATCATAGTGAGGAATGAAGATTCTTGCAATTGAGAAAGAGGAAACCAATCTAACTAGTTTTCTTATGACTATACAATGTCTGCCAATGAATCATCTTCTCAATGTGAAAGGTGCACTGATAAAATACAATACATTACATTTACAAAACAAGAAAGGGAAGTTATAAAACAATCTATTCTAAATCATACACCTTTAGTTGTCCTATTAGTTGTGATCACTAAAGGTTAGAATTTTGTTATATGGCTAGAATGTTGTCATGTATGGTGTTGTTGAAGTCCCTAAGTGTCCTACATGGTATTACACTTAGTCATGTGTAAGAACACATGATATATAAGGCACAATGTCATGTGTGGTGCCACGCAATGAAAGAAAGAGTTATGCAATGGGAACAAAAGTTGTAGAGTATAATTTTTCATGCATAATAGTTCTGCTATCTTGTGTAGTTTCACTATGATCACAAGTAAAACACAACTTATTTCAAAATTCATGCTAGGGTGGTGTATTTAAAGACTAGTCCTAATTCAAAAGAATCATCTAGGATTGAGAGAAGAATTTATTGATAACATATATAATTTAATTACAAAGAGATAAAAAGAATTATATTAGTGTTGCATCATCATCCTAGTAGCATATTGCACACTTGTTTGTTGTTCTCAAATCACCATTGAATTGGTCCATTTAGGGGTTTACTTGATGTGAGCATGACCCTTATAATTCAATAGATTTCCCAAAGGTGTTTGTAAACATCACTTGATCCTTATCATATTGAGAGTACTTGCATAGAGGTGAACAAGTTTTAGTCAATAGAAATCTACAGTAGTTCCACAAATCACATTTTTAGTTTTGTGCATTAGTTTAGACCCACACTTATGGAGATCATCTCCACACTTGTAGAAGTGAACTAGAGAGTTTTATGGTCAAATTTTAGATCAACAACAATCACTTGATAGGTTCTATAATTCTAACATCTTGACAAATGCATTTCTGAAATCTATAGAATGATTTTCTCATCTAAATTAAAGCTAAATCCCCTTATATTTAATTTAATTAATTTCACATTTATTATTCCCTGCCTTTTAAGGTGGGAGACTAATGTTTTCAGTGCACTCATGCCTATTAATGCATTCCTAGGAAATCATGCCACAAATGTTTATGCTATAGTTTGTGGGATTATTTTATTAATATTAAATTTTGGCTTTTTTTTTGGAACTTTCTCATTGGCTGTTGGTATTTTCCTAGTGGTTTTGTATTTTTCTAATTGAGAAAGGGAAAAATTGAATCGATTCGTAATGTTTTGTTACTATTGGAAATATTTCATGACTTTGTAATGTTCTTTGATATAGTGGTGTTCACACCCAGTGTTTCTGTCAATGCGTGGCATATCAATGAGGACATTTTGCATTTAGTAGTCCCTAATTTGCATTTATTGTGAATAGACTGAAGTGCAGGCATCATTAATGGTTTCTTGGTGTGAAGTTTTAGGTCTTTCAAGCAAAGGATTATTTTCATTGTTTATTCATTTGCTCAGATTGTTTGATGAGGCTGAAATCTATATCTATTGAGAGGGTTTATATCTATCGTATTGGAAGAGAAAAAGGAGAAGTTTGTAAGTTTCTATATCTTTTACACTGTCATTTTTGCATTGTTTATGTTGGAAAGAGACACTATGTGGCTTCATAAGTGTTGTCATTGATGGCAACAAAGTCTATTTTACACATCTGCAGTACATAATATGCCTATACCGGAAGTCAGAGTGAAGATTGTTTTGGTCCGGTGGACAAGAACAGAGTATGCAACATGATCCGACAATCAGGTCTGGATCTCTCAGATGGTGTAACTTAGTAAGTTTTGGACTTGGACAAGTCAAGAAGGGTATCATGACTATTGTATTCCATAGATTTAGCCTTCGATGGTAAAGCATGAAAAATATATGAGCTTCTAAGTGATGGGTTTCAGTCAGACAGAGCAGACAGAGGAAGAACTGACTGACAGAGTACCAGACTTCAATCCGGATGTATGAAAGGTGTTGATCAAGCAATTTGTGGCATTATACATTATTGGCTGACATGATTAATGACTTCTATGTCTAATTTTTTGATGCACATCATCAACCAAGCAAGGATTCAGCCGACAGAATAGAAACTTGTAAATATCTCAAGTGTTCTTGTTGCCGACTATGAAGTTGTTGGAAATCCTTGATGCAGATATATATACTCAATGGATTCAAGCTTGTGGAATATAGATATGTATGGATAAGTGGAAGCAAATATAGGAAGAAGTGCAAAATTAAAGATCTAAATCCATAATATGACTGAAGAGTGATATTGAGCAGAGGAAGAATGAAATGTGCCAGATTACTATCTAGTGCCTAATCGAAACTGAATTCTTGCATGTATGGATGTTGTTCATCAGTTCAAACACCTTAGTATCATCTATAAGCATTTGTAGATAGTGAGTCTCTTGTAGGCAGTGGGCCTCTTGTGAACAGTGTGCTCAGGCAGTGAGCCCTAATTAGCAAGTGACATTTTGTACTCTTTTATTCTTTTAACAAAGAATACAATCTTGGGTTAGTCATCCCATGGTTTTTCCCTTAACAGGGTTTCCACGTAAAAATCCTTGTGTTGTGTGTGTTAATTTCACTTTTGTTCTTATGGTTGCTTATGGTTTTATGTTTTGATATATCGTTGAATATTGAGATAAGAAAAGAAAGTAAAAAATTAAGGATAACTGATTCATCCCCCTCTCAGTTATCTGCCTTGTTTCCAACAATTGGTATCAAAGTTAAGTTCCTCTGAACAAGCCTAACAGCTTGAGAAAGATTTGGGAATCTCAATGGATGCATATGGTATGAAAGAATAACTTCAATCTACCCTAGATGATCTTGAACAACCCCACTCTAAGGTCAATAATTTGAGAGAAAGACTTAAGGAAGCTGATGATTTCATCAATGAGTTGAAAGAAAAACTTAGTAATTCTATGAAAAGAGAAAGGAACTACTCCATAAATTAGCAAATTAGAATGAAGCCAATAATATTGATAAGGATTTGAATGAGAAAACTAAGCTATGTGAGAAGCTATCAAAATAAGTCATTATTATAAGACATGAAATGGAATTAGGGGTTATGAAATTCACCCAAGAAATTAAAGAGAAGAGAAAGACTGAAGATAACCTAAAACAATCCCTCAAGGAGAAAATAGAGGACTGCCACAAAATGGATAGAATAATCAGGCATCTTGAATCTGATCTTGAAGAAGCCAGAGACAATGAAGAATAACTTGAGAGCCAGATAGACACTCTTAAACAAGATCTTCAATCTGCAAATGAATACAAAGAAAAATTCAAGATAAGCTCAGCCCAACTTGAATCTCTTCTTGAAAGTCAAAAGAGGGTAGATGATAAGCGTGTCTTGGGATATGAGAAAGGTGAAAGCTTTGGATCTAGTCAAAGGAACTTTGGATTAGGAAGTCAAAGAAATAGGCCTAGAAGACCTCTGATAAGGCAACCAAATGCCCAAAGATATCCATCTTTCAATGGAAATTGCTTCAATTGCAATAAATTCGATCATAAAGCAACTCAGTGCAGGAACAGATTGAATCAGAACAATTCATCCTTCTCCGGTCAATGTTTTAGTTGCAAAAGGTATGGTCAAAAATTTCATGAATGCAAAAATATGCAAATGAACAATTCTTTCAATTGTAGATGCTTTACATGCAATAGAATGGGGCATATGGCTAATCAGTGTAGATCAAAAGGATATCAACCAAATAATAAAAGAAATGTTATGTATTACAATTGCAATAAATCTGGTCATATAGCCAAATTCTGCAAAAGCAAAAATCATGATGCAAGGGGTCCGATAAAACATGATCAGAAACAAGATAAAGGCAAAGGTAAAGTAAATGCAGATGAAGTTCAAAAAGAGATGAGCAAGATTTGGGGAAAGAAGAGTACAATGAATATTGGAGATGGATCTGCACCAGAATCCGGTGCTGATAATCCTTCCAGAAACTAAAAAATGACCTCTAGCTTAGGGGGAGCTATAGAGAAAATATTTTTCCCCTAGCCAGCTGGTAAGTGCCTGAATTTGGCACATTAAGTGAACAGTTGATGTTGTAGATTAAAGGGTTCCTATAAAATCCCCCAAATAACTTTCAGTCAGAATGTGAGAGGTCCGCATGAAGTTTCACAAAGTTTATGACCACTTGAGTAGATCCGATTTCGGCAACCATCCAGTATTAATAGAGCAATACAAATTAATCCAGTATGATCTGAAAATACAATACTCTAATCTACGGATCCAGAGGAAAGTCTTTAAGGCACCTGGGTGTTATCAACACACTAAGGTACTAGTTTGAAGATCTGCAAGATGATTCATGAAAAGCTCACTTAAGAAGTAGGGTGACTGGATGAATTAAAAGTTTGTGCATTTACTACAAATGGGAATTGGGTTTTGTGCAAGGATAAAAGGGTTTTTTTTCACTCATTATTTACACACTTGCACTCATGAAGAAGAAAGAAGAGCTCTGAGAAGAGATCCTACAATTTACTCAAGTTCAAGCTGAAGATTGAATTCAAACAGAAAATCACTCTGACATCTGCTTCAAACCCTAAGGCGTGAAAAGGTACTTCCCTTCTGCAAATTCTCTCTGGATTTCTTTGCTAGAATAGCTACTCCAATGGTTGTTAATATCTCTAAAAGGCCAAGACCAAACTTCAAGAAACACCCTTACAAGTCACTAGAAGTTGATCCCTTCGGTGCGTTTTCTAGTATTTCGCACGGTGTCTTGCATGTAGAAGATATTAGGGTTTATATCCATGCAAACATCAAAGATTTTGGAGACTCAAAATTGATCGTCATCTATCAAAAATAGTTAATAGATAAGAATTTTGAACTCAGACCTGAATTCAAGACCCTAAGGGACAAACACTTTGAACATTGCATGCATTTTCCATCTTTTACAGAAGACGAATGGGTCCAGTATGTTCTAAGTAGGATGCATGATAATTTTATGTGGCTAATGAGGCCATTCAAGATAACCAAAGATGCCATCAGGGCTGTGACTGAACTACATTCAATTGGTGGGTTACGCGCACTCAAATCTGTAAAGAACCAAATGGTAACTGAAGCCACCAGATCAAAATTTGATAAAAGAGCAATGACTATAGATGACATCACAAATCCAGATGTCAAGTTTTCTTTAATGATAATTAGCTACAAAATCTACCACTCAAGTAGGGAAAATTTTGTGTCTGGTACAACAATCTATGCTACATATCAAATGCTGAAGGAAGATGCAGATTATGATTTGTGTGAGCTTCTACTGAGTCAACTGATGGAAAACTTGCAAAAGATCAAGAAAGATAAGAAAAACTCTTTCAGATATGGCATTCTAATATTGTGTCTATTTTTCTACTATATGAATGAGCTGCCTGGATCAAAGGGTTGGGTCTGGCAAAATGATAAACCCGTTGCAATTCAAATCAGAGATTACATGTATGGACTTGGTGATGCTCAAGCCCAAAACTTAGCTCTCTGGGGTTACTTCAAGAATTTCCAAAGCATAATGCATGCCAGAAAGAGAATACCACAGTCAATAGTTGAGAAATACAAAGACACGGTCTGCTTCATGGTTAACACTGATCAATGCCTAATGGAGGTAGTTGAGCCAAGAACTGTGTGGATAATGCCCATGGGATATGAGATCGATGAAAACATTTTGGAGGTACATGTTCAACACTTGCTGAGCCAACCTAAAGACACTAAAGCAGAAAGTTTTGGCACCTTTAAAGAACTAAGCATAAAAATACATGTTGAATTAAGGTAGCCTGAGATAAAGAGAAAAGTAAGAAAGGAAGTTGAAGAATTTGCCAAAAGATTTGGCATATAAAAGGAGGCAGTAGATGCCAATAGAGAAAAAATAGAGAAGATAGAAAAAGAAAGACAAGAAGCAAAGAAAGAAAGCATTCTAGTGCAAGCCTCCTCTCGGACTAGATCTTCCAAGAGTTCTACTCTTGTCACTCCTAAAAGCTCAAAGACTACCAAACTGGAAGTCAAGCCATTTGGGAAAGGAGAAAAGAGAATGAAGACCAAAGCCACAAGACATATATGAGCCAAAAGGATGATGAAGAGATAGAATCAGATGAGGAAATCAGGAAAATAAAGAAGAAAAGAACATCCGGGAAGTCCTCTGATAGAAGAAATGAGGAAGACAAAATAGAGGAATTTGTTGAAAAACCCACTCTATCAATTGAAGACATCATCAAAGCCATCACTATAGATGGAAACCTGCAGTCGGTGACAGAATTTTATGATGAATATAATGATGCAGATAAGAGAATTCTTGAAGAGGCAACTGTCAGGTTTTGAACATCTACAACAAAGTCTTCATTGAAATAATTTCACTAATTCCTAAGAGCCTAGAAGAAGTACTAGAGCTGAGAAAAGAGAATGCCAAGGCAAAAGACTTGGAGATCCAGGAGCAGATAGTGATACAACTATGTCCTTCTATCACTCCAAAGCAAATGAACATGGTTTTTAAGGACAATAAAGATGAGTTCTGGAGCAAGGCAAGAATGAATAAGCTCATGCTTGGAGAAACTGATCAAATAGCAAATGAAACAAAAGAAATTCTCTGGAATGCCTTGAAGAGATTTAATCTTCCTATTGTAGAGGAAACAGATGAAGAGCCTTCTACCATGGATGTTGAAGGATTAAAGGTAATCAATGAAGAATTCTCTGACAAGGATGTCAAAGAATTAAAGAAAATAGATGAAGAGAAATCTGAGGACTTAGACTCCTCTATTCTGGAAGAGGAAGTTCACAAAGCAGTAAACTCTAGTAATGTCACTCCTCTAGATCCCATAGTTGAAAAGACAAATCTTCTAGGCACTGAAGAAGAAGGAGAAGAAAGAAGAAAAGAGAAGGAGAATCAAGAGAAAGAGGATAAGGTAAAAGAAGAAGAACAAGCAAAAAAGGTTGGTGATGGCTTATCCAAACCAGTCAGTCGTGATATCTCTAAAGGAAAGAAGTCTAAATCACCAGCAAGAGACACTGCAGAGATAGTACAAAATTTCTTGGACAAATAAATGATGGAGTTGGATGAACCTGAGTTGATTCAAGGGCCACTAAATTTAGACTCTCTCTCTCTCTCTCCGGTTCAGATAATGAAAATAGCATCTTTTGCTCAGGCCAAACAAAAGAGAAACTTCTAAAATCACACATGGAGGACAGTGAACTATTGAATATTGCATCCGGTGTACTAGAGAAGATCATGCCTACATATCAAAAGGATGCATTTGCCTCTCCATCCCGTAACTTGAAAAACTTGGTTAATTCTGTCAATTCTCATTTTGAATCTTTAGAAAAATCAGTAGAAACTAAGGTTCGGAAAGAGTTCTTCAGAAAAAGATTCAGTGAAGTACAAGGACTAATTAACAATGATAGAAGAACCTTAGATATTGGCATAAAGAGCATTGGAAATGCTCTTAAAGATGGAGGAGATATATATAAATTTTGTTTATCTTGGCCTAGAGTTATAGAAGACATTGAGAAGAAGATAAAAGAGCAAGAAGAAAAATTGACAAACGTATCTCAGAAGTTTGATCCTCTTACTATCTCTCTAGTAAACCAAGAATGTCAAGTTGTTGTTATCATAAATGAGATAAAGAAATTGGTTAAGGAGAAGAGGAATCTAATGGATAGAATGGGTGACCTTAGGGGAATAGTCCTCCCTAAGTTAGAGTTATTGCATGATGCTTTAACAGATGCTCAAAGTACAACCCAGACCAGTAATCCAACAGATTTGAAGAGGGTAGAAGCATATGCATTTTTGTTAAGTGGACACATCTCCATTTTGAATAGAATGAAGATGAGTTGGGCCACAAAGATTGTATAGTTGAAGACAACCTTTGCGGATATACTTAAGTATATGTAAGTATAACATATGATTTGTATATACATTGTAGCCATGTATATAATAGTTTTTGCACAATTTTGTATGCAGATTCCACCCTTTGCCATTGATGTCAAAGGGGGAGTGAAGAATAGTGAAAAATGAGGAATTCAACAAAGGGGGAGCACAAGAAAAGTAGTATAAAGAAACAGAGCACAAGCAAAGGGGGAGTTACTGCGACACTTAGCCATTTTTCACTAAGTGTTGCCATCAATGCCAAAGGGGGAGATTGTTGGAAAGAGACATTGTGTGGCTTCATAAGTGTTGTCATTGATGGAAATAAAGTCTATTCTACACATCCACAGTACATAATATGCATATACCAAAAGTTAGAGTGAAGATTGTTTTGGTCCGATGGACAAGAACAAAGTATGCAACATGATCCAACAATCAGGTCCAGATCTCTCAGATGGTGTAACTCAGTAAGTTGTAGACTTGGACAAGTCAAGAAGGGTATCATAACTATTGTAGAGATCCTTGTGTTGTGTGTGTTAATTTCACTTCTGTTCTTATGGTTGCTTATGCTTTCATGTTTTGATATATCATTGACTATTGAGATAAGAAAAGAAAGTAAAAAATTAAGGCTAACTGATTCACCCCCCCTCTCAGTTATCTGCCTTGTTTCCAATAGTTTATTCATTTTCTTAGATTGTTTGATGAGGGTGAAATCTGTGTCTGTTGAGAGGGTTTATATCTATCATATTGGAAGCAAAAAAGGAGGTGTTTGTAAGTTCCTATATTTTTTAAACTATCATTTTTGTGTTGTTTATTCATTTGCTCAGATTGTTTGATGAGGGTGAAATCTGTGTCTATTGAGAGGGTTTATGTCTATCGTATTGGAAGCAAAAAAAAGGCATTTGTAAGTTCCTATATCTTTTACATTGTCGTTTTATGGTTTTTTACATCTCTGCATTTTATGGGTTAATGTCTATTGTTTGTTGTTCTTTGCATTTTATGGGTTAATGTCTACTCTTCCCTATCTTTGAGTGATTTTATGGGTTAGTCTTTGTTGTTGAGTTAAAGAATTAACACCATAATTCATTAGTGTCAACTTTTCTGCTGGCCACGATTAAGAATGGAACTAATCTTTTCTCTGCACACTTATTAGTCTCTAATTTTCATTTATTGTGAATAGACTGAAGTGCAAGCATCATTAATGGCATATGGTGTGAAGTTTTAAGTCTTTTGAGCAAAGGATTATTTGAGTTGTTTATTCATTTTCTCAGATTGTTTGATGAGGGTGAAATTTGTGTCTATTGAGAGGGTTTATATCTATCATATTGGAAGTGAAAAAGGAGGCATTTGTAAGTTTCTATATCTTTTACACTGTCATTTTTGTGTTGTTTATTCATTTGCTCAAATTGTTTGATGAGGGTAAAATCTGTGTTTGTTGAGAGGGTTTATGTCTATCGTATTGGAAGCGAAAAATGAGGTGTTTTGTACGTTCCTATATCTTTTACAGTGTCATTTTATAGTTTTTTCCATCTCTGCATTTTATGGGTTAATGTCTATTGTTTGTTGTTCTCTGCATTTTATGGGTTAATGTCTACTCTTCCCCCTCTTTGAGTGCTTTTATGGGTTAGTCTCTATTGTTGAGTTAAAGACTTAACACCATAATTCATTAATGTCGACTTCTCTGCTAGCCACGATTAAGAATGGAACTAATCTTTTCTCTGCACACATGCATGCCAACTGCACTCCAATCTATGAAATTAAAATGAAAATTAGGCCTAAATAAGTGCAAAATGTCTCGGTATAAAACTATTTCATCAATTGGTAATGTTTTGTTGGTATTGGAAATATTTCATGGCTTTGTAATGTTCTTTGATATAGTTGTGTCTTCGCACCAAGCGTTTCTGTCGACGCATGGCATTTTAACGAGGACATTTAGCATTTATTAGTCCCTAATTTCCATGTATTGTCAATAGACTAAAGTGCAGTTGTCATTAATGGATTGTGGTGTCAAGTTTTAAGGCTATCGAGCAAAGGATTATTTGTGTTGTTTATTCATTTGCTCAGATTGTTTGAGGGTAAAATCTATCAAAAAAGGAGGCGTTTGTAATTTCCCATATCTTTTTCACTATCATTTTTGCGTTGTTTATTCATTCTTTTCTATGACATTGAAAGATGTCTATGTATTCAAGATATACCTCATGTATCATGTATGTTTTGATCCATGGACATCATGTATATATTGAAGAGATAGACATGTTTCAATGATTATCACTGTTTCATGGACACACAATTAATTTGGATTGGGAAAATACAAAACCAGGAGGAAAATACCAAGAGCCAATTAGAAAATTGTAAAAAAAGCCCTCTTTTGTCTGTCATGCATGCATGTCAACTTCACTTCAATCTATTAAATGAAAATTAGGTCTAGATAAGTGCAAAATCTGTCAGTGTAAAATTTGTGGCTGTTGGGAGGGTTTATAACTATCCTGTTGATATGCATGTTGTAACACATATCTTTGCATCATTTAAAAGCTCTTGTGTAGTTAGTCCCTTCCTTTTAAGGCAAGAGACTAATGTTTTTAGTGCACTCATGCCTATTAATACATTCCTTAGAAATTGTGCCACAAATGTTTATGCTATAGTTTGTGGGATTATTTTATTAATATGGAATTTTGGCTCTTTTTTTGCTATTTTCTCATTGGTTGTTAGTATTTTCCTTGTGGTTTTGTATTTTTCTAATTGAGAAAGGGAAAAATTTAATCAATTCCTAATGTTTTGTTGCTATTGGAAATATTTCATGACTTTGTAATGTTCTTTGATATAGTCGTGTCTTCGCACCGAGTGTTTCTATTGATGCACGACGTTTTAACGAGGACATTGTGCATTTATTAGTTCCTAATTTTCATTTATTGTGAATATATTGAAGTGCACACGTCATTAATGGCTTATGGTGTGAAGTTTTAAGTCTGTTGAGCAATTTGTTCATTTCCTCAGATTGTTTGATGAGGGTGAAATTTGTGTGTGTTGAGAGGGTTTATATCTATGGTATTGAAAGCGGAAAAGGAGGCATTTGTAAGTTCCTATATCTTTTACACTGTGATTTCATAGTTTTTTACATCTCTGCAATGGTTTAATCTATGTTGTTCCTTATTAATGAGTTTTTTTTTGTTGGAGCAATTGACCACCAGGGTCAAATATGCAAAACCAAATAACCTTCCACACAAGAGAGACAAGCAAAAAGAATGCTATATTGCCATGATACAACAATACTAGATTACATAATGTACAATGAGGCCTTGGTTATAAAGACCAAGGTGAAACACAAGATGATGTAGTCATGTGACAAGTGTCTCAATCCTACGTCATGTGACAACTATAGGATAAGATAACAACTATAGGATAAGATGACAACTATCAACTACAACTATCAACAACTAGACAAACTAGAAACATCTAGAAGACAACTAGAATGCTTCCTAAGTCAACTTAAGATGTGAACATGTGTGTGAGTATTATTTAACTAATAAATAGTTAAATAATATGAATTAGCCACACAACAAAGGTTAAATCGGATAGGTAATAACCCTGTTCACACCAACACCCCCCTTAAGTGCAACTTAGGGAGGAACAAACAAATGCAAAGATGGGTCCTGGCAACAAGGCCATGTTAGGTACCCATGTATAAACAATCTCTCACAAGCGGAGAAAAGGAGAAAACCTCAAGGGAAAAAAACTCCTCTCCAAAAGAGAGAAAAACATGCAAAGAAAAAGCATGAAAAAGTGAAGGAAGGAGGACTCAAGAAGACCCCCAAGGACAACTTCCTTCACCCCAAGCATCGATCACAACTGAAGATAACGAGGCGATGCCAAAGGTTTAGTGAAGATGTTCGCAACCTACTCCTCAGTAGGCAAGTAATCCAAGCTGAGAACACCATCTTGGATGAGCTACTTTATGAAGTGCATGTGGATCTCAATGTGCTTAGTACGCTTATGCTCCACGGGGTTGTGAGAAATGTGAATGGCACTCTGATTATCACACCAAAGAGTAGTAGGATGATCTGGAGGAAATCCAAACTTAGTCATCAACTGTTGAAGCCAAAGAACCTCCTGGCTAGCTAAAACTGCACCTCAATAATCAGTCTCTGTCGATGATAATGTAATAGTTGTCTGCTTCTTGCAAGACCATGCAATCAGACAAGAACCAAGGAAAAAAACAAAGCCAGAAGTGGACTTTCGATCATTAACATCACCAGCCCAATCTGAGTTAGTGAAGCCCATAATCGAAGAAGCTCCTGATGTGTAATGAATTCCAAAGTGAGATGTGCCCTGAATATACCTCAAGATATGTTTGGCTGCCTTCCAATGACTCTCATGTGGCTCCTGAGAGAAATAGGAGACAAGTCCAATCACAAAGGAAATATTAGGACGACTATGTGTCAAGTACAAAAGACTGCCAACCAACTGCCGATACAATGTAGCATCAACTGTGGGAGTAGTGCAACTAGTAGATAGTACAACACCTGACTGAAATGGTGTAGGGGCAGGCTTGCAATCAGCCATGCCAAATCTCTGAAGCAAATCAAGAGTATACTTCTGCTAAAAAATGAAGATCCCCTTAGTAGTGTAGCAAACCTGAAGACCAAGATCTGTCATATCAAAGAGCTCCATCAATGCTTGCTAAATACTCTAGATCGTGGAGGTAGAACTGCTTGTGAGAATCAAATCATCCACATAAAGCACAAGGATCAAAAGATCATCTCCACGTCTCTGAGTGTAAAATGTAGGATCAAAATGGCATTGTGTGAAATTGGAAGCAAGCAGGAAACTATCCATCTTCTCATATCAAGCCCTAGGGGCTTGTTTGAGACCATATAATGAACAACAAAGCCTGCAAACAAGTGAAGAGTCCTGCATAAAACATGGAGGCTGCTCCATGTAGATCTCCTCATGAAGATCACCGTGCAAGAAGGCACTCTTCACATCCATCTGATACACTGACCATCCTTGAGATGCAGCAAGAGAAAGTACAAGATGAATGGAATCCATCTTGGCGACAGGAGAAAAGGTCTGAAAGTAGTCAATACCCTCAACTTGAGAAAACCCCTTAGCAAAAAGACGAGGCTTGTACTTATCTATAGAACCATCAGCTACATATTTGGTGCGGTACACCCACTTGCACTAAATCAATTTTCTTCCCTTAGGAAGAGGAACAAGATCCCAAGTATGATTCTTCATTAAAGAAGAATACTCCTCAACCATTTCACTATCCCACTCTGGAATACTTGCGGCATCTGAAAACTTCTAAGGATATGTGGAAATGGCACGACTCAAAAGACTGACACCTGCTATCTGTGAGCGAGTGCAGTGAGTATCTGTGAGATCACCAACAAGAGGACTAGCCTCCTCAAGAGTAGTGCAGGCCCATCGGGGCAAAATTGGTTCTTAAGGAAGTGGTGGAGTAGGACCTTCATCAATATCCTCAAGTGACAATGAAGTAGGTAGAGTATGTAGTGAGGAAGAAGAAGTGGAGGAGGTATCCACTTGTGTGAAGGACTCATCAAAATGGACATCTCTATGAAAGTAGACATCTTGAGTAACAGGATCAAACAACTCGTAATCCTTCACATCCTCACAATAGCCAACAAAAATCAAAGGTTGACTCTTCTTCTCCATATCCTTACGCCGACCATTTGGAATGAATGCCCAAGCCTCACTATCGAATACTCTGAAGAAGGATACATTAGGCTTGACATGGGACCAAGCCTCTTTGGGAGTCATATGCTGCAATGCCTTGTGAGGCATACGATTCTGAATATAGTTGGCACAATTGACTTCTTCAGCCCAAAAAGTGGGATCCATAGACCTAGATTGAATCATGCAATTTGCCATCTCCCTTAAAGTCCTATTCTTTCTCTTGGACATACCATTCTGCTGAGGAGTGTAAGGAACTAAAAACTGATGTTGAATTCCATGATCACTGCAAAAATCTTGAAAAGCCTAGTTCACATATTCCCCCCATTATCTGTGCATATCTGTTGAAGAGAAAGACCTGACTGCTTCTCCACAAATGCCTTATATGTCCTCAATGTATCAAAAACATCACTTTTATACTTAAGAAAGTACACCCATGTGCGTTGTGAGAAATCATCAATGAAAGTGAGAACATACTTGGCCCTTGAAAATGAAGGAGTTGGGAAAGACATGAGATCACTATGAACCAACTCCAAGGGTGCTGAAGCTCTAGTAGCCTGACCCTTAGGAAAGGGATCCTGATGATGTTTTCCAAGTACACAACTTGGACAAATTCCCTCTCTACAAGAAATCTTAGGTATACCAACAACCAACTTCTTTGTGCTCATCTGCTGAAGATAACTATAATTTAGATGTCCAAACCTCTCATGCCAAAGCTTTCTCAAGGCATCGACATGTGCTATAAAAGATGATCCTAATGAAGAATCAATTCATCAAATCTGTATAGTCGAGATGCATGATCCACTCTCCCTATAGCAATAACTATCTCAGGATCTTGTAGTTATCTAATAACCACATCGTGAGGAGTAAACTCAACTTTCTTCCCATTCCCAGGATGACAAATCTGATACATGGAGAGAAGATTTGCAGAAATCTTAGGAACAAAAAGAACATCCTCAATGCAACCATCATGCAATTGAATGGTGTTTGTCCCCATGACTAAAATCTGTGAAGAGTTCCCCACTGCAATCTAAGAAGTGCTAGTATCAGAAAGAGTCTCTAGTAGATCAAGTGAATTGGTCATATGATGTGAAGCACTTGAATCAAGTATCTAGCTATTTGAAGATGCAATCAAGCCATGTGCGGAAAGAGCATGTCGTTTGCCTATAGAGGAGGGCTTGGGGAGAGAAATCTTGTGCTTCTTCATAGCTTCCTCCAAAGCCTCTAACCTCTTAAAACAATGAGACTCATCATGACCTATTATGCCACAAAAAGAACAAGTGCACCTTTCTTCTTCTTTGTCTTGGAGGAAGACTCACTAGATTTGGAAGGATTAGGTGGAGGAGTGGGCTTTTGATCATTCTTTGGCTTTGGTTTGAAGGGAGACTCACTACCTGAAGGAGATTCTATCTTGGGCTTCTTCTTATTCTTACCTTTACCCTTGGAGGATGAGGCCATCAAGGATTGACTCTTAGAACTAGGAAGTGCATCCATTTGAAGTAACTTGGTTTTCTCCCTAGTAAGATGCTCACAAAACAACTCAAAGCTAGGAATCTTAAAATCTTTCCCAAAGGCATCCATAGTAGAATAGAAGGTAGATGAAAACACCTGAAATGGGCCCTTCAACTTCAAAAAAATCAAGAAGATACATTTCTTTTCAGTTTTATCATGCCCACATCCTTTCAATTGTGACAAGATCATCTTGAATTTATCTAGAAAATCTTGGATAGTAGGAAAACTATCTGGAGAGAGTGATATCAATTCTACCTCTAGTTGCAAGATTTGGAACTCATTGATGGTACCATACAATTCTTCAAGTTTATCCCAAATTTGCTTAGGTGTTTTACACTTCGCAATATGAAACAAGTTGTCTGATACATGCAATCCTATGATTCCCATAGATTCATCTAATTTGTTCTTATAAGAAAATCTTTCAAACTCCTTAGTGAAACCAGGTGGATTATCCTCTAGCTTTTGCCAAAGTCCCTTAGATTGCAACAATTGTTTCATTTTTAACTTCCATGTGTGATAATTATGTGGAGTGAGTGGTTTGATAGACACACTTTTTGCCATGCGTAGCAGAAAAAACACCAAGAACCAAAGACACAAGAGAACTTAAATTGTGCCTTTTCACCCCACCCCCTCCCCCCCAAAATGTATTAACAATGTAATTGTAACCCCCCAGAAAAGTACAATGAAAGAATTTGTATAATCGACAAGCTTAAATCAATTGTTTATAACACATGGTGATTTTTACAATTTTTTGAGAAAAAATCCTTTTTAAGGGGAAAATAGAAGTTACAATCAGATTCCTTGTGATTTTCTAAGCAATTTGAAAAAAGAATTCACTAGATTTCGACGTCATATGCAAAAGTTACGCCAGTTGCAAGAAAGAAGCAAACTATACCTTCAAGCTGCTAAAATTGGCAAAAAATGATGAAATCTAAAAAAATCACCTATTGCATAGCAAATTTCACTGAACCACATTTTCGATGACTACAAGAATGTGAAAATCTGCCTCCTGGTTTGCAAGATATGGCAGAAAGAAAAAATCTCCCTCTTTGTCAAAATTTGCAAAAAGTTGTCCTCGACTTGCATGCAACAAGATCTCAAAAGTTGTCTGTAAGGTGAATCTCAAACTTGAATGAGTCAAGCAAATATAGAAATGCTAAGGTCATTATCAAGGTCAGCCTTGAAGGGACTCAGAGTCCAACTAGCGGACTGAATGTCCGTGGGCAAACGAGCTCGAGCCCACCGAGTTGTTTTAAGAGATCCATGTGTAAAGATCTCTATCTCCAACCGATCTGAATCTCAATCTCGAATCATGGTTTTTCAGTAGTCTAGAATGTACCAAATCTCATGCCACAATGAACTAATAAAAGAGCCAACAAAGTTTATAATGAAATTAGAACAGGTTCGTAGAGGCCCAATGAGGCTAGAATCAATTCAGCCAAAACGTAGACACAAACATTTATAATGCACGAGTCGATGAGAAACAAGAAGCTGTCTAAATCTTGGCCAAAAATGATCTCAAAACTAGATGCATTCATGTGGAAGAGTCCAAGATTTGGAGTGCTCATCCAGTGGATGCCACAATTTGCAATCCTCACGCGACCATTAATCTGGAATGCAGAACCTGATCTATTGGAGGGTCGATCCCAATAGCACCTGACTTATGTGTAAAGGCAAAGATCTTTGCAATATACAAGGAGGTCAATGCAGATTAAGACTCAATGAATTCAAATGCAGATCGGGAGCCAGAAAAAATTGCCTTAAGATCTGTGGTTACTCGCGACTTATCCAGATCGAGCCAAGAGTTTGACCTAAAAATGCAAAGATTTCATTCAATGAAACCACATACCCTCATTGTAGCTTAAAAAACTTATGCAGAGATCTAAATTTTGTCACCAAAAAGTGGCTTGATCTAGAAGAGGCCATGTGTTCGGCAAGAATAGATAAAATCAGCCTTAGAGCTGATGATTTGATGCTGCAGTGTCTAAATCCATCAAAGGAGATCACGATTTGAAACACACACCCGTGAGTCTGGGATCTGCCAATAGAGTCAACCTGGCCAAAGGACGTCAAAGTACAGGTCCTAAATATGGGTTGGGGCCTTAGAATCAATGAGATGTACCTTGTTGGAAGTGAGACTTCAATTTGCAAAGCTGAGTCAAGAGATTTGTGAGGACGCCTTAGAAATGAAACTTGTCTCACAGGCCCTGACTCAAGCCAAAGAGATGCAACTCAAGATCTTATCAGAATGTCGATCTTTTGACTTACAATCAGGTGAAAAGAAGGAAAAAGTAACCTACACACCAAAATGTCGACCCACAACTACAAAGAACTGTTTGCAAAGCCAAATCTGAATCAAATCTCACCCCAAAAATAGGCAAAAAAATAATGGATCTGATCTGATACACAACAAATGATGCAAAAATAGCAGGGGGCAAAATGGCCCTCTGCTAATTTTTTTTCCTTTTGGATAAAAAATTTCTGCAAAAATGCATATAAAAGCCCAAAAAAGTCAAAAAATTACCTATGTCCAAAAGCAAGTTTTGGACAGTCAATCTTTACTGATTTGGGCGATCTGAACTCAATGATGAACTCCGTTTTGAGCTACGATGCACTAGAAAAAAGTTGACAGAAAGATCTCTCAAAAAAAAAATGAGAAGGGGCTTGTAGGATCAACTCTCTGATACCATGTTGGAGCAATCAACCACCAGGATCAAATCTACAAAATCAAATAACCTTCCACACAAGAGAGACAAGAAAAAAGAATGCTATATTGCCATGATACATCAATACAGGATTACATAATGTACAATGAGGCCTTGGTTATAAAGACTAAGGTGAAACACAAGATGATGTAGTCATGTGACAAGTGTCTTAATCCTATGTCATGTGACAACTATAGGATAAGATGACAACTATAAACTACAACTATCAACAACTAGACAAACTAGAAACATCTAGAAGACAACTAGAATGCTTCCTAAGTCAACTTAAGATGTGAACATGTGTGTGAGTATTATTTAACTAATAAATAGTTAAATAATATGAATTAGCCACACAACAAAGGTTAAACCAGATAAGTAATAACCCTGTTCACACCAACATTTTTATGGGTTAATCTCTATTCTTGCAATTTCCTCATTGGCTATTGATATTTTGCTTGTGGTTTTGTATTTTCCCAAACCAAAATAATTGTGTGTTCATGAAACATTGATAGACATTGAAAATGTCTATGTGTTCAACATATATCTGATGTACCATGGATGTTTTGATGCATGGATATCGTACATATCTTGAACAGAGAAGACTTCTGTTTAGGATGTGTATTTGGAACTATTAAAATGAAGTTTGGGGTTTTTTGCAATTGTCTCATTGGCAGTTGATATTTTTCTCTTGGTTTTGAATTTTCCCAATTGCAAATGATATGTTGTTGTAGCATCTTTGTTATTAAAGTGGATTTTGAGCTATATTCTTGTAATTTCCTATTTGGCTTCTGATATTTTAGTCGTGGTTTTGTGTTTTTTGTTCCTAGTCTTGATTTTCCCAATTGTAAATTATTCTTGGGAGCAATGAAGGGAAAAAAATTACTTATTCCTAATGTTTTGTTTTTGTACACGTGTCCTTACTGCAAGTGTTTCTGTGGACACGTGGTGTTGTCGATAGTAGTTGCTCAGAACATTGAATTAGGGTAAAATTTGTGTCTCTTGAGAGGGTTTATAGCTATTGTGTTGGAAGCAAAAAAGGAGACTTTTGTAAGTTCCTATATTTGTTGTTCCCTATCATTGAGTGCTTTTATGGGTTAATCTCTATTGTTCAGTTAAAGACTTAACACCATAATTCATTAATGTCAACTTCTTTGTTAGCCACCACTAACAATGCAATTAATGTTTTCTCTGCCATGCATGGATGCCAATTGCACTTCAATCTATTAAAACAAAATCACAAGTCCAGTCCTACAACTATTGTATCTTTTTTAGGTTCCATTGATTAATTTGAGGGTGTTCTCTTTTGCATAGGTTCTACTTCATCAATTCAGTCTTGCAAGTATTGTTTGTTCATCAAATAGTGATAGGCATTGAAAGATGTCTATCTATTCAAGATATACGTGATCTACCATGGATGTTTTGATCCATGGACATCATGTATATCCTAAACAGATAAGACTTATTTGTGTGTTCATCATTACACAAACTTGCACACTGCAAATTACTTTAAATATATATATATATATATATATATATATATATATATATATATATATATATATATATATATATATATATATATATATGGGCAAAGGCATGTACGTGTTATTTATGCATAGCTGCGTGAAGCAAATACTAAATAGTATTAGCCCTTGAAACAAAGAAACTATATGGAAGGCAATTACAGAAGTTGTTAGATAAAATTGGTGCACAATCTATATTGTCTATAACCACATGTCACATACACACGTGGTGTTCAAGACCCATTTATTTAGAAGCATGGCACAATGTGTTTTGCAACAGTCCTTGATTTTGTAGGACTCTATACCAACTGTTTATTGTTTGGCATCTTACCTCCACTGATGACATGAATCTACTGCTACAACAATGTGAAAAGGTATGTTCTGAACCAGTTTATGCATTTGTGGATACTATGACATGAAATTTGAAAGGAAGAGAACATAATATCTTCTGTACAATGATTGTTCTAATAGCTTTAACAATTACATCCACACTAATTATGTAGGATACTTCATTTCAAAACTTTCAAATCAATTATATGTGCTTGAAGCTTAGCTTTTACTATGGTGTCATTTCCTTCATACATTTTTGGAATTGTGCCACACATTTCTTTTTCCAATATATGATGCATCACCTTTACATATTCTAATTTATTTTTATCTTTGGTTTATGTTTTATTTTGGTTCTAGTCTTAGTACTGCACCAATCACACTACCATAGTTGAAGTCATCATTCATATGTTTTTGTGCTAAAGACAATGTCTCTATTGGGTCACTATTCTATTTGTGTGTCAGTCTATGTTCATGTGATTGATAGTCATCATGGTCTCTTATATCATGGTGCATAACACTAAGCGCTACAACAAAATAAAGGTGGCTACTTGCACATGAAGTTACTATGACAACATGTCTTACTTATCCATTCCATTTTTTATTTCACCACTTATCCATCATCATGTGTCATTTAGTTGCATTGTCATATTTGGGATATTTCATCATCCTACATGTACATTCATGCAAATAAAATCTAATCATCCTAACAACAGGATTCAACATGATCAGTCATTAATAAATCATTTAGTCATATATTCATGGCATGCATATCATCTAAATTTGGTTTCTCCTATGTCATATTTCATTTTTTATGACACATATTTTATCACCCTTTGTCTTTTCAACATACCAATTGGGTTCCATTTCACTCAACAATTCTCTTGAGGGAGCATCAATTACATCACGATCTCTAAGCAATTGGGGCAACTTGCCACTTAAGCTTCATTTCATTCCATCCTACTTTTAATTCTTCTTTCACACAATGCCACTTAGTTGCATTGTATCAAAGAGGGACAAAATATAAAGAACTAAAATATTCCCTAGGACTATTCATCACTTAATCCCCAATCCATCAACTTCATCATCTATAGCTAAATGCATCAACTAGTCCTAACTAATCTAGGACATATCCCTTTCACCTAAAGTCCATAACTTAATTAAATATTTAATTAACCAGCCTTTTCCATCTTACATTTATAGTTATAGGGCATATTCATTGATACATAACCGATTGATCTCAATTTGATCTATACAAAGAATCAATTCTGTAATAGTTCAACTATGTCGTAGTGAGATGTATATGGAAAAAATATATATATTTTATTTGCCTTGGTTTTACTGTATACATGTAAATTAAATCACGAATAAAGCCATCAAATGGAAATAAATTAAAATATTTTAAGATTGAAAAGGAGAATTAGAAACTGATAGAGATTAGTGTAGGCTAATTCAAAAGCATGTATACACATAAGCAAATGTCAGCTTTGTATGTTTAAGTGGCAATGGATGTATACAGGTAGATCCAAACAAGTATACAACTATCATGACTAGAAATAAATGTGAATGGTAGAATTGATTTTCACTTTCATTCAATAATAAATTACATCTTGATATGGCTTTAGAATTTCTTAATTTTAGGATAAAAATAAGTATTGACAGTTAAATATATTGATCAAAAACCTAACTATTATTTTCTCTATGGTTGAGTAGCTTGATAAATTGTCCTCCAAGTAAATTGCAATGTCATTTCCTTTTCCAGGCTTAACACTTCTATTTAATGCATTATAACATATGTTTGTAATTTCATCTTTGAACTAGTTTTGTAGGTGATCATAGATAGGGAAACTAGAATTGCACAAGGATTTGCATATGTAGCAATGTCCACTAGTGAGGAAGTAGAGATAAGCATTGAAAAGTTCAACTAATATGTGAGTAACATTTTTATTATTTCATCTTATATATTAATTTTTAAATGTTTCCTGAATCATATGAAGTATGATGTCATGTCCCCTTTCTAATAAATCTACTTTGGTGAGATTATTATCCCATTCCTATTTTCCCATGGGCTAATGTAAATCAAAAGGGAAAACATTTTATTTAATATTTTAATTGTAATCCCGCAAATTAATGATTTATTATTTTTGGGAGCAATTAAATATTAAATATTTTTTTTTAATTGCACAAGTGTGGGCATGGAGTTTAATGATGTGTAATTATAACTCCCAAGAGTGCATTTAGAAGATTTTTTGACAGTTATGACAAGATTCTATGACAACATCTATTACAGGTTGTCAGAGTGGGAGTTATTGCCTATTTTTAGCCAGAAATCAAGTGGAGGTTATTAAAAGTCTTTATGGGACCTATTTTGGAGGGAAATTGGTAGGAATAATATTATTTTATTTTATTTTCCAAGAGGGGGTTGTTTGGTTTTGCTCCTCTATATATTTGCAGGCAAAAACATATTTCAGGCATCTCATTTTATCATACAAAAACTCTACCAAAATTTGTCTAGACATTTGTGTTCAACAAATAATCTTCTGTGGATGAAAACCCATTGAAGATTGGTGATCTGATGAAGGGGGTAAATCATAAAACACACAACGGAAATTGCACACAGAAAATAGAGATGTTATTTTATTGATTTGGATAACACATTACATTACAGAAGCTCAGTACAATAAGAGGATGAATCTTCTACTGGCTGCAAAACATTATAGCTTTCCTAACCTCAAGACTCTGGAATCTTTAGCCTTCTGTAACCCCAAATCAGCTAGGGTTTCTATTTTCCCTATTCTTGACTCTATACTTTCCCCCTTAACTCTACTACTGCCCAGGGTTCCCAAAATAGTCATAAATAACACTTTTTGGCGGCCTCTAACTAAATTTCAAAATTTGTAACTCCCTCCAAAAGTAGGTCAACTTCTGGGAAGCATAACTTTTGATCCGGGTGTCCAATTGACGAACTGTTTTAAGCGTCGAGAAGCTTGCAATGTGAACTATCACACTGGAAATCTGTAAACATATTTTTGTCAACTTTTTGGGACGTTATGGGATGTTTTAGTGCCACATATCTCATTTCAAAAAAAATTAGGAGTTTTTCAGAAAATAAAAACTTTAATATCTTTCAGCTCACAAATGATCTTTGCCTGATTCCTTTGCCAAAGGTCTTATATTTCTGTTATGAAGCTTTCTATAAGTTTTCACTTCAATCCATGCCTAAATGCAAACTTTCCTAAAATGGCAGGTAAAATTTCCAAAATTGGCAGTTTGCTATTTTTAGCAGTTTTGGAAAAACTAAAAGTCCTATATTGTTATTCAAGAGATTATGGAACCAGACATACTAATTATGGAAAGAAATGAAACAACTATAATAATTTTGAAGAAGCATCTTTTTGGGTGATGCAAGATTGCCCTTACACCACTGGATGCTCCTGTATCAAACACCTAGGGTAATTTGAGAAGTGACCCTGTCACGTCTTAGGTGTTTGTTTGAGGAAAAACCAAATGGTCAACCTCTGCCTTAGACAACCAAGAAGAATCTTCAACATGCCTTCCTTTCCATTTCACCAGGTATTCTTCATATTGCCTATTCTGAGTACTTCTTCCCACACGGCTATCCAAGATCTCTTCTATCTCCTCCGTTGAAGTAGATGCCAGAATACTCCACTGTTCTTCTATTGGTCCATCCTCTGTGCCACCCTCATGATATTCTATTAAATCAGCAATGTTGAACACAGGGGAAATATTGATCCCACTTGGTAGCTCTACCTCATATACATTTCTTGAATCATGCTTCTTCAGGATTTTGTACAGTCCAAATTTCTTCATTTTTAGCTTATTGTATGTTCCAATTGGGAACCTTTCTTTTCTCAAGTGAACCATGACTTCATCTCTTACCTAGAACTCCTTATATCTCCTTTTCTGATCTACCTTAGCCTTGTATTGAATATTCATCTTATTAATATACTTTCTCACCTCTTCATACAAATTCTTCAAGTGTTCTGCAAAGTCTTTGGCCTCAGCACTTGTCTTTTCTCCTTTGCCTAGCTTCCTTAACTTTGAAGCATTTCTTGGACTATTTCCATATACAATCTGGAATGGTGATTTACCAGTACTCCTATTGATAGAATTGTTGTAAGCAAATTCTGCCTGTAAAATCAAATCCCATCCCTTGGGCTTATCTCCTACTAAGCATCGTAGCAGGTTACCCAAACTCCTATTCACCACTTCTATTTGTCCATCAGTTTGTGGATGGTGTGCAGAACTGAACTTCAAATCTATCTTCAACTTCTTCCACAATGTCCTCCAGAAATAACCAACAAACTTGGTATCTTGATCTGAAACTATGCTCTTTGGTAAACCGTGTAATCTCACCACCTCCCTGAAAAATAACTCTGTAATATGAACATCATCATTAGTCTTCTTGCAAGGAATAAAATGTGCCATCTTCGAGAATCTATCCACCACCACAAAAATGGAATCATGTCCTCTCTGTGTCCTTGGTAAACCAAGAACACAATCCATACTAATATCATCCCATGGCTTCTCTGGTACAGGTAATTGCTGATATAGCACTGTATTATGACTTGTTCCTTTTGCCATCTGACACACTCTGCAACTCTGTACAAATTTCCTCACATCTTGCTGCAACTGTGGCCAATAATAATTTTCACCAACAATAGCAATGGTCTTATCTCGACCAAAGTGTCCAGCTAATCCCCCACTATGCTTCTCCTTTATCAGGTTCTCTCTCATTGAACTCCTTAGAATGCACAACTGGCTTCCTCTAAACAACATGCCATCTTGGATTATGAAATCCAACCATTTTGTCCTATCCAAAGTAACAAGTTTGAGACAAGCTTTCCAGGCCTCTGCAAAATCTGGATCTTCAATATACAAACTTTTGAGCTCCTCAAACCCAACAACCTCTATCTTCATTTCTGTCAACAAATTTTGCCTTCTGCTCAAGGCATCTGTGACTCTGTTGGACTTCCCACTCCTGTGCTTCAAAACAAAAGTATAGCTCTGTAAAAACTCAACCCATTTTAAGTGCCTCTGGTTCAAGTTTCCTTGACTATTAAGATACTATAAAGCCTGATGATCAATATATAAAACAAACTCCTTTGGCAACAAATAATGTCTCCATTTCTTCAAAGCCTGAATATTGCATAAAACTCTCGATCATAAACATAATACTTTTTCTTGGCATCATTAAGCTTCTCACTAAAATAGGCAATGGGCTTACCTTCTTGGCTTAAAACAACTCCTATAGCACAGCTACTAGCATCACAATCTACCTGAAATACCTTATTGAAATCTGGAAGTGCCAAAATAGGTTGCTCTGTGACTTTCTACTTCAATGTATCAAATCTTTTGTCTTCTCCTTTAGTCCATCTAAACTCTTTTCTATCCCCTCTCATTGTCTCAGTTAGGGGTGCACAAATGCTACTAAAATTCCTAATAAACTTTTTGTAAAAACTTTCCAAACCATGAAAAGATCTTACCTCGGAAGCACTCCTTGGCATAGGTCATTCAATGATAGCCCTCACCTTCTCTGGGTCCATCTTAAGACCTTCCTCTGAGACAACAAACCCCAGGTATACCAATTCCTTCTTTGCAAAACTACATTTCTTCAGATTGATCAACAACTTCTCCTCCCTTAGCTTCTCCAAAACACTTCTGATATGTATCATATGCTCATCCCAAGTCTTACTAAAAATCAAAATATCATCTAAATAAACAATAACAAAACTTCCCATAAATTCTTTCAATACCTCGTTCATAAGTCGCATGAATGTGCTTAGTGCATTGATTAGCCCAAATGGCATGACTAACCACTCATACAAACTTTCTTTGGTTTTGAAGGCTGTCTTCCATTTGTCTCCTTCTCTGATACAGATCTGGTGATACCCACTCTTCAGGTCAATCTTCATGAAGTACTTGGCTCCACTCAAATAATCCATTATGTCACCCATTCTTGGCAATGGAAACCTATACTTGATCATTATCTTATTGATGAATCAAGAGTCTGTACACATTCTCCATTCTCCATCTTTCTTTGGTGCTAGTACTGTAGGTACCGTACATGGAATTAGGCTCTCCCTTATCAGTCCCTTCCTTAACGACTCGTGAACTTGTCTGTTCAACTCTTCATTCTTCACTAGAGTCATTCTGTGGGCTGCCTTATTTAGCAAACTGGCTCCTGGTATCAAATCCATTTGATGACTTATCTTCCTCACTGGTGGTAATCCTTCTGGTACATTATCAGAGATAATGTCTTGAAATTCTTCCAACATATCTAAAACTTCTGCTGGTACATCTTCACATTTCTCTTGACTAATCTTAGGAATCAATGCAAAGCAATGACGTTCATGCTTCATACCCTCCAAAAATTTCCTACCATCTACCAAGCAAATTTTGGCAGTACTACATACCTTTTCTTCCACCTCCTTCAAGGGCTTCAACTTGTGACAGGGAATATGTGTTTGCACGGCCATCATGGACAACACTCCTATCATACTGCCATGACCTCCCCAACAACATATGACATGCATCCATCAATATGATATCACACATCACCTGATCATGGTAGTCCCCAATTTTGAACTTCACTAAACACTGCTCATTGACCAAAGCTCTATGGTCCTTCTACAACCATGCAATTCGATATGGATGTGGATGCTTTCTTCTTGTCAACTTCAACTTGTCAACCATCTCCTTTGAAACAAGATTGTCAGTGCTTCCACTGTCAACAATAATATCACAACACTTACCTTCACACTTGCACCTTGTGCGGAATAAACTCTTCCTTTGATTTGGTTCTTCCTCCTCAGTCAGTAGGGTTCTTCTAACAACTAGGGTTTCTCCCCTTTCAACATCTTCAGAATGCTCAGAATGTGCATCTTCATCTACATGTGCAACTCGTACATTACCTTCAGGTCTTCTGTTTGTCCTTCCTTGATGTTGCAGACACTCGTATGCTCAATGCCCTTCTTCTCCACATTGAAAATAGGTTCCTCTGAAACCTCCTCTTCCTGGTCCTTGCCCAGGTCTACCTCTTCCTCTTCCTCTTTGCTCACCATTGTTCTAGTCATGAGGGTAGTAGGCATTATCCCCTCTTTGATTTTGACTGGTGCCAGCTTCTTCACTTTTCTTTGAATCTTCATTTTGGCTCCCATAGGGTCTTCCACCAGTCCTTTTGCCTTGACCTCTTCCCCTTTGCTTGCTATCAAATCTTTTATTCAGTTTCTCTTCCACCTTTAGGAAAAATTGTTACGCATCTTCTATGGTGGTCATTCTGATCATGCTCAACTCCTCTTGAATACTTGGCCTCAACCCATTAATGTAATGGGCTACCTTCTCCTTGTTGGGCTCTGCATGGCCTATCCTAATAGTAATTTTATAAAACTCTTCTGTATACTCCTTAACAGACTTGTTACCTTGCTTCTGTCCTTGCAACTTCTTCAGCAGCTCCATCTCATAGTCCACAGGAATGAACTACTTCTTCAGTTTCTCCACCATCCAATCCCATCTGGTGATCTTTCCTTTTCCTCTTTTGTTCCTCTCTAATTGGACCTCCTTCCACCAAATACTGGCATGGCCCTTCAACTTTGTTTTTACAAACTTGACCCGATTTGGGTCCTCCACATCTTCATACTTGAAATACTCCTCCATGTCATCGATCCAATCAATAAGCTATTCTGGATTCAAATCTCTAGAATATGTAGAAACTTCGATCATGGGCCTCTTTCCAATCTTTGAAATGGCCCTCAACAACCTAACTTCTGTAGGATCTCTTGCAGCTTCTTGTTCTTCCTCAAATAGCTCTTCTTTAGCTTCATCTTCGATTTCTTCTCTTGTTCTCGGCTCAAACCCTCTTCATAGCTCCTCTTGAAATGCATCAATTTGCCTTTGCAGGGCTCTAAAACCCTCTTCCATCAAAGCATTCCTCCCAATACAATTTCTTCGTGGAGGCATCTTGATCTCCGCAGCAAACCCACAACCTCAAGTCCTGGTGCAAACTACCTCACGGTCGGTGATCTGTCTACACACTCAAGAACCCTTGCTCTGATACCACTTGATGAAGGGGGTAAATCATAAAACACACAACAACAGAAATTGTACATAGAAAATAGAGATGTTATTTTATTGATTTGGACAACACATTACATTATAGAAACTCGATATAATCAGAGGATGAATCCTCTACTGGCTGTAACACATTATAGCTTTCCTAACCTCAATACTTTGGAATCTTCAGCCTTCTGCAACCCCAAATCAGCTAGGGTTTCTATTTTTCCCTATTCTTGACTCTACACTTTCCCCCTTAACTCTACTACAGCCTAGGGTTCCCAAAATAGTCATAAATAGCACTTTTTGGTGGCTTCCAGCTAAATTTCAAAATTTGTAACTCCCTCCAAAAGTAGGTCAACTTCTGGGAAGCATAACTTTTTATCCGAGTGTCCGATTGACAAACCGTTTTAAGCACCGAAAAGTTCGTGATGTGAACTATCATGCCAAAAATTTGTAAATAGATTTCTATCAACTTTTTAAGATGTTATGGGATGTTTTAGTGCCTCATATCTCATTTCAAAAAAATTTAGGGGATTTTCAGAAAACAAAAACTTTAATATCTTTCAGCTCACAAATGATCTTTGCCTGATTCCTTCTCCAAAGGTCTTATATTTTTGTTATGAAGCTTTCTATAAGTTTTTACTTCAATCCGTGCCAAAATGCAAACTTTCCTAAAATGGCAGGTAAACTTTCCAAAACTGGCAGTTTGCTATTTTTAGCAGTTTTGAAAAAATTGAAAGATCTACATCATTATTCAAGGGATTATGGAACCATAAATACTAATTATGGAAAGAAATGAAAACAACTGTAATGATTTTGAAGCAACATCTTTTTGGGTGATGCAAGATTGCCCTTACACCACTGGATGCTCCTGCATCATGATTAGTGGACAGAAACTGATTGGTTACAGGTATTAGAGGACAAAACCCATTTGGTACATGAGGGTAATCTCATATAGAGGTTGCATTGGAGCTTCACATAGTTGTAGGATTTTAGTTTGTTCAGTTTGTGTGTTCTACAGGATTACGGAGGAAGATTGTGAGACTTATTGTAGAGTTTTGGAGTTGCATGTTGCTTTGTGTTGTGCTATTGTACAACATCATATTTATGTTCATTTTATCTATATTGGATAGCTCTAGGTGTTGGAGACTTCATATTTCAGTTTGGAGCAGAATATTGAAGATTTGTTGTGAAATTTACAGGTTTTGGAGTGTGTAGTTTGAGTAGTTTTCAGTGTGGTGTTTCTAGAATTATTTCATTTTGTTTATGCTATTGTTGTGAATTTAAATCAGTCCCATTTCACTATACTTTAATAAAAAAATCAATTAATAGAAGCTTGGGCTCATTCATTATCATTTCTGTGCTTCTAGGTGAAATCGGGTGTAGTGAAATTGTTAGTTTTGCATGCAAATTTGTGTCTATGATTAAATATGGAAAATTTCTGATATGTAACAGCATGAATCTGTACCATTACTGATATTTGAAGATAATTATCAGTATTTTATGTTTAAAGAAGTTTCCCTTTGCATTTGTGTTAAAATTGTCAATTTCAGGATCAATCTGTGTAGGGGAAAATTGGGTGTTTTGAAAGTTAATTGAAAAATCATTTTCAAATTTGATTTTTGGATGCAAAAATTTATTTGAGATATCAAAGTGGTATCAAAGCACTAATCTTTCCATCCTGTAGGGTTTGAAAAAAAATCATGTTTAGTAGTTGAAGAAAGAATCACAGGAGATATAGGGAAAAATGTTTAAAAATAATGGTGAAGTATTCAGGAGAACAATACCCATGCCAAGGCCACAAAAGCCTATATTATTACTTGACAGTGAAGAAGAAGAAGTTGCACCTACTGCAAACAAAGAGGCATTGGTCATAGATAAGTTGTTTGAAGAATATTCTAAGCAATCTGAAGCCTTTAAAATAGCTATTTCATTTGAAAGACTTCTAGAAATTTATGGTAAGGAGCAAAGGAAAAAAGAGAAAGATAAGGAAGAAAAGAGAACTTTGAAGTGGAGCATAAGGAAGATTTTGAAGTTATAGTAGTAGAACCACAAGAGCTAGAAAAGAAGGCCATAGAACTAGAAGAGGTGATGGATGCATTAGAACCACAAAGGGTCAAGGAAGAAATGGTGATGATGCAACATAAAGAAAAATTTGAAGGTAAAAATTGTTTGAAAATAGAAGATGTTTACTTGACTTCTAATGATTGTATCTGTCAGGAAAATATTGATGAAGTTGAGGAGGAGAATAAATCTCTTAGTAGTTGTGAAGAGCCCAAGATGGAGGGACATGCACCAATTCATGCACTATCTTCCTAACTTCCAAATGGTGATCCATTGTTTTATTTGCAGAGTAGCATTATGGATGGGTATGAATTTGGGAGGAATATTTTGGTTAGCCCTAATTCAAGGGTTTTGAGTCAAGAAAATGGAGTTGTTGAGGACATATCAATGAACTCTCTTTCAGCAAATGAGGATGAGCATTTTATTTTCAACCCAAGGTATGAAAATATTTCATATTTTTTACCTTCTATGTCACTACAAAATTATTGCCATCATGGAAAGCATGCTAAAAAGGGTGATAGTGTGAGGGATACAACTTGTAGTATAGGGCACGAGGAGTCCTTGATTCAAGTCCAAACTTGTGTTTTCATATGGGATCCAAGTAATCTCTTGAGGATTAAAATAGTTAGAGGCACTATTAAGTTCTCCATCTCTTTCATTTGGAATAAAAGAAAGTTTATGAAGATTCATATAGAGTTTGTTGTGCTTTGTAACTGCATTACAAAGGATCAATATTCACATTTGATGAATCACTTATGCAAGGCAAGTACCACACTTGAAGACAAGTTTTGAGTAATGGTCAAATGGAGATAGGAACAATGAAATGCTTATCATGGGAATGTGGTAAGGAAAGAAGGTGTCAATTTGGTGTTGTCAATTTCATTACTAAACATGGCATGATATTTGTGGGATCAAGGTACATGCAGGTTTTCTACCATTGGCTATATGGAGGATTCATGAAGGAGGAGACACTACAAATTGCTAGAATCATGGAGGCATGGCATTGGGTCATCCTGGTGGGTGAATAAGAGATGTGCAAGGACTTTTTATTTATAGGATTTGAAGGAATGCAGTGTTACAAACAATTTTCAACCCACATACCATCTAATCCAAAACATCTTTCAAATGGTAAAGTTTTGAGTGACATGGTAAGAAATCTTAATTTCTTTAATGTTGATAATATTTTGATCACCATCCATACTTGGGAAGATATTTGGGAGCATTTGAATGTGGTTAGGAGTACATTTCAGCAACATGATCATTCTTCTAAAGTATCTATAGAGGAGATTGACATCACCTATGTGGATCAAATTATTATGAGAAAGAATAGGTTTTTTTTTTAAGGGACTTAGAAGTATACAAATATGGGTGAATATATTTCCTATCATTATGTGGTTGATCATAGCCTCCACCTTGCAAACATTGCTTATTTTGATGTTTCCCAACCTTGATAGATAATTGCATACATGCACACTTGCACAAGGGATGATTGGCATACATTTTATGATGTGTTTTCAGCCTACATGCAAGCTGATTTATGCCATGAGGGATTTTCATGGAGGATATTTGAGGAGGAATCTCAAAATAACTATATTGGAAGGCATGATCATGAAAATGATTCCTTAGTAGTGACTAATGATGAATTTCAGCTTATCAAAATTTTCAGATCAGCAATTTATGCAAGAAGATTCAAATTGGACATACAAGAACATAAGAAGAATGGTTCAAAGGTTGCAGCCTATAGGTCAAGTCATGAGTACTCAAGGCATACGGGAAGTTGCAACACGAGATGCATTGAAGGAGTTTGTTGAGGTAACTAACTCATGTTATGTACTTGACACTTCATATTTCTCACAAGCAATCTTTATATGGTGTGATTATTTAGGAAAAAGAGTTGCTATGGTGATAATACAAAGGTGGAAACAAATAAAAATTGATAGCATAAAATCCAAAGATTTTGAAGAGAGCTTCACTATGAAGGATGAGGAGGTAACTTCTACCATGTCTACTTTTGAAGATTTTAGTGATCATTCAAGTTATGGTATATATGTGGTAGAGAGTAATCACCAGGTGTTGGAGTTCTTCTTGGATAAACATGATTTTAATGATGAGAAGAAAAAAGGGGTAAGGAAAATCCAATTTAATAATTTTGATATAGTATGCTTGAAGGGTAGGAAGGAGGTAATTTTTGATGATTCTACCAAAATGCCTATTCACTATTTTTAAATTCATGATGTTGGGAAGTTTTATAACATGGTAGAACATATCATAAATGTATTTGACACTAATATTTCAGAAATGTTGAGAAGTGATCAGTATGTGCTATTGGATGGACTCAGAGAGTGCATAGTCTTCCATCAGAATGAGCCTTTGTTTGTAGATTTGAGATCCCAAATTTGGTGGATTATTTGCTGCTATTATATGAAGATTATTTTTGTTCCTCAACTATACCATTGTTGTTCTAGAGCAGATCCTAGAGTTGCAATTAACAACCTCCAAATTTAGGCGTAGTATAGAACAATTAGTGTTGTTTTCAGTAGGGTGTATCTCTACATCACAAAGGTAAAAATGGCAATTGCTTCTTAGTTGTGTATATTCTGTTGTGATGGATTTATTTACTATCATATCAGTCCTATGGGATACAAAAATAAGATTTGTGACATAATAAGAAGTTTCAGATATTTTTGGTACAAACTACCTAGTGTTGGTGCATACATACAATGAAAACAAGATAAACCATTGCTTGTAGATCCAGTTTTTGAGAAATGGTGGTGTAAATGTTTTTGTTACATGATGTTACTTGCTGTCCCTCTACATAGATTTTTCTCTTATAGATCAGCTATTGAAGTTGAAGGTACCATCCCTCAAGTTGAGCTAAAATCTGAGCCCACTAGTGTGCATTTCAACCATTTATATTTAGTGTTTGGTTGATAGAAGTGGTTGTTTTCTCCCAAATATGTGATTGTTGTTATATAAGTTATAATGAATGTTATAATGGTCCTAATAACAACACAAATCAGATTTATATCATTGGGAGAAGTTGCAGGAGACTCAGGTTTGATTGGTCACATGATAGTGCATATAAATGGAGGGCATTTGGTGAGTTCACAGAATTACAGGGGAAAGCTATGGTTCAGATTTGGGATTGGAGTGTTTGTAACAAATTTTTGCATTGATATGTTTGTTGGTCTTATAACATTGTTACATCAAAGTCTAAGTTTCCAGATTTGCATAATATTCTATGGCAAGAGTTAACTCACTTGATAGGTACAGGATCAAGGCTTTCTGTGCAATATAACATAATTATGAAGCATCATGGTTTTAATTGCTTGAGGACAAACAATTTTGGGAAGGGCGGACTTGTCATGCCCCCTTTCTAATAAATCTACTTTGGTGAGATTATTATCCCATTCCTATTTTCCCATGGGCTAATGTAAATCAAAAGGAAAAATATTTTATTTAATATTTTAATTGTAATCGCGCAAATTAATGATTTATTATTTTCAGGAGCAATTAAATATTAAATATTTTTATTTAATTGCACAAGTGTGGGCATGGAGTTTAATGGTGTGTAATTATAACTCCCAAGAGTGAATTTAGAAGATTTTATGACAGTTATGACAAGATTCTATGACATCTATGGAATAGCTAGAAATCAAGTGGAGGTTATGAAAAGTCTTTATGGGACCTATTTTGGAGAGAAATTGGTGGGAATAATATTATTTAATTTATTTTTCCAAGAGGGGGTCATTTGGGTTTGCTCCTCTATACATTTGGAGGCAAAAACACATTTCAGGCATCTGATTTTATCATACAAAAACTCTGCCGAAATTTGTTTGGACATTTATGTTCAACAGATAATCTTCTGTTGACGAAAACCTATTGAAGATTGGTGATCAGTGGATAGAAACCCATTGGTTTCAGGTATTAGAGGATGAAACCCCTTTGGTACATGAGGGCAATCTCATATAGAGGTTGCATTGGAGCTTCACATAGTTGTAGGATTTCGGCTTGTTCAGTTTGTGTGTTTTACAAGATTACAGAGGAAGATTGTGAGACTTATTGTAGAGTTTTGGAGTTGCATGTTGCTGTGTATTGTGCTATTGTATAGAATCATATTTCTATTTATTTTATCTATCTTGGATAGCTCTAGGTGTTGGAGACTTCATATTTTAGTTTGGAGCAGAATATTGAAGATTTGTTGTGAAATTTGCAGGTTTTGGAGTGTGTAGTTTGAGCAATTTTCAGTGTGGTGTTTCTAGAATTATTTCATTTTTCTTCTTCTGTTGTTGTGACTGTAAATCAGTCCCATTTCACCATACTTTCATAAAAAAATCAATTAATAGAAGCTTGGGCTCATTCATTATCGTTTCTGTGCTTCCAGGTGAAATCGGGTGTGGTGAAATTGTTAGTTTTGCAAGCAAATTTGTGTCTATGATTAAATCTGAAAAATTTCTGATATGTAATAGCATGAGTCCATACCATTACTAATATTTGAATACAATTATCAGTATTTTATGTTTAAAGAAGTTTCCCTTTGCATTTGTGTTAAAATTGTCAATTTCGGGATCAATAGGGGAAAATTGGGTGTTTTGAAAGTTAATTGAAAAATCATTTTCAAATTTGATTTTTGGATGCAAACATTTATTTGGAACATCACATATGAAGATTAATATTAAAGCTAAAATGAACAATGCTGTATATTTTTCCCATTTTTGCTCATTCACTCTTATTATACTTCTTACAAGATTATGAATGTAGTATTACAAACTTACAATTTATCTAATGAAGCTTTCTAGTTTTTTCCAATGCATGGAATCAATATTAGATTATAATTCATATTTATTTGGGATCATATTCTTTGATTAGAATACAATTCATACTTATTATGTGTTATGGATATTTTCTTGTCAGATGTTATCTAATGAAGTTGATGCAATGTGTGTGAAGTGCAGCAGACATTCTTTCAACTTTTATTCTAATGTTGGCTGGGTGTTGGTGAGTAATGATTGATGTAAGAGACAATGTGTTACCTCATTTGGCAGTTGTTGCTACTTTTAGACTCATAATTATGACAGTGCTATATACTATGGGACATATTTCTCCTGCTCACATGAATCTAGTTGTTAGTGTTGCTTCCTCAAACATTGGAAAACTGTGTCTCAAACAAGTAACTAAAATCACAAGCATTGTAATACTATTTGGTTAAAGTGATCTTTGAGTTTACCAGCTACATCTATTGATTGCCTTGTAGCAGTAAGCTAGTGCTTCTATTATCAAGGCACCTATCAATCTTAATAGTAAATAAAATCTATGTAAAGATGCATTCCAATTTACAATCAGACATGTTAACTACTATCAACAATGCAACCTACCCACCATAGATGTTCACAGTCAAAATATGTCTAAAGCAACAAGACATTAGAAATGGATGAAATTTTTCTGTTTCTTCGTCCCAACAATAATTGCATTTTGGAAAATAGAAAACAATGGCCAAAATATCTGGTGCCAATGAGAAAATTGCAAAAAAGGAGCTAAGATTCCATTTTAATAATGAAAATGCTGCAAAGCATAGGATAATCATTTGCCTTCCTTTGTAGTGTTATTTCGAAGACATGACTATATCAAAGAACATTACAAAGCCATGAAATATTTCCAATAGAAACAAAACATTACCAATTGATGAAATGATTTTATACTGAGACATTTTGTACTTATTTAGGCCTAATTTTCATTTTCATTTCATAATATGGAAGTGCAGTTGGCATGCATGCATGCAGAGAAAAGATTAGTTCCATTCTTAATCATGGCCAACAGAGAAGTCAACATTAATGAATTATGGTGTTAAGTATTTAACTCAACAACAGAGACTAACCCATAAAAGCACTCAAAGATAGGGAAGAGTAGACATTAACCCATAAAATGCAGAGAACAATAAACAATAGACATTAACCCATAAAATGCAGAGATGTAAAAAACATGTCTATCTGTTCAAGATATACCTGATGTTCCGTGTATCTTTTGATCCATGGACATCATGCATATCTTCAACAAATAGGACTTCTATTCAAGATGTCTATTTGAAACTATTAAAATGAAAATTTACCTATTTTTTTGCATTTTTCTCATCGACTGTTGATATTTTGCTCCTGGTTTTGTATTTTCCCAATTGCAAATTATTCTTGGTAATAATGAAGGCAAAAAATTCATCAATTCCTAATGTTTTGTTGCTATACACATGTCTTCATTGCAAGTGTTTCTGTGGACACATGGAATTGTTGATAGTAGTTCATGTGCCTTGTGTCTGTGAGCACATTTTGCATATATTTAGATCTAATTTTCATTTATTGTCATCAGATTCAAGTGCAGTCACCATCAATGGATTATTGTGTTAAGTTTTATGGCTGTCAAGCAAAGGATTCTTGTCTGTGACATTGAAAGATGTCTATGTATTCAAGATATACCTCATGTATCATGTATGTTTTGATCCATGGACATCATGTATATCTTGAACAGATAGACATGTTTCAACAACTATAATTGTTTCATGGACACACAATTAATTTGGATTGGGAAAATACAAAGCCAGGAGGAAAATACCAAGAGTCAATGAGAAAATTGCAAAAAAAAAGCCCAAACTCCCTTTTAATAAAATAATGCCACAAATGATTTCTGATGAATGCATCAATAGGCAATAGCGCACATAAAACATTAGTCTTTGCAGATTCAGTAATTGTTAGAAACACCATGAGCAGATTATGAAAAACCTTTCTGAGACACAAAACATGGTTAAAACAGCACAAGTGCTTTAAAATGATGCAGAGATATTTGTTACAACTTATGCATACCAATAAGATAGTTATAAAAACTCTCAACAGACATAGATTTTACATTGAGAGATTTTGCAGTTATTTAGATCTAATTTTCATTTGATGGATTGAAATGCAGTTGGCATCAATGTGTGATAGAGAAAAGATTAGTTGCATTGATAATGGTGGCTAACAGAGAAGTTGACATTAATGAATTATGGTGTTAAGTCTTTAACTGACCAACAGAGATTAACCCATAAAAGTAGTCAATGATAGGGAACAACAGAAATTAAACCATTATAGGGACATAGAAAAATATAGAATGATAGTGTAAAAGATATAGGAACTTACAAATGCCTCCTTTTTTGCTTCCAATACATAAAAATCTTCTATTTTTAATATTTTTGTTGTTTCCCATCATTGAGTGTTTGTATGAGTCCAGAGATTATTTCACCCTCATCAAACAATCTGAGCAAATGAATAAACAATGCAAATAATCATTTTCTTGATAGACCTAAAACTTCACACCATAAGCCATCAATGATGCTTGCACTTCAGTCTATTCACAATAAATGAAAATTAGGGACTAGTAAGTGCAAAATGTCCTCGTTGATACGCCACGCATCGATAGAAACACTGGGTGCGAACACCACTATATCAAAGAACATTACAAAGGCATGAAATATTTCCAATAGCAACAAAACATTACGAATCGATTAAAATTTTCCCTTTCTTGCTCAAAAGAGTAATTTGCAACTGGGAGAGTACAGAAGCATGATCAAGATACCTCAAATTCCATCTTAAAATAGAGAGTTTAAGTAGATTATACTCATGTAACATATTTATTCTTTTCCATTTACTTTTAATTATTCTGTTCAAATTTTGTTATTGTGAGTATCTCATTGCTGCATACCAAATTGTGATAGGCTTTTTTATTGCTAATGTTTTGTTGCTATACACGTGTCTTGACTACAAATGTTTCTATGGATAGGTGGTGTTGTTCATAATATTTCACATACCTTGTCTAAAACCAGTGCTAATGCTGAGTGTTGGAAATTGGAATGCATTGTTATACAGATTTTCTATTTATTATTAAGATTGATAGGTGCCTTGTTCTTGTCAGGTGGCAGTTGTTACTTGGATCATCTGCTGTGTATGTGAATTCATAGGAGATAAAGTTCATGAGGTGCTGTAGTCTAAATTTACAAGTTGACTCTATTTTGTATTCCTATTTTATACAATTGCGGCCTATTTTTTATGCAAGAAAATTATTGTGCTTAAATATAAAAAATCTTGAGTTGCATTGTCATCTTTGGGAGATTTGATCATCCTACATGTACATTCATGCAAATCAAATCTAATCATCCTAGCAACATGATTCATCATGATCAATCATTAATAAATCATTTAGTTGTATATTCATGTCATATATATCATCTAAAGTTGGTTTCTCCCGTGTCATATTTCATCCTTTATGACACATATTTTATCACCCTTTGTCTTTTCAACATACCAATTGGGTTCCATTTCACTCAACAATTCTCTTGAGGGGGCATCAATTACATCATGATCGCTAAGCAATTGGGGCAACTTGCCACTTAAGCTTCATTTAATTCCATCCTACTTTTAATTCTTCTTTCACACAACGCCACTTAGTTGCATTGTATGAAAGAGGGATAGCCCTCTGAAATGTGGCACCTACATTTGTTAGCCCAAATGGCATTCTCACATATACATAGGTTCTCCATGGAGTGGTGAAGGCAGTTTTGAGCTGTTCTGACTTTTTTACTTTTACTTGATTGTATCCTGAAAAATCCATCCATCATGGATAAAAGTTCACAGCCAGTCACCTTCTACAACATGGCTTCCATGTTTGGCAATGGGTAATTGTCCTTCAAAGAAGATATATAGAGAACTACAATATTCCCTAGGACTATTCATCACTTAATCCCCAATCAATCAACTTCATCATCTATAGCTAAATGCATTAACTAGTCCTAATTAATCTAGGACATATCCCTTTCACCTAAAGTCCATAACTTAATTAAATATTTAATTAACCAGCCTTTTCCATCTTACATTTATAGTTATAGGGCATATTCATTGATAAATAGCTGATTGATCTCAATTTGATCTATACAAAGAATCAATTCTATAATTGTTCAACTATGACGTAGTGAGATGTATATGGAAAAAATATATATTTTTTATCTACATTTGTTTTACTGTAAACATGTAAATTAAATCATGAATAAAGCCAACAAATGGAAACAAGTTAAAATATTTTAAGATTGAAAAGGAGAATCAGAAACTGATAGAGATTAGTGTAGGCTAATTCAAAAGCATGTATACACATAAGCAAATGTCAACTTTGTCTGTTTAAGTGGCAATGAATGTATTTAGATAGATCCAAACAACTATACAACTATCATGACTAGAAATAAATGTGAATGGTAGCATTGATTTTCACTTTGATTCAATAATAAATTACAACTTGATATGGCTTTAGAATTTCTTAATTTTAGGATGAAAAATAAGAATTGATAGTTAAATATATTGATCAAAAACCTAACTATTATTTTCTTTGAGTGGTTGAGTAGCTTGATAAATTGTCCTCTAGGTAAATTGCAATGTCATTTCGTTTTCCAGGCTTAACACTTCTATTTAATGCATTATAGCATATGTTTGTAACCTCATCTTCAAACCAGTTTTGTAGCTGATCACAAATAGGGAAACTGGAATTGCACAAGGATTTGCATCTATGACAATGTCCACTAGTGAGGAAGTAGAGATAAGCATTGAAAAGTTCAACTAATATGTGAGTAGCATTCTTATTATTTCGTCTTATATATTAATTTTTAAATGTTTCCTGAATCATATGAAGTATGAAGATTAAGATTAAAGATAAAATGAATAATGCAATATCTTTTTCCCATTTTTTCTCATTCACTTTTCTTTTGCTTCTTACAAGATTATGAATGTAGTATTACAAACTTACAATTTATCTAATGAAGCTTTCTAGGTTTTTCCAATACATGGATTTAGTATTAGATTACAATTCATATTTATTTGGGATCATATTATGTGATTAGAATACAATTCATACTTATTATGTGTTATGGATATATGCTTGTTAGATGTTATCTAATGAAGTTGATGTAATGTGTGTGAATTGCAGCAGACATTCTTTCAACTTTTATTCTAATGTTGGTTGGGTGTTGGTGAGTAATGATGGATGCAAGAGACAATGTGTTACCTCATTTGGTAGTTGTTGCTGCTTTTGGACTCATAATTATGACAGTGCTATATATTATGGGACATATTTCTCCTGCTCACATGAATCTAGCTGTTAGTGTTGCTTCCTCAAACATTGGAAAACTGTGTCTCAAATAGGTAGCTAAAATCACAAGCACCAAAATCCTATTTGGTTAAAGTGATCTTTGAGTTTACCAGCTACATCTATTGATTGCCTTGTAGCAGTAAGCTAGTGCTTCTATTATCAAGGCACCTATCAATCTTAATAGTAAATAAAATCTATGTAAAGATGCATTCCAATTTCCAATTAGATATGTTAACTACTATCAACAATGTGACCTACCCACCACAGATGTTCATAGTCAAAATATGTCTAAAGCAACAAGACATTAGAAATGGATGAAATTTTTCGTTTCTTTGTTCCAACAATAATTTACAATTTGGAAAATAGAAAACAATGGCCAAAATATTTGGTGCCAATGAGGAAATTGCAAAAAAGAGATAAGATTCTATTTTAACAATGAAAATACTGGAAAGCATAGGATAAGCATTTGCCTTCCTTTGTAGTGTGATTTCTGATGAATACATTAATAGGCAATAGGTTCAATATTTTTACATTTAATTGGGCAACTGAAATTCTAACCCAAATTCCATTTCAATAATTTCAGATAGACATCTTCAACAGAAGTGTTATTTGTTCAAGATATACATGATGTCCATGGATCAAAACATACACGATACATGAGGTATATCTTGAATACACAGACATCTTTCAATGTCATAGACAATAATCCTTTGCTTGACAGCCATAAAACTTAACACCATAATCCATTGATGGTGACTGCACTTGAATTTGATGACAATAAATGAAAATTAGATCTAAATATACTCAAAATATGCTCACAGACACAAGGCACGTGAACTAGTATCAACAATGCCATGTGTCTACATAAACACTTGCAGTGAAGACATGTGTATAGCAAAAAAACATTAGGAATTGATGAATTTTTTGCATTCATTGTTCCCAAGAATTATTTGCAATTAGGGAAATACAAAACTAGGAGCAAATTATCAACAACCGATGAGAAAAATGCAAAAAAATAGGCCAAATTTCATTTTAATAGTTTCAAATAGACATCTTGAATAGAAGTCTTATTTGTTGAAGATATGCAGAGATGTAAAAAACATCTCTATCTGTTCAAGATATACCTGATATTCAGTGTATCTTTTGATTCATGGACATCATGTATATCTTCAACAATAGGACTTATGTTCAAGATGTCTATTTGAAACTATTAAAATGAAAATTTACCTATTTTTTTGCATTTTTCTCATCGATTGTTGATATTTTGCTCCTGGTTTTGTATTTCCCCAATTGCAAATTATTCTTAGTAATAATGAAGGCAAAAAATTCATCGATTCCTAATGTTTTGTTGCTATACACGTCTTCATTGCAAGTGTTTCTGTGGACAAATGGAATTGTTGATAGTAGTTCACGTGCCTTGTGTCTGTGAGCACATTTTGCATATATTTAGATCTAATTTTCATTTATTGTCATCAGATTCAAGTGCAATCACCATCAATGGATTATGGTGTTAAGTTTTATGGCTGTCAAGCAAAGGATTCTTGTCTGTGACATTGAAAGATGTCTATGTATTCAAGATATACCTCATGTATCATGTATGTTTTGATCCATGGACATCATGTATATTTTGAAGAGATAGACATGTTTCAATGATTATCACTGTTTCATGGACACACAATTAATTTGGATTGGGAAAATACAAAACCAAGAGGAAAATACCAAGAGCCAATGAGAAAATTGAAAAAAAAAGCCCAAACTCCCTTTAATAAAATAATGCCACAAACCATAGGATAAACATTAGTAGCACTATTTCTGACGAATGCATCAATAGGCAATAGCACACATAAATAATTAGTCTTTGCATCAGTAATTGTTACAAACACCATAAGCAAATTATGAAAAACCTTTCTGAGACCCAAAACATGGTTAAAACAACACAAGTGCTTTAAAATGATGTAGAGATATTTGTTACAGTATGCATACCAATAGGATAGTTATAAATCCTCTCAACAGACACAAATTTTACATTGAGAGATTTTGCAGTTATTTAGATCTAATTTCCACTTGATAGATTGAAGTACAGTTGGCATGCATGTGTGACAAAGAAAAGATTAGTTGCATTGTTAATGGTGGCTAATAGAGAAGTTGACATTAATGAATTATGGTGTTAAGTCTTTAACTGACCAATAGAGATTAACCCATAAAAGTAGTCAATGATAGGGAACAACAAATATTAAACCATTACAGGGACATAGAAAAATATAGAATGACAATGTAAAAGATATAAGAACTTACAAATGTCTCCTTTTTTGCTTCCAATACATAAAACTCTTCTATTTTTAATATTTTTGTTGTTCCCTATCATTAAGTGTTTTTATGGCTTAATGTCTATAAAAAATCTCTAGACTCATACAAACACTCAACGATGGGAAACTACAGAAATTAAGCCATTGCAGAGATGTAAAAAATTATAAAATGATAGTGTAAAAGATGTAGGAAGTTACAAATGCCTCCTTTTTCACTTCCAATACGATAGATATAAACCCCCTCAAGAGACACAGATTTCATCCTCATCAAATAGTCTGAGAAAATGAATAAATAATGCAAATAATGTTTTTCTTGACAGACTTAAAGCTTCACACCATAAGCTATTAATGGCGCCTGTACTTTAGTCTATTCACAATAAATAAAAATTAGGGACTAATAAATGCTCAATGTCCTTGTTAAAATGCAACGTGTTGACAAAAACACTAGGTGCGAAGATACGACTATATCAAAGAACATTACAAAGTCATGGAATATTTCCAATAGCAACAAAACATTAGGAATTGATGAAAATTTTGCCTTTCTTTCTCAGAAGAGTAATTTGCAACTAGGAGAATACAAAAGCATGAGCAAGATACCCCAAATTCCATCTTAAAATAGAGAGTTTAAGTAGATTATACTCATGTAAAATATTTATTCTTTCCCATTTGCTTTTAATTATACTGTTCAAATTTTGTAATTGTATCTCATTGCTGCATAGAAAATTGCGATGGGCTTATTTATTGCTAATGTTTTGTTGCTATAAACATGTCTTGAGTGCAAATGTTTTTGTGGATAGGTGGTGTTGTTCATAGTATTTCACATGCCTTGTCTAAAACTAGTGCTAATGTCGAGTGTTGGAAATTGGAATGCATTGTTATACAGATTTTCTATTTATTATTAAGATTGATAGGTCCCTTGTTGTTGTCAGGTGGCAGTTGTTACTCAGATCATCTGCTGTGTACATGAATTCATAGGAGATGAAGTTTATGAGGTGCTGTAGTCTAAATTTACAAGTTGGCTCTATTTTTTATTCCTATTTTATACAATCGTGACCTATTTTTTATGCAAGAAAATTATTGTGGTTAAAAATTAAAAATCTATTAGATTACACTTATAGTCATACATTAAGTCTATTTTCGTGTGCTATTCCTTGCAACTATAACCTTTTTGTACTTTTGCCTTTTCCTACTTGTGTGTAGGTCCTTAGGAAAACACTTGACAACAATGGATCTCTATGTAATCGAGACAATGTTGTCATTGATGGTAAAAGCCCAAATGCTTATTCAGTTACACTAGAGCAAGGTAAGGTCTAGTTACCATTAGTAAATCTGAGTCTAAAACCAGATCTTCCATAGATCTAGATCATAGTACAATAAGCATTACAGTTTTAGAATCCTAACCAGTGTATTGCTTTATGCTTTATCCATTATTGTTATCTTCTGCTTGTATATTATTACAATGTCATTCATCAAAGATATTCTGTACAGTTGGTAATTGCATATTTCAATCAATATTTCACTTATATTTGTAGTTATACAAAAAAGGACTTGATTATTTGCTTCCAATTACTTGTAATGGACCCTATTTTTCTACAGGAATCAAGTGTGATAGAGAAGAAACCTTTGGTAGGATGGTGTTCACAGTCACAAAGTGGAGCCTATAGAAATTGGCCAGCCTCACAAAATTGGAAACCTCTATGATTATCTAGGCATCGATGTTGGTCATAGCTACTTGATTCTAGTTACCACCAATTAGTCACCAAAATTTGTATTACAAATCTTTGCTAATGTTTTTAATCGTAACAAGGAAATTTGTAATTTTGCAAATACAATTTTCTTGCAAGAATTTGGTAAAGCATAGTTTCCATGGACCTTGGAGCATTGTTGTTAGTTACATGTTGGCAGAGTGGAATTGCCTTGGACATTGCAAAATTGCTGCTCCTTAGGAATTGAGAGAACAAAATTTTCTTGCATATTGCACTTTGCACTTTCACTTGCTGCAACACATAGAAATAGCATAATATCCTTTTGTTCTTAGATTTTGCACATTGTCCTTTGGTTTCTTGGACCAAATGGATAAGGCATAATATCCTTTTGCTTGGTAAAGTTTCTGCTGTTTACAGATTGATAAAGTAGAATTTGCTTAGAAGTTCCAAGGTTGCTATTGCACACACACACACACACACACACACACACACACACACACACACACACATATGTCTGTGTGTACACATCTATGTATCTAAGCTCAAACCATACATGGACTTCAAGAGTATAACAAGATTATTACCAAAATTGATTAATTAATTTGCTTTTGCTCAATCTATTTTCTTTTTCTCAATTCAATTGCTATTACTCAATTTATTTTCTTTTCTTTTTTGTAGGGTTTGGATAGCATAGCATTTCCAATTGCGTGATATCATGACACATTTTGTATTGTTGTTGATCAATGTGAGTAATAGATTATCATGTTTGTTTCTCTTTTGCCTATTTTCAAATATGCACTACTTGTGTAGTCATGGTAGGAGGGTTCACAGAATGAACTATCTGGACTGTGCAACAAGAGTAAACACAACGGAAACAACTCAAAGAAATAGAACAAATGCATATTCAGTCATTCAGTATATCATAAAATTCAAATAGAGATCAGTCGGCAACATGCAGGCTTACAATTAGGGCTCACAGGCCTGATTACATACATGCACAAGATAAAGCTTTGAAGCTCCTCACAGAAATCTAAACTATCAAATACTACTATGTGAATCACTACTTGATAATTGCTTTCCTAAGGATCTATTACATCAATATATATCAAGTCTAGATCATAAGATTCCTCCACGTTGGCCAAGGAAGATCACAAATTCCAAGAAGAGATGTAATGTGTGTACATGGATAGGTCAGACCTAAATGCATAGAACACTTCCAAAAAATGAATGAAATGATGTACGGATCTTTGGGGAAGGTCGGCCATGAATGAAATATCATTGAATGATGTGTCAATATGCTTCACAGATCGGGAAATGCTTCTACAAGTTTCTCCTTCAGCTGGTTATCTGTGATTATCAGGATGCTCTGTTCTGAGAAACAGTGGATCTTCTGATAGTGATATCTTTCTGGTAATGAAGTACGGACCTCTGAATTCTAGATATGATGTAGATGAATGAATGTAGATGCTAAGTCCAACTCCACAAGGTCTGAAATGTGAATGGACCAAAAAAAATACAGAAACTACTTCTGACTGAATTGCCTAAACTGAACTGCAAACAAAATGAAATGCAAATGCTTTTTTTGGTTGATGCAAGATTGCTCTTGAACCAGGGATGCTCCTGCATCAGACATCCGGGGTTATTAAAAAAAAGTGAGTCCCTCACTTTGTTGGGGCTAGGGGAGAACCAAGATGGTCCACCTCAGCCTGAGAAATCTATGATGAATATTCTTCCGGTCTGCCTTTCCACTTCACAAGATATTATTTGTATTGTCTTCCTCTAGTGGTGCATCTAACTCTGCTATCTAAAATGTCTTCAGTTTATTCCGGTGCTTGTTGTGGTAACTGCTTCTTCAAGTCTTCTTCCATGCTGTCACTGAACTCTGCTTCATGATACTAATATAGGTCTGCAATGTTGAAAATAGGTGAAATACCCAATGTCTCTATAGCTTCACTTCATATGCATTCCTTGAATCAAATTTCCTAAGTATCTTATAAGGTCCAAACTTCTTCATCTTCAAGTTGTTATATGTCCCAACTAGAAATATTTCTTTTCTCAAGTACATCATCATTTCCTCTCCAACTTCAAATTTCTCATGTCTTCTCTTCTCATCAGCCTTCTCTTTGTACTTACTATTCATAGTCTCCACATGCTTCTTCACTTGATTATGCACTGTCTTCATATGATCTGCAAATTCTTCTGCTTCTGTAATTCTCTTTTTTTCCATGCTGATATCTCTTAATTCTACTACTCCTTTAGGGTTTACTCTGGTAACAATCTCAAAAGGTGTTCTTCTGGTACTCCTGTTCACTGAATTGTTATATGCAAACTCTGCTTGTGAAAGAATCAAATCCTAGCTCCCTGTCTTCTCTCCAACCAAACATCTCAACAAATTTCCCAAACTCCTGTTCACTACCTTTGTCCATCAGTCTGTGGATGAAAAGCTAAACTAAACTTCAAATTTCTCTTCATCTTCTTCCAAAGTGTCCTCCAAAAGTATCCAACAAACTTTGTGTCTCTGTCTGAAACTATACTCTTAGGTAATCCATGCAATCTCACAATCTCCTTGAAAAATAGGTCAGCTACATATACTGCATCAGTTGTCTTCTTACAAGGTATGAAATGATTGAAAATCTATCCACCACTACAAATATTGAATCATATCCTCTATGTGTCTTAGGCAATCCCATCACAAAATCTATATTTATGTCTTCCCAAGGTCTCTCCGATACTGTCAAAGGTTTATACAATCTAGTATTTTGACTACTCCCTTTTGCAACTTGACAAACTCTACAACTTTGCACAAAACTCTGAACATCCTTATGTATCTGAGGCCAAAAGTAGTTTTCACTCACCAAAGCCACTATCTTATCAATGCCAAAATGTCCTGCCAATCCACCACTATGCTTCTCCTCGATCAAATTATCTCTCATGGAACTTCGGGATATGCATAACTGATTTCCTCTAAACAACATATCTTCCTGAATGAAATAATTCAACCACTTACTCTTATCTGTCACAACAAGTTACTTACATGCTTTCCAGGGTTATGCAAAATTAGTGTCTCCCTCATACATATTCTTCAATTCATCAAAACCCAACACCTCAACTCTCAGCTCTGTCAACAAGTTTCTTCTTCTACTCAATGCATCAACAACTTTGTTTGATTTTCCACTCATATGCTTCAACACAAATGTATAACTCTGCATGAACTCTACCCATCTCATATGTCTCTGATTCAAATTACCTTGACTGTTCAAATATTGCAAAGCTTGATGATCTGTATACAACACAAACTCCTTAGGCAACAAGTAATGTCCACTTCTTCAAGGCTTGAATTATGGCATAGAACTCTTGATCCTAAACTAAATATCTTCTCCTTGCATCAGTCAACTTCTCACTGAAATAAGCTACAGGTCTACCTTCTTGAATTAATACTGGTCCAATTGCATTTCCACATGCATCACAATCTACTTGAAATACCTTATTGAAATCCAGTAATGCCAAAACAGGTTGCTCTGTCACTTTCTACTTCAATAGTTCAAAAATTTTATATGCTCTAGATGTCCACATAAAGTCTTTTCTGTCACCTCTCATTGTCTTTGTCATAGGGTTACAAACTGAACTAAAATTTTTGATGAACTTCTGGTAGAAACTAGCCAATCCATGAAATGATCTAACTTCTCCAATGCTCTCCGGTGTAGGCCATTCAACAATTGCTCTCACTTTCTTAGGGTCCATCTTCAATCCTTCCACATAAATCACAAATCCCAAATGTACTAGTTCTTCCTTCATGAAACTACACTTCTTGATGTTTATCAGTAATTTCTCTTCTCTCAACCTCTGCAAAACTTATCTAATATACCACAAATGTTCTTCTTTTGTTTTACTAAAAATTAGGATATCATCCAATTATACAATCACAAAATTACCCAAGAATTTCTTCAATCTCACAAAAGTACTTGGTGCATTTGTCAGTCCAAAAGGCATCACTAACCACTCATACAATCCTTCATTTGTCTTAAAAGCAGTCTTCCATTCATCACCTTCTTTGATTCTGATCTGATGGTATCCACTCTTCAAGTCTATCTTTGTGAAATATTTTGCTCCACTCAAACAATCCATGATATCATCCATCCTAGGTAAAGGAAATCTATACTTAATTGTAATCTTGTTTATTGCTCTAGAATCAGTGCACATTCTCCATTCTCCATCTTTCTTAGGTGTTAACACTGTTGGTACTGCACAAGAACTCAAGCTTTCTCTGATCAAGCATTTCCTCAACAATTCTTGTATCTGTCTATTCAGTTCTTCATTCTCTACCAGTGTCATCCAGTGTGGTGCTTTGTTAGGCAAAATTGCTCTAGGAATAAGATCCATGTGATGACTGATACTCCTTATCGGCGGCAATCCATCACGTACATTATCTAATATGATGTCTTCATATTCTATCAGCATCTCTCTTATCTCCTCCAGTTGTTCTTCTTCAGTTTCTTTCTTTAATGTTTCAGGCTTCTTAGGAATCAAGGCATAACACATATTCTCATGTCTCAAACCATCCAGAAATTTCCTTCCATCTACCAAACAGATTCTAGCATTTCCACGTACTTCACTCTTCAGATCATCCTCCAAAGGAATCAAATTAATTCTTTTTATATTTGGTGTTATAGTATATGTATTCTTTCTCCCATCATATATAGATTTTCTATCATACTGCCAAGGTCTACCCAACAAGATATGACATACATCCATAGGCATAATATCACACAAGACTTCATCGTGATAAGATCCAATATGAAATTTCACCAAACATTGTTCACTCACTAATACCTTATGATCATCCTGAAACCATGCTATCTGATATGGCTTAGGGTGTTTCAATCTTTCCAACTTCAGCTTAGTCACCATCTCCTCTGAAACTAGGTTATCTGAACTACCACTATCAATCACAACTTTACAACCTTACCTCTGGATTTGCATCTTGTCCTGAACAAGCTTTTCCTCTGCGTTGGTTCCTCATTTGTCTCTACTTGAAATAGTGCTCTCCTCATTACAAGTGATTCTCCTTTCTTCGGTTTACCAACAGAACATGGGTCACCTAGTTCAACAGGTTCTTCTTCAACATAGGCTGCTCTTCCACCATTTTCTATCCTCTTATTTATACTACCCTGATTACATTCAAATGCTCTATGTACTTCACCTCCACACTTGAAACAAGTACCTCTGAATGTTCTCTTATCCAATCCTCTTCCTTCCCTTATGTACCCTTCATTCCGGTATGAATTATAGTTGCCTCTAGGATGAAAATTTATGTGATTTCTTCGATATGCATTAGTATCTCTGTCATCCTTCTTAAATAGGTTATTAGGTTTACTCTGCTCTGAAAATGATCTGTCTCCTCCGGAATAAGTCCTACCTCTTTGAAATTTACCTCCTCTTCCTCTCTGCCTCTGATCATGCCTCTTATTCAACTTCTCTTCAACTTTTAGGGCAAACTGGTATGCTTCTTCCAAAGATGTCATCCTCACCAAGCTTAGTTCCTCTTGAATGTTCAATCTCAGTCCATTGATATATCTAGCCACTTTCTCCTTGCTTGCTTCACTATGTCCTATCCTTATGATCATTTTATGGAATTCTTCAGTGTACTCCTTCATAGATTTCTCCTTTTGTCTCAGGTTTTGCAATCTTTTCAACAGCTCCAACTCAGTCAGTAGGTATAAATTGATTTTTCAACTTTGTCACCATCCTATCCCATTTTGTAATCTTTTATTTTCCTCTTCTATTTCTTTCCAACTGAACTTCTTTCCACCATATAACAGCATGTCCTTTCAACTTTGTCTTTGCAAATTTCACCTTCTCCGGATCTTCAATTTCCTCATATTCATAGTATTCTTCCATGTCATTTAGCTAATCAATCAATTCTTCAGGATTCAAATTACCAGTATAGTTTGACACATGAACTCTAGGTCTCTTTCCAATCTTTGAAATAGCTCAGTATCTTTACTTGATTTGATTCTTCTTCTTCATCACCTCCTAGGGTTTCTCCAGTTTGTTCAACAGATTGAAATTCTTCTTCATCCTCACTTTCAACATTAGGTCTCAGTGTCAACCCTCTTCACCTATCTTCTTCAACAACATCCGATTGAATTCACATTGTTTTCATCATTTCCATCATTTCATCCATTCTACCAGCCATTGTTCCAACAATAGCAACTCTTCGCGGTGGCATTCTTCCTAGGATCAAGTGTAAACTGCCTCAAGTTCGGTGATCGAGCTACAAGGTGACAACTACCTCACAATCGACAATTGGTTGCAACACAAGTAACCTGCCTCAATTCGGCGATCTCTCCACAACAAGATCTTACAGAATTCCCTCGCCATCTTCACTCAATTCGCTCCCAAAGATTCAAACTTTCTCTCTGATACCACTTGGTGCAGTCATGGTAAGAGGGTTCACAGAATGAACTATCCAGACCGTGCAACAAGAGTAAACACAACAGAAACAACTCAAAGAAATAGAACAAATGCAGATTTAATCATTTAGAATATCATAGAATTCAAATAGAGATCGATTGGCAACATGCGGGTTTACAATTAGGGCTCATAGGCCTGATTACATACATGCACAAGATAAAGCTTTGAAGCTCCTCGCAGAAATCTAAACTATCAGATACTACTATGTGAAACACTACTTGATAACGGCTTTCCTAAGGATCTATTACATCAATATATATCAAGTCCAGATCATAAGATTCCTCCACTTTGGCCAAGGAAGATCACAAATTCTAAGAAGAGATGTAACGTGTGTACATGGATAGGTCAGACTTAAATGCATAGAACACTTCCAGAAAATGAATGAAATGATGTGCAGATCTTCGAGGAAGGTCGGCCATGAACCAAAGATCATTGAATGATGTGTCATTAGGCTTCATAGATAGGAAATGCTTCCGCAAGTTTCTCCTTCAGCTGGTTATCTGTGATTATCAAGATGCTCTGTTCTAAGAAACAATCAATCTTCTGATAGCGATATCTTTCCAGTAATAAAGTGCGGACCTCTAAATTTTAGATATGATGTAGATGAATGAATGTAGATACTAAGTACAGCTCCACAACGTCTGAAATGTAACTGGACCAAAAAAATATAGAAAATGCTTCTGACTGAACTGCCTGAACTGAATTGGAAAATGAAAAGAAACAAACTGAACTACAAACAAAATGAAATGCAAATGTTTTTTTTTGGTTGATGCAAGATTGTTCTTGAACCAAGGATCCTCCTACATCAACTACCCTACTCAATAGTCCTAGAACAAGTTTAATTTTAGTCACATGAATTGATATTAAGAATTTGCTCTTGCTTTGTAGGCTTTCTAGTGGACAATAGTTAACCAAAGGCTATAGTTACAAATTCTGCACTGCTGCTATTCACGGTGAGTAATTGCCTGTTCAATTCTTCTTTCTATGTATCCAACGTTCCAAGCTTGACACATTATTTTACAGTAATTACTGTACTAAGTAGTGTCAATACAATTTGTCTTTTGTTGTTTGACACAAAATCTGGCAATGTGCTTACAAACAATCATCTTAAAAGACAAAAACTATCACAACAACCAATTGTAGTAGAAACCTACAAACCAAGTGCTAAGGTGCCTTTCATGTCAATTGATGAAGCTCTACACCATGCAAATTGTTTTTGAATTGACTCATTCAATTACAAAGTTGGTGATTGCCTATTTGACACAGTACATGGGCGGGTGCAAAAAGTTGGGGGGCCAAAAAGTGGCCAACTTAAAAAAAAACTTTAAGCCATAATGCGACCACATTATACTTAACTATTTAAAAAAAAACCCGTGTCTTTCATCATTGTTTCATTTCATTTTAAAGAACTCACGGCCTGCAAACCCTTGAGAGTGTGCTCGCATTATTAGAGGTCAAATTCATCACCAAATTGTCACTGATTCATTGTCAAAATGCCGCCACAATGTCGAGGAGGCCAAAGGAGTAAGTTGCATTTTCTTTTTTGTGTGAATTTGTTGCTAAATAGGTAGGTTTAAGTAGATTTTTGATGTAAATTTCTTTAATTTATACCTACCGAAGAACAACCCCGACAACAAACACCTCCATTCATTCCTCAATATGCCCCTGGAACACAAGAAAATTTAATGGGGTAAATTGAAAACAATAAAAAATAAATTGAGGACATAATTACAAGGTTGAAAGATCCTGCAACTTCAACCTCACATAGATCCACACTTGCCCAATCTCTTGAATCTATGTTAAATGTAGATTCAATTAGCAAGCAAATATCTAGTTGGTTAGAAAAGAGGAGAGAATTTAGAGAGTACTATGCAGACAAGTTGTCCTATGAACAAGTAAAAAATGAACAAATTACAAAATTAGACTTGTGTTCCATTTTCACAGACCCACAAACAAATCAACCTCTACCCCTTACATGCAAGAGGTTCCCTATCCATTGGTGCAACAACCAAGCGATAAGGGCCAATTTTGGGCAGAGGTGGTGGATGGTTTTTGACCATCCTCCATGCAACAATAATGAGGTCCCACAATACTTTTTGAGGAAACTCTACTACAAGTTTGTCAAAAATAAAGTGCCAAACTATTTTGATATGCGGGACTTCTAGGGTAGAGGTGGGGGGTCAGCACAGGATAGACCAAGGGCACATGTTGACCCACATCGGCCAATGAGATGACCACTTGCTAGACCAGCCCATGAGTATGTGTCTATCCCTTCCATTGTGAAGGAGAGTGCTGAGGTTGAGACACTTCAGTCCATTAGTGCCTTGACCCAGAGCATCATAGAGCATGCCAGTCCTATAGCACAGCATGGGCCGGGGGAGAGTTCAAGGAGTAGGGTTCCACCCCATACTTGTCAGGCTTATGGGTCAGCCTATTGTTATGACCCCACGGATAGCTGGGATGCAGGTGTACAAGCTACATCTGCAACTGAGCAGATGGTGATGACAGATGCCCTCTTGAGTGAGACTTTCGGCCTTGATACTCAGGTAAATGTTAGCAAGTTCATTGAATTTAATTTATTAAATTTTAGTTTTGAAATGTAAGATTAACTAATTGAGTTTGATGATTTTAATGAAATTTTAGGGTCATAGCATTCATTCAATTTTTAGCAGTTCTCCACCTCCATACTACACTACGACATCTATTGCCGAGGTATGTAACTAGTAAACAATTATAAATATTACATGTGAATAGAATTGTTATATGAATGGTATTCTAATATATGATTTTCGATACTGAATAGGTTAATCTTTGATATTTCACAACAATACCTCCCAGTGGTGGTGGAGTTCAAAGCTTCACTCAGGTAATAAAATAAATAGTTTAACTAATGAATTGTACTTGATTTTTGTAGTTTATATTCATATCGTTGATTACATTGCATTGCACATCTTTCAAACTCAAATCATTACTAGATATTGTATAACTAATAACTAGATGTTGATAGATGACAAAATTTCAATTACAATGTAGTTATTTGAAAAAAGGCCTCAAAGAAATGTGGTCTCATGGAATGCCATGACAAGCAAATGCATAGACAAGGACATCATGAGACCACATTTATTTGAGTCATCTTTTCAAACAGCTCACTACCTTGTCTATGCTACCATATTTTCCATACATGTCTATGTCCAAAGCCTGTTGATCCCCTCCACACTATTCTTCGACAAATTCTCTCTAATAAAATCATCCAATTACCACCAATTAGACCCTGGGACATGACACCAGAGAGGGGCATGAGCCTATGACATCTTATATAGCATATGACTGACTCCAACATCATCTAGGTTTTATATATTAATTATGGGGGAAACAAGTCACCCCTAACCAAAATCTTTAAATCTACACTAAACTATTCCCCTACAAACTATGTCAATCATATTGGATCAATTTCTTCCATCCCTACTTTTGATCCTACATCTAACCCACCTAAGTATAATGAGGACCCTTCCTTTAATACTACTATATTCTTTGAGATGATAGGTATATTAGACATTCAACCTTATAATTTCATTGTTCAACCCGCTCCTACACCTTCCATCACCTTCTTGCTTGACAATGTGCCTACTAATGATTATAACGATCCTCTGTAGATTGAGGCACAAGTAGACTAGGTTGCAAAGAGATTCTTATCCCCCTCAGATATCTCCTAGTGTACACATAATGACACTTCTATACCTACTTTTGGCTCCCTCACCCTACTAATCTAGGTAGGACCTAAATACCTAGATGTCTCATGTCACATCATCCCCCCCTCATACCACTATCTATTCTCTTAGGTCATCCTTGGCTCATTGCAATGTGGGTTGTCCCTGAACTGTCATCCACTAGTGCCTTAAATTCCCCATGATGGTAATGTCTTCACCATTTCTCATAGCCCATACCAACTAGTTGTTACCTTAAGACACTTCTTAGATTATTTTTTGTCAACCCCTTTTGGTCCACCTCAACGTCATACCAATTCCCTCTTTCACCTTTACCTATATTATGCCTCTAAACACATTGCTGCCCCAACCCCACTGTTGACTTTTTCCCAGACTGGATGCTTATTCCCAGATTTCCCTACAAGGTAGCCATCAGTGATCAACAGGATCTCTGGGCCAGGGGCCAACAGTGTAGGAGATAGACTCTGTATTTTATCTCCTCTTCTTCTTCAGGCTCTGCAAAACCTAGGGGGGTATTCCCTACTCAACATCCATGAGGATATGCATACAAAGGCTGGAATGTTGATAGAAAGCAGATAAGTCCTCCTGTAAGTAGACCAAAACTGAAAGATAAGAGCAAAGGGGCTAGCTTTGGGCCTATTTGCAGTTGTAGACAGAGGACTGAGGATCCTAAAACTAATTCTAATGTCCTAATGGTTGTTTTAGATTTTGATTTGGATTTTAAGTTTGGATGCAAAGCTGGACATGGTTGTAACACAAACACAAAGCAAGATTGGTGCCTATCCAGGGCCTGGAGTCAGTAGACATACACCTGTGAATGATCAACATGAACAGCAAAAACTGGATTTCAGGGGGATATATGTGATACCTGCCTTACAGATATCTCCCAATACAGAGTGTTAAGTTATCTCTACTTATGGCATCCCTACTGCAGTATACCCTTCCCAATGTTCAACCTGAAAACAGTTTAATCTACCCCTTGAGCAGAAGTTAAAAGATCAGACATTCAACATAGGAATTCCATGCTCTAGAATCTAAACATTACCCAAATATCCAGATTCAGAAGAAGAATACATGCAATACTGGAGACAGAATTAACAAAACACATGCTAAGATAGCATTTCTCATATAAGATTAATCATGAAATCAGTGGGTTCGTGCCAAAACATACAACAAGAGATACATAGACTCACAGGTTTAGCTATACAGAGCAACCAGATCAGCTTGTTTTGAATTACAGAGCCAAAAATCTTCAACTTTCAACAACCAAAAATGAGTAACACTTCCTGCTTATAACAGCCAGGTAGTGTACCATAGCAATTAATTACATGGTTGACCAAAAATCCCGCCAGATACACAGTATCAGAAAAATGGCGCTCAACGCATTACCAGATTGGTGCCCAAACATGAATGCAGCAGGTAGGGGAGGAGACAGGAAGAAACCTCGAGCCCTGCGCCACTGTCCGTTGATGTACACCTTCAATCGGGTACAAGATCCGTCCATACCTCTGCAACCTTCGCCATTAATGGCGCACCAACCCGCGGCCTCGGGAAAACATCAAACTGTGCATCGCAACCATTTCCCGCCAAGATACCTCATCATCATGATATTTCAAATATGCAGGATATCAATTATCCCACATGCACCCCGCGGCGACCTTTTCAACACTTTATATACTAGGCCACGAGCATATATAATGTCGGTGCTTTTGCTCCTGACGACACTAGTATAAGACTTCATCATCATCCTCCAACAGCATGATATCCTGTCGCTTGAAATATCACCCTGACGTCAGCATCATATCGCAATATAACCTGCATGATAATCGCCTTCATCGGCACAACCTGATCCATCGGAGGAAGATCCTCCTGCTTAGCCGATACCAAAAGTCTGGCCGATGAACATCCTGATGACGTCATCGTCATATCCTGCTGATGTCATCAGCATATCTGCCTACTGCGCACCTCCTCATATCTGGATGACGTCATCATCATATCGACATCAGGATGATATTCGGAAGATAACCAGATATTTAGAAATATCATCCTGATGCACAAATATCATGCTGCACTGTAGCTCCACTATAAGATCGGGGTGATAGATGAATATGCCAGATGTTTGAAAAGATCACCCCCCACTAGATAATGCATGAAGCCGGCAGGTGGATATCTCCTTGATATCAGCATCATCAGGATGAAAAAACAATGAACATGAAGTGATACAACAACATCAGGATGATATTGACTAAGATCATCCTAACGTCCAAAATATGACGACCACGATGAAAATCAGGTCACACTTAGAACTTTACAGCAACATCATCAGGATGATCTTAACAAAGATCACCTGATGTTAAAAAATCACCCCAGCGAAAGATCATGCAGGTAGACAATATGATGACCCTCGCAAGCAACACGGCGATAACTGGAAATGTGATCATGATGATGACAACCCTTAAGAAAAAAAAGGCCGGGTTGAACAACTTAGAAAATGACCCCCTCAGAAGATCGGGGTGACATCATCATCATAAAAGGGCAGGGTGATAATTGGAAGATCACCGGATATTTGAAAAATCACCCTCTGCAAGAAAATTAAGGCACATTGTAGCTCATCAGCAGGATCAGGATGATAACCAAACATCACCCGATATTGAAATATGATGATCCTGATGAAAAACAAGTCGACAGAAAACATGAGATGCTGACCACCATCGAAGCAAACATGATGATGATGACTTCCTCCTCGAAGAAAATATGATGCTGCAGCTGAAAAATGCCGAGGAGGTCCAACACTTAGGAAAATGGGCAAGAAGACATAGGGTTCAAATGAAGAAACCCCCTAAACATGAAAAAACATCCTCCAGGTCAAAATGAGTGCTAACACTGGCTCCGAATGGGGACGTGCAGGTGAAAACCTGCAGCGAGAACCAGATCTCCAGGCAGACCAGGCAAAAAACCAAAAAGCACGAACTGCAGAAGACATTTACACTACATACATGTTTTTACACATGTGCACAGAGACAAGTCATCTATGCAAAATAGAATTTAAGGAATTGACCATGCACAGGCAATTCCAGAACTTCACCATCTAGGGCCTGGAGGAAATAAGAATCCTCCCCATGAGTACTGCAAATCTGATATGGGCCCATCCATAAGGGTTCAAATTTACCATGTTTACCCTTTTCTTGACCTTTTGCATTCCAAATGAGCACCAGATCATTGACTTGAAACTTCCTTTTTATAGCTCTCCTGTCAAACTGATATTTCACATCTTGTTGTCTTTTGAGATTGATCTGGTGGGCTTTCCTTCTGTTTTCATCCAATGCAACCAGCTGGTTCACTCTTTTTGTCATGGAGTCTTCAATCTCCTCATCATTTTCCTGAATGAATCTGTAAACTGGTAGGAGATTGTTTATGGGCAATCTGGCTAATGCACCATATACTAGCTCAAAGGGTGACATCCCAATAGCCCTTTTTACTGTCACTCTGTCAGCCCATATTGCTAAGTTCAATTTTGAGTCCCAAGCTCTCTTGTTCTTGTCCAGTATCCTCTTGATAATTTTCATGATGCTTTTATTGCTTGATTCTGCTTGACCATTCCCTTGTGGGTGATATGGTGATGTATATGACAGATTTATCCCATACCTGTTGCAAAAATCAACAAATTCACCTGATCTGAAGCACATAGCATTATCAGTGACTATCTTAAATGGTACTCCAAACCTGATGATAATATTTTCTAGCATGAAATCTGTCACCACCTTACTTGTAGCTCTCTTAGTTGGAATGGCCTCAATCCATTTGGTAAAGTAATCAGTTGCCACCAAAATCCAACTGTGTCCCCCACTTGATTTGTCTGCAATTTCCCCTATGAAGTCAATTCCCCATTGCTGAAATGGAGCATCCACAGTTACAGTTCTAAGGGGTAAAGCACCATCATATTTCAGCTTTCCTGAAAATCTTTGGCAAGGGTCACACTTCCTCACTAACTTTTGTGCATCTGAAAAGAGAGTGGGCCACTAATATCCTGCTCTGAGAATTTTATGAGCTGTTGTTTGGGCAGTATAATGTCCACCACACAATCCTTTATGCATATCAATCAAAACATTGTTAGCCATATCCTCATCCACACATCTCAGCAGCACACCATCAAGGTTTTTCCAGTATAGCTCACCTTGAACAATAACATACCTGATTGCATGTAACTTTAAAGTCCTCTTTTGACTGTCACTGAAATGGGAAGGACAATTCAGATTTTGCAAGTAGTAGATAATATCCTTGTACCATTCAGATCCTGATACATTTACACTCTCATTTTGGACTGCATTAACTTGGCATGCTTCCAAGTTTGACTGTGCCATCATCTTGGCTAATCCTTGTCCTCTTATCAACTTGGTAACTTGTATGTCTATGTTAAACTCTTGCAGTTTGTTTATCCATCTGCACCTTCTTCCAGTCACCTCCTGCTGAGTGAATATGTCTTTGACTGCTGCATGGGGTACATATGCAATTATATATGATCCTACCAAGTATGGTCTGAAACTTTTGATGGCTCTGACTAGTGCATATGCCTGCTTTTCCATAATATCATACTTCAACTCAGAGGCCTGCAAGGACATACTGAAGAAAGCGATGGGCTGTTCAAAACCATCTTCATTTTTCTGTAGCAAACATGCAGCAATAGTATGAAAGGAAGCAAATGAAAATACTTGGAATGGCCTAGAAAAATCAGGAGATTTAAGAACAGGGGCCATCTTGATTGCCTCTTTGATACTCTGAAATGATTCTATTGCTTCCCTTTCCCAGTGGACAGTTGCATCCTTCTTCATCATCTTGGAAATGTTCCTTGTGGTTTCTGCAAAGTTGGGAACAAATCTCTTAACAAAATTTATCTGTCCAAAGAAGGACTGAACTCCTTTTACAGTTTTTGGCATTTGAATTCTATCAATAGCAGCCACTCTCTCTGGATCTATCCTGACTCCATCCTTGGAAACAATATGTCCCAGGAGCTTTCCTTCAACTACCCCAAAGGCACACTTCTTTGGATTTAAAGAAATACCATACTCTAGTGCTCTTATGAAAATCTGCTCCAGATGCAAACAATGCTGCTCTTCTTTCTTTGAGTAAGCAGTCAAGTCATCCTGATATACAGCTAGAATTGAATCAATCAGCCCTGCAAAAGCAACATCCATTGCTCTTTGAAATGTAGCACCTGCATTTGTTAGTCCAAATGGAATTCTAACATACACATAAGTTCCCCATGGAGTGGTAAAGGCGGTCTTATACTGTTCTGATTCCTTTACCTTCACCTGATTATAACCTGAAAATCCATCCATCATGGATAAGAGTTCACAACCAGTCACTCTCTGCAACATAGCTTCCATATTAGGCAGTGGATAGTTATCCTTTAAAGAGGATACATTCAAGTTCCTGAAGTCAACACAAAGCCTAATATCACCATTCTTTTTTCTGACTGGGGCAAGGTTAGACACCCAAGTTGAATGCCTGATTGGCACAATTATTCCAGCTTCCCTGAGCCTTTTGAGTTCTTCTTGCATCTTGGGAGCTAAGGTAGGATTAATAGGTCTTTGCTTTTGTCTAAATGGCTTAGCTCCAGGCTTCAATGGGATCTCATGCTGGAATAAATCTTCCCTATAGGCTTTTAGGTCCTCATATGACCAAGCAAAAACATGTTTATACTTTTTCAGTAATGCAATCAGCATACTCCTAATGTGTGGTTTGAGCTGTTTACCAATGTATACCTTCTGAGGGGCCTGAGATGTCCCCAAATTTATCTCTTCTAAATCTTCCTTATTTGTGGGAGATGTCCTTGTGACCAATTTATCTCTACTGTCAAAAGCTCTTTCCAAAGCTACCAACCCTCTAGGGATTTTATTAGTCTTCAATTGAATTATCTCTTTTCCCACAAGAGTTTCTTTTCCATCTATAGTCTCTACAAAAGCTTGGAAATCAATTTCTTGATTCTCATATTCATCTATGCAGTGCAAAAATTTCAACAAATCCCTATCATCATTAAACACTTGCCAACTGCATATATTTTCTGGTACTGCAGGCCTAATTTTAACTTCTACATTTGTAACACCTGACAGAGTGATGTCATCTGGCCTTATTGCAACATTGGCTAAGAAATCAGCCATAACATTCTTTGACCTCTCTACCCAGCCTATTGAAAATGCATCAAATAGTTCAATGGTATCCCAAACAGCATGCTTGTATTGTTTCAATCTTTTATTTTTTGAAGCATACTTATCTCTAATTTGGGATACAATCAGCTCAGAATCCCCAAATACTCTTAACATTTTAATTCCATGTTTGAGAGCAATATTTAGGCCTAAGAGTAAAGCCTCATATTCTGCAATGTTGTTTGTGCAATCAAACCTCAGCAAGAAAGAGAATTTGAGGAGCTTACCAGTTGGAGACAGGAAAATAACTCCAGCTCCAGAGCCTTCTTTTGCACAAGCTCCATCAAAAAACATGGTCCACAAACCTCGCTGATCCAATTCTTCAATGCAGGCATTTTTTTCTTTATCTTCTGTATCATCTGAGACAACCCTGAAGTTATCACAGTCAGTGTCTACAAAGCATACCTGTTCCTATGCTTCTTGGTCTTCCACTGTCTCTGATGATCTTTGTTCTCTGATTAGCTTAACATCCCTGCCATTCATTGGAATCATGGCATATGACAGGTCCAGCTGCATACTTCCACCAATTAGTGCTGCCCATCTTCTTGACAACAACATACCATACTGTGGCTTGATGTCAACCATTGTTATATTCATTTTATATCTCTTTTTAGGAAATGCTGCCAGTTTGAAATCTACATCCTTCATGATTCCAATAACTGGTACCTCTCTGGCATCCATAGCATAACATTTTCCACATGCCTTGTCAATTTTCAATCCAGCTTGTTGCATGATGGCCAAAGGCATGACATTTGTAGATGCTCCAGAGTCAAGCATACAATTTCTAATTATTTTTCCATTTATAACCAGGGATACATAAAATGGTTCCACTTGTGAAGGACACTTTGTCATAGTCACTCCTAAATAGACTTCAGGAGCCTCATCTTCTTCATTACACATGACATGTTTCTCACCCTGGATCTGAACATTTTGTTTAGCTTGAAAGGGCACCCCTGAAATTAGGGATATTGTCCTATTCTTGATCTCTTCCACTTTCATGAGTTCCATAAGTGGAACAGAGACTTTTACCTGAGAGAGGACCTGAGCTATATCAAATGGAGCATAATTTTGTGTAACAGTTGTAGCTTGCTCCACAATCTTGTTTTTATCCTGAACTGATTTAGCTCTTACTTTCATAGTTCCCTGATCATCATTCTTGTCTTGGGAACCTTTACTTTGATCTTCAGCCTGAGGGATTTTGTTTTCTGGTCCTTGAGATTCATGACCTGTTCTATGTCTAAAATTCTGTTTACTATTTACCCACTGCCTTTTTTGTGGTTCAATTCCTTTATGACCATGCACTAGCTGACCTGCAGAAATATCTTCTGGCTGATGTGGGCTGCCTACTTGATTTTTACCTCTGAGATTGTAGTTGCTTTTGACTTAAGCAACTGCTGCAGCTGTGAAGGCTCTAATTTCCTCATCAGAAGGTCGTTGTAAGTTACTCAGAAAATTGTGTGAGCTCTGAGCATACACATAGTTATCTTCATTATCTTCATCATATGGGAACTGTTGGCAGGCCTGAATTTGATGATCTGTATTCTCATCAGCATCATAAAGAGTGTATCCATTACCTATGGACATCATATTAACATCATCATCTTGCACATAATGTGGCTCATTGCATTCATTACAAGATGTAGCATTATCATACAAGGATTGAGCAATCATACACTGTGACTGTGAATGTGGCATCTGACAAATTATACACCATGGAGCATCATCAACAATATTTATAGCTTTCTTTAGAGGATCAGGAGTTTCTTTGACATGTTGAGCTCTCTGATTTGTGTTGTTACGTGGGAATATAGGCTTACCATCATGCCAATTGGTGTTATAAGGCATATCATGCAATGATGGCCTCTTTTCCTGCCTTTGATAGACTTGCCTATCAGAACCTATCCCTTTTTCACTTCTAGCTAATCTATAGCTTAGGTCCTTAACAACATTTGCCAATTTGTCTATCTTATCTTCAGGGGCAGATGTATTACCTTGAGTGTTCTGAGGCTTGTTTGGATTCTGCAGAATTTTTATATCATCCCTTCTATTTGTCTTGCCTGATGCTTTCCTGTTGTTTTCAATATTCACTGCAATTCTGAAAGCATCCCTGAGAGTAGTAGGACCTTTATCTCTTAATCCATATGCAGTTTTTGCATCAAAGGCATTGATATACAATATTATGCACATTGGTTCATTTGGCCTCATGTGATGTGGCAATTTGTTTAACACTTTAGTAAATCTTGCATTAAAATCTGCAACTTGCTCATTTGACCCTTTAGTGATACTGGTGAACTCATTTACAAAAAAGCTAGGGTTAGTTTTGTCACCATATTGCTCCTTGAACATCCTTTTAAAATCATCCCATGATGAAATACTCTGGTCAGGCAGATTCTTGTACCATTCTCTTGCCTCATCTATTAAGGATTGCATGAATGACTTCATGAAAACATCCTCATGTTCAACCTCAAAGTTATCCATGACATTTTGAAAGGCTTTTAGATGATCTTCTCCTGACACTGTGTTGTTTCCTGAAAATTTAGGCACTTGCAGCCTCAGATGCTTGTCAATGGGGTTAGGATACCCAGGAATACCATCAAACACCAGCTGCCTGAATCTATCTAATTGCATGGGCTGTCTGTTTAACTGATTAACATTAACATTTCTATTTGCATTCTGGTTTCTTACATTGTTCAGTGGTATCCTAGTATCATTCACATTTTGTCTCTCATCATTATGCTGATGTTGCACTTCATTTCTTTGCTGATGTCTCTGCACATTTGCATTCTCTAGGGTAGGAACTGAATCATTTTGGGCAGTTCTTAAGGCTTGCACTTTCTGCTTCATATCATCTCTGATTTTCATGGCTTGTAGATATTCTAGTTCTGATCTTAGATTTCTGATTTCTTCAGCTAACTGTTCATCCTTAGGCATGGAGGTAGATGGTCTCATACCATTCTGGTCATCATCTTCATCATCCCTCAGAGACTCTGCCTCTTCAAACCTTTCACTTGGGTCTAGAAATGGGCATTCTTGGAACACCTCTGACCTCATTCTCATGCTACCACCCTGTTGCCTCTCATATGCACCTTGAATATCAGCTTCTGCATTTGAAAAGTAAGGCACATGCTGTCCTGATGGCCTAGGGTTATCTTGCATATCATCACCTTTTCTGGGGGAACCCTCATGACTAACTGAGACAGCTCCCTTTCTTCTGTACATCATTCTTCTTGTTACTGGTAACTCTTTAAATAAAGGATTTTGTTGGGATCTTCTCCCCTGCATATAAATTTTACTTTGACCGGTTGGGAGATTACTTCGGAGTCGCCACCTATTACTAGGAACTGTTTTCTTTTGAAAACCAGGGTTCTTTCACAAATTCCCTAGTGGAGTCACCAATTTCTGTTGACTTTTTCCCAGACTGATTGCTTATTCCCAGATTTCCCTACAAGGTAGCCATCAGTGATCAACAGGATCTCTGGGCCAGGGGCCAACAGTGTAGGAGATAGACTCCGTATTTTATCTCCTCTTCTTCAGGCTCTGCAAAACCTAGGGGGGTATTCCCTACTCAACATCCATGAGGATATGCATACAAAGGCTGGGATGTTGACAGAAAGCAGATAAGTCCTCCTGTAAGTAGACCAAAATTGAAAGATAAGAGCAAAGGGGCTAGCTTTGGGCCTATTTGCAGTTGTAGATAGAGGACTGAGGATCCTAAAACTAATTCTAATGTCCTAATGGTTGTTTTAGATTTTGATTTGGATTTTAAGTTTGGATGCAAAGCTGGACATGGTTGTAACACAAACACAAAGCAAGATTGGTGCCTATCCAGGGCCTGGAGTCAGTAGACATACACCTGTGAATGATCAACATGAACAACAAAAACTGGATTTTAGGGGGATATATGTGATACCTGCCTTACAGATATCTCCCAATACAGAGTGTTAAGTTATCTCTACTTATGGCATCCCTACTGTAGTATACCCTTCCCAATGTTCAACCTGAAAACAGTTTAATCTACCCCTTGAGCAGAAGTTAAAAGATTAGACATTCAACATAGGAATTCCATGCTCTAGAATCTAAACATTACCCAAATATCCAGATTCAGAAGAAGAATACATGCAATACTGGAGACAGAATTAACAAAACACATGCTAAGATAGCATTTCTCATATAAGATTAATCATGAAATCAGTGGGTTCGTGCCAAAACATACAACAAGAGATACATAGACTCACAGGTTTAGCTGTACAGAGCAACCAGATCAGCTTGTTTTGAATTACAGAGCCAAAAATCTTCAACTTTCAACAACCAAAAATGAGTAACACTTCCTGCTTATAACAGCCAGGTAGTGTACCACAGCAATTAATTACATGGTTGACCAAAAATCCCGTCAGATACACAGTATCAGAAAAATGGCGCTCAACGCATTACCAGATTGGCGCCCAAACATGAATGCAGTAGGTAGGGGAGGAGACAGGAAGAAACCTCGAGCCCTGCGCCACTGTCCGTTGATGTACACCTTCAATCGGGTACCAGATCCATCCATACCTCTGCAACCTTCGCCATTAATGGCGCACCAACCCACGGCCTCAGGAAAACGTCAAACTGTGCATCGCAACCATTTCCCGCCAAGATACCTCATCGTCATGATATTTCAAATACGCAGGATATCAATTATCCCACATGCACCTCGCGGCAACCTTTTCAACACTTTATATACTAGGCCACGAGCATATATAATGTCGGTGCTTTTGCTCCTGACGACACTAGTATAAGACTTCATCATCATCCTCCAACAACATGATACCCTGTCGCTTGAAATATCACCCTGACGTCAGCATCATATCGCAATATAACCTGCATGATAATCACCTTCATCGGCACAACCTAATCCATCGGAGGAAGATCCTCCTGCTTAGCCGATACCAAAAGTCTGGCCGATGAACATCCTGATGACGTCATCGTCATATCCTGCTGATGTCATCAGCATATTTGCCTACTGCGCACCTCCTCATATCTGGATGATGTCATCATCATATCGACATCAGGATGATATTCGGAAGATAACCAGATATTTGGAAATATCATCCTGATGCACAAATATCATGCTGCACTGTAGCTCCACTATAAGATCGGGGCGATAGATGAATATGCCAGATGTTTAAAAAGATCACCCCCCACTAGATAATGCATGAAGCCGGCAGGCGGATATCTCCTTGATATCAGCATCATCAGGATGAAAAAACAACGAACATGAAGTGATACAACAACATCAGGATGATATTGACTAAGATCATCCTGACGTCCAAAATATGATGACTACGATGAAAATCGGGTCACACTTAGAACTTTACAGCAACATCATCAGGATGATCTTAACAAAGATCACCCGATGTTAAAAAATCACCCCAGCGAAAGATCATGCAGGTAGACAATATGATGACCCTCGCAAGCAACACGGCGATAACTGGAAATGTGATCATGATGATGACGACCCTTAAGAAAAAAAAGGCCGGGTTGAACAACTTAGAAAATGACCCCCTCGGAAGATCGGGGTGACATCATCATCATAAAAGGGCAGGGTGATAATTGGAAGATCACCAGATATTTGAAAAATCACCCTCCGCAAGAAAATTAAGGCACATTGTAGCTCATCAGCAGGATCAGGATGATAACCAAACATCACCCGATATTGAAATATGATGATCCTGATGAAAAACAAGTCGACAGAAAACATGAGATGCTGACCACCATCGAAGCAAACATGATGATGATGACTTCCTCCTTGAAGAAAATATGATGCTGCAGCTGAAAAATGCCGAGGAGGTCCAACACTTAGGAAAATGGGCAAGAAGACATAGGGTTCAAATGAAGAAACCCCCTAAACATGAAAAAACATCCTCCAGGTCAAAATGAGTGCTAACACCCACAACCCCTTTCTATTACTTGACCTACTCCACTAGCTATGCCCCTATCTTCCCCACCATATATCCACCAATGACTACTTCACCTTCCTCATTGACTTCTATCTCCCCTCTAACACCCCTGCAAGAAAAAGTAAAAGAAAAAGTGTAGGACCTTTCCCCATCCACTTCTAAAAGTAGGCCTAAGAAACTTCCCCAACACTACAACCAACCCACTAACCAACCCATATCTACCCTACCTATTTCCTAATCTACCCCTACTAGACATCCCTGACCTAGTTTGCTTCTAACCCACCCCCTAACAAACCTCAAGACAAAGAAAATGATAAGAAATTTTTAAAATAAGGTTTTTCTTGTCCTATCTAGTATCTTTCCTCCCTCATATTATTCCACAAACTCTTGATATTCCTCCTTCCTGTAAACCCATAAACTTACCTAATGTCTATGTGATTTCTAGTGTCATTCTTGTATCCCTTGTTCTGCCCCTCATTCCCATCACCAATCTTTTCCTGACATATTAAAACCCTCTAGCTTAGGCATTGTCCTACCTCCATCACTACCAAACAAACAAAAATTTGAGCACAACCCTACCCCACCCTACCACCAACCTAAACCTAAACTAACACCTTCACTCCCTCTCTAACTTCTTAAACCTAAAATTTGATGCTACTATGGTCCCTCCTTTGTTGACCCTTATACCACACAATAGTCATGAATCTTTGTCTAATTTGTATATATGCATGTGACTTGTGTGCTTTATTTTGGGCACTTCCATGTTTAGGTGAACATATGTGTATGTTAGGAGCCATGACTTGCATCACTATTCTAGTTTTCGTAATTGAATAATGTTGTTTTATTTTTAGATGATGTAGGCTGCGAAGACACCTCCTGAAGTTCATAGGGCAATGGAGCATGATGTGTCTTACGTGATTGATAGTTCCATACCTTTGACAGGGGTATGAGGCATATTAGCAAATTTCAAATTACATTCATTGTTATAGTTGTTTATTATTGAAAAATCAAATGATTATTGATTTGAAGTTTAATTTCTATTTGGATGGTTTCTATAGGACATTACAATGACACAACCTGATCTTGGTATCGATGAAAATGAGAGATTATTTGGCAGTGGTAAGTGATTATTTTGTTAAATGTTTCATTTTTTATAATGTAATTTCTATATATTAATGTCTATACTTTCTATTGTAATATGTAAAGCTCCATGGAGAACTAAATACGAGGAGCAACCCTCAGGTTTGTAGTAGACCACTCTCATATGCATCTCCATCCCCTCGAGGACCAAAGACTACTTGTGATCTATTTTCTTCACCGGACAGACGGGAATGACTTTTTATTGGGTTCCTTTGTTGTATGCCTATATGGCATTTGTGGATATATATTTTGTATTGCATATAGTTGACATTGTATGCCTATATGGCATTCTTGTAAGCCTATATTGATATTTTGTATATATGTTATACTTATATTGACAGATATTGATTAATGCCTATATGGATATTTGGTTAATACAATTTTTTTTTGTTGATGGCGTCCATATTCGTATTACAAATCCACGTTTCAATGGATATTTGTAGATGGTTTATGTTGGTGTAATTAAATATTTAATTACACTTTATTAAGTTTACTTAGGGCTAATTTTAGTCTTAGGTTATTCTTAAGTCATATTAGGGTTTTTCTCTAACTTGCAAATATAAAAGCAAGTTCTCACATGTAATTCATTAATCCATTTCATTAATTCATCCTTATTGTGCAAATTATTCCTCTTTGCTTTTTTCTCTTGTAGAAGGTAAATTTTAGGTTTTGCAGGTGATCTTTGTGGCTTGAATTAATTATCAAATTCAACATGGTCTCAGAGTGGATCTACAAGCCCCTTCTCAAATTTGGAGAAATTTTTTAGCAAGAGCCATTTGCTGGGTGTGTTTTTGTGTAAAACAGAGTATTCCATTGGATTCAGAGCAGCTGGAAAAGGAAGATTTGTCTTTTGTTTGGCTGAATTTGGTTTGGGGAAGCTAGATCTGTGAAGGTTTCAAGGGTTTTTTTTTATCTGAAGAAAAACAAAAGTTTTAGAGCATTTTTAGCCAAAACAGACCTCACCATTGCGCTCAGAAGGCCCAAAAACCCCTATTTTCATATAAGGCACTCTATATTTTGCTGAAAAAAAGTTTCTGGCTATTTTTTTAGGGTTTCAAAAATCCATGACAGTGAAATCCGTACGACTGTACGGTACCTCAATTTTCGTGCCAACCTTGATTTTCGTGCCATTCTCATCTGAGCTGATTTTGATTTTAGAGTTGCCTCGATTTGTGTGCCATCTTGATTTTTGAGCTACCTCGGTTTACGTGCCATCTCAATTTCCATGCCGCCTCAATTTCTGTGCCATCTCAATTTCTGTGCACAGGTACTGTTGAGTTTTTTTATTAATTTCTTAATAAAAAATAATTTTTTATTTTGGAGGGCTAGCCCCTTGGGTTTAACCCTTGGTCGCATGGGGGACCAGTCCCTAGCTTCCAAGCAGCAGCGCCCAGAGACTCAGCTCCTGGTCATATGAGGGACCACTGCCCTACCGCCAGCCCCCAAATACTCAGCCCCTGGTCACATGGGCGCCCAGAGGCTTCAATAGTACTTTTTTTGGGCCTCTTTGCCCTAAAGGAGCAGTTTTGGTAAATCGAGCATATCTTGAGCATACGGAGTCAGATTTTTGAAAACAAATAGGTGTCGGAAAGTTGGTTCCAAGCACAATCTAGTGGTGTAGGTATTTTTTCCTAGTTTTGTTGATTGGTACAATTTATTGCTGTTTGAAGTTAAGGCATCTTTTTTTGCCTTCGAGCTCCGTTCTTGTGCCTAGAATCTTCGTTTTTCAAAAATGAATAGGCGTTGGAAAGGTATCAGAGAGCTCTACACAACCACCTATATAATGTTTTTAGATTTAGCCCCATGTATATTTTAAATCAGTTTGTCAATTTTATGGCTTCTATTGGATATCCTGGACATGCTGCCTCCTGGAAAGGTTCTGTTTGCTTTGAAAGACTTCTATTATCAGCATAAATCTATTTGCATGTTTTGATCTATAATCATCTAAGGAGATGGGATTCTACCATCAGCACAAATCTACTTGCAGATATTGTGGAAGTAATCAACATGAGAAAGAGATGTGTCCTCATTTCTCACATCATCTCTTTGAAATGCTTGTTTCAATCGCTTCTCCTCCTGATGAGATCATTGCTCCACCATCACCTACTGCTACTTCAGAGTTCAGTGTTGCATCATCATTGGCTTCTAGTGATTCTGTGCAAAAGGTCAATATTAGTCTTCCTGATCCACCTCACTGGGATTCCTATCTTGTAGACATATCATCTTTGTTTGTAGAGTCCCATCTTATAGATTTGGAGGACCACATTGAGGACATTTGTCTTCTCTTTGATGACAGCTTCGATGGAGTTGCATCACCATCATCTGCTTCAAAGATTGTTCTTTATCCTCCTCTTCTTCGGTTACAGTTTGACCGTGGATTGGAGACATTTGAGCAGTTTTCAGGAGCATCATTGTTGTCTTTGGATCATGTGCAGAGTTCAGAGACATTTGTCCTTCTTCTTGTATATTCCTATCTGGAATGGGAAGACATTATGCACACATCTGTAGTTCTATTTCTTCCCAAGGGGAGGAATGTTGTTCGACGTTCATGGGTCTTCATCTTTATTCTGTGTCGAGCATGTTCTAGCACTGCAGGAGTCATCTTGAGGAGCGGCTACATGGTCTCTCTTCTCATCTCTATTTTGGGAGGGAGCATTTCCTCACATGGGGTTTCATCCTTCTCACTTCTGGGGGGGTCATTAGACCTCTCTTCTTCCTCTTTTATGGGGGGGCATTTTTTATTGTACTTTTGTGATGGATTCACTTCTTGGGGGGTCTTAGTTTTAGTCCTTCTTCCATCACATGTTTATGTACTTGTATTTTCTCTCTTTTGGAGAGGAGTTTTCTCGCACTGGGTTTTTCTCCTTTCTCTCCACTTTATGAGAGATTCTTGTTGTTCATGGGTACCTAACATGGCCTTGTAGCTAGGACCCATCATTCTTGCATTAGTTGCATGGTTTTCCATTTCTCCCTAAGTTGCACTTATGGGGGGTGTTGTTGTAATTAAATATTTAATTACACTTTATTAAGTTTACTTAGGGCTAATTTTAGTCTTAGGTTATTCTTAAGTCATATTAGGGTTTTTCTCTAACTTGCAAATATAAAAGCAAGTTCTCACATGTAATTCATTAATCCATTTCATTAATTCATCCTTATTGTGCAAATTATTCCTCTTTGCTTTTTTCTCTTGTAGAAGGTAAATTTTAGGTTTTGCAGGTGATCTTTGTGGCTTGAATTAATTATCAAATTCAATAGTTTACTTCAAATATTTAAAGTCCAATTGTATTACATAGTAGGATTTTTTAAAATTCAATCCTCTCTAGGGCTCTCATAATCCACTTAGCACACAAAGCTAATCCTTGACATTGAATGTCAATAAGGCCAAGCCCACCATAATCATGAGGAAGACAACATAACTCCCATGCCACTGTATGAAAACCTTCTCCCTACTTAGAGGATGCCCATAAAAATATGTTAGAATCTTCTCAAGATTTTGATAAGAGGCCTTTGAAGACACCCAACAAAAGAGTGATAAACATGAGTAGTGGCATGAACATTAGAACAAAACTAGAATATACCTACAAAAGAAATATGTTTGTTGATCCAATAAGCGGGCTATTGTTATTCAAATATCACCTAAACCTCATTCTGGAACTAAAAGATAAAAGTTGTATTTAAAATAAAAATGAATCATCATGTTGAAATCAACACGAGATTGTATATTAAAGTCATAAAAACTTGGGTTGTGTGTGGTGAATTTAATATATAGTGGAAGTGGCATCAAACAAGTATGGTAATTTCTCCCCATGTAATAGACAACTAGTGAGATGGAAGCTTAGTCCTACATGCACAATAGATTGGGGCTTTCTTATCTCAATATTGTATGATGTCACAATCACTCTCCATGGTATATGTGGAATAATCTCTACTTAGAATATGTAAGGGTTTTCAAAGGGCTTGAATGACCATTTATGACATGTTTACTAGAATTTGGAGCCACATCCTCCTAATTAGACTAGCTAGATTGAATGGTGAAATAATACTATCAAGCATACATGCCACTTTATTCACATTTATGGGCACTAGTTGGTGCATTTTCACTATTGTTCATATAAGGTCACCACCATAAAGCTCTATCATGTCACTTCTTAAGGGATATCACCAATACAATGTAGCTTAAACTATTTTGGCATGTTTGGGTGGGAAACATGACCATCCCTAGCCTAAACGTAACCATCTAGACATGTTGGAATTGTTGATTTGGTTGCATCAGGAGTAGGATGAAAGTTACACTCCTTTGCAACTTTACACTACATGCTTCTAACGATTTTTGGAGCAGAAGAAAATCTTTCACCATGGGTAAACACCTCAGGAATATCAAAAACCAAGAGAGGTTATTGTAGAGGGGTTCTACATGATCGCATAGCCTTAGACAAAATGTTTCTAAGTGACATGGTTTCTAAGTAACATCTCGTCAAAGATTGCTTCCTTTTTACACTTTGGACTCTTAAGGGATATTGTCAGTACAATGTATCTCAAACTATTTCGACATGTTTGGGTGAGAAACATGACCATCCCTAGCCTACACGTACCCATATAGAGGCATTGGAACTGTCAGTTTGGTCGCATCAGGAGTAGGACGAAAGTTACATCCCTTTGTAACTTTACACTATATGCTTCTGACAATTTTTGGAGTAGCAGATAATCTTTCACCACGGGAAAACACCTTAGAGATATAAAAAACTGAGAGAGGCTATTGTAGATAGGTTCTACATGATCGCGTAGCCTCATACAAAATGTTTCTAAGTGACACAGTTTTTGAGTAATAGCTTGTCAAAGATTGCTGCCTTTTTGCACTTTGGACTCTTAAGGGATATTGCCAGTACAATGTAGCTCAAACTATTTCGGCATGTTTGGGTGGGAAAAATGACCATCGCTAGCCTAAACGTACCCATCTAGATGCTTTGGAACTGTCAGTTTGGTCGCATCAGGAGCAAGACGAAAGTTACACCCCTTTGCAACTTTACACTACATGCTTCTGATGATTTTTGGAGCAGCAAAAAATCTTTCACCACAGGCAAACGCCTCAAAGATATAAAAAATTGAGAGAGGTTATTGTAGAGGGGTTCTACATGATCACATAGCCTTAGATGAAATGTTTCTAAGTGACATGGTTTCCAAGTAACATCTCGTCAAAGATTGTTGCCTTTTTGTACTTTGGACTCTTAAGGGATATCACTGGTACAATGTAGCTCGAACTATTTTGGCATGTTTGGGTGTGAAACAAAACCATCCCTAGCCTAAATGTACTCATTCGGACATGTTGGAATTGTCAGTTTGGTCACATCAGGAGTAGGACAAAAGTTACACACCTTTGCAACTTTACACTACATGCTTCTGACGATTTTTGGAGCAGCAGAAAATCTTTCATTACGGGCAAACACCTCAGAGATATCAAAAATTGAGAGAGGTTATTGTAGAGAGGTTCTACAAGATTGCATAGCCTTAGACAAAATGTTTCTAATTGACATAGTTTCTGAGTAATAGCTCATCAAATATTGCTACCTTTTTGCACTTTGGACTCTTAAGGGATATCATCAATACAATGTAGCTCAAACTATTTCGACATGTTTGGGTGTGAAACAGTACCATCCATAGCCTAAATGTACCCATCTAGATACGTTGGAACTATTAGTTTGGTTGCATCAAGAGCAGGACAAAAGTTACACCCCTTTGCAACTTTACACTACATGCTTCTGACAATTTTTGGAGCAGCAGAAAATCTTTCACCATAGGCAAATGCCTCAGACATATCAAAAACTGAGAGAGGTTATTATAGATGGGTTCTACATGATCATGTATCCTTAGACAAAATGTTTCTAAGTGACACAATTTCTGAGTAACAACTCATTAAAGATTTCTGCCTTTTTGCACTTTGGTCTCTTAAGGGCTATTACCTGTTAACACCCCGCCTTATTCCTTTTCATAATTGTGTTTAAGGTGAAATGATTGTTGAGGAAGGGTCTGCTCAATATTCACTGCATATGTGTAAAAATGCAGTAGCAAATAAAAAAGACAGACATATGTAAACTTGAAATATAGAAATGAAAGGTCTAACTATCAACTGCAATACATTAATATCAATTGTAACATGACTTTACAAAATTAATGTGCATACTTACAAATTAATCCAACGAACCATCAAGGTCTGCTCTACTCTTTATTGTGTCAAGTATTGCCTCATGGTCAGACTCACGCACCTTCCACAAGGTCTTATTCAAAGGTCTACCCCGATATTGTATCAAATGAACATTGGATGCCACGACAAGGTTCGAGTAATGAAGAATCTTCCAATGCGTGTCAAAGTCCTGAAACAGCCCAACATTAACACTCTTATGTGGGTACCTTCTAAGCCATGTTCCAGTAACGACCACAGAGCTTGTAGGGTATTCGATGTTTTCTCCATTTGTAACTGGGGCCTCTAATTTCTTTTTGGCCTCAACACAACGACACAAGTAATAATTCATTCACTCTTCATTATCTTCATTTTTAATAACTGTATAAACATGCCCTACAATGATATGTTCAACAAATTAGATGAAATTAGTCAACATTACAAAAACACTACAAAGTAAGATAACATTAGGAATTTAAAAAATTATGCAAGTAGATATATTACCTGGTTGAACTAGATCTGATATGTGGTTAAAATCAACTGATGATTCAATCTGTGTCAATTACAATGCCGTCGGGGGCTGATACATGTCAAGTGGGCTAAGATAACCACCATTCATCAACCTACTCCTTTGACTCGCACTCATTCCAGGCTTGAATTGTACATGAAGAACAAAAGCATGCCATCTTCTGCGTATGTATACTCCATGAACCTGCATTTGAGCTTCTAAAAGAGTGTAGCTCACTTGATCCTGTCAGTGTACAACAATATTCATATGGTGCAATGTTAGTATTATCTATGAACCTAAAAAATCTATGAACTGAAGACTTACCTTCATTACCTGGACCCATCGAAGCATTACACCACTTGACGATTGATTTTGCATCTATCAAATTTGCATTATCTTTATACTTTAACTCTTCTTGTGTTATGGCTCTTTTGATATATGCTCCTATACCATCATGCCCCCCCTTTCCATGCCCGGCCTCACAAAAGTTTCACATATGCTAAACACCTATAATATTATGCTTCCCACGAGTTCTTGAATTGTGATGCACAATTATCTGACCATATGATATGTTGACTAAATGATATGCCCCTTCTAGATAAATCATTGTAGAACACCTGAAAGCAACCTTGCATGAACTCTGTAGAATGCATGTGATCATCACTAATATAAAAATGATACTCCCTTATGATCTTTCTTTCATCCTCTGTACTATCATTCTCATGAATAAATGTGATGTGCACAAATATAGAAACCTGTGTGGAGTTGTAATATTGTGATTGCACGTCACATTGTGGCTGTAGACTATAGTTCTCTGCAAAGTTGACGACTGAAACAATGCTACCAAGGGGAAATGTGTCCTTGCATAACTTGAATTGCAAGTCCAACCATCAAGCTCTATGGGTATGTCTTGCATACTCATACACTATATTGTCATGAAATGTAGGCATAAACTGATAGACTAGAATATTTTGAATAACCAAATCACACCTCTTTGCTTCTTTACCATCTTTTGTATTGTAGGCTACTATTTTATACTTTCTGAACTCTACTAGTTCATTTCCAACATGTGTGCTTTCCATATGTTCACATATTGACATATGTTGCAAGCCACCGCAATGCTGACATGTGCCATCCAAGCATAATTTCCTATAGATATTTGACCTTCCTCTCTTTCACATAAAATTGTTGATATGAAGTCTCTTGAAGATGTTGGTGGGGCATGTACACCACAATCCTGCAAAACATTGTTAGTATGCAAATCTAAACATATAGACAGATAAACATCAAAATGGTTAGAAAATTCAATATGTAATCTACAACAACAAGTAGTGCATGTGTGATTTATCTTGACATAGAAAGATTTTAGCATTTCAAAATATTTCTGACAAATTTTAATTTGAGGATACATCTCTAGAAATTTACTAAAAAAATGTGTTTGAGTCATATCCAAAAAATGCTTTGGATGTGGCTCATGGTTCCGACTACCAATTCTCCTTCTTACCACATCCCTTTGATTCGGGGATACCCTTGTGTAATTCTTCCAAACGTATTCAATTAGTGATCTCAATGCTTCAACAATTGGTTTATATTTTTATGGTAGTCTCCCCGAGAATGCCCATAATTTATTGGCATTGGTGTCCTCAATTCTTTGGTGCCTTCCAATGGCTCTTGATAAATTTTTCCTATTAATTCTTAATGCTTGACTTGTCTTTCTAATGAGATGAGCTCTCCTTGTTTTATTACTTACTATAGTCAATGTAATGACATGTCGTGTGACATTACTATCTTTTGTGTGTGAGGTGTTACCCACACTCTCATATGCACTCATTAGATTCTTGAAAATAGATTTTTCACTTGAAGCCTCTAATGTTCTCAACCCAAGAATTTTCATGATGGACCTATACTTTATACTTTGCATCATTTCAATGAATAGTTGATACCTTGCGGTCTCATTTAACTTTTCAAAGAACACTCTCCAAATCTTATGAGAATATCTTCTACAATTGCATTTTGGAATCTTAGCTTCCATTGGTTGCAAAATATTCTCATCAATATATCATTCAAATACTTTGGCTTTCTATACAAAATTCTAGGTGGTTTTAAGAAAGGTAAATTCATCTCAACATTAGGAATTTCATCAATATTTAAATGAGATGGGCTAGATGGCATACCTTCGATCGGAGATGGAATAGATGACATACCTTGAGGTTGAGGTGGGAACGATGGCATACCTCCTTCCTCACATGTGAGTGATGATGTACTCTCAACTTGAGATGCGGTAGATGGTGTCCCTACATCTTGATTTGTGGTAGAGGATGTGTCTCCAACTATGGTATTCAAATCTCTCATAGCACAAAGTTTTTGCATTTGTTCCCTTTGTGCCGCCAATACCATATCTCTTTTTATTTGTTGAGGTTCCTCTTTAATTGGCATGTCTTTGATAATCATGTCCAATTTCCTCTTCTCACGAAGTTCCCTCATAACCACTGCTTTCTTTGCATTCTTAGCTTCTTTCTCTTCCTGTGTGGTTTAATTCTTGATCGTTTCCTCATAACAAAAAATTTATCTGTAGCATGATAAAGAGACAAATATTAGTTCCTAAGAAATGAATCCATACAAATAACTGAAATATATGTCATTCAACCCTTCATACAAAATGTACATACAATCATCATGTAGAAGAGTAAATGTCACTCAACCAAAATAGGTGTCATTTTGATGTTCAAGATTTTGTGACCAAGTGTGGTATGGTGTTTTGGGTATCAAGCTACACAAAAGTTGGAGGATTCATAAAGGATGGGAGAGTTGACTATGGAGTTGGAATCCAAATAAGAAGAGATATAACTTCAAGGGGATAATTGTTAAATGGGACATGAGCCAAGGGCCATTTTGAGTATGGTTCCAATTTTTAGGTCTGTTGCCCTCAACATTTCTAGCACTTGCCACCTTTTACTTTTTGAATTTGAATAAAGGAATTCAGTTTTACAGCTAGGATACTATGTTCCTATTGATCATTTTGATAAATTAATGTTTTGGATTGATGATAGCTTTCATGAGCAGCAATAGGTCTGTAGGTATAAATAATATTTCTTTGGTTCACGTCATGTGTAAGAGGTCTCATCCTTTAGGGATACTAGGTGCCAATATTCCAGCTGATATATTGTTGTTTGGGGGGAAATCCCAATTAATGTTCACCTTTGAGATATCTTTTATTATGCATACCATGAACTGTTTGAACATAGTCTATCATAAGGACATTTGTGTGTGAGGACTAAGCTCTTTGGGTAGTAAGAACTATGATCCATGGATCATGATGGGTGTTGTTTATTTATAGTTGTTTGGGATGAAATTTAGAGCAGTAGATGACGGTTACATTTACCTATCAGCACAAGGTTTGGTTTGCAAATTCCCTAATAGCTCAGACTACAAATTCCCTATTAGAAATGTATGCAAAATGTGGAAGCATAGACAAGGCACATGAACTATAAACACAAAATATAAACACAACTGATATAAACACAAAATATATAAACCATACAAGTGATATAAACATGTATGATAAAGCATGATAAAGTAATTCAAATAGAATTAAGGAAAATGTAAAGAACATGTGTAAAGACTTGACATACCTAAAAAAGGAAATTCGAATGGAGAGAGTACCCAATGATGTAGTCTTTTTTATTCTTGCATCAAACTCCTCAACAATTTGAGTTTTTCACCACTTGCTTCCTTTTCAACATTCAATTGAATAACACTCAAATAGAATTACTAACAACAATACTATTAACCAATGTATAATGTTAAATTCCTACAATTCAGTCACAATTAACATTGCAACACTACAGAAATTGAAAATTAAATTAATATATATCAAATTCAATGTGAAAACTATGTTATTTCCTCCTTAAGTTGGAAAACCAGACAAAGGTGGTGGAAAGTTCATGTAAATGTGGTAGAATGTGAAAAATGTGCATGTGCACTTCCCAACAGAATGAAAAGGCTTTTTTTTTTGTCAGAACATGCGCATGACTAGAAAAAATAGAGTTTGTGGGCTTGGATCATGGGTGTCCTAGACTTTTTACCATTTGAATAGCAAGCCAAAATGTGCTCGCATTATAATGCACACGCGTTCTAGCTTGCTATAAAAAATCTATAATATTCATTTCTCGACCTCCTCCTTACCCATCTTTCCCTCATGTTGTCAACTTCACTCTCTCATGTATTTCTTCTATCTCTCACCTCTCTCTCCCCCTCACCTCTCTACCTCTCCCCTCTCTATGTCTCTCAGTCAATCCTTGTCTACCTCTCCATCCATCCTTAGCCATCTAGGTCTCTCACTTAACCTAAACCCTAAACCCTATCGCTAAAGCCTCAATCCTCAACCCTTAAACCTTAAATCCTAAACACTATCCCTAAACCCTAATCCCTTATCCCAAAACCTAAACCCTATCCCTAAAGCCTCAATCCTCAACTCTTAAACCTTAAATCCTAAACCCTATCCCTAAACTGTCAACCCTCAACACTATACATTAAACCCTAATCGCTCAACCCTAAACCCTACTCCCTCAACACTAAACCCTAATCCCTTAACCCTAAGCCCTAATCCCTAATATCTAAACCCTAAACCCTATTCCTAAAGCCTTAACCTTCAACCCTTAAACCTTAAATCCTAAACCCTATTCCTAAACCCTCAACTCTCGACACTATACCTTAAACATTAATCCCTAATCCCTCAACCCTAAACCCTATCCCTAAAGCCTCAACCCTCAACCTTAAACCCTAATCCCTCAACCCTAAATGCCAAACACTATCCCTAAAGCCTCAAGCCTCAAGCCTTAAACCTTAAATCCTAAACCCTCAACCCTAAACATTTTACCCTAAATCCTAAGCCCTCAATCGTAAACCCTAAACCCTTATCCATAAACCCTAAACACTATCCCTAAAGCCTCAACCCTCAACCCTTAAACTTTAAATCCTAAAACTTATCCCTGAACTCTTAACCCTAAACACTATACCTTAAACCCTACTCCCTCAACCCTAAACCCTATCCCTAAAGCCTCAACCCTCAACCCTTAAACCTTAAATCCTAAACCCTCAACCCTCGACACTATACCTTAAACCCTAATCCATTATCCCTAAACCCTAAACCCTTATCCCTAAAGCCTAAACCCTCAACCCTTAAACCTTAAACCTTAAATCCTAAACCCTATCCCTAAACCCTTAACCCTTGATACTATACCTTAAACTATAATCCCTAAACCCTAAACCCTAAACCCTATCCCTAAAGCCGCAACCCTCAACCTGAAAGGAAGCTAGGTGTGCAAAAATCGCTTCCTACACTAATCTAATGAGGAGAGATGTATGCAAATTCAATTTTAATTCTTACAACTACAACAACATAGAACATCTAACAGAGATATTACAGCAATACACATACACACAGAAAGTAGATAGAAGAGAGAGAGACAAGATATATGTGGGGAAAACCCTTATGGGTGAAAAACCCCACACTCCAAAACATAGCTCAAATGTATTACAATAAACAATAACAGATTACAATATAATTTCAAAGCCAATGCTCTTTTAGGAGCCTTCAAATGTTGAATCTAGAGATATTCTAGCAGCATAACAGTACCTATAAAATACACTACTTATCTCCCATCCAAGCACCTGTTTTTATAGAGTGTACACGGAAAATATGGAACCTTCTAGAGATGGGTGTCCATCTTGGACTCATGCCCCAAAACCCACACCTAAGGACACTTGTCCAACATCCCATCCCAATGTGGGTGCCTTGTCCCAAGATAGGCTATGACCGATGCTCTTACGCACCTTACAATTGTCATAGAGTCCGTCATAACTGACAGCACTTACAGCTGTAAGAGAATCTTTCATACACTGACTAAAAATATCTTATTCCTTTTACAACTTGTCATAACCTCCCTTGACTGTCCAAATATGCCTTTCTCTCATGCAAAGATACTCACGACCCTGGACCCCGCAAGGGGCTCCGCCCCTTGACCTTGTCTTGGGGGCGCTGCCCCCAAACCCCTGTTAATTATTCAAGGGGGAAACCGCGGCTGCCAAAGTCACCAAAATTTATCTTGCTGCATGTACACAAGGTCCCGACTATGCCAACTCAACATGGGATAAATAAATACAACATTAGGAATTTGCAAAGGTTGAGGTAACTTAATTCCCAACACAACCCTTAAGCCTTAAATCCTAAACCCTATTCCTAAACCTTCAACCCTCAACACTATACATTAAACTCTAATCCCTAATCCATAAACTCTAAACCCTATTGTTGTGATGTTCATAACACGCCCCATTTGTACCTGGAGGCAAAATGAGGACCCCTGTTTGTTGTTTTCTTTTTGGCGTGGTTCTGTGTGTGGGGGCGGTGTAGGTAAAAGGTCTTGGATGCTTAAAGGTCAGTATGAGCATGAGACATGATAAAACAGGCAAGATCCAAGTATTCTATGTTGAAAATGAGCTGAGGTTGCATTTTTGAATGATTTGGAAATGCCTTGTATGTTGAAAGTTATGAATTTTTTGAGAAAATTCAATAGTTTGATAAAGTTGTACTTCGTATACAAATTTTTACTTGTATGTCGAATACATTGTTTTGGTCAAAATGTTTGTTAGGTCACATTATGGGTTTATATAATATATACTTGATAAACATTTTGTGTTAAGGTGCATAACATTTGAAGTCTGCAGTCAGGTTGCATTGTATATTTCAGGCATGTATGAACCATTGTATTAGATATACAAATCTTGAGTATCTGTGCGTGGACATCAAAAGGATATACAATTTAGGGTATAATGTGTGGCTCACTTTATACAATTTCAAGTTATACAAGCTGAACCCGATTGCTTTTTAGGATGCATTTTAGAGAGGTTCAGGTCCACAGTCATATGCATTAGGTTTGTATTTGTTATACAATCTCATATATACATGCTCGGACCCAAAAAATTATTCAATCAAACCTATGGAGTATACATAAATGAGTGCATATTTGTGGGCATAAAGGGTTGTATTTAACATGCAGATGCATATTCAGACGTGAAACAAAAGTTAAAACATTGTGAACTTATGGCAGGGATCTACAGGGGTGTAACAAAGAGTGTATCTGAAAATCCATGCATAAGAGATACAAAGGTGAAAGATACAATCGTGGATTTTAAATAGAATTAAAATCAGGCTTATGAAGTACATAAATACATTGTTGGACCCGAGGGGATTTTCAATTGAATTTATAATATGTTGAAGTTCAGGTTTGTATGTTTTCTTGCATGTATAGCATATACAAAGTTGATATACAGAATTAGGGATACAAACGCGGAACTTTAACCGATTTCAATTCGTTTCATAAACAGATTATGTTTGTTTTTGTATGTTGGTGGATTGTATCCAATATATGAAGGGCTATGCAAAAAGTAATACAAAGGGAAAATATACAAACCTGGAACTGAAGGCAATCTTAATTCAATTCATAAATGTGTGGGGTCTAGATTTGTATGAATTTTATGTTTGTATTTGAGTATACAAAATTGATATATACACGAGAGATACAAAGGTGGAACTAAAAGTAATTTCAATTTAATTCTTAAACTTGGGCGTCTGAATTTGTATGGCTTATATTGGTATGCGATATACATTCATTTATGTAGAGGTAATGTGCAGGGTCAGAATTTAAGGGGTGATTCAATTTATTGAATTAACTAATGATCTCCATTTTTTGTGAAAGCGACAGAATTGTAAAGGCAAAGTGAGAGAGCAAAGATCGAACCAAGAGAGGATTTGGTGGGTCGTGGTGTTGAAAAGAAGTCTAAGGTAGAGAGTGGTAATAGGAAGATATTTTGAAGTTGTTGGAAGATTCCAAAGGCATCCTTTGCGCTGAGGAATATTCTTCTAGGAATTTTGGTGGGATTTGCTTTTCCATTGTAGATTTTGCATTTGAGATATGGATCGTTGATCACACAGATTTTGTAGCCATATTGGGGATAATTAAATCTATATATTGGGCCCCTTTACTTATAATTTTCACACACAGGAATACACAGAGGTTTCAAAAGTGAACAGAGTATGCAAGAGAGGTGACTAAAGAGTAGTACCTTGAGCAAAATTAACATTAGGAATTCACCTGTTGTCTGCATTAAGGAGTACGTAGAATGTATGGTCTCTTTGCTGCATCTATGAAAGTGTATGTAAGTGTTTATTGCTGGTAATTCAAAGGATTGAAGTCATAAAACATTGTAAATTTGAAATGGTTGTCATATGTTAGTAAACACAAACATCAATTTTCTGCGTCTATCTTCAGAGTGTTAATTGATTCGGGTATTTTCTAATGTATTTTCCCTTGAAGATTGCAATTCGATATGTAGATTCATGAAACTACTCAGGATTTATGTATGATGATTTATTTGCTTTTGGATTGATCAAGATAAATAAATTTATATGCATGAGTAACAGAGAATTGTATATGGATAAAATCCAGTTTTCTAACTTTCTCTTTCTTAACTTTTCACCAAAAATCATAAATAACTAGCATGCACGTAGAAATTTGAAGGAAATTGTCATATATTTGAAGAAAGAATAAGGAATCGCAATAGTCTTTGACAATTTTCATATAAATTTGAAAGGCAAAGTTTGTTTTATTGAAATTCATGTGAAACTTTGTGATAAATGCTAAATATTTGCATAGGATTCATAATTCTGGTATAATTTGTAGATATTTGCATAGTTTGAAGCCTAGTGAGTCACAAATTACTTTAATTTATGTAAGGCCCCTTGAACATTACAGCTTCACATCAACCTACTGAATTATCCACAAGGTCAAGACCTGACCATACAGAAACTTGAGATTAAGAATTCTTAGTCAATTCTTCATATCTTCCAAGATAGCTAAGGTTCCTTTGTGAATTTTAACTTTTGTTATGAATGTGTAAAAACACTCATCAACACATATCCCCAAATCTTCAACCCTCAACCTTAAACCCTATCCATCAACCCTAAACCCTAATCCCTCAACCCTAAACCCTATACCTAAACGCTCAACCCTCAACACTATACCTTAAACCCTAATCCCTTAGCCCTCAACCCTAAACCATAATCCCTCAACCCTAAACCCTAATCCCTTATACCTAAAACCTAAACACTATCCTTAAAGCCTCAACCCTCAACCCTTAAACCTTCAATCCTAAACCTTATCCCTAAACCCTCAACCCTAAACACTATACCTTAAACCCTAATCCCTCAACCCTAAACCATAATCCCTTATCCCTAAACCCTAAACACTATCCCTAAAGCATCAACCCTCAACCCTTAAACCTTAAATACTAAACCCTCAACCCTAAACACTATACCTTAAACCCTAATCCCTCAACCCTAATCCCTCAACTGTAAACCCTAATCCCTTATCCCTAAACCATATCCCTAAAGCCTCAACCCTCAACTCTTAAACCTTAAATCCTAAACCCTATCCCTAGATCCTCAACTCTAAACACTATACCTTAAACCCTAATCCCTCAACCCTAAACACTAATCCCTCAACCCTAAACCCTAATCCATTATCCCTAAACCCTAAAACCTATCCCTAAAGCCTCAACCCTTAAACCTTAAATCCTAAACCCTATCCCTAAACCCTAAACCCTAAACACTATTCCTTAAACCCTAATCCCTCAACCCTAAACCCTAATCCCTTATCCCTAACCCATAAACGCTATCCCTAAAGCATCAATTGTCAACCCTTAAACCTTAAATCATAAACACTATCCCTAAACCCTCAATCCTGAACACTATACCTTAAACCCTAATCCCTCAACTCTAAACCCTAATCCCTCAACCCTAAACCCTAATCCTTTATCCCTAAAACCTAAACTCTATCCCTAAAGCCTCAACGCTCAACCCTTAAACCTTAAATCCTAAACCCTCAACCATAAACACTATAACTTAAACCTTAAACCCTAATCCCTCAACCCTAAACCCTAATCCCTAATCCCTAAACCATAAACCCTATCCCTAAAGCCTCAACCCTCAACCCTTAAACCTTAAATCCTAAACCCTATCCCTAGACCCTCAACCCTAAACACTATACCTTAAACCCTAATCCATCAACCCTAAACCCTAATTCCTCAACCCTAAACCCTAATCCCTTATCCCTAAACCCTAAACCCTATCCCTAAAGCTTCAACCCTTAAACCTTAAATCCTAAACCCTATCCCTAAACCCTCAACCCTAAACACTATACCTTAAACCCTAATCCCTCAACCCTAAACCCTTATCCCTCAACCCTAAACCCTAATCCCTTATCCCTAAACCCTAAACCCTAAACACTATCCCTAAAGCCTCAACCCTCAACCCTTAAACCTTAAATCCTAAACTCTATCCCTAAACCCTCAACCCTAAACACTATACCTTAAACCCTAAACCCTAATCCCTCAAACCTAAACCCTAATCCCTTATCCCTAAACCCTAAACGTTATACCTAAAGCCTCAACCCTCAACCCTTAAACCTTAAATCCTAAACCCTATCCCTAAACGCTCAACCCTAAACACTATACCTTAACCCCTCAACCCTAAACCCTAATCCCTCAACCCTAAACCTTAATCCCTTATCCCTAAACCCTAAACCCTATCCCTAAAGCCTTAACCCTCAACCCTTAACCCTTAAATCCTAAACCCTATCCCTAGACCCTCAACCCTAAACACTATACCTTAAACCCTAATCCCTCAACCCTAAATCATAATCCCTCAACCCTAAACCCTAATCCCTTATCCCTAAACCCTAAACCCTATCCCTAAAGCCTCAACCCTTAAACCTTAAATTCTAAACCCTATCCCTAAACCATCAAACCTAAACACTATACCTTAAACCCTAATCCCTCAACCCTAAACCCTAATCCCTCAACTATAAACCCTAATCCCTTATCTCTAAACCCTAAACGCTATCCCTAAAGCCTCAACCCTTAACCCTTAAAACTTAAATCCTAAACCCTATCCCTAAACCCTCAACCCTAAACACTATACCTTAAATCCTAATCCCTCAACCCTAAACCCTAATCCATCAACCCTAAACCCTAATCCCTTATCCCTAAACCCTAAACGCTATCCATAAAGCCTCAAACCTCAACCCTTAAACCTTAAATCCTAAACCCTATCTCTAAACCCTCAACCCTAAACACTATACCTTTAGCCCTAATCCCTCAACCCTAAACCCTAATCCCTTATCCCTAAACCCTAAACACTATCCCTAAAGCCTCAATCCTCAACCCTTAAACCTTAAATCCTAAACCCTATCCCTAAACCGTCAACCCTAAACACTATACCTTAAACCCTAATCCCTAAACCCTAAACCTTAATCCCTTATCCCTAAACCCTAAACCCTATCCCTAAATCCTCAACCCTCAACCCTTAAACCTTAAATCCTAAACCCTATCCCTAAACCCTCAACCCTCGACACTATACCTTAAACCCTAATCCCTTATCCCTAAACCCTAAACCCTTATCCCTAAAGCCTCAACCCTCAACCCTTAAACCATAAATCCTAAACCCTATCCCTAAACCCTCAACCCTTGACACTATACCTTAAACCATAATCCCTTATCGCTAAACCCTAAACCCTATCCCTAAAGCCTCAACCCTCAACCCTTAAACCTTAAATCCTAAACCCTATCCCTAAACCCTCAACCCTCGACACTATACCTTAAACCCTAAACCCTAATCCCTCAATCCTTAAACCCTTAATACCTCAACCCTTAAACCCTAAACCCTTGACCCTTAAACACTAAACCCTTATCCACCCATCTCCTCTCCTATCTACCTTAACCCCATCTCTCCTCTATCTCTCTTACCCCTCTCTCCCTAGGTTGTAGGTCTCTAACTTGTATATCTATCATGTCTCTCTAGATATTTCCCTTCCTCTCCACCTCTCTCCCACCTCATTACCCATCTCTTCTCAATTTGTCAACTTCACTCTCTCATTTTATTAGATCTCTCCCCTCAACTCTCTATCTCTCACCTTTGTCTCCCCCTCACCTCTCTACTTCTCCCCTCTCTACATCTCTCAATCACTCCTTTTCTACCTCTCCATCCATCCTTAGCCATCTAGGTCTATCACTTAACCCTAAACCCTAAACCTTATCCCTAAAGCCTCAACTGTCAACCCTTAAACCTTAAATCCTAAACCCTATCCCTAAACCCTCAACCCTAAACACTATACCTTAAACCATAATCCCTTCACACTTAAGCCTAAACCATATCCCTAAAGCCTCAACCCTCAACCCTTAAACCTTAAACCTTAAACCCTATCCCTAAACCCTCTACCCTTGAAACTATACCTTAAACCCTAATCCCTTAACCCTCAACCTTAAAGCCTCAACCCTCAATCCGTAAACCTTCAATCCTAAACCCTATCCTTAATCCCTCTAACCTTGACACTATGCCTTAAACCCTAATCCCTCAACCCTTAAACCCTAAACTCTCAACCCCTAGATACCCTTAAACCCTTAAACCCTATACCCTTTACACTTAACCTTGGACACTCAACCTTGAACATTATCCCTCAACCTTCAAACCTATACCATATATCCTATATCCTCAACCCTATACTTATGCTCTAAACCCTCAACCCTCATCCATATGCCTTATACCCTCAACCTTAAACCCTATATCTTAGATACTCAACCTTGAACATTATCCCTCAACTATAAACTCTCAACCCTCTACCCTATACCCTCAACCCTATACTTAAGTCCTAATCCCTCAATCCTCAACCCTATACCTTAAACCCTGAAGCCTACACCCAAAAACCCTCATCCCTATACCCTATAACCTCACCCTTATAACCTAAACCCTGAATATTGTGCCTCAACCCTATACTTAAAACCTAAACCATACACTCTCAACCCAAATCACCCTATGCCTTATATACCCTCAATCCATATCATAAACCCTAAACCCAATATCCTAAACCCTAATCCCCATGCCTTACACACTTAATCTTATACACTCAACAAGCTGATTATATATCCCTCAAATGTAACTCTCAACCCTCTACCTATTACTTAAGCCCTAATCCCTCAACCCTCAACCCTATACCTTAAACCCTACACCCAAAAACTCAACCCTCAACCCTAAAAACTATACGGGCTCCATACATACATACATGCATACATACATACATACATATAGGCATACATACATACATACAAGCATGCATACATATATACATACATACAAGCATGCATACATGTACATACATACATACAACCATACATACATACATACAAGCATACATATATACATACATCAAACATACTTAAGAACCTTGAACATAAACCATTCCAAGGGAGACATAACGCGAGTGTGTTATAACGCGCTCACGTTATGTCAAACTGGGCAAACACTGAGCAAACTTGCAAAAAAGGAAAAAATGCAAAACATAATGTGAGCATATTATAACGTGCTCGTGTTATATTTTTCTTTGGGAATCCCAAGCCTTAGGCTTGGGATTTTCTTTGGATTTCCAACCCAAAGGCTTGGAGTGCCTTCCCAACGTCCAAAGACGTGTTTTTGCATATTCTATAGGATTTCACATAATTTCGTTCATGCTAACCCTCAGATTGGCACTTGTTTCAAGGTCGAACAAATCAAACACCTGGGTATTGTTAGGCTTTCTCTTAGCTATTTAACGATGTAATTTTTTTCACATTTTGACAATGTTAAGCCTTTCATCTTTAATTTCTTTTGTTTGTGTGTCCGTTTTTGGCAAAAACTAGTGTTTGGTCTTTTTTTCATTATAAATTAACCATTCATTGAAATTTCAAATAAATTACATTTTTATAAACTAGACTCCATTCTACACATATTAAAAAAAAAAAATTCAATTAGTTTTCAAAATTTATAGGGGTAGCATAGCCAAAATTCTATTTTTCAGGAGGTGTCCACTTTGAAAATTAGTAAAAAATCAAATATTCATTAAAAATTTATCAAAAAAATTGGGCATAAACTACATGCTGTTAGCTAATTTATCACTGAAGCAATTTTAAAAATACCAAAAAAAAGTTAACCTTTTGAGCGAGCCACAAAACACACTATGTTATGTTTTTTTGACAGAAACAACACCAATTTTTGTGGCTCCCTTTTTTGAGCCCCTTAATCTATACCATTTTCAAAAAAAATTAGTAGTTTAGAAAGTAGACTTGGAGCACTACGAACATTGTTTTTGTTGCATCTTAAAATTTTGAGTGTAACTATGCTCAATTTCTCATCTAAGGTCAATATTTCCTGATTTTAGAAAAAACACTGGCCACTTAAGACCCCTTTTTGGCCCCCCATCTTCTTGCACTTACCCACATGTTTTGCTTCATAGCCATTATACATCAAAACAACTACGCAATGGTCTTGTGGATTATTTCTTAGATTGTCTTCACAATCGCTATACTATAGCTTTAGGCTCCTATGAAAATGATTTGCACCCAATAATCCTAAGGGATTTGCATAATATAGATGACAGAAACACGTATCTACAAAGAATGAGGCTTTTAGCCATAGAGGTCAATGATAGTGGTGAAACCAGCCTTTGGCGTGACACATTCTATCTAAAATGGCTAGCATATTGGCTAAACATACCAATATGCATTTGGTCTTCAACATACAAAAGAATTTGCTTACATTTCAACAAGGATGCATGTAATCCTATAATATCAATTCTTTTCCATGATACAATTCCTACTGTTGGGCATTATGAGCATGTGTTTTCATGGCTAAATACATACAATTACATCCAAAACATCCAACCACATTTGCAAATCACATATTGTAATTTTGACAACACTTGGAACACAATAGCAAATGTGTTTGATACACTTGGACTTTGTAGAGTAGCTACATTTGCTACTACATGTGGTGAAAGCATATTTACTGCTATAGATTTTTACTTACTGAACAATTCGATCCAATTGCTTTGTAACTATTTATGGCACAATCATTGGCCAATGTATTGACAGTTGAAAACAAATATGCATTGGCTTGTTTTGGCACTTTTGATCAATGTAGCATAGGAAGCGATAATCATCTATTGCAGTTACAATCATTGGTTTCTAGGATTGGAATGCAATGTGTGCAAAGTGGCCTTGAAGGGTCTAGATTTTGTGCACTATGGTTGTCCCACATGTTTGCTGCAACAATACACATATGGCAAGCATCTCCATATCCTAGAGCCAAAACATACTCTAATTGCATGAAGCCCAAAAAACAACTAGGCTTAATTTGCTTTGCAAGTAGCTTGGGCCATTGTCATTATGAACCACTTCAACAAAAAGAACAATTGACTCACAACATGCACATCAAGGATCCACTTTGTATTCAACATATGACAAGCACTTTTAAATCAAAAATAATAAACAATATGATTAGTTCTCATAAAAAACAAATAGCTACAACAATACATACACCAATTGAAACAAAGTTAAAATCACATGAGACATTACGCTCTCTAAAAGTGAAAATCTGCAATGTGCAAGTGTCCCATGCAAATGTCCCATAGACTGCAGCATCAAGTTCTGTCCTACCCACTACCAATCTCATAGGAATTATTCAGTCCTACAAGGCTACCCCAAAGCTAATGTGTCAACAATCATTACATTCTTTAAAAAAACAAATGTGCAGTGCACAAACACATTATGATTTGCATATGCAAAGTAAAATTCAATTCTATGATCCTAGCCAAAATCCAACGCAACCACAATCATTACGTTCTTTGAGAAAACAAATGTGGAGTGCACAAAAGGCTTATGCTTTACGTTCGCCAAAATTGAAATATAGACCATATACATATTCTATGGTCCAGAAGACAAATGCTACTTGTCAACCAACAAAAGCAATATGCATCTGTACAAAAAACTATACAATCCAAAAATCTATTAATTCATACTTGCAAATAATAAACAACACACCCACTCAACCATGCTCTCTTTGTGACATGATTCATTTTCATCACAACATTCGTAAAGTTGATGCCACACTTGTAAAAGCTTTGTCCTTACTTTGTATTCAGATGGATGAAAAAAATATAGCAATAGGACAACCCATTTGCAAATAATGTATAAAAGCCACATTAGATGGTAAGATGCCATATTTTGCCACGCCTTCAAGAATAAGACGAAATACTTGAATAGATGTTGTTCACTCTTTGACTACTCTAGAGGAAAGGCTTGTGTCTTTGTGCATAGCTTTTGCACAGATCAGGCAGTTAGGATATAGACGAGCACAATATGGCTTGCTTGGGACAATCATCAATGTTCCTGTAGATTTTGATAAACTGCAACAAGCATTGCATAGGCCACCAGATGAAACCACAACAGTAGCAGTTAGATTGAAGTGAAAGCTAGAATACGATAATGCATATGCACAAGGAAATGTTAGACCTTCTATAGTCATGAATGCTTTAACTGCACTATCAAAAATACTATTGTACACAAAAGAGAACATCTCTATAAATAAAGAGTGGCATGAGTTGTTGGCAAAGAAGACAACACAAATGTAAACATGTTTTGAAATAGAACCAAGTATGCAAGATGACAGATCTGAAGATGACGAAGAACCGATAACTGAATCAATTATACATTGGTTTAATGAAACACAATCAATCAAAGACCTTGACACAACAATCATTGAAATTGCACCATCAGAAGGGTTTAAACGTCTTGGTATTTTCCTGGACATGTATGTAGAACAGATGAACTTCTCAACTTTGTTTTATGGTTCAGCTTTACCAAGTGACATTACTAAAAATTTGACGTACCAAAAAATAGAAAGATGGGAGCTTATGCATAAAGACAATGACTTTGCAACACACATAACAAATATATTTTTTAAAGCTATTAAAATTATTATTCACCAAGTATCCTCACTAGCATGGATTTGCATACGGAAAATTGAATTGAAAGGTGAAAAATTGCTTGTGAAAGATGTGTGCAATCCAACAAAGCTCAAAAAAATATTAAGATCTCCATTAGGCTATAGAGAATTAAAAAGCATTCGGACCTTGCCAGATTATCTAGAAAACACTAAAAAAGCATATTTGCAATGATCAGACAATTGGGATCTCCAACTTTTTTTGTAACATTAACAAGTGCTGAGCATTTCTGGGAGCCATTATGTAAAGCTTTGCACCAAATATCTATTTCACAACAATCCAAGTCTAATGAAACTATAGAAGATAGGGACTTGGACTTTGAAATCAGAAAGAATCCAGTACTTTGCAGTCATTACTTCAACCATAGGGTCAACGCATTCCAGAAAATGATGCTAAAAAACCATGAGCTCTTTGGCCAAGTCACGAACTATTCTTTTGTTATAGAATTCCAAAACTGAGGCAATGAGCATGTTCTCTTTTTGCTATGGATAAAAGATGCACCTGTATATGGTAATTGCTCAAATACTAAAATAGAAAGCTTTGTGGAAAAGTATATTTCATGTGACTCATTGCTACTTGATACAAATGCATCATCATACAAAGAGTTGCAAGAAATACAAAAACTAAAGTTACAAATTTAGTTTCACCTTGCCTCCAATGAGGAAAACAACAATTTTACAACTGCTTCTAGTGCTTGATGCTACAATCAAGGAAAGAGAAAAAACTTTTTTTAAGAAATTGGATAACAAACATTACACAAAGGAAATTTCATTTCAAAGTTTCTTGCATGAATTGGAAATGGATGAAATCGACTACATTACAATGCTTCGATCAACATTGACATGCAAAATTGTCATGTTGAAAAGAGACCCATCTGACATTTGGATAAATGCCTTTGCAAAGAAAGTGCCCAAACTATGGTATGCAAATACAAATATGCAATTTATTTTAGATGCATATGCTGTTGCATCTTATTGCAACTCATATATGACAAAACAAGATAGAACATTGTCTCTTGCATTTCAGAAATTGTGGCAACAATGCACTGCTGCTTATGACAGAAAGGTGCAATTTATACGGAAACTTGGCAATGCATTGCTTAACTATCAAAAAATTTCCAGTCATTAAGCTGTTCATATCATTCTCTCACTGCCATTGCATAAATGCTCAAGGAAAACTATTTTCATCAATACTGCACCATTTGAAAGCAGAGTTTACATGTTAAAAAGCCCTAAGCTATTGACAAAAGAGTAGGACAATTCTGAAAACATCATGTGTGCATCTATAATAGAAAAATACACGCAGTGGATAGAAGCCCTTGACAACTTGTCACTAGCTAAATATGTCACTTTTTACTCTGGCAACCTCAGAAAGATGCAAAAAAGAGCAACTCCACATATCATATGCTATGTAAGATACAATCCGTACATTGACTCTAAGAATTATTGCAGAGAAAAACTTATGTTGTATGTGCCTTTCAAATCTAGTGAGCAAACCTTGTTAACTGGATATGAAACATGGAGTGCAACATTCAATGAAAACAAAGCACAAATTGCAAAAATCAAAAAGATGTTCACCACACAAATTGTTTCTAAATGGGGTGACATTGATGAAGCCTCCACAAAAGCTGAAAACAATAACTGCCCAGCAATAGACATTACAGATGAAATCGATAGAGGTAAATAAGAGAATGGCATGGAAAATTATGACATCATAAGTGACTTGAACCATATGAAGAATATAAAGCTTAATGATTCTATCTGCAAAAAATTATTCTCAGAGATTGCACATCCATTTCTACTAAGAAACAAAGAATACTATAATCTATGAAGACAATTGAACAAAGAACAACAATCAATAGTAAAGGACATACTAATGACAAAAAGACTTTCTTTGAAAAAACCATTATACTTGTTCTTGACAGGTGGAGTTGGCACAGGAAAAACCTTCATAGCAAAAACAATTTTCAAAGCAATGATTTGATTCTATGATATACAACTAGACAGTGATCCACTCAAGCCTAAAGGCATTATTGTTGCTTCAACTAGAAAAGCCGCATTCAATGCATGTGGCATTATTGCACATTCAATATTCCAATTGCCATGCAATTCTTCAAAAATGTTACCTCTGGATTCAAACACAGCTGATGCCTTAAGAAAAAAATTAGATCAATTGAAAATTCTTCTTATTGATGAAGTGTCATTGATTGGTTCAAAAATGCTTACAACATTGACAGAAGACTTTGTCAAGTCAACCACACACCAACACCTTTTGGAAACATAGGTATCATATTTTGTGGTGACTTCTACCAAGCACAACCTGTGTGCGATACTTGGATACTCGAAGAAGCAATAATAGATAAGGAGAAAATGCCATATACCTTTTGGATCGACAATGTCAAGTGCTTCAAATTGCATAGTGTAATCAGATGTAAACAAATCAACATTTCATTTCCATACTTAATCATGCTAGGATTGGTCAACAAACTAATCAAGACATTTTCTACTTGAATGCAATGTGCTATAAGACACCTCCAAATGATCCATGATTTCCATACTTGTTTCACAGAAATACAACAGTCGACATGCACAACAAAAAACTGCTAGACTACTTACCAACAAAGATTTATGTTCTACAAGTGATTGATAAAATAGGACACAACGATTGATCGCATTCAGTTTCAACCTAAGAAATCATCATTGCTTAGCACAATTCTACTCAAACAAGACATTTTGGTTGAATTGATTGCTGGCAACATTGATACACAAGATGGGCTGGTGAATGGCATCTTCAAATTGCATACAATCAAGCAAGAAGACATTGTTTGGATAGAATTAAATGATCCCACTATTGGCAAATTACATCGACAAAGAATGCAAAGTCTATACACAAATTGTATTATGCCTTCTTGGACACCTATAATGAGAATCATTAGAAAAGTCAAGATAGCTACAAAAATAGTTACTCGAGCACAATTTCCCTTGCAACTTGCATGCACATGAACTATTCATAGAGCACAAGGTCTCACAATGGACATAGTTGCTTTTAACCCATGTAAGGTCTATCAACATGGTCTTGTGTACACTGCCTTGTCATGTGTAAGAAACATTGAGTCACTGTATCTCATGCATAAAATGCAAGAACAAAACTTCAAAGTCTTAGGAAAAGTAAATGGTGAAATGCAATGTCTTATGGCCTTGGCGCAGTGGAAAGTACATCATAGACTTTTGTCTATCTCTCGAAGTCATTTTACCATATGCTCTTTGAATACATGTAGCTTTGCATTGCACACACAAGAAATAGCCCATGACCATGATATGCTCCAAGCAACTATCCTTTGCTTCCAAGAAACCAAACACAATGTGCTCAACCACATTGGTTTCCTTAACAAAACATCCAATTGCTAGGTTGCAGCAGGTATTCGTGGCCTGTTAACATGATGTAGGAAAATAGTTCCAATGCAAAACTTTCACAGTTTTTTGACAAAATATCTAGAATCAATAACCATTGACCTATTGCATGTGCACATTACTCTGCGCATCATAAATTTGTACTTGACACCAAATGCATCCATCCATGATCTATTTAATTTAATACAAACTGTTGTTACCTCATTGCCGCCTAATTTGAAATTGATTATTGTTGGAGACTTTAACATTAACATGTTACAATCCACAAGAACAAAAGCACTTCTTGAATTTATGCAACAACACAAACTGTCACTGATTGTTGACAAGCCAACAACACATGCAAGCAGTCTGTTGGACCACTTTTGGATACATAGCATTGAAATTGCTATTGTCAAGCTCACAATACTAGATACATATTGGTTAGACCACTTTGCAATATCCCTTCAGTTCTAGTCCTAGGGAATAGAATTCTAATCTATTGGCACATGTTTCCATGTATTCACACCAGCTTAAATGCTATTATACAATCATTTGGACAACATAGTATACAGTTTTCCAAGTGCAGCTGTTTACTATCAATATTCTCTCTACACCGTGCTATTATCATTGCTCCTCACTGCTACAAGAAACCGATGTGCAATTTGTGTAAGTATAAAATAATTGTTGGATTAATTGTTCTTCATGCTGATCATGCCTCTAACCAGAATACTTATGTTTCCACTGCTCTACCTATGCGCATCTCGACTTTGCTATTGTTCCTGGTGAGGACTACCAATCATGCTCTTGTAAACTTCTCACATGATTATGTTGTTGCAAATGACTATATACCTGGTCTAAAATAAGTATGTTATCATTCATAATATTACTAAACCTTTGCACATTATATATTTCTTCATTACAAACAAATTACAAAGTCACGATTGTTGAATTGCAGAACTAACTTCAAGCAGATCCAGATAATATTTAATTTATGGATATGAACTTTTTAAATTGACTCTATAACTTCTGCTCAATAGTATCTAATTTGTTGTTTATATTGTCTACTATAGTTGCTATAAGCTTCCTATGTCACTGCTTGTGTTTTCTACCTATGCAGATTTCAGCTTTGGCTATTGCTTTGAGAGAGCACTACCAATCATACTCTTGGAAATTTCTCACATGATTATGCTGTTGTAAATGACTAGACACCTGTTTTGAAATAGGTATGTTATTATGCAGAATATTACTAAAGCTTTGCACACCATATATCTCTTCATTACAAATAAATTACAAAGTCAAAATTGTTATGCATCATAAAACTAGCTTGAAGCAGATCCATATAATATTTATTCTATGGATATGAACTTTTTAAATTCATAGTTGTAGGGTACACATATCTTACTAGTTCATGGAACATATATCTTAACATTTCCCAAACTGTAGCATAGCATTCAGACCATCTACAAACATGTAAATGCTTAACAGGTGACACCAACAAACTTCAAAACCATATTAGATCTCATTAATATTTTCTTTTCACATTGTTTTAATCCATTCTTGACACAAATATCTCATTGCATATGTTGCCAGAAACACTTGCAAGACACCAACCACATTTCTTACACAACACAAAATGGACCAGTCACATGACAAACAAGAACAAAAGAGGCAAGTGTTGTATTCCATTTGTGTGATATATAACTTGAATTTCTGTATGCTTAATTGTCCACTTAGTTTCCATCATTGCCCAAATTGCAATGTACAGATTCAAGGTAGAAACTATACAACCATCAAGCATCCTCGACATTTGCACAAAACAATCAGCTTTAGCATTTGAAGGTGATATTTTAGTCATTTATGACCTTGCTCTTACCAGAAATCCTAGAACACAACTAAAAGCAACAATTGTCCATGTTGATTTAGTTGACAGCCATGGCCAAATGACAATCACTACAAACATTAACAACAAACTAATTGACTTATTTCTATCGTAGTTATTGCCTCATACAAGTGTGCGTATCGTAAATTTTGTCATTAGAAAGAAAACACAATATGAAAGAGGAGATGTTGATTATGCCCTTGTATTAACCCCTCAAAGCACCATTCAACCCATTGACAAAGTCTGTAAGGAACGCAGACTGATTCCTGACACAATCATCTCGCAGCTCATCCAATTAGATAACAACTATCCTATTGGGACATTTGCCGCTATTGTTACCGGTCACCATCAAGCACCAATGCAATATGAGTTGCAAGTTAAGGATGGAGAGTCCTAAGATGATTTAGCTACTATAAGATGTTTTACAAAATTAATGTTGGCATCGTAGAATTTGAGCACTTTCCTTTTTTGAATTTTCTAAAGACTTTTTAAAACTTGTTTCCAATAGAGCTAACTTGCTTGTAGAATGCATTTCTACATTGACAACATTTACATTTTAACAGTCTTCTTTTGATTAAATTAATGTACGTATTTTAGAACATACAATTTTTAATCTACTTTAGTGCTATGGAATTCTTAAACTGATTTTCCTTGGAATTTTCCATTTGAACAATTATGTATCTTACAGGTTATAGTCCCCACCAGCCATGCGAAGCTCTATGCCACACTTCAACTGATGCTGGCATCAACAAAAACCCCCCTCATATTGTTTGAGAATATTGTTCGTACTAGGGCAAAAGGCACAAGTCTAATGCGAAGAACGCCATCCAGCTTCATTGACGAGCTCAATGATGCATCTACAAAAGCCTCCCTAGAACCACTTACGTCCTCAAGCATGGAAGTAAACACATAAAACATTTACATCTTACATAATAGTATAGGCTTGTGATTCAAAGCATTTGTCATGTGTGCCCTGCTATTGTGATGATGTTTATAACTTCTGTAGAAACTTCCAAAATTGAATTGTTCTAATTTGTCACTAATTACATCTACATTACCATTCCAGGTGACTGGAACACTGAGGCCTAAAAATGTCCACTTGCCCTCATACGAACCAGTTTGCACATCATGTAAACAAAGAGTTTTTTTACACAAATATCAAACACTGATGTTGTACAATGCACAACATGTGCAGTTGACACAAAATTTGAATACATGCATTTTCTTCAATGCACTGTTCAAACAACAGATGGAGCTATGGACTGTTATATGCACAGACAACTTCTACAAAATAGCTTCCCCCAACTAGCTGCAATACCATTTGAAATTTACAAGAAAGACATGTCTGTAGTAATGTTCTTGTTACGGAAGTTTCAATTACAAGGAACATCCACACTTGCAATGGATAATTGCATCATAGGAATTTTCACAGAAGGAAACACCAACATTTGCAGCTTAGCAGAGGTGCTTACCCTGCACTATTGCAATTTTGATTCTCATTCTTTCTTAGCATATTGTAACAACTACATTGTGAAAAGCATAATGCTAATTGTTTGTGATGCAGGACCCAAGCAACAGAACATAGCAGTGCAGAACAATGTCTAAAAGCAAGATGTCAAAGAACCTGCATAGCATGGCTATTGTTAATGATATCAATGACAAGACAATGATGTTGATGCTTTAATCAAGACTAATCTAATGATTTATTTTAACTTCTTATGTGCACTATGTAATTTCACAATTGGCTATTGATATGTTTCAAACATACATGCTATGGATATAAACGACTTTGCTTGGCATTTCAAAAATAGTTATTAGTAGTGTTTCATGTGTAACATTTTCTATTCTATGCATATCATGATAATACATGTTTATGACGAAACAAAAGCTGTAGCAAGCGAAAAAGGAGGCATTTGTAAGTTTCTATATCTTTTACACTGTCATTTTTGCATTGTTTATTCATTTGCTTAGATTGTTTGATGAGGCTGAAATATCTGTCTGTTGAGAGGGTTTATGTCTATCGTATTGGAAGCAAAAAATGAGGCATTTGTAAGTTCCTATATCTTTTACAGTGTCATTTTATGGTTTTTACATCTCTACATTTCATGGGTTAATGTCTATTGTTTGTTGTTCTCTGCATTTTATGGCTTAATGTCTACTCTTCCCTATTTTTGAGTGCTTTTATGGTTTAGTCTCTATTGTTGAGTTAAAGACTTAACACCATAATTCATTAATGTCGACTTCTATACTACCCACGATTAATAATGGAACTAATCTTTTCTTTGCACGCATACATGCCAACTACACTTCAATCTATGAAATGAAAATGAAAATTAGGTCTAGATAAGTGCAAAATGTCTCCATATAAAATCATTTCATCAATTGGTAATGTTTTGTTTCTATTGGAAATATTTCATGGCTTTGTAATGTTCTTTGATATAGTCATGTCTTTGCACCAAGTGTTTCTGTCAACTCGTGGCATTTTAACGAGGACATTTAGCATTTGTTAGTCCCTAATTTTCATTTATTGTCAATAGACTGAAGTGCAGTTGCCATTAATGGTTTCTAGTGTCAAGTTTTAAGGCTGTCGAGCAAAGGATTATTTGCGTTGTTTATTCATTTGCTCAGATTGTTTGATGAGGCTAAAATGTGTCAAAAAAGGAGGCGTTTGTAATTTCCTATATCTATTACACTGTCATTTTTGCATTCTTTATTCATTTGCTCAAATTGTTTAATGAGGGTGAAATCTGTGTCCATTGAGAGTGTTTATATCTATCATGTTGGAAGCAAGTAACGACGCATTTGAAAGTTCCTATATCTTTTACACTGTCATTTCATATTTTTTTTATGTCCCTCTAATGTGTTAATCTTTGTTGTTCCTTATCATTGAGTGCTTTTATGGGTTGATGTTTGTTGTTCACTTAAAGACTTAACACCATAATTCATATATGTCGAGTTCTTTGTTAGCCACCATTAACAATGCAACTAATCTTTTATCTGTCATGCATGCATGCCAACTACACTTCAATCTCAGATGAATCATTGTTCATGTGCCATAGATTATAGTTGTTTATGGTAGTTCACATGTCTTTTGTGTGCAAGGACATTATGCATTTATTTGGATCTAACTTTCACAAAGGTAGGAGCTCCAGTTTCGAAATCATGCCTTTTGGGCTCTAGCTAGTTGCTCATGTGTCATATCTCTGTGATGGAATTTCATTTGACAGCATTTCTATTATGGCTATGCTCATAGTTTTTGCTTAGTTTCCTTGACCCACAATTGTAAATGCTTGAAGGATTTTGAGTCTTTTACTCGGGAAAATTTTAAAGAACCATAAATTTTTGGAAGTGTTTAAATAATGGTAAATTTGAATTATTAAATTCTTGATTGCAAAGTTTTAGGATAGTTTTTAAGTTTCAAAGTTTGTTTATTTATGTCAAAATCTCATTTTTCCCTTTGGCTTCATATTTTCGAGGAAGGTTTGGGATGTCTCTATTCAAGGCAGGGTTATGTTTGGACCACATTCTTATGATATATAAATGCAGATCACACTCAAATGTACTCTAGAATCATTACACAGTTACACCAAAGCTTGGGACACGTGTGTTGAAGTTATGGACTACCTTATCGCAATGAGAGAATTTAAACCGAGACAACGGTCTTATGAGTGTTTCCATTGCTATTTTATCTTAGTCCCCGGGACATTTTATCCTGGAGTTTCCTATAGTAAAGAAAGAAGGCTAAATCCTTTTATTTAAATTGTGGCCAATCTTAATTTCAATTTGGTAATATAGATTTTGAGCTTTTTTTTGAAAATTTTCTAAATTGGGAATGCTAGGGACTAAAATTTTTCTGTTTTCTTTTAACCATATATGAAACTCAGATGGGCCTAGTAAATTGAGTGTTGAAGCATAAGTTATTTCTTCTTTTTAATGAAACTTTTGAAATAGCCTACTTGCTCTGTCGCAAGTATTTACTACACTATTGATGTTTTTCTTCTTGTAGTCATTGCAGTAATGATTGGCTAATATGCGTTTGTTTATCAAGTCATGATGCTTTATATTGTCATTGCATCTTGAATCCATTGGAGGCAATTTTCTAACCTCAAAGGGTGTAGGTGGAGTGGTAAGACTTGGTTTGATATATAAATTAAAATTGAAATGTCCTCATGTTTTTTAAGGGGTTTCCTACATCAAGTAGGGGTGTTGGCAAGACCTAGATTTATAAAAGTTGCTTTTTACCTGTATACTTCACAACACTTATTGCATGTTACATCTTGTGTATAATCTATCAAAACTAATTAAGTTGTGAATCATTCAATTTCTATAACACCAAGTTAAATGATTATTGAAATGACTGCATATATGATCCCCTTGTAGAGGTTGGTTTTACTGTAATATGTGAACAATCTCTATATTTTTAGTAAGCATGACATCCTCTGTGCAAGTATAGGATGCCATTAAGAACTGAAAAGCATGCATCTAAACTTTCAAAATTGAAATTTGGCCCACCTCCTGGCTTTGATCCAACCTGAGTAACTCAGTTGTCTTGGCATCCCAGGTTTGTGAAATACAAATTAGATGGGTGACTAGGATTGAAATGTTTTCAATTGACATTAGGTATTCTTTTGAACATATACTAGGATTTGTACAAACTCAATTTGTTCTATGCATTGTCATTTAAATATTGGATTTGCTTTGTGGCTAAACCAGGGCCTTTTTGTACAAGAATTTCCTTACAGATGAAGAGTGTGATCATGTCATTGAATTGGCAAGTAACTTATTCCAAGTTTTTTCTTGCAAAAAAAATATTTATAAAATTATATCTCAAATTTGTTTTCCATATTGTTTGTATTATGTAACTGCAATCAAGAGACAAGTTGGAGAAATCCATGGTTGCAGGTAATGACTCAGGGAAATGTGTTATGAGTGAAATCCGAACAAGCTCAAGAATGTTCTTGAGTAAAGGCCAGGTGACTATGCAACATGCTAGGATTTAGGTTTGTGTTATTGTTTTGTTTAGTTCAAATCGTCATCCTTTTTTTTCATGGCGCCATTTTTTGCATTCACTCATAGTGAGTTGGAGTTTTGGTTGTTCTGTAAAGTATCATGATCAGTACATATATGTAAGAGTTTAATAGGGATTTATGCAAAAAAACTGCATACCTCCTAGATTTATTCTTTGGGTTGCTTTTGAGTTAAAACTAAAATTTAAGACTCTTGATTATTAAGCATCTCTTTTAACTGACTATGTCTTAAGTATCAAAATGTAATACATGAGTCTAGGTAGATGCATGTTCCTCGAAGTAGATTTTTCATTGCATCCTTAAAACTAATACTTTATTTCTGATATATTAAGTCTAAATAAAAATGGACGAATGTACTCTTCTGCAGGTTGAGGAGTGAGCCCAAGAAAATCCCTCAACCTCCTCTCTGTGCATTTTTAAAATGTGAAATAGATTTTAAAATGTGCAATGGAGGGTAATGAGCACATAACTATAAATTGTAGGAGTAAAATAGAAACAAAATGAGTGTTAGTTCATGAATGCAGATGAGCTGTGAAAAGCATGCAAGATTATATCATATTGTTTGGACCCTTAAAAATTAAAAGTAAATAGATTCCAAAAATGTGTACTCCGTTAGTAGATTTGTCTGTTTACAAAGTGTGTTTCCATCTGTTAGGATGAAATCATTGCAAGGATTGAAGATAGGATTGCATCTTGGACCTTTCTTCCAAAAGGTGACAGATCTTTTACTTGCTTCTTGACATGTGTTCTTCTTAATGCTAGTCAATTGGTTTTATTTACTGGGCTTACATTGAAATGAGATTGTTATAGATTTTACTGTAAGTTTCATATCATACTCTGAACTCATTTGTATTGCAAATGTTGTATTTAGAAAATAGAGAGGCAATGCATATTTTGCATTATGAAAATGGCCAGAAATATGAACCTCATTTTGATTTTTTTCACGATAAACTCAATCAAGCCATGGGTAGTCATAGAATTTCCACAGTGCTAATGTATTTATTTGATGTGGTGAAGGGGGGAGAGACTGTCTTTCCTAATTCAGAGGTTAGCGGCCTGAAATCAAATATTCCTAGTGCTTTATAACTTTTAGATGTTTTGTTTATATTCCAACGCGAACTTTAGTACTTATTCCACTCTCCAAGTATTGCTGATACATATGTTGAATTTTTAGGAAAAGTAGAGCCAGCCAAAAGATGATTCGTGGTTAGAATGTGCTAAGCATGGCTATTCAGGTGTTATTGCTAAAAGTTTTAATTTAATACCTAATTTAACATATATATTATTTAGTAACATTTATCAAATGTGCTCAATGTTCTCTGCTCATCTCAAACCTCTTTTTTGTATGCAGTAAAGCCCAAAAAAAGGGGATGCCCTACTATTCTTCAGTCTTCGTCTAGATGCTACAACTAATGATACCAGTCTGCATGGCAGTTGCCATATTTTTTGAGGAAGAAAAGTGGTCTGCAACAAAATGGATACATGTAAAGGCCTTTGAATATCCTTAAAATTAAACAACTTTAATTCAGGATGTCCTTCTTCCAAAGGTATTGATCTCTCAGATGTAGGCACACAGCAAGTTCCTGGACTTGCTAGCCTCTCAAAAGCAGTTGAGATGACATTTGTAAGATTTTTTTCATCTTGCCTCCCTTTCATATTAAATGATTTCTTTTTCTAATATTTTCATGGTTTTTCCTTGTAACTATTTCTTCCCTCAACTAATTCCTACTTTCAATTTCTCAATGCAGCTATATGAACCAATGAAATTTGAAAAGGCAACTCAGTTAGCGCTCGTTGATGCCATAGTACTACCTTCCAAAATCATGAATGCAGTTTGCCAGTGGGCATTAGACATTGCACAGATTCCCCTATTGCTTCTTATCCTATTATACACATCACATATCCACGTTGCTATGATCACAATGAAATTATTATTTCTACATCCATGAGTTTGACTGGTTCAATGTACATAAAACTATTTGAAATTCTATAAATTAGACATTTCATATTTCATTATCATTTATGGAATATCATATTTTTGATTTAGACGATTCATTGAAGGATATTTATCCTCCTGTTGGTAAAACTTATCGAACAAAAGTTATCTCATCATATGTATGCTCAAAGATTTTTTAATATGAATATTCATAGGATGTTTGTTTGATTTCACCTTATTGCATTATGGCGTCCTTTGATGTTTCCATATGGACACTTGTGAAATTTTTATAAACATACAAATTGTGCCCAAATAAATACTCCACAAAAATATTGCAATTATTTCCCTTACCATTCATCCGTTTTTTTTTATCGAAGTATTCACATAATACTATGACATTTTATTTATAATGTCATTATATGAATGAATCTAAAGCTCATTGTCTATCAACCAATATAATTTTTTACAAAAATAAAAAGCATAAATATGACATGAATCAAAATACATGTTAACAATTTCCTTTAATTGAACCAACGGTTTAAATATTACTTTAAGAAAAACTAGTATTTGTATCATTACTCAACTGTCTCATAGCAAGTTCTTCAAGGTCAATGGAGATACATCCCTTCAAATCATGTTCAAAGCTCAACTTGGTGCCAACACTTACCTATGTTATCTCCAAAAGTGGGCCCTAGGTGCTTTTCTTAACAATCAAATGAACATTGTAGCTTCAAGTGACAACTTACAATTATATTTGAATTTAACAATTGTTGTGTTATCTCTCATGTACTTTAAAACATATAAAGTACACATTGCACAAAAGGACTACAATTATTGATTTCACAAAATATAACAACTAAGAACGAAATCATGACGACTTTCAATAATACCCAAATAGTAGTTGCATAAAAGATAAGCGAATGACAAATTTCAATTCTATACACTAGTTTTAACTCTAAGTGCATTTTATTCCATTAAAAATAGAAACCAAACAGATCTAAATAACTTTTTACCTCTCAATGTCCATGTTTAGTGAAACATGAGATTTTCCGTAATAGTTAATAAACTCATGCTATTTAAATTACGTTAAGCACTAAGTGTATCAATAGATCTATGAAATAAAACATTGAAGGTCATGTCATCTACAACTTGTTGCAACCATTAAGGTATTGCTACGTGTCAAACCAAAGTTGAATCTTGCAAGCATTGATTACAAATTTGCTAGGAAGCTTCCTATAATTTTATAAGTTTCAAAAACCATAATAACTTTCAAATAAATAAAATACACAAGTTTTAATCTTATTACATTTAAATTCAAGAATTGAGTCTTAAATTCAACAATTGAGTTTTAATCTTATTATCTTGATTCTCAAATTTATAATTTACCTTTTAATGACATCAAAGTCACCAACACACAAAACATATAGCTATATACACATAAAAAATTATAAAACTATATCAATTGCAAATTCCCATAAGCTTATTTATTCCCTTAGGCAGGGACTCCAACTCTTTCAGATCTCTTGTTATAATATTAATTTCAATTATCTAATATTAATTCTAACTCAATAATCTGAATTAATTTTAAACTATAATATTATTCTAATTATTTAATTAACTCTGTGATTTCCCCCTTAGAGATATATTGCTATCAAATTTTAACCATCCAATTCACCAAAATAATATAATTCTTAAAAAAGCTTTACACTCTAAATATAAATGATTTGACTAATAGATTGCCAATATAATTATAATTGGATAAGTAGAGACTTTTGCAGCGACCGTACCCTGGTTTAAATAGTTGATGGACATCACTTCATATACCATTTTTCATAAAAGACAAATGTTGATCTACAACTACCATAGGCTTAAATAAAAATAATGTGGAGACCAATTGACATGTACACGGTTTGTTTTCTTATAACAGAATAATATCAGGTCAGACCTTTGAAAATATAAACATTTGATACAAATATGGTGGCTGTCAAAATATAAAATAAGATAAAACAGAGGGCTTTGACAGCTTGTGGTGATGTCAAGCACACAAATTTCAAAATATCATTGTAAACATCTCTGATCAATACAAAATAAAACTTAAAAATCTCAAGTGGCTTTAACATCTCAAGTCAATACAAACAACTTAATTTATGGGCTCTCCTTTTTACTCTTCATATGGGGGACTTTGTGCTTCAGATACTTTGGAAATAGAGCTTCTTGAAAGACAGACAACTTTCCAGGCTTAGAGTTTAAAGAAAATATATTTTGATGGTACCTAAGTTCCGGTGTTCATGGGATATTGCTGGCTGATGAAGGTGGCATGTATTTATTGAATTTGAAGTGCTGTCTTTGTCCACTTTGACCCTTCAAAACAGCTTACACAGTTTGAAAATCTGATTGCTTTTGATTTTAAAACTAACACATTGTCCATTCTTCTCTGGCATGAGTTGGATGCACAAATTGGAAGAAGAACGACAATGATTATAAGGCCAAAATATTTTAGATAGGTCTGTTTAAGTATAATGTCTTTGAAAACTTCCACTTGTTGCCTTGAAAAGGAAAATATTTCTAAGAATTAATTCTTCGGTTATTAAATGTATTGCTAGCCATGTTAAAGTTGACGTTATGGTGTTTAATAGTTGGCTATTAAAAACATCTATTGTTCTCATCCATGCTTGCTTTGGTGTAGCGGGCACACGTTTGAGGGGCAGCTTTGACATGGTAGATGGGCCCCATGAGTCCAGTTTTTTTTTTTTGCTGATGTAATTTGTGATACTTATATTAGAGTTTTCTAAGTTTTATGCAGTTATGGTTAGAGGATCCAATTAAGGATAATCAAACCATTCAACAAAATACATCACAAAATATGATTTTTATTGATTCATAGTCAACAAACATTTAGAATCAAGGTAAATCACAGTAGAGATATCATCACCATTTTTATGCAGATTGTTCAGAGTTTGGTCTGACTGGGTCTGCAGTTTTAAAAGAGGTGTCTTAGCCTCTTTTACATGAGCATTATTATCCATAACTATATTGCCAATTCGATGAACATTATTATGAATTGTGGCAACAGATTCTTTTAAAGAAAGAATGTCTTGACAAAAGTCATCAACATTTTGTTGTAGATGGGCACAAAACCTGGTAATATAATTTCTCTGTTTAAATTCTAGAGCAGGTTCCTTTTCTTCAGCAGATCTGGGCGGGAAAGCATACTGGAACACCTCAGGGGCTTACAATTTATGAGGCCTCAATGTTCAATGACACAGGCATAATTAGTGTGCAAATTACAATCCTCTTAGCTAATATGCAATACAATACTTTTATTTTGCCACTGAACTTTATGAGCCTGAAATCCAAATTGTGATCTCTAAATCTGATTTTTCATGTCTAATTGCTTTCCAATATGACTAATGATGTTTATATAGTGAGTTCAAGCATTTGTAATGATCTGTGTCAACTCCAAGGTGGTGCAAAGCTCGATGTACAATGAAATGTGTAACCATGAAACATGTAGAAGGGAACCTTCTAGAATGAATGCAATAAAGGATATGTAATGAATCTCGATGGAGTTCATACCACTAACCCCCCTTGGACCAATAAGCTTAAAGATGTATCCAAATGTTGGCATAGAGCTAGAATATTTGTTGCATACTCGAATAGGTCTTCCTTAATAATTTTAACAAGTCATAACTCATGACCAACCAATAGTTTTGAGAAACCACCTCACATTAGTAGAACAATCTATCTTGAAGTTATGATATGAATTTGGACTGAGCCACATGTGAACTATGGTGATCCAAGGTACTCTACAATGTCACACTAAATTAGAACTTTCATGTACTTGAAATAAGTTTGGAACTTGAATATGCCTTTGTAGACAATAATTTGTAGTGAGAACATGATAACTAGAAAATTATTAAAATTTTGTAAAACAACAAATAAATGTGAAATAAAATAATTTTAGGTGATGTAAAATTGCTCTTACATCCTTGATGCCCTTGCATTAGACACCTGGGTTGAAAAGTGAGTCCCTCACTTTGGGTCCATTAGAGTGAAACCAAAATAGTTCATCTCAACCATAGATATCCACAATGAGTCTTCAATTGACCTTCCCTTCCATTTTACTAGATATTCTTCATATTGTCTATTTTTGGTGCTCCTTCCAACTTTGTTATCTAATATCTCTTCAAAAAAATTTCTCCAGTTCTAGTATCTATTTTCTCCACTCCGCCTCTACTCTGTCTTCTTCCAATTATCGTCAATGATACTCATACAAATCTACAGTTTTAAATACTAGTGAAATACTGTCATGCTCATATTTACACATGGACATGAAAACTACCACACCAATTTTTTTTGATAAAACAACTCTCACAAACTTTTATCGCATTATACATGATGGTGTAATGCGCACACTCAATGACTTTGCATATGCAGCGTTATGAAGAGCATGCCACATAAAGCAAGGGAGGGGAATCTGAAACATATGGGTGACGTAGAACTCATTTTGCACACACTGTAAAAGCGAAGGTAACCTAATTAGGGTATGATGTCACTTCGCGTGACATCTCAAGGGATTATCTACATGAGGTAAATGTTGGTGTAAAATTATATTTACACAATACCATAAGTTAATTAGGGAGTTTATTAGGAAAGCATTTTCCCTTATTAGTTGTCAATCTTATCACATAGGATAAGATTGGCTTATTTGCTTTTCTTCTTTGTCTATTTTTTACAAATACAAATGTATATCTATGTATTATTCCTTTGTAAATAATTCAATGCACATCAAGTATTGATTGCAATTTGATCACTTATTTTGGATTTTGATGTAATGCCCCCCTAGTGTTCATCTGATGTGCTTTCTGTTTCATGTGTTATATGTTGTATTGTGTGTATATTAGGGTATTATGTGATTCTCCTGTTTTGATGCATTGCACTGAACTTGCCAATGAGGTCTATTATACCATCGAGGGGTCCTAAGAGTGTATTCTGGATGACCATCGAGGTGTTTCTGGTGGGGTGTTTTGCACTGTTATTTGATTTCCAACTATGCATTATGAGATGCAAACATTGTGATTGTGTATGTTAGATTATTGCAGTGTTTTAGCTTCACTATTTTCACTATACTTGTTATAGTTGTGATTGTCGTATTATTCCCGCATTGTGAAATGTTGTTGTTTATGCATTATATTCCTGAATCATGCTAGTCATAGATGATTATAGTGAATGTGATTATTATATATCATGTATGATTATACCACGTTGGAGTGAATTATGTTGCTTCAACTATTATATGTGGAGCAGGTATGCATGTTGGTTGACTTGAGTGTAGAGGTAATTACAGGTGTTAACTAATGTGGGAAATGCAGAGAAGATTGACATGAGACGCTAAGCCATTTCACCCTTATCCTTTTGTTGTGCAAACCCTTAATGTGTGCTTGAAGTCAATTACATGTGTTTCCTTAGCATTTTGCACTTTATTTTAAATTATTTTGAAAAAAATGTGTTTTCCATTTTTTTGGATTATTTTAATGATTTTAAATTGAAAATTATTATTTCTACCTTAGCAAAAATGTTTATTGCATCATATTATGCTTGAGGAATGAATTCAAGAGATTTTGATTTATTTCCAAAATTTGATATTTTTCTGTCAAAAAGGTAGAATTGCATTAATTTAGAAAATTGAATGCTTGGTATGGAGTGTTTGGACTTTTCAGAATGAAGTTGAATCAAATAGCAATTACTTGTTTGGAATAATTGAGTTAATTTGATTAACTATTTTCCTATTAATTGAAGTGATATGTTTGAGTGTATTTGGTGAAATTGGAAAAAGAAATAAAATTAGGGCTTTTGTATAAAAGGGAAAAAGAGAGTTATTTTTCATAATTTTCTATTTTATTTTCTCCTCTCTCTCAAACCCTCTTCTAGAAGGAAAGGAATTTCTCCATGGATGGGAAGGAAGGATTGCTTGCTTGCTTGAATGGATTTTTGTGTAGCTGTTGCTTGGAGAAAGATTGCTTGCTAAACCCTCTTGGATTTCAATGCATGGTTGAGAGGTAATTTTCTTGGTTCTAATTTATTCTTGCTCTCCTTTGCCATGCCACTCCATGTGGTCTGCTCATGGATGCATTTAAATTGGAACTGAGTTGTAGGAGAATATAGAAGTTATTTAATTTAATTTGCATATGTTTATGTGTTGGAAACATGGAAAAACAAACAAAACTCTGCCAAAATTTTCCTAGAATCACCCAACTCAATTTTATTGGATATTTGGGATGTTGTTTCTATTTGCTATAAAGGCTTGTTCTTCATTTTTCAATAAACCTTGTAGAATGAAAGTTAGAAAATATTCCAAGGTGCCATAGGGAGATTTAATGCTGGATTTAGGGCCTTATGGTTATTTTGTGCAATGTGAAAATATGAAATTTGCATTTTAAGCATTTCCTTGATGAATTGTTGTGTGGGATGAGTTGTCTCCCTTATGTATGCATGTTTTGCATCTTTTTATTTCATGTTTTGATTTTTGTCACCTCGATTTTTGTGCCATGCCCAATTGGTCAAATTGGTGCATTGGACGTGTAGGAAGAGGTATAGAGGTAGGAGAGGAGTGACTTTCACTGTGCACCCTGATCTGAAGTGGTCATAGGAACTAGCAAGTGAGATTTTAAAGAAGATTAACAATAAACACATTGGGTAAAATAAAAATTAATAATAAGATCATATACGCCAACCACAGGGAGCTTTCCTAGACCCAGTTGGGTGTAAAGAGCATGTCACACAATGGTAGAGTTGGTAAATGCTAGAGAGCATGTCACGAGGAGGTTAATTCCCTCGATGAATGCTACTCATTTCCTATGAGGAGGTTATTTCCCTCATATTGGCACTCCTGGTCCTAGCCTACTATGTCTCTCTTCATTTTCTTACTGTTGGAGTTATACTCGACGTGTGTTGTGACCCTAGCATTTGCATGTACATTGTGATACCTGATTCATGCTTGTATGTTCATATGATGGACTATGATTTATGCCTTGTTTGGTGTGCATTGAAGGTGTGATTATTTCCCATATGTTTGAGTGTTGTGATGTCATTCTATTATGCTCTTTGGAAATGTGCCACATGTTATTTATATGCATTGTATGGTAGTGGTACCATGTGTTATTTATATGCATTGTATGCTAGTTGTACCATGTGTTATTTATATGCATTGGATTAGCAGTTGTGCCATGTGTGTTATGTGCATTGATTGGCTTGTATGCCATATGTTTCTATGTATACCCTTGATTGTATGAGATGTTCTTATCAGTTTTTCCATGATCATCTTCTCCATAGGTTAGGGGTTGCCTAGATTTGTGTAGACAGCTATTGCGCTCGACAATGACAATATGGTTAGGATGTGAGCAATATTTCCCCATTGGTCCTGTCACAGTGATCTTAAGGTGCTAGATGGTTTCCTTGTACTTTGTAGGTTGAGTATGACATGCTATGTTCTTTGATGTGCCTTGGAGAACATGTTGGATGTATGGCGTTTTATGCTCTTGTACAACATTTCATTATTGTATATTATATATTTTTGTAAAGCAGGTCCTTGTGACGTGTATTTAGTTTTATATGTTTCTTTGATGTATTTAATGATGTTGGCTATGATGCATCCATGTTTAAGATGAAGCCCTTCTATTGTAATGATTATTGGATATAGTCTTGTATGTTTCCACACCTCGGCTTGTGAGGATGTTGGCATGATTTGTATGTTTTCATTTGTTGTAATCTTGCTATGTTAGCATGTTAGATTCAATTTATTTGCTTTTGTATTGATGATTTTGGATATGTTAGTATTGGATTGTATTCATCCCACATAGGCAGTGAAGATCCTATCTTTTCTTTTGGCATGTGTTGACATTGGTATCGAACATGCGTAGCCTTTTGTAACACTTTTATCCTTTTTGGCATGTGCAAACAAACGAGGTAAAAATGAAAAATCATCCTTTGGTGCTTAAAAAGAACTCATTTTTGAATCATGTGTAATTTTACATTGATGTTAAATAATGTATTTAATTATTGTAGAAGATTTCACAAATTTTTGTATTGAATTTCTTTATCTTGGGTAATTTTGGCATTTTCTGGGTTTTAGGCCTTGTTTTTAGTAGGACTACAATACCTAGCACTGAAATACAGTGGACCACAATGCCTAACGCTAGTGTCCTAAGGACCACATCACCCAGTGTTGGAGTCATGGGTAGTGGGCTCCTCCTCTATGGTCCATACACTGCTAGGAAGCTTCGTTTTGTCTGTTCAACTCTCTTCGCAGATTGTTGACAAAAGTTGTACTTGTTACACTTGTGTTGTCATTGATGTCAACAGTGTGAGATTCAGATGTGTTATCAGTAGTACTAGAATGAAGAAGATCGGAAGTAAAGTGAACAAGAAGTTAATGTCAAAGGAAGTTTGTGGCAATATGGTCAAAGAAGAAGACAAAGAAGATAGATCAGAGATGAGAAGGGTAAGACAATGAATGCCATCAATATCTCCTAAAGTAGTATAGACAAAGAGTGTGCTAACATGAAGATTCTTGCTTTGTGAAAAGAGTTTGTTATTGCTATATGAAGTTAAGAATGAAGTCTCTGATGTGGCAAATACTACATTCATTGTTTCCTGAGGAAATGCATTGCTTTAGTTTTGAAAGAAAGATTCAAGGTGTCAAAAGCAATGAAGTTTTCACAGAATAAGCTCGGGAGAATGTTTCGCATTCCTCTGCATTTGATGGTATGGCCTTGCAGTTTGGGAGTTGATTAGAGACATGTATGAAGATTGTATGTTCCAGATTTCAGATCTTGAAGATTAATGCAAAAGATTATAGGGCTCGCAAAGTGAAGACAATTGTTTAGAGATGATGCAATCAAGATGCGTCTGGGAAATGCTCCACATTTCTCTGCCTTTAAGCTTGCGATCCTGTGGTTTGAAGAATGATCATTTATAGATGAGAAGATGATAATATTCAAGGTTCAACTGCTGAGATGTACCGCATAGGTTCTCCGGGGTTAGCAAAACAAAGACACATCTTGCTGGTGACTAAGGTTTCTTGGAAGAGAAAGTAGAAGCCACCGCATTCCACCATAGTTTATCTTTTGGCTTTGATGGTTGGAGGATAAGTTTAGATATTCATATGGATGATTCAATTCAGGTTTCAAGCATTGAAGTGCACTGCAAGTTGGTTTTTCAATGTTCTATCTTAAGATTGTGTGTTAAGTGTTCGTTTGTGATACCAGGCTTAGTTTATACTTGCTTGTGCCAGAAAGAAAACATATATCTTAAAAGAAGGATTGATTGAGAAGGTTTGTGTAAGTCTTATGTTTCTTGTGTGATGATCCACATGATGTTAATTGATCCCTCTAGTACTAATTTTGTTCTGGAGATTTTGGGTGGAAGGATGAGTGTTTGTTAGTCCAACTTCATGTGTTTTTAGTATTCCCACCAAATGATTTGAAGTGTGCGCTAGCTTGGAAGAATGTGATAATGAAAAATAGGTCCTAGTTATCACTTGGATTGAACCGTATTATTTTCTACATCTTTTGGATGCTGACTTCGAGTGGCCTTGCCCATTTCATGATTATACGTTTCATCTTGGCCGACTTGGGAGAAGGAATTTAGAAATTGCAGCAGGTATAAATGAAAGATCTTGTTTATGGAGGATAGTATGAGTGTGTGAGCATGTGTGAAGATGTGTGAGTAGATGTGAGTATGCTTGTGAAGGTGTAGGTGTGTTGGAGGTAGTAGTTTTGCTAAATAGAGAAAGTGAAGTTTTGTGACAAAGTGAAGTGTGCAGACGATGCAGAGGGGTTTTTTTCAGTAAGATCCATTAAATGTAATATCTAGAGGTTGTAACCTCATTCTATAAGTGTCATTGCATTGTATTTCAGAGAGTTGCAGCTTCCTTTTGGTTGTAGCCCATAAATAATATTGTAATTCTATTTTATCTTTATTTGTGAGGCTAGATTTAGACAGTAGATCCAAGCAGCTTGCTCACCATGGTTTTTCCCTTCTTGGGATTTCCATGTAAATATGGTGTTGTGGTTGTGTGTTTATGTGTTGTGCTTTTTGCTGATCTTCTGGTTAAAACAAATTAGAAGATTTGACTGTTAATGATAAACTGAAATGAGTTTGATATATATATACTTGTATACACCTAAAATTGGCTCATGTTGAATTAAGTAAATATTTTAATATTTATCTTAATTCTTATTCTTCTATCAATTAAATAAATATTCTAAGTTTATTTGATTGGTTCATTATCCCATAATTAAATAAAAATCAATTTATTTAATTAAATTCCTTAAATTCTTCTAATGTCTCACATAATTAAATAATCCTAAATTATTTAATTAATCCTAATTTCCTCTATCCTAAGTCTTAAATTCCATAAATTCCACCTCACCTTCCCACCTCACCTTTTCCACCTCACCATATTGCACATGTAATTAAATATTTTAAATATTTAATTAGCTAATATTCCCTCACCCACATGTCCTATTTATCCTCCAGTCAAATTAGTTAACTCATCAATCAAATCAGTTAACTAATTAGTCATTTGAGTTCATTAATCAATCAATGCACTTGACTGATTGGTCTATTCTGTTAACTCTTCAATTTATTTTGTTAACTCCCCTATTGCATGAAGGAGCTTAGACACTTGTCCTCTTTCTATTCGTGCACATTCCTCAACCATTCTCAACCATTGATCTTCTTATTTCTTCTCAACCGTTGATCTCTTCTCTTCTGAGTTTATAAAGTGAACCTTATTTCTCCACTTCAATCATCCAAGCTTTCAGTACAATTACTCTGTCAAATTACCAGCGCGCCTTTGGCACCCCCACTATCATACATTTACTTGAGATCACTCCCATTGCTTTGAAGGTCATCTTCATAGCAATAAAGTATCATAGTCATTTCTCCATCGCCATCTTGAAGAACGAAGCAAGGAAGTGTGCTTCCTGAGGGCAACTTTCATCACAAAAGATCGATCAAGACTAGGCGAACAATGGAAGCCGCAGGATAACAAGGTTTTGTGTGAGGTTTGTGCTTTATTTGTTCAATCTTGTTATTCTCTATTTCTATTGATGTTCATTGGTTTATTAATGGTTTTATGCTGTTAACAACAAATTTTGATAACATTTTTGGCGCCCACTGTGATCTAACCCATCTTGTTTCTGAGTGTTTTGTTGAGTGTGTTTTGTCACAGCTTCAGGCATGTTTCATTACAAATTTGGAAATCAACTTTCATACATGACCTCTTATGCTCAATTGGACCTCACCATTGAGCTCAGGAGGCCTCACAGGTGAAAATAACATATAATTTGACTACTTTTTGCAACTTGAAATTTTATTTTTTTTTATAAATTTTTGCACTTTTTTTTTTGCAAATAAGTAGCTAAAAAAACAAAAAAAAAAACAAATTAATTTGTTCAACAACATTTAAAATTAGCTTTCTTTTTTTGTTATTCAGATTAAAAAAAATAGCAAACAAAACAAAATAAAAAAATAAAAAACCAATAGTTTCAAGCGTCTTTTTGTTAAACAAATTAAACAAAAAAAAGCACATTATTTTTTTTAGATTTTCTTTTATTTTTATTATGCAAAAATTTTGAAAAAAAAAAAGAAAAACAGAGTTCATTTTTTTAAAACAAAAAAAAAAGAAAAATAGAGTTCATTTTTTTTAAAACAAAAAAAAATCATTTTTTTAACATTTGCAGGGGATTCGGCCCCCCTGCGCAAGCCAAACCTGCACTACCATGTCCGTCCCCCGACCCCTGTCCTAAACATACCCCATCCCCGTCCCTGTTCTCCCAGTCCCGTCCCCGTATGTCACGCCCACATCTCCCGTGCGGACGCGACGCACAAACGCCCGTGTCACGACCACATTCGCCATATGGTCACGACACGGGCCACGAATTTTTTTTTCTTTCTAACCCTAGAAACCCCCTCGCACGCGTCTGCATGCCCGGTGGCTATACGCAATGGCGTAGACATGTCTATGTAACCGTGTTGGCGAAGACCGTCTAGTGGTAAGTGACATGAGGTGTGTCGCTTCTAGGGTCAGGTCGATTCCATCTGAACCCCTAAGTTTCCTAGGTGAAGATAATTTGCCGGCATCGATCCCTAACTACTCAGATCGAAGGGTGAAATTATATGATGTCATGATGGCACACGGTTGAAGGTGAAAAGATGGAAAAGAACTTAATAAATTAGTGTAAATTCAACCCTAGAAATCTAGGGAAATTTTGGCAGCGTAACACATCTTTGATAAACGCAAAAATAAATAAATTTTTAAATAAAACACCAATAGAAAAGAAAATAAATAAATCAATTAAAATATTTAAATAAAAATAATTAAGCAAAAATAATACGATTGCATATTAAATTAGCTGAGAACAAAATCAACGATAACGGTAAATAATAAAATCAATTTAAACGTCAAGACGTCGGTTGAAATCAACCCTAAAGCTGAGTTCGTTATTAAACATAATTTGACATTATGTTTAATAACTCATTCGAAAACTAATGGATGAGGGGGGGGGGAGTTTAAATAACTCCCCTCGTAAAATTAATGATAAAATAACTCAATAGTTTAAAACGGTAAAAATTCCCACCCCATAAAAAAAGACGATGGGATTCAAGTCCAATTAAAGTGAATTTTAACAAGGGATAAATTCTTCCCAAATGAATAAAATAAATCCCTATCCCAAAGATAAAACAATTTTACAAGGCAATAAAGCAAAATACCAAATCATAACCTATTCTAATTTAAAATCCCAATTTAAAAGTCCCCAAAATAAAACAAAAGAGGAAAATAGGTTTTCTATTTAAGATTAAGATAAACCCTCACCATTTAAAATCATCTCAATAAAAATATAAAACCATGCTACTCCCAAATTCATAAACTAACCCTAAATATCCTTTTTTTAAAAATTCATTTCTAATAAACAAGGTTGCCCTAATTTTCTCCTATTCTCTTCTATCCTCTTATGCCCTAATCTCTATTCTAGTATTTCCTTATTGTTGCCCTAATCTCCTTAACTCTTTATCTCTATTCTTTTCAAGCCCTAATCTCTTACATTTTCTTTACTTGTTTTTTTTCTTTTGTTTTGTTATTTTTCTTGTGCAGGGTTTGAGGGCCACAATGGAGACTACAGCAGATGGTCGGAGGTATACACAATCTTGTGTTACCAGATATATATATATTTTTTGTGTGCAATACGTATATATTTAAAATATACTGATAGGGCCAAGGTTTTGGTTGCAGGGTTGAGGAAGGGCTGAATGGTGGTGGCGGAGAGGTGAGGGAGGGGCGGAGATGGATGGTTCGTGGACGGGGGAGGTCGTGTGAGAGGCAGGGGAGGCGGCGCTATGTGGGGCGCGCAGGAGGAAGGTGTGTTGAGATTGTGCAGTGTGCAGGGAGGTTTTGGGTGGTGGTTTGGGGTGTTGTGTGTGGGGAAGCCGCGGATTGCGGAGCACGACAGAGTATGGGAGGTGTGGGGTGTGGGGGAGTTGTGCACAGGCGGGGAGATGGTCGCTGTGGGCAGCGCGCTGGGCATGGCGGTGACTGAGAGGGAAGGTGAGGCTCCAGCGGCGGACGCTATGTGTAGGGCGCGACCCAAAGGTTTGGGGAGTGTGGGGACTGTAGAACACGGCGGGGTCTGTAGAGCTAGGGGTTTCGGGGGGGTGTGGGGAGGGGCAGAGCCCCACCCACATCCCCAAGTAGTGGGGTGTGGGTGGGGCTCCGCCCTTCCCCACACCCACCATTGTTATCTTCGGTGGGGGTTAAAACCCCCACCATTTTGTATAACTATCTTTTTTCTGTGTTTTGTTCAAACACAGCAAAGCCCGAAAATATGAAAATTCTTTTTTTTTTTAACAGTATTTAAATATATATATATATATATATATATTTCTTTCTTAGAGTTAGGATTTTAATCACAATTTTCACAATTTTATTAATCAGAAATAAAAAAAAATCAGTTAACTCAGATTATATATATATATATATATATATATTTGTCAATTATTTGTTGAGGGCAATATAATAAATTAAAAATGATTTTTTTTTTTTTGAATACTAGCATTCCTTTTTAAAATCAAGTAAATGGAAACTTAGTGTCAAGCTTAACTATTTTTTTATTTTATTTGTACATTCAATGACAGAATACAAGTACTTGTTTGGGGCAATTTAATTTATACAGAAGTACATTCTCCTTTTCCTATTTTCTACAACTCTTTAATATAGATTTCTACTGCACAAATCAGAAAACTACTTTAACCCCTTTCTTTTGGAACATTACACAAAAACAGAAAATGCATTTCCTTCCTTTATCTACAATATAATCTAACAGTAAAACATAAATTTATTTCTCATGCAAATCTCTATTCTTAACTCACCTCATAGGAAAATTTAAATAGTATTTAAATAGATTGAAAACATTGTTTACATTACACAAATTTGTTTTGATAACTAACTTCATAAAACAGGATATAAACAACATTGAATAGAATAACATAATATTTACATTTCTCTATTTATTCCAGCCATCTCTATGGCAGATGTCTTAGTAATCTTCCACCAGAAAAAAATGAAACACAATAAGGCCATAATGGCCATGGCTTCAATAGCCACTAAACACTACAAAGGCCTCACAAAAAGGAGACTCCATAACAACCTCACTCCTTTTCTCACAACCTGCAATAGAACACAACAAAAGTACAACATTCCAGCCACTACAAAAGCTCTCCTCCCTACCGTAGACCCGCAAGAGGGTCACTCCGGAGCTAGGGAGGTAGGGGTTTCACACAGGGTTTCATTCCACAACAAAAGCAATCACAATAACACAAAAACAGAACATCCCCATAGGTTTTACACATAACTTAACTCATGTAAATGAGTTTGGTGAGGGTAGGGAATGGACCCCTCAAATTAAAAGGGCTCCCAGATGATAAAAATTTCAACTCATGGCCTCAAGCCAAAATCTTCAAAACACCACCATCCTCCAAATCACAAGTACTCCTTGGCACTCTTGCCATCCAATAAATCACAACCCGTGGCCTCAAGCCAAAAACCTCCATAACACCACCCTCCACAAATATCTCATAAAATCTCCATGGCACTCTTGCCATTCAATATTCTCCTCCACAAATAAAAGCCCTCAAGGCACAAATACAACTATGGGAGAGCCCCCAAGGATGTTCTTTTCCCCTATCCATACAAGTTGAGCATTACCTCCATTAGAGGTGCTCTCACCATAACACCCATCCTAACATCACAATGCAAATAGCACACAACCAAAATCTAAAACATTAAACATCATATAAGCAAAGGTAAGAAAGCAAGTAAAGAGGCCTACCTTCAAGGCCCTGACAATGGAAGTAAGATTGGTGAAGAGCTCCAAGCCTTCCCAACCTCCAACTCCAAGAATTTCTTCCAACCTTCTCCCAACTCCTCCAAAGCTAGCAAGAAAACTAAAATTTTGCAAGGAAGAGCACCATAAAATTCTAAGGAAGGGAACCAGAAAAAAAAAGAAGAACTAGAAGAACCCCCACTCCTCTACAAGAGGAGCTATTATAGGCCATCAACTTGGCCATGAGGAATGAGAAGGTGACACTTGTCACCCTCTCCTTCCACCCCCATCTCCACTTCCTCCACTAGTGCTCCCACACAAGTGGGAGGGGGAAAAATGGTGAGTTGGATTCCCACTCACAACTCCAAGAAGACAAGGGTCTTGAATGGTGCTCCCACTCACTTGGGAGCCTTGGAGGCCTCTTGGAGACCTCCCAAGTCTACCTTGGGAATGATTCCCAAACATTGGGATGTGAGATGTGTCCTTCCCAAGGCAAGGCCCATCCCCCATCTTCTCTTATTCCAAAAATTCGTCACTTTTACTAAACCATGGTTTAGAGTGACCTAAGGTGAGTCCAAACTAGGGTTAGATGGTCCAAGTTGACCCTAGACTCATGGTTAACCACCTAGGGTAACTTTTGGGACACTAGGGTTCATGAAGGGGTTAAAAATCTACATTTAAATGGCCTCAAAAAATAAGATAAATACCAAGTGGTGTAAATCAAATAAAATTATACAACACTTATTATTAATCAATTTTAAATAAAAAGGGTACTAAGGCAAAATAAATAAAATTAAAATCCATCACAATAACTCCACACTCAAATTCAAACGTGATCCTTATCCCTCTTGGGAATGGATCAGTTTTACAGGGAATAACATAGTGTGAATTCTACCTCTGATTTTCGATGGCTAGGGAATGTAAAACCTGCACATCTCGATCAAGTGTCAGTCCTATCAGGAAAAGTCATAGCTAAAGCAACTAGAAATTAAATTCACACAAATAAATACAACAATATCCATCAATACATAAATCCAAATTAATTGCACTATCCAAACATATGTCAATTAGTCCATATCACATAATCACTAGAATCTCATCACAACACATCATCAACTATAAACTCGTAAGTCGAATCACACAATTAGCATCACTATGATCAAATCGAATCACATATGTCAAATCAATGTCCTAACATAAACAGTGGATAAAAATCAAGTCTACATAATGAAACATAATCACTAAGGTCAGATAATGTCATCTACTACATGGCATAATGATCACAATAAGGGAGGTAATATAATCGGCCTCACATCCTCCCCCCTAAGACTGAACTTCCTCCTGGAAGTCATCAAAAAGGTGAGGATAGAGTGCCCTCAAACTAGCTGCATCCTCCCAAGTCGCCATGACCTCGTCATATCAATCCCACTAGACCATAACCTCGTCTAGCTCTCAACCTCGAAGACCTAGCGTCCGACGAGCCAATATGAGAATTGGTTCCAATGCCAACTGCCCGTCCACCTCTACCTGTAAAGCACTCCCGTCCAGCACGTGAGATACATCAGATATATATCACCTCAAAACAGAAATATGAAAGACATCGTGGATATGTGATAGGCTAGGTGGCAATGCTAGACGATAGGCAACTGGTCCTATTCACTCCAAAATCTCAAAGGGTCCTACAAATCATGGTGCGAGCTTAGAGCCCTTTCCATAACAGATTGGACTCTTGTGTGGTCGCACTCTAAGGAATACCCTATCACCTACTGAGAAGATTCGATCAATCCTCTTAGCATCGGCATACTTCTTCTGCCTATCCTGTGCCTCCTGTAACCTCTGTCTAATCAGTGTGACCTGCTGCTCCATACCTTGAAGTAGCTCTGGACCAATGGCAACTTTGTCCTCTATTTGATCCCAACTCAAAGGGATCCTACAAGGTCTGCCGTATAAAGCTTGAAAGGGAGGCATACCTAACGAGCTGTGATGCCCATTATTGTAAGCAAACTCAACTAGATATAGATACTCCTCCCATCTAGACCGATGGTCCATCACATACATCCAAAGCATGTCCTCCAATACCTGATTCACCCACTCTGTCTGTCCATCTATCTTGGGATGATAAGCAGAGCTAAAATTGAGCTATGTGCCCAACGCCTGCTGTAAGGCTCTCCAGAATGCTGAAGTGAAAACTAGATCTCTATCTGAAATAATGCGGCGAGGTACTCCATGTAATCTCACAATATCATCTAAGAATACCCTCGCCACTATTGGCGCATTGTACGTCATGTGTACCGGTGAGAAATGCGCTACTTTGGTCAACTTGTCAACTGTCACCATGATGGCATCATGGCGACGTGAAGACATAGGAAGACCAACAATGAAATCCATGGAAATGGTGTTCCATTTCCACTCAGGTATATCATGTGGGTATAGAAGACCCGTTGGATGCTGATGCTCAGCCTTGACCCTCTGGCACTCAAGGCATCGAGCAACAAATTTGGCTATATCTCGTCTCATACCTACCCAATGGTACAGCTGTCGTAGATCGGCATGCATCTTCTTCACCCCTGGATGTGCTGCATATGGTGCTCTGTGAGCCTCAGATAATACTATAGTACGTAGGTCACCTACACGGGGTACATAGATGCACTGTCGATGACGAAGTAAACCATCTGCCTCAAGTGAATACCCTGCATACTTGCCCACAAGGGCCCTCTGTGCTCTGCTCTCCTGCTGCACCTCTAGATACCACTCATCCTCTGGTAGATGCTGAATAATGCAATCCCTCAAGTCCACACTCAGAGTCAAGGTCAAGAGCTCATGGCGCCTCTGACTCAATGCGTTAGCAACCACGTTCTCCTTCCCTTTGATGTAGTGGACATCAAAGTCATACTCGTAGAGGAACTCCATCCAACGCCACTGACGGGCAGTCAGATTCAGTTGTGTAAAGATGTACTGAAGGCTGTGATGATCAGAATGGAGCTCAAAGCGATGACCCAACAAGAAATGTCTCCAATGGACTAGAGCATCAACCACTGCCGCTAACTCCAAGTCATGCGTGGGGTAGTTCAGCTCATGAGTCTTGAGCTTTCGTGACTCATACGCGATCATTCTACCACCCTGCATAAGTACGGCTCCCAATCCCTCAAGTGATGCATCTGTGCAAACCACAAAATCTGCTGCAGGATTAGGAACTGCTAAAATAAGAGTGCTAGTGAGATGCTCCTTGAGGACCCCGAAGGCCCTCTCACACTGCTCAGTCCATAGGAAGCTCTTCCCTTTCCACTGAAGGGAGGTGATGGGGTGCGCAATCCAAGAAAAGCCCTCAACAAAGCGACGGTAATAGCTAGCTAACCCCATAAAACTCCTGACCTCTGTCACACTAGTGGGTGCTAGCCAATCCCTAATAGCCCTGATCTTCGATTGATCTACTAAGATTCCATCGCCGGAAAGGATATGCCCTAGATACTAAACCTCTGTCTTGAAAAATGTACACTTCGCCAAATTCCCATAAAGCTTCTGCTCTCGCAAACATTGTAGAACCTGACGAAGGTGCTCCTCATGCTCCACTTCGGTCCGTGAGTAGATCAAAATGTCATCGAGGAAAATGATCACAAACTGATCCAAATAGGTACAGAACACCCCATTCATGAGACTCATGAACACTACAGGGGCATTCATCAAGCCGAAGGGAACCACTGTGAACTCATAGTGGCCATAACGAGTCTGAAAGGCAGTCTTATGGATATCCACCTCTACGATACGTAACTGATGATATCTGGACTTCAGGTCTATCTTAGAGAACACCCTGGCTCCCTGCATCTGATCAAAAAGATCGTCAATCCTAGGCAGAGGATAACGGTTCTTCACCGTCACCTTATTTAACTGCCTATAGTCCATGCACAAATGAAGAGACCCATCCTTCTTCTTCATGAAGATGATAGGAGTGCCCCAAGGTGAAACACTCAGTCAGATGTGCCCCTTCTCCAACAAGTCCAACTATAACTTGAGCTCAGTGAGCTCATGTGTGGTCATCTTGTAGGGTGCACGAGACACTGGCTCGGCACCCGATACTAAGTCTATGTGAAAGTCCACCTCACGTCAGGGTGGCATCCCCAGTAACTCTGCTGGAAACACATCGGCAAACTCTCTAAGGATGGGATGATCATCCAAGGATGCCTCTGGCTCGTCGTCTGTTCTGTCGCTCATGGTGATGGTGAACATCTGACATCCCTTCTGCATGCAGCACTTAAGCTGCTGAGCGGATACCATACGCACTGTTGTGGGCTTCTGCATGCCCACAATCTCAACTAATGTGCCGTGATCATCTAAACAGCTGATCGCCTTTTGGCAACAATCTAGCTTGGCTCGATGAGCTGCAAGCCAATCCATGCCCAACACCACATCATAGGATCCTAATGTCATAATTCTAAGGTCGCATACTATAGTGATGGGTCCCAAAGCAATCTCACAGTCGTGAACTAAGGCATCTACTATCAGTTTGGCCCCTGAAGCCAACTCAACCACCCACCTATCACCCTGCCTAGAGGCCACCAGCCTACAACGCTCCACTGACGATGGAGATATAAATGAATCAGTAGCACCAAAATCAAAGAGAATAGAAATGGGCTTACTCCCAATCATACTTGACGTCTCAATCACTGACGCCTAAAAATTAGCCTGATGGCTATCAACCACTGCAAACATATGGTGGGATCTACCCACATCACCAATGGTCTGCTCAATCCTCCTGCACGAGGCTATCCCCCTACTGTAAAACCCTGTGGACACTCTCTAGCTAGGTGTCCTGCTCCACCACAAACATAACAAGGGCCCCTAGCCTAAACCTGACTAGTCTGAGTCCTACTCGACTGTTGTTGCCTTGATCTACTAGTAGACCCCTGTGAGCCCCTATAAGACTGCTATGACCTCGCGGGTCCCGCAGGCGGTCCCTGCCGCCTCTGATCTCTGCGTGGGCCTTGCTGCTACCAACCTCTATTATGTCCCCCATGTGACCTCTACTGTGTCCTAGCTCTCTGCTGCTGCTGTGACTGCTGTTGCTGTGGGTGCCTAGGAGGTAATGGTGCTGAATTAAATCCTCCTCTATGAGGTGGCTGTGATGGTCTACGATAACTCTGTTGATGCTGCTGCTGTCCCCGGTCTTGAAACTGAGGGTGTGAACTCTGCCTTCATCCCTGAATCTCCGCAACAATGTATGCCTTCTTAGCAACATCACTCAAAGTCTATGGATCTGCCATCCGAACAGGCCCTGCTATACTATGGTTAAGTCCTCTGATAAACTTATGCACCAGGAGTTTCTCATCATGGAGATACTTCACATATCTAGATAACTCTGTAAACCTACCCTCATACTGAGCCACTGTAAGTCATCTCTGCTGGAGGTCATGAAACTCGTCTAGATGATGCTGCCTATAATGGTCTGATAAATAGCGCGCATTGAAGCGCTCAATAAAGGTCTCCCATGTGAGGGTGTCTAAAGAAAGGTGACGCTTGCACTCCTCAGTGCACCACCAAGTAGCTGCTGCATCCCGCAATAAGTGTACTGCCACCCGGGCCTTCGTGTTGCCTTCGTAAGGACGTAATCGAAGCACTTGTCTAAACTGATAAGCCAGGCCTATGCTCTAGCTCCCTCTGTGGTCCCAATGAATGTAGGAGGGTTCAACCTCAATATATCCTTAATGGGGTCTCCTCTATCTCTGTGCCCCCTGATAGGCTCATCTGCATGATAATCATAAGGCATGTGACCCAAGTGCTCTACTCGCACTGTCTGGTCATGCTTAGCATGATGTGTGGGGCTCCTACTATGGGCCCTGTCAGCTGAACAAACCTCCTCTGTCTTTGGCAACTCGACATAAGGCTCCATACGTGGTGCCTCTCGTGGCTCTATGTGGGGCTCCACATGTGGCTCGACACGGGACTCAGCTCGTGGCTCCACGCGTGACTCCTCTCACAGATCCTCGTGGGGCTCGACACATGGCTCCATGCCTGGCTCTACACGTGGCTCATCTACAGTTGGTGGAAGCCTATCTAAGATTGCCTGTAATCCCTATAATATCTGTGGACCAAAATCTGGTGGGGTCGGTGGTGCGTGCGGTTTCTGTGGAACTAGCTGTGCCTGTGGGACTGGCTGTACCTGTGGAACTCACTGTGGCTGTAGGAGTGGCTGCTCCTATTTTTTAGCTGAAGAGTCAGTGTGAATCTCGGGGGAAGGAGTGCGGCGGGACCGCGCTTGCCGAACTCGTCGGGGAGGCATCCTACAAAATGAGGTAACCACAAATCAGTCATAGTTGTGGAAACAATAATGTGCCTAAAACAAGCCCAGTGTTTTAAAAACCTATGCTCTGATACCAAATGTCACGCTCGCATCTCTCGCGCGGACACGACACATGAACGCTTGTGTCATGACCACATTCGCCATGTGGTCACGACACGGGCCATGCAAATTTTTTCTTTCTAACCCTAGAAACCCCCTCGCACGCGTCTGCATGCTTGGTGGCTATACGTAATGGCGTAGACATGTCTACGTAACCATGTTGGCAAAGACCGTCTAGTGGTAAGCGACATGAGGTGTGTCGCTTCTAGGGTCAAGTTGATTCCATCTGAACCCCTAAGTTTCCTAGGTGAAGATAATTCACCAGCATCGATCCCTAACTACTCAGATCGAAGGGTGAAATTATATGATGTCATGATGGCACACGGTTGAAGGTGAAAAGATGGAAAAGAACTTAATAAATTAGCGTAAATTCAACGCTAGAAATTGAGGGAAATTTTTGTAGCATAACGCGTCTTTGATAAACGCAAAAATAAATAAATTTTTAAATAAAACACCAATAGAAAAGAAAATAAATAAATCAATTAAAATATTTAAATAAAAATAATTAAGCAAAAATAATACGATTGCATATTAAATTAGCTGAGAAACAAAATCAACGATAACGGTAAATAATAAAATCAATTTAAACGTCAAGACGTCGGTTGAAATCAACCCTAAAGCCGAGTTCGTTATTAAACATAATTTGACATTATGTTTAATAACTCATTCGAAAACTAATGGATGAGGGGGGGAGTTTAAATAACTCCCCTCATAAAATTAATGATAAAATAACTCAATAGTTTAAAATGGTAAAAATTCCTGCCCCATAAAAAAAGACGATGGGATTCAAGTCCCATTAAAGTGAATTTTAACAAGGGATAAATTCTTCCCAAATGAAAAAAATAAATCCCTATCCCAAAGATAAAACAATTTTACAAGGCAATAAAGCAAAATACCAAGTCATAACCTATTCTAATTTAAAATCCCAATTTAAAAGTCCCCAAAATAAAACAAAAGAGGAAAATAGGTTTTCTATTTAAGATTAAGATAAACCCTCACCATTTAAAATCATCTCAATAAAAATATAAAACCATGCTACTCTCAAATTCATAAACCAACCCAAAATATCCTTTTTTATTTAAATTCATTTCTAATAAACAAGGTTGCCCTAATTTTCTCCTATTCTCTTCTATCCTCTTATGTCCTAATCTCTATTCTAATATTTCCTTATTGTTGCCCTAATCTCCTTAACTCTTTATCTCTGTTCTTTTCAAGCCCTAATCTCTTACATTTTCTTTACTTGTTTTTTTTCCTTTGTTTTGTCATTTTTCTTGTGCAGGGTTTGAGGGCCACAATTGAGACTACAGTAGATGGTCGGAGGTATACACAGTCTTGTGTTACTAGATATATATATATTTTTTTGTGCAATACATATATATTTAAAATATACTGATAGGGCCAAGGTTTTGGTTGCAGGGGTGAGGAAGGGCCGAACGGTGGTGGCGGAGAGGTGAGGGAGGGGCGGAGATGGATGGTTCACGGATGGCAGAGGTCGCGTGAGAGGTAGGGGAGGCGGCGCTATGTGGGGCACGTAGGAGGGAGGTGTGTTGAGATTGCGTTGCGCGCAGGGAGGTTTTGGGCGGTGGTTTGGGGTGTTGTGTGTGGGGAAGCCATGGATTGCGGAGCATGGCGGAGTGTGGGAGGTGTGGGGTGTGGGGGAGTTGTGCGTAGGCGGGGAGATGGCCACTACGGGTGGCGCGCTGGGCACGGCGGTGACTGAGGGGGAAGGTGAGGCTCCGACGGCGGACGCTGTGTGTAGGGTGCGACCCAAAGGTTTGGGGACTGTGGGGACTGCATAACACGGCGGGGTCTGCAGAGCTAGGGATTTCAGGGGGGTGTGGGGAGGGGCGGAGCCCCACCCACATCCCCAAGTAGTGGGGTGTGGGTGGGGATCCGCCCTTCCCCACACCCACCATTGTTATCTTCGGTGGGGGTTAAAACCCCCACCATTTTGTATAACTATCTTTTTTCTGTGTTTTGTTCAAACACAGCAAAGCCTGAAAATATGAAAATTCCTTTTTTTTTTAACAGTATTTAAATATATATATATATATATATATATATTTCTTTCTCAGAGTTAGGATTTTAATCACAATTTTCACAATTTTATTAATCAAAAATTAAAAAAAAAATCAGTTAACTCAGATTATATATATATATTTGTCAATTATTTGTTGAGGGCAATATAATAAATTAACAATGATTTCTTTTTTTTTTTAATACTAGCATTCCTTTTTAAAATCAAGTAAATGGAAACTTAGTGTCAAGCTTAACTTTTTTTTTATTTTATTTGAACATTCAATGACAGAATACAAGTACTTGTTTGGGGCAATTTAATTTATACAAAAGTACATCCTCCTTTTCCTATTTTCTGCAACTCTTTAATATAGATTTCTACTGCACAAATCAGAAAACTACTTTAACCCCTTTCTTTTGGAACATTACACAAAAACAGAAAATGCATTTCCTTCCTTTATCTACAATATAATCTAATAGTAAAACATAAATTTATTTCTCATGCAAATCTCTATTCTTAACTCACCTCATAGGAAAATTTCAATAGTATTTAAATAGATTGAAAACATTGTTTACATTACACAAATTTGTTTTGATAACTAACTTCATAAAACAGGATATAAACAACATTGAATAGAATAACATAATATTTACATTTCTCTATTTATTCTAGCCATCTCTATGGCAGATGTCTTAGTAATCTTCTACTAGAAAAAAAATGAAACACAATAAGGCCATAATGGCCATGGCTTCAATAGCCACTAAACACTACACAGGCCTCACAAAAAGGAGACTCCATAACAACCTCACTCCTTTTCTCACAACCTGCAATAGAACACAACAAAAGTACAACATTCCAGCCACTACAAAAGCTCTCCTCCCTACCGTAGACCCGCAAGAGGGTCACCCCCGAGCTAGGGAGGTAGGGGTTTCACACAGGGTTTCATTCCACAACAAAAGCAATCACAATAACACAAAAATAGAACATCCCCATAGGTTTTACACATAACTTAACTCATGTAAATGAGTTTGGTGAGGGTAGGGAATGGACCCCTCAACTTAAAAGGGCTCCTAGATGATAAAAATTTCAACTTGTGGCCTTAAGCCAAAATCTTCAAAACACCACCATCCTTCAAATCACAAGTACTCCATGGCACTCTTGCCATCCAATAAATCACAACCCATGGCCTCAAGCCAAAAACCTCCATAACACCACCCTCCACAAATATCACATAAAATCTCCATGGCACTCTTGCCATTCAATATTCTCCTCCACAAATAAAAGCCCTCAAGGCACAAATACAACTGTGGGAGAGCCCCCAAAGATATTCCTTTCCCCTACCCATACAAGTTAAGCATTACCTCCATTGGAGGTGCTCTCACCATAACACCCATCCCAACATCACAATGCAAACAGCACACAACCAAAATCTAAAACATTAAACATCATATAAGCAAAGGTAAGAAAGCAAGTAAAGAGGCCTACCTTTAAGGCCCTGACAATGGAAGTAAGATTGGTGAAGAGCTCCAAGCCTCCCCAACCTCCAACTCCAAGAATTTCTTCCAACCTTCTCCCAACTCCTCCAAAGCTAGCAAGAAAATTGAAATTTTGCAAGGAAGAGCACCATAAAATTCTAAGGAAGGGAACCAGAAAAAAAAGAACCAGAAGAACCCCCACTCCTCTACAAGAGGAGCTATTATAGGCCATCAACTTGGCCATGAGGAATGAGAAGGTGACACTTGTCACCCTCTCCTTCCACCCCCATCTCCACTTCCTCCACTAGTGCTCCCACACAAGTGGGAGGGGGACAAATGGTGAGTTGGATTCCCACTCACAACTCCAAGAAGACAAGGGTCTTGAATGGTGCTCCCACTCACTTGGGAGCCTTGGAGGCCTCTTGGAGACCTCCCAAGTCTACCTTGGGAATGATACCCAAACCTTGGGATGTGAGATGTGTCCTTCCCAAGGCAAGGCCCATCCCCCATCTTCCCTTATTCCAAAAATTCGTCACTTTTACTAAACCATGGTTTAGAGTGACCTAAGGTGAGTCCAAACTAGGGTTAGATGGTCCAAGTTGACCCTAGACTCATGGTTAACCACCTAGGGTAACTTTTGGGACAGTAGGGTTCATGAAGGGGTTAAAAATCCACATTTAAATGGCCTCAAAAAATAAAAAAATACCAAGTGGTGTAAATCAAATAAAATTATACAACACTTATTATTAATCAATTTTAAATAAAAAGGGTACTAAGGCAAAATAAATAAAATTAAAATCCATCACAATAACTCCACACTCAAATTCAAACGTGATCCTTATCCCTCTTGGGAATGGATCAGTTTTACAGGGAATAACATAGTGTGAATTCTACCTCTGATTTCCCATGGCTAGGGAATGTAAAACCTACACATCTCGATCAAGTGTCAGTCCTGTCAAGAAAAGTCATAGCCGAAGTAACTAGAAATTAAATTCACGCAAACAAATACAACAATATCCATCAATACATAAATCCAAATTAACTACACTATCCAAACATATGTCAATTAGTCCATATCACATAATCACTAGAATCTCATCACAACACATCATCAAATATAAACTCGTAAGTTGAATCACACAATTAGCATCACTATGATCAAATTGAATCACACAATTAGCATCACTATGATCAAATTGAATCACATATGTCAAATCAATGTCCTAACATAAATAGTGGATAAAAATCAAGTCTACATAATGAAACATAATCACTAAGCTCTGATAATGTCATCTACTGCATGGCATAATGATCACAATAAGGGAGGTAATATAATCAGCCTCACACTGTAAGACCTAACCCAACACCCTCTGCATACCCTTTTCCCCCCAACCCTGTCTGCTCCCCTCGACCCCCCTCTCTCCTCCGTCCCCCATAGTCCCTCTCCTGTGCCCCTTTCTCCCACCCAACTCCCCCCTCTCGGCTCCCTCTCCACCACCACCTCCCTCTAAATCCCCTGACACCCCTCCGTTCCCTCCCTGCACTCCCTCCCGCCTCCCTTGTGACACCCGATCTCTGTCCTTCCTCTGCCCGCTCGCCCTCTGCAAACCCCCTTGCCTATGCCCTACCGCCCGCATCCCTCCCCCCAGCTCTGCCGACGCTGCCTGCAACCACCGCCTATTCCCACCGCGCTCCGCCCACCATCGTTCCCTCCTCCCGCGCCTGCTCCCTACTCCAAACCACTGCCATCCCCCATCCCTAGCTCCTCTTGACTGCAAAAAGCCTCCGCCGCCTGCAACACCCAAACCTGCCAATAGAAAAACAAAATAAATAAAAAAACAAAAACAAACCCTAATTTTAACTTTAGTTTTAGGTTAAAATTTTCATTTTTAACTTTCATTTTTAATTTTTTTTAGGGCCCTCAGCCCCTGGTCACATGGAGGACCATGGGCCTATATAGACCTTAACATCATACTTGACTGCAACCAACTCGCCTATGCATGTGACCAACTTTTGCAAACAATTAGCAGTTAATTAACCATCAAGGGTTTGTGTTTTGTCTTCCAATTGTCAAAAAAAGCATTTGTTTTCTTTCTGGCATAACTTTTTGCAGGTACATCAGTTTTTTGCAAAATTATAATCGTTGGAAATATGACTTGACAATCTTCGCAACAGTATAGGTATCTTCAGCCCACTAGGTCAAAATCATCAGGTATTATCAGTCAAAGTCAACATTACCTTGGAAACTTCAAACGTCCATAACTTTTGCATATTTTGACGAATTTTCATAAATTTTTTTTTAACATTGAATTTCGTGTAGATTCTGATTTTAATATCTATTTTTTGTCAAAAATTAGATTTTCATGAATTTTTCTAGATTATGTGTTTTTGACCTAAACATTTGATTTGCAAACTTCTTGATTCATTTTTTTTGTTTTCGTGGACTACAGGTAGACATCAGGAGAATACTAATCCGGTTTTGGTGTAGAACGTCCACTGAAGACAATTATTTTTTTCACTAAGTGTTGAATAGGATTGATTTAGGCATTATCATGCAACTTGCATACAATTTCCATCTAGTTCTAATTAGGAAGAAGTAAACCATTGTTCATGCAACTTGCATATAATTTTCATCTAGTTCTAATTTGAAAGGAGTAAACCATTGTTCATGCAACTTGCATACAATTTTAATCTAGCTCTAATTAGGAAAGTAAACTGATTCATTGCATACAACTTGCACTTAGTCCCATTTAGGTGGTTAAAAATTGAACAAATCTTTCAAGTCAATCTTACAATTACAAATCTCTCATCTAGCTTAACTTAGGGGAAATTAACTTGTTTCCTTTTATTCTGCAACAAACAATCTTCACATAGATCTATTTAAGGGATAAAATGAACCACCTTTTCAAAGTTATTGCTATCTAATCAAATGGATTGTGCTTGGTAGATTAACACATTTAGTTTCTTTATTTTTAACTAGGGATTTAAAGAACCATTGTCTTTTGTGGTTTTGGAATGATACTAGGCCTATGCTCTCCCCTATCTTGGGTGACCAAAATGCTAGACATATCATTTCGCATGTGTTAAACCTTTAGAGAGGCCTGCCCTTGGATATCCTTCCGTCCAAGTGGGAACAACCTTAAGTGGTAACAAGATAAAGCCAAGCTCTACCAAGCCACTATAAATAAATTGTGTTTGGAGTGAAAGCTTCAAACAACGAGTGAAGTTGTGTTATACCGATAGACAACCTCCCCCAAAACCCTCCAAGGTACAACTCTTGAAGGCTGGGAGACTCCATAATGGAGAGTAGCGCTGCCACATGTATAACCACTTGAACGGTTGCACTTACTAATCATCCTTTGCTTTTAGTGGCCAAAAACCCCTATAAGCTAGTGCAGGGAAGGGCAATTATCACCTCCCGAAGATGCCTCAACTAGAAATAGTGAGAATTCAGTTTATATTGTCCCAGCTAGCCTAGGATTTGTACTTGCTTTCTTTTAGTCAAAAAGAGTCAAAAAACATCACAAAAAAAATCAAAAACTATGAAAACTTTCTTTGTGTTTGCTATGTCTTCTTGCCATAATTGAGAAAAATCAGATCAAAAGACCAACTTGCAACCAAGAAACCAAAAAAACACTGAAGAACGTGTCGAAATCTTTTGCAAAATCATTAAAAAAAACTAGAGCTGCGCATATACACTCTAAAGCTACGCATTTACATCAACCTACTACGTATACATCTTCTGTTTCAATGCATATATCACTGCGCATCTATGACAGTGAGCATTTCCACATCTTTTTGGAGAAAAATATCACCCTTTCTAGATACCCATTTCGGTCTTGTGTCAATTTCTATAGAGATGACAAACTGATCAGAATATATTGCTCAAAAACTCCAATACTTGCAATTGCAAATAAACTTAGGTCCCTTGCCCCAAGATCATATAGAAATTGCTCACGAACTTCAAGCCATACAACAACAATTTGCAATCTTACAAGCTAAACAAGCCAGTACTAGCTACACTTTGCCCCAAAATCATCCATCCTTTTCCCGTCTTCATGATGCTCATGACAAGGCAAGTACCACCTCAAGTTGGAAATTGTATACCACTCTATCTACTAGTCCTCCTTCACCATCTTCTAAGACACATATCCCAAAGCATACTAGTCCTACACCAACACCGCCATTGAGTTCCCCAAGCTCTAAATGGACAACCAAAAAAGCCTCAGATGATTTTTGGGAAAAATGTTTTCTAAATTTACACAACAAAAGAAAAGCTATGGAGAACTCCAAATCCACTCATCCATTACCTCATTCACCTACCCATACACCTACCAATGATGTGATCCAAGGGCTACTAGTAGAGAGTCAACCATGTCCCCAAATTCTAGTCCTTGACCTTACCAAAGATTCTTCCAATGCTATGTCAAATCCTACAACCTCGCCGTGTAATCGGCAACCACTCGAGCATGTTGAAAAACCTACTACCATGAACCAAAGTCAAGGCCCATCGCACCTTCATGTTGTTGACCAATATCCTATCCAAGAGTCTTCTACCTCCACTCCAATTCAAACACCTCAAGTGTTATGTCAAGAGCACACTTTAGAGCATGTGGAAACATCAACCCCTTGTCTAAATCAAGATCAAAGCACCCCCATCTGACCCATACATAACCTTTATCTTTTTGATGATCCTATACCTATACATGAGCAAGAAATCCAATTTCAAACCATTCATAACCTATATCTTTTCTATGATCAAGATACAATGTTTGATGAAGAAGATATCAATGAGCAACTTGATCTGATACATGAGCAAGGGATCCAATTCCAACCTCTCCATAACCTCTATCCTTTTGGTGATCAAGATATTGTCATTGATGAAGAACCTATACAAGAGCACCTTAATTCCATCACACTAAAACCTATCTATGATCAAGATCCCACCTACAATCAAGGGCCTATCTATGATCAGGCAGACCATGATGATGCTCTTAGTCCACTTTATGTGTTCCATGGTACTGAGCTTATAACCCCATCTAGCCCTATCCAAGATCCAACAACCTCCACTTTCCTTGAGACACTTGCCTCCCAAGAAAGCATAGAAGATCATACCAATAATAATTCTCCACCACCCATTATCAACCATGTTGCAGATCCCCCACCATATATCCTTGGTCTTACCACCTTCATTCATGAGTGTTCCTCCTTAGAACACCAGCAACCATTATCCTCTATCTCACCTTCTCCATCCAATAAGGATCTTGTGTCTAGTGTTCCACCTATACATAATCCTGTTGTTCACCGCATGCTCTAACATATGAACTATCAAGGTAAAGGCTTAGGCCTTCATGAACAAGGTATTTTGGAGCCTGTCAATGTCAATGTTTCTCTTCCTTCATATGGCCTTGGATACACACCCCAAGGTGAACAATCTCAAGATGTTGGTACTTCCTCCACTCCTCCAAAATCCCCCATTTTCCATCGCAAACCCTATCATATCCCCAAAACATATGTTGCCATTCCACCTCCATCGTCCTACAATTGTCAAAAGCATGTGACCATACACCTTCCACCATCCAATCTACCTCCGCTACTTCAAACTCCTAATATCCCTCCATACATTTTACCACCACTTATTCCAACACCTTATCCATCCACCTACGAATCTTCTATCAATCCCAATCAGGGCCAGCAGATGCACATGTTGCCTAAACAAAGAACGTCCTCCAACTCCACTTCCACCATCTCAAGAGAATTCAACAATAAAAATTGAGATGCCTCTACCTATAAAATCAAAAATCCTATGAGTCCTCATGACCTAGGATACAAAAGCCAAGAATCGAATAAACATCCTTCTCAAGAGCTACATACACCTACACACCTATATGCCAAACTGAAAAAGGTGTGGGTCCGCATCCAACAAATGATTACGTCTGAAGTTGCACCAAAGATGCATACACCCCAGCCCATACCTTCATAGGTACTATCTCAAAGCAAAACAGTTTGGGTGCCTAAGCAAAAAGCCAACAAGTCAAATGAGGCATCCACCTCTCAAGAAACCCAACCATCCACTTTCTCCCATTCCATCCAAAAGTCTCAAATTCTTCCATCGCACATGACAAGCAAAAATTAGAAAAATACTCAGTCTATGTGGATCCCTACATGCCTAAGTCATTCATCCACAAGCAAAAGTCTTTGTTGCTTCCTACACTACTTTCCCATCACTAGCTTCAATGTTTAGCACGGTATGTGCAACCGTTGGTCATGATTCCCTTCCATCTCACAAATGTTTCCATATACCTCCTACATATCTTCCCCATCCCACTCCCGTGGTCCATACTTTTGCATAAGCTTTCCATCCATATTTTGCATCATCCTCCACTATTGCACCTTCCACAATCCACTGTCTACCTTCTCCATCTCACTATCATGCAGTCTCCTACCAACATCTATGAGAACACTTGACATGGTCCATGCGACGGCATCTTTCTAGTGGGACTATCACCTTTCATGGAACTAGGCACTTGAGGCCCTCTCGTCCATTCTACCTATCCTATTCAAATGTTCAAAAAAAAAAGCCAAAGAAAAATCCTTTCATCCAATGGTGAAAATTTGGCAAACAGGCACCTTGGATAAGTACCATGATGAAAACCTGGCAAACAGGCATCATGTGTAAGTTGATCATCTACTTCACCTACACTTGGGGGAACCTTGTCTCATCAGCCTATCACTCTTCTCCTATTAGTTTCTTTCCATTCCATTTCCTATCCTATCCTTCTATCCATTGCATACATATACTATCAAATCTATCCATCCTAATCTTCCCTTCCTCTACTTTCTTGATCTTGATAAAGATTGGGGGCACAATGTTGACAAATGTTTTAGATGTCTCTTGACATACCTTCTCCCTAGAGCATCGCCCAAATCCTCAATTATGCTCTCATCTTCCTATCATCCTAAGCATTATCATGGAAAAATTCTAAGTATTCTACCTACAATGGGGCATGTTATTCTCATGTGACATAGTCCTTGGAGATCACATCCTTAATTCCTTCTAGCTAACTATCCATATCTACCATCACCCATTCATGGTGTTTCCTTGTCATTGGTATCTAGCATTCAGGCTATCCATAATGTCTTATCTAGTATCCTATCCATAATATCATCTTAGCATAGCATCTTTTTTCTATTCCATCCGTGGTCCAAGTCCCGAACTACATTGCCTCTGTTAGATTTCGGGCAGACAACTAAGAGGGGGGGTCAATCAGTTGTCCAAAACTTTCTTCCAATTAAACACTTAAATCCACTTTGTAATTTAGTAGCATAATAATAAATCAATCATGGAAACATAATGCATTAAATCAAGAGCTGAAACACATTAACACACAAGACACCAAGATTTTGATGTGGAAAACCTGGTTAAGGGAAAAACCACGGGGTGATTAACCCAAGATTGTATTCTCTGTTAGAAGAATAGAAAGAACAAAATGGCACATGCCAATTAGGGCTCACTGCCTGAGCACACTGCTCACAAGAGGCTCACTGCCTACAAGAGACACACTGTCTACAGAATAATAAGTATCACATACTTGAACTAGAGAATAGCATCTTCACCATGCTTGAGTTAGTTCCATTTAAGCTCAATACTTCTACTCTGCCTTTCGCTCTACTCCTCTCTACCACACTCTCATCGCCACACAACTACTTTGAAATGACTTTACAACTCCTTATTTATACAAGACATCGACTTAGGAATTATCATCCAAGTCGGCATACATTACAGAGCAAGTACATTAATACAACATGACTTATTACAAAAAGACTTCACGCGGATCAATACACTATCGGCTACACAGATCCGAGACTTCAATATTTCTTTGGGAACATGCCATTCTTCATAGGACACCTTCTAGATCATCCGCAGGATGTGTAACTCATCCAGTCAGCCAAACTTAAGAAGAACATCATCATCCGGAAGTAAATCTTTAATTACAAGCTCAATCTTTAATGCGGACCATCAACACAAACTGGACACAATCCAAAGACCTCCACAAGCTTGCCTGAGACATCAAGAACATCCACACTACTTCTTACTAAAATCATTCTCTCCTTCATCTGGAACCTCAAGAACACAGTCAGTCATTACTGTCATATTGGAATAGATGCTTGCTGACCTCCAGACCATGAACCAATTGAGTTGTCACTTCACATTGACTTCCTAAATACTCCACCAAATCCATAGAACAGGATATTTCATTTCCGGATCTCATCGGACCTAACTGTATCACTCTATCACCTCTGAACATCTGCCAAAACCAGTTTTACTTAAGTGGCCATAACTTATTTAGATCTTCATGCAGACCTTTGAAATCTTTACTGGATCATCTTAAGACATAAATCTACAAACCCTTTGAAGCGCATCCTCTTATCTTCATCTTAGCAGGAATCTTTACCTCACTGTCTTCACTATTCTTCTTTGTTCCTGATTAGGACTAATTTTCTCAATATCCTTAGCACAAAGCTCATCCAATCCTTATCATTAATGCAATAGGAGTATGTTGACATCAATGACAACACCAGTTAGGCCCATACTTGTAACAATCTCCCCCTTTGTCATTGATGGCAACATATGATGTGAAAAACTATTTTAACCATCAAGACAAGAACTTCTTCTTGCTAACACAACTCCCCCTATCAACAACAACCATTCACATGTCTTCTCTTCCTTTCCTACTCCCCCTTTGATCAGCAACCACAAGACAAGAACTTCTTCTTGCTAACACAACTCCCCCTATCAACAACAACCATTCACATGTCTTCTCTTCCTTTCCTGCTCCCACTTTGATTAGCAACCATTTTTTTTCACATGTCTTCTCTCCCCCTTTGACATCAATGGCAAAGGGCACATACTTGTATCATTTCAGAATCATACCAGCTGCTCCTCTTGAGTGGCAACTTCCCAAACATCAATCCAGATCACACGATATGACTATGAGATCCACCGGACTGATGCACATTAGTACACCTTAATTCAGAACTGGAGAGGTAATAACCCCTAACTTTTCCCTGAGACACTCAAAAGAGTCCTTAGGTAGAGGTTTAGTAAAGATATCTGCAATTTGATCTTTGGAAGGCACAAACTCCAATCTGACTTCATTCTTGTTTACTTGCTCTCTCATAAAGTGAAACTTGATGGATATATGTTTAGTCTTTGAATGCAATACTAGATTCTTAGATATATTTATTGCACTTGAATTATCACAAAAGATTGTGATAGGTTCCTCATACTCCACTCTGATGTCTCTTAGCATTTGCTTCATCCACAAAACTTGAGTGCAACTACCTGCTACTGCAATATTTTCTGCTTTAGCTGTGGACATAGATATTACCTCTTGTTTCTTAGCCAAGAAACCAATCTCTTCCCTAAAAAGAATGCTCCACCACTGGTACTCTTCCGATCATCCACATCTCCTACCCAATCTGCATCTATATATGCACGAAGAGAAAAATCATGATCTCTGGGATACCGCAATCCATACTCAACTATTCCTTTTAGATATCTAAAAATCCTCTTGATTGCCATGACATGAGATTCTCTAGGATCAGCTTGGAATTTGGCAACAAGACCAACATCATTCATAATGTCAGGTCTAGTTTGAGTGAGATACAACAGTCCTCCAATCATTGACCTGTACTTTTTCTGATCAGTCTTAGGAGAGTCATCATCTTTACTCAATTTACATCCAGTTGCCATGGGAGTATTCATCGGTTTTGAGTCTTCCATTCCAAATTTCTTCAACAATTCTTTCACATATTTGGTCTGAGAAATGAAGATTCCTTTCTTCATTTGAGTGATTTGCAGTCCCAAGAAGAAATTCATTTCCCCAAACATGGACATCTCAAATTCACTTTTCATTTTATTTGCAAAGGTTTTACACATACTATCTCTTCCTCCAAAAATGTATCATCAACAAACACTTCAACAATCAAGATATTTTCATGATCAATTTTGAAATACAAATTACTTCCAGTAGTACCTTTGTTGAAACCAATCTTCAAAAGGTGCTTATCCAATCTCTCATACTAGGCTCTTGGGCTTGCTTGAGCCCATACAATGCTTTCTTCAATTTGTAGACCATATCACCATGATTAGATAATTGAAATCCATTTGGTTTCTCAATGTATACTTCTTCTTCCAAGTCACCATTCAGGAAGGCAGATTTGGCATCCATCTGATATACTTTGAAATCCTTGAAGGTAGAAAGCAAGAAATAATCTAACTGCTTCAATTCTTGCCACTAGAGCAAAAGTTTCTTCAAAATCAACTCCTTCTACTTGGGAGTAACCCTTGCAGACCAATCTGGCTTTGTTTCTGACTACTTCACCATCTTCATTTAGTTTGTTCCGGAAGACCCATTTGGTTCCAATCACATTCTTGTTTTTAGGTCTAGGAACAAGATCCCAAGTGTGATTTTTCTCAATTTGCATCAACTCTTCTTCCATTGCTTTAGTCTAGTTTTCATCATTGCAAGCTTCATTCACTGTCTTAGGTTCAACCTTTGAAATCAGACAATACTCTTCTAAATCTTGAGCAATCCTTCTTCTTGTTTGAACACCTTTGCTTTTATCACCTATGATCTGGTCTTCAAAGTGATTCAATTTTACATACCTGAGAACTTTGGGAGTTTCTTGCACTTCTGATTCTTGAACAGGTTCATTCAAACTTATCTCTTCTTCTTGATTTACCAGATCAGTCTGAATAGTTTCAGAGGGAGCTTGGACTTCTTGAACAAAAACATCATTTTGATCATCTTTATCATATTCATAAAACCTTGAGAGTTTTTCAATACCTTCATCAACCTTCACATTTGTACTTTCAACAATCTTCCTTAATCTCTTGTTATAACACCGGTATGCTTTACTTTGAGTAGAATAACCCAAGAAAATTCCTTCATCACTTCTAGCATCAAATTTTCATAGATCTTCATCTCTTTTGATTTAACATTTGCTTCCAAAGACTCTGAAATATCTCACAGTGGGAGTGATACCAAATCAAAGTTCATAAGGAGTCTTACCGGTATTGCTTCTGATTTGTACTCGATTGAGGGTGTAGACTGCAGTGCTTACATCTTCTCTCCAATAGATCTGAGGAACATTTTCTTCCATAATCATGGTTCTGGATGCTTCCTAGATGGTCTAGTTTTTTCTCTCCACTACTTTATTCTGCTGTGGAGTCCTAGGAGTAGACAACTATTTTTTTATTCCATGTTTCTCACAGAATTCTATGAACTCACCGGATGTGAATTCTCCACCTCTATCAAACCTTAGACATTTTAATTTTAATCTGATTTCATTCTCTACCATAGCTTTGAATATTTTGAATTTCTCAAGAGCTTCTGATTTCTCTTTCATAAAAATAACCCACATCATCTAGGAATGGTCATCAATTAATAACATGAAGTATCTATCACCTTGCACACTTTTGATTCTTGTTGGACCACATAGGTCAGTATGAACTAAGTCCAATAATCCGGTAGAGGACTATTCCTTACTTTTGAATGTGACTCTACTTTGCTTACCCATCTGACATTCTTTGCACAAGCTATTAGTAGGTTTCACAAGTCCTGGAAGATCTCTTACAACCTGAGTGTTGCTTATCTTGATGATATTATCAAAATTCACATGACACATTCTCCTATGCCACAACCAACTCTGATCAATTTGAACAAATAAGCAACTTTTATTAGTACCAACCAAGTGGAAGATATTACCTTTAGTTTGAGTATCGGATGCAATCTCTGTTCTTCAACTTTCAAAGATCTTGCATTTTCCATTCTTGAATCAGAGATCATAGCCTTTGTCCACCAACTATCCAATACTGAGAAGATTGTACTTCAGACCTTCAACATATAGTACATTACTAGTTTTGTTCTTTCCATCAAAAGAAATAGTTCCTCTTCCTCTGATTCTGCTAGCAGAATTATCACCAAACTTTACCACTCCTCCATACCTTTCCAAATCTATGAACTTATTTTTGTCACCTGTCATATGGTGAGAGCATCCACTGTCAATGACCCAATCATCCTTTTCTTCAACTTGGGCAGCCAGAGCTCTTTCCACAATTTTATGATTGACAGATTTAGAGGGCATTGGATCTTCTTCCTTGATGGCAATAAACACCCAGTCACTTCCAGATTTGTTTCATGTCTCTGATTCATCGTCTGTTACTCCTTCATTATCATCATATTCATCAACATAGTAACAATTCGTTTGGAACCTTGATCTGTTAGGATTTGGTCTTGAAAATCTTTCCAGACACCTTGAGGCAAAATGACCAATCTTATTGCAGTTAAAACACTTAAAAGGCAATTTTCCCTCATACTTACCGGATCCTCTTGGTAGTCTTTTTGCAATAAGGGCTTCAAGTTGAGAAGCTTCTGCTTCATCTTCTTCTAGGTCTCTTCTAGCTTTTTCATACCATGATAATTTCCTTGAAGAGTTTTCTCTTGGATCAGACTTTTGTTTTCCTTTAACAGAGGCACTAGCTTTGAGTGTAGATTTAGTCTTGGGGGGGCATCTCCAAACTCAGTCAACTCAAACGCAACCAATTTACCAACCAATTGATCTCTTGTGATACGTGAAATAGATCTAAATTCCTCAATAGCAGCAACCTTATACTTGTAAGAAACAGGAAGGGATCTGAGAACTTTTCCAACGATTTTATCTTCATCCAAGACTCCACCAGCACATCTAATGCCACAAACAAGCTCATTTACTCTTGGCATAAATGTGGTGATATTTTCATCTTCTCTCATCTTTGAATTTTTGAATTTTCCTTTCAGACTCTATAGCTTGGCACATTTAACATACTTGTCTCCTTCATGCAGAAGTTCCAATTTTTCCCAAATCTCAAAAGCAGTTTGTAGGTCAACAACATTTGTCAGCTCTGAATCAGTCAAGGCACTTAGAAGAGATTCTTTAGTCCGCAGATTGTTTTTAGCATCTGTGATTTCATCTACGGATTTCAGACCATTTTGTGGAGGAGTATACTTCTTTGAGGCCATGGTCCAATATTGTATTCCCATACATTGCAAGTGACTTTTCCAAAGAGTAAAATTGGTTCCATCAAACTTTGAACTATCCTTCTTGTAGGACGACATCCTGGATCTCCTCAAGCGGTTAAGCTCTTTTAGAGGAACTTAGCTTAGATACCAATTGTTAGATTTTGGGCAGACAACTGAGAGGGGGGTGAATCAGTTGTCCAAAACTTTCTTCTAATTAAACAATTAAATCCACTTTGTAATTCAGTAGCATAATAATAAATCAATCATAGAAACATAATGCACTAAATCAAGAGCTGAAACACATTAACACATAAGACACCAAGATTTTGATGTGGAAAATGTGGTTAAGGGAAAAACCACAGGGTGATTAACCCAAGATTGTATTCTCTGTTAGAAGAATAGAAAGAACAAAATGGCACATGCCAATTAGGGCTCACTACTTGAGCACACTGCTCACAAGAGGCTCACTACCTACAAGAGACACACTGTCTATAGAATAATAAGTATCCCATACTTGAACTGGAGAATAGAATCTTCACCATGCTTCAGTCAGTTTGATTTAAGCTCAATACTCTACTTTGCCTTTCGCTCTGCTCCTCTCTACCACACTCTCATCGCCACACAACTACTTTGAAATGACTTTACAACTTATTTATACAAGACATCGACTTAGGAATTATCATCTAAGTCGGCATACATTACAGAGCAAGTACATTAATACAACATGACTTATTACAAAAAGAATTCATGCGGATCAACACACTATCAGCTACACAGATCTGAGACTTCAATATTTCTTTGGGAACACGCCATTCTTCACAGGACACCTTCCAGATCATCCGCAGGATGTGTAACTCATCTGGTCAGCCAGACTTAAGAACATCATCATCTGAAAGTAAATCTTTAATTACGAGCTGAATCTTCAATGCGGACCATCAACACAAACTGGACACAACCCAAAGACCTCCACAAGCTTGCCTGAGACATCAAGAACATCCACACTACTTCTTACTGAAATCATTCTCTCCTTCATCTGAAACCTCAAGAACACAGTCAGTCATTACTATCATATTGGAATAGATGCTTGCGGACTTCCAGACCATGAACCAATTGAGTTGTCACTTCACATTGACTTCCTAAACACTCCACCAAATCCACAGAACAAGATATTTCATTTCTAGATCTCACCGGACCTAACTATATCACTCTGTCACCTCTGAACATATGCTAGAACCAGTTTTACTTAAGTGGCCATAACTTCTTTAGATCTTCATGTGGACCTCTGAAATCTTTATTGGATCATCTTAAGACATATATCTACAAACCCTTTGAAGCGCATCCTCTTATCTTCATCTTAACAGGAATCTTTACCTCACTGTCTTCACTGTTCTTCTCTGTTCCTGATTAGGACTAATTTTCTCAATATCCTTAGCACACAGCTCATCCAATCATTATCGTTAATGTAACAGGAGTATGTTGACATCAATGACAACACCGGTTAGGCCCATACTTGCAACAGCCTCTGCGTCATCACGTAGGCAAGGCCATTTAGCAATGAGCCCCCAAGATACTAGGTCAGTCCTTTAGAGTCCGTCCCACCAATAAGGATTGTGGAACCTTTTACTGACCATGCATACAAGCACAAGCAAAACCCACTTTCAAAATAGAAATCTTGATGCAAGACATCAACCTATCCAACGCAAAGCAAACAAGTACCTCACGCACTCAAACTGATTCTATCTAAATCATGGCAAGAACAACACATCTAAATGCAAGAAGGTTTTGTGTTTGATCAGGTTAACTTACAGAGTCTTGATTTTTTTATTATGTCTTCCTATGCTACTCGAGGATGCCAAAAGCTAGAGATGCTATGATGGGGGCATAATCATTTTCTTTGTCTATTGTTTGTGGATTAATCTTTAGTAATGTGAAGCCTTATCTAACAAGATGATCAACAAAAGATCATCGAGGACTTCGAAGGTCTTAGATGAACAGGGGCAATCCTTATTTGTTGGTACGCAAGAAATACTCAGGTCATCTTGGTTCAATTGTACCTCGATGCTTGTATTAAATTGCTAAATCAAAATCCATGTAAGCGATACTCAAGTCATCTCGGTTCTGTGATACCTAGATGCTTGTATTTTCTTACAACATTTTAAATCACCCAATGATGAAATAAGCACTTCAAATACTTGCAAAATCAAGATGGAAAAACCATTTCACATCCATATCATATCCATTTATGTCCATATTCCATGCAATAAAAATTCCTATGCAGAGTATCAATGTTTACAAATAAAAGCTTGAGAATCCTTCTATTGAGTCATTCTTCTATCAATCATTGTATCTCTTGTAAATAGTTCTAGCTGTCAATTTAAGCAATGGTCAAAATGCAATTCTATCCTTAATCCATACCGATTGAGTCAAGTTAGTCTTGTCAAATGATCCAATCACAATCAGTGGTCTTGATCCTTGTCTAGTCGTAAACCAGCTCAATCAGTTATAATCAATCAATTGTCTTATACAGGTTGTGACATTGTTGAAATTAGACCAATACATGCATCTTACATGACATGTTTCATTTCTTAAAACCAGACACTATCCTTCGTGTTGCTCTAGGGATCTATCATTCCCTGCCATGACAACACTGTCGTATATCAATATCAATTAATCATTGGTTTACTACCTGACAGTGGCAATACCTTGTTTGTTCTTGTATCATTTGTGCATATTTGCTAACTTGCTTGTGTGTGTTATCATTTTATCTTGCACAGCATGTCATTTGGCTCTTTCTTCATCCATTTTCTTCAATCCTAACCTATTTTTCACCTTCTTAATCGTGAGATTGTCCATCTCACGCCTTCTGCCTTCTTCCTCTCTAATCTCCCGAGGGGGCATCCTATCGTCATAACCTATACCAGGGACAAACTGGGGCATGTATCATTATTAGAAATTTATTCTTTGAAACAACGTGATAAAACACATTGGTTCAAAGAGGGGCAAAATGTATACACCTAAAATTGGCTCATGTTGAATTAAGTAAATATTTTAATATTTATCTTAATTCTTATTCTTCTATCAATTAAATAAATATTCTAAGTTTATTTGATTGGTTCATTATCCCATAATTAAATAAAAATCAATTTATTTAATTAAATTCCCTAAATTCTTCTAATGTCTCACATAATTAAATAATCCTAAATTATTTAATCAATCCTAATTTCCTCTATCCTAAGTCCTAATTCCATAAATTCCACCTCACCATGTTGCACATGTAATTAAATATTTTAGATATTTAATTAGCTAATATTCCCTCACCCACATGTCCTATTTATCCTCTAGTCAAATTAGTTAACTCATCAATCAAATCAGTTAACTAATTAGTCATTTGAGTTCACTAATCAATCAATGCACTTGATTGATTGGTCTATTCTGTTAACTCCCCTAATGCATGAAGAAGCTTAGACACTTGTCCTCTTTCTATTCGTGTACATTACTCAACCATTCTCAACCATTGATCTTCTTATTTATTCTCAACCATTGATCTCTTCTCTTCTGAGTCTATAAATTGAACCTTATTCCTCCACTTAAATCATCCAAGCTTTCAGTACAATTACTCTGTCGAATTACCAGTGCACCTTTAGCACCCCCACTATCATACATTTACTTGAAATCACTTCCATTTCTTTGAAGCACATCTTCATAGTAATAAAGTATCATAGCCATTTCTCCATCGCCATCTTGAAGAACGAAGCAAGGAAGTGTGCTTCTTGAGGGAAACTTTCATCACAAAAGATTGATAGAGACTAGGCAAACAATGGAAGCCGCAGGATAACAAGGTTTTGTGTGAGGTTTGTGCTTTATTTGTTCAATCTTGTTATTCTCTATTTATATTGATGTTCATTGGTTTATTAATGGTTTTATGCTATTAACAACATTTTCTGATAACAATACTGATTCACCCCCGTCTCAATATATCCTTGTGTTCTAACAATTGGTATTAGAGCAAGGTTCCTTGTTGCAGTCTAACAGATGAAGGTGGATCTTGGAATAGAACACATGGCTCATAAGGAGTCCTCTTCTAAAGCTCCCATGTTTGATGGAAATAACTATGATTTCTGTAGTGTAAGGATGGAAGCTTATCTTACCTCACTAGGGTATGATGTCTGGAGGGAAATTGAGACTGAATATGTTGAACCCAATCATCCCATTACAAATTCAGATGTGATGAAGGTCCATGAGAATAATGCCAAAGCTAAGAATGCAATCTTAAGTGGTTTGACTAGTTCAGAGTTAGTCAAGGTTGTGATGTGCAAAACTACAAAGAAGATATGGGATAAGCTCAAATATCTCTATAAAGGATATGAAACCATAAAGGAAGCCAAACTGCAATCCTGCAAAATAGTATTTAAGAGTCTAAGGATGAAAGAAGAAGAAAACATTGCTGGCTACTTACACCGAGTTGATGAAGCTATGAATGGAATCAGAAGCATGGGTGAGGATATTGCTAAATCAACGGTAGTAAAGAAAATCCTGAGATCCCTCCCTCATGGATTTGATTCAAAAGTTTCTGCAATAGAAGAAGCTAAAGATCTAAAGAAGCTCACCATGGTAGAACTATTTGGGTCTCTCACTACCTATGAAATGAGAAATGAATTCATAGGTCCATGCCAAAAAGAAGATGCTTTTAATGTTGTGAAGAATGAAGGAACATTTGACATATTCAATGAAGTTGAGGAAGAAGAAGCACCTTTTGTAAGAAAGCTGAAAAGAGGGTCAGGTAAATATAAAGGTAAGCTACCTTTCAAATGTTTCAAATGTGGTAGAATTGGTCATTATGCCTCTAAATGTCCTTTTGGAGAAGGTAAGAATAGTAGCAAGGGGTTTAAGAGAAATAATTTTCAAAGGAACCTTCTTTCAAAGGAAGACTACAGCTCTGCAGAAGAAGTAGATCACTACTCATATGATGAAGATAGAGGGGAATCTCTATTCATGGCCATGATGATATCAAATGATTTAGAGAAGACTGTAGATAAAGAAGAAGGTGAAGTTTATTTTGAAGGTGAACTTGTTTCTGCTCTTGAAGACTTAGACTGTGCAAGGAAGCAAAACCAAAAACAAAGAGCTGTGATTGAAGCCAAGACAAAAGAATGTATAAAACTTGATAAATAAATTTAGTTACTCAAGAAGGAGTTGAAGATGGCAAAGCTTGGAAGTCCAGATGATACAGAATGTATAGATCTCATCTTACCTCAAGCAAGATCTCTTCATGCAAGACAATATTTCTCCATGAATAGGTTCAATCATGTCTTTTTTGGTTGTTGTTTTATCTACAATAAATTTGGTCATAAATCTATGGATTGCAAGTTTGTAATGAATAAAAGAAATATTGTGAATGTCAATATGGTGTGTCAAATTTGTAACAAGTTTGGACATATAGAAAGATATTGCAGATATGGTTTGGTAAATTTAGAGCCTCTGATAACTGATGTCACTAAGCAAGACAAGGAAAGTAACAATGGAATTGAGAACTCAATGATTGTTCAAACAACATTTCATGCTAAAGGACAAACCAATCTCTAGTAATAGACAATGGATGTACAAATCATATGATAGGAGACAAAAGCAAGTTTATTAATCTTGGCAAGTGGGATGTTGGACTGGTTAGTTTTGGAGATAACTCTTCTGCAAAGATCACTGGAAAATGCACTATAAGAATTGATGGAAAGTCTCAGACACATGATATTTTCTATGTAAAAGGTCTTAAGCATAATCTTCTCAATGTGAGTCAAATGTGCAACAAAGGATATAAACTCACATTTTGTGATCAAGGGTGTGAAATCAGAAAAGTTAGAAAATTGGTGGCAGTAGGCTTTAGGACAGAAGGCAACTTGTATAATTTAAAAGGGGTTAATGAGAAGTCCTGCCTACTAGGGCAAACAAATGAGTGAGTTCAAGTGCTTAAGATTCTGAAGATCTGGGTTCACTTCAAATGAGTTTGTAGAGTTCTATCAAGAACATGGAATCAAAAGGAACTATGCAGCTGCTAGAACTCCTCAACAAAATGGTGTTGTAGAGAGAAAGAACAGGACTATCCAGGAGATGGCCAGGACAATGTTGAGTGAAGCTAAACTACTTGATATATACTGGAAAGAGGCAATTCATACCACAGTCTATATTGTTAATAGGGGACAACTAAGAAAGCACAACACCAAGACCCCTTATGAACTTTGGAATGGAAGATCTACAACAATCAAGTATTTCAGAGTTTCTGGAAGCAAATTCTATATCAGAAGAGATGAAGAAGGTCTTGGAAAATTTGACTCTAGAGCAGGTGAAAGTATTTTCCTTGGCTACTCAACTACTAGAAAATCCTACAAATGCTACAATAAAAGAGTAAGGAAGATAGTTGAGAGTGCAAATGTAAAAGTAGATGAAGAATCACATCAAAGTTCAGTTGAACAAGAGGACGGTTGGTTAGATGAACCTGCCTGCACAGAGGAGATTGAAGAAGTTGAAGAAAAGGAAGAAACTCTAGAAAAGAATGCTAAGACCCCAGCTAAATATGTTTAGAAAAATTATTCAGAAGATCAGATCATTGGAGACAAGAATGAAGGAGTTCAGACAAGAAGAAGATTTGCAAGAACAAATGAACATGTAAACTTTGCTTTGCTGTCAAAAATAGAACCTAAAATTTTTAATGAAGCTAGAAAGGATGAAGGATGGACACAAGCCATGGAAGAAGAACTGAATCAACTTGGGAGTTGGCACCAAGGCCTGCAAACAAGAATGTGATAGGAACAAAATGGGTTTTCAGGGACAAGCTGATTGAAGATGGAGAAGTGGTCAGGAACAAAGCAAGGTTAGTTTGCAAAGGATATTCACAAGTTGAAGGAGTTGACTATGAGCAGACATTTGATCTGGTGGCAAGAATGGAAGCAATCAGAATGGTTCTTGCCTTTGCAGTACATAAGGGATTCAAGGTATATCAGATGGATGTTAAATCTGCCTTTTTGAATGGTGACTTGGAAGAAGAGGTCTATATAGAACAACCAGATAGTTTTTAGTTATAAGAAGATCCAAGCATGGTGTGTAGACTCAAGAAGGCTTTATATGGTCTCAAACAAGCCCCAAGGGCTTGGTATGCAAGGTTGGACAAGTACTTGCTTCAGCAGGGTTTCAAGAAATATACCACAGATAGTAATCTTTACATCAAAACATAAGGTGAACAAATTCTAATTGTTGCTGTGTATGTTGATATAATCTTTTGTTGATGTGATGAGATGTGTAAGAAGTTTACAGGAGAGATGCTGAAAGAATTTGAGATGTCTATGTTAGGAGAACTATCATTCGTTCTCGGGCTCCAAATTTCTCAATCAAATGAAGGCATCTTTATCTCTCAAGAAAAGTATGTTAAGGAAATGTTGAAGAAGTTTGGAATGGAACATTGCAAGCCTATGAGTACTCTTATGACAACTGGTTGCCACTTGAGTAAAGATGACGAGTTACCTGAAGCTGATCAAACTCAGTACAAATCTATGATTGGTGGCCTACTATACCTAACAACATCAAGGCCTGGCATTATGCAAGTTTTATTTTTGGTTGCAAGATTTCAAGATGATCCTAAGGAAACACACGTGAAGGTAGTCAAGAGAATATTTACATACTTGAAGAGCACTCAGGAACATGGATTGTGGTATCAAAAAGGCAATTACTTTTCTCTGAGTGCTTATACTGATGCTGATTGGGTAGACAGTGTTGATGATAGGAGAAGTATCAGTGGAGGAACTTTCTTTTTGGGAAACAAACTGGTGTCATTAATTAGAAAGAAGTAGGATTTAGTGTCCTTATCAATTGCAGAGGTAGAATATATTGTTGCAGTAACCTACTATACTCAATGGTTGTGGATGAAGCAAACACTGAAGGATATCAAGGTTGTATATGATGAGCCCATTCTTATTCTTTGTGATAATACAAGTGCTATCAATATTTCAAAGAATCTAGTGATGCATTCTAGGACCAAGCACATATCTACTAGGTATCACTTTTTGAGAGAGAAGGTTGCAGATCAAGAAGTCATACTAGAGTATGTGCCTACAAAGGATCAAGTTGCAGATATCTTCACCAAGGCACTTTCTAAGGATACTTTTGAGTATCTTAGACAAAAGTTAGGGGTTGTTGCCCCTCCTAACTGATGCATAGATGATGCATCTATCAGGGGGAGAAATTCAAGATATATTTTTATCCTTGGATTTATGGTGGCTACCTCTCAAGGGGAGAAGGTAGGCAAGAGGTTTTGAAGAATAACAAGAATTGATTAGTCAGGGTGAGCTAACAGGTAAGGAGAAGTAAAAGAATAATCAAGAAGAATGTAGTTCAGAGGAAGACCATGAACCCTTTGTCCTTGATGTCAAAGGGGGAGAAAATTGCATATCAAGTCAAGTGTTGCCATCAATGCCAAAGGGGGAGATTGTTGCACTTGTGTTGTCATTGATGTCAACAGTGTGAGATTCAGATGTGTTATAAGTAGTGCTGGAATGAAGAAGGCTGGAAGTAAAGTGAACAAGAGGTTAATGTCAAAGGAAGTTTTTGGCAATATGGTCAGAGAAGAAGACACAAAAGATAGATCAGAGATTAGAAGGGTAAGAAAATGAATGCCATCAATATCTCCTAAAGTAGTGTAGACAAAGAGTGTACTAACATGAAGATTCTTTCTTTATGAAAAGAGTTTGTTGTTGTTATATGAAGTTAAGAATGAAGTCTCTGATGTGGCAAATACTATATTCATTATTTCTTGAGGAAAAGCATTGCTTTAGTCTTGAAAGAAAGATTTAAGGTGTCCAAGGCACTAAAGTTTTCACAAAATAAGCTCAGGAGAATGCTTCACATTCCTCTGCATTTGATGGTACAACCTTGCTGTTTGGGAGCTGATCAGAGACGTGTGAAGATTGTATGTTCTAGATTTTAGATCCTGAAGATTAACGCAAAAGATTCTAGAGCTCACAAAGTGAAGACAATTGTTTAGAGATGATGCAGTCAGGATGTGTCTAGGAAATGCTCTACATTTCTCTTCCTTTGAGGTTGTGATCTTGCAGTTTGAAGAATGATTATTTATAGATGAGAAGATGATAATATTCAATCTTCGACTACTAAGATGTATCACAGAGGTTCTCTGGGGTTAGCAGAACAAAGACACATCTTGTTGTTGACTAAGGTTGCCTGGAGGAGAAAGAAAAAGCCACTGCATTCCACCGCCATTTATCTTTTGGATTTGAGGGCTAGAAGATAAGTTTAGATATTCAGATGGATGATTCAATTCAAGTTTTAGGTGCTGAAGTGCACTGCAAGTTGATTTTTCAATGTTCTTTCTTAAGACTGTGTGTTAAGTGTTCATTTGTGATACCAGGCTCAGTTTATGCTTGTTTGCACTAGAAAGAAAACATATATTTGTTGTGTGGTTACACAACACACCCCATTTTGCCTTTACAAAATAGGGACCCAACTTTTCTTGCTGCTTTGGCTTGTTTATTTTCTGCTTTTGGGCAGTTTGGTAAAATCAGTCATGCATGTAACTTTGTAAGAGGGTGGATTTGTCACCATGATGAGGTTAGTTACCAAAGTTAGTAGTTCCCATTATCAACCTCACGGTTGGAAAGTACGCAAAATTCCAAGCAGGTTTGTCTTTTAGATCACCCCAAAATTGTCTAGGGGAAGAGAGTTATGTTGAGTCAAAGTTCGGTCCAACCTGATATCCCGAGTAGGCATGGGGTCATATTTCAAACATCATTCATATTAGATAAGATCACCTTGATATAGGATTATCACCTGATAATCACACGGTTCATGATGTGCGGATGCCAACTTCAAGTAAGAGCCGATATCTACCTGTCAAAAGACTTTAGTTATTTCGTGGGGGGTCATATTTTTTAACATCAATCATCTTACGAATATCACCCTCTTTGCATATATCATCCTATGTCAATATGATGGTGACATCATCCAAGTCCAATGAATGAAGGAAATCATGCTAATGATGACGTCATTGTTCCATTTTACCCGCGGACAGTATATATCCAATATCTGCAATATTCTTTAATATGATGATGACGTCATTAAAATATAGTAATTAAACAATGTTACCAACATAATGATGTCACCTTGATCTTTCTCGAAGGGGGGGTCATTTTATCTTTGGGGTCATATTTTGAATAGCCCCTGATCTTAATTTCATGACCCAATATACATATGGTCAAACGTTCACCATATCACCCGATCCTTTGCATTTAGTTTTGTTGCTCAAAGGCGGGGGCATTTTATCTAGAGATGGTCATATTTTGAATATCCCCCAATTTTTCAAATATCACCCCTTGTTTCCTAACATTAAATGCACATTAAATGTGGTAGATGAATTCCCGCCGATTACAAATATAAATTGAACATTTGGCAGTGTCCACGGATTCCCTACAGATGATCAATGGATTTGATCAAGAAAATGCATTTTTACCCTAATTTGTCCTATTGATCTGCTTTAAAGGTAAAATTTGAAGGTTATTTTCATTTACCTTGCAAAAAATTGAGAAATTACAGAGCTCTGAAGTCAAACCCTCTAACAGCTACCTATCAGTGGATCGGATCCTTCAACGTAATGGAACGGGTGATCTTGAGCGTCTATAGCCATTTTCCGTAATCAGTCATCTAATCTAGGAGGAAAGCATTGTCAGGTAAGTAACTGTAAACCCTCTTGTTGTCATTTTCTATGTTTTTAGGTAAATTATTTTATCTTTCCTGTGGTTTGGTTTCGTGATAAGGCATATCATGATGAAGTAAAGAATAGTATATAGAGTACGCATGATATAGAAGTACATGATGTTGTAGAAATGAATGTGGATATTGTAGGGTAAAGCATATCATGTGTATTGTAGGAAGCCATGGCAGACCTCAGAAAGAATAGGTCTGAGGTAGAATTCCTCAAGACCATGTTTGTTCAGCCTAAAGAGGTGCAGTTTAAATACAGAGTTATTGGTGATACACACCAAGGAGATACGGACCTGGCAGTATGGTCAACAAGAGTAGATCATGATAAGGACAATACCATCCTGGATGGGGTATATGTCTCAGGTATGTGGCATGCAGCTGGTTTTCTATATGCTATGGATACCCTGGAGCTGGTAGTAGAATGCGTTATAAATTACAACGCTAGAACCAGGCAAGTTGAGAAGCATGGAAGAATATATGCATACTTCTCAATCAAGGGCATTACCGCCACTTTCAATCTACCAGTTGGGAAGAAGGTAGTGAGTTTGGACCTACACAACTAGAAACAGAATATAACAACAATTAGAAAAATGCAAGGAAGAGGATCTACCAATGGAGGTCAAAGAGCAGCACCTATGTTGCCTCAGCCAAATTACCCGTGCATCTGTATAAATTTTATTTTGATGATGAGTACCAATATATGATTTCCCTGCTGAGAAGGATGACTGGTAAACCTCATACTAGAAATTTTGAGAACTAGATGTTTGGGATCATCCAGATGGTCTTATATGCAAACAACATGCCACTATGGGCTAAGATCATCAGTGACACACCGGATGAGGGAATGAGGAACCTAGGAGGACAAACATGCTTATTTTACATGACCTCATATGTGGTATACTCATGTGCATATAAAGGAACTTTTGATGCTTTAAAGACAGTGGGTAAGATTGGTGGTGATGCTGATGATGCACACATCTGGGATCATTATCCCCAATTACAAAGGAAAGGTTACCTCCTGGACTACAAATTGGTAAATGATGCATTCTTTATGCATCTGGTCAGAACCATGGAGGAGGACAGGACTAAAAGGTTGAGCATGGAAGCTCAAGAAGTTGTTTATCGGCATGGAGCTTGGTTTATCTAGTTTGCCACTTTCTCATATATCAAGATAGAGGGGTTTGAAGGACAACCTCTTATGTTGCCAAGATACCCTACTGATGGGGTTGTCTTGATGAAATTTGTCAAACAAATATCTACAATAGTTGAAGCCTACAAGGCACAAAAGAAGATACCTCCAGTTTTATTTCCAGTATCCATGGGCTGATATATGTGCTCAGATTTAGAGAGCATAAAACATGTCATCGGGGGGTAAAATTGATGTATTTATAGCCATTTCCCTTAGCTAGATCATATGATCCTGTTGATGATTATTTTTACACATTCATAACAAAAAGTTAAAATTCATAAGATGAACCTAACTATCTTGAAAGATATGAAGAAATCAATTAAGATTACTTAATCCCAAGTTTCCATATGGTCAGATCTTGACCTGTTGGATAGTTCAGTAGGTTACTATGAAGCTGTAATATGCAAGGGGCCTTACGTGATTTAAGGTGATTGCTAACTTACTGGACTCTATTTATGCAAATTGTTACAAATATTAATAAATTATCTATCTCGTTGCACAAATCTGTTACTGTATATCAAAGCTTTGAATGATTTATGTTAAAACATGCTTTTCCTTTCAAATATGTATAAAGATTGCCAAATATCAACTCAATTGCTCTTAATTCCTTCAAATGTTAGACAATCTCCTTAAGATTTCTGCGTTTAAGCTAAGTATTTCAAAGTTTGGGAAAAGTTAGAGAAAATTCAAATTCAACATCATTTGCTATAGGATCTAAATGCTTTGTTATGTACATGATAAGGATTACAGCAAATTCAATTAAATCAACAGACTAAATCAATAATGCGAATATCCTGAGTATTTTCACGAATATGCATCCAAGATTGTGAGCTTTAAGAGAAATTGTTTCAAATATAAAGAAGAGCTAGAAGACACTCAGAGAATAGACGCAAACTTCCAGATTCGCTTATATTCAAAACACAGTCATAAATGATTTACAATGTAGAAATGACTCTTAGCTTCATTAATCAAATTCACAAAAACTTACAATGCTTTACAGATACAATAAGAAAGCTGGATGTTCCACGCATTCCTTAGTGCAGACATAGGCAACCTCCTCTAAACTAAAATACTCTTTCTACTCAAAGTTTCAGAATGAATTACAATTGCTAGCTAGTTTCTACAAATCCCTATGTAATAATATACATGCAGCAAAGTTCCTTATATAGATTTTGAACTTTCAAATTGCTATGGCTACACTTCCATCTACGGCTGAGATCCTTCTATTTTTGATCAACGATGCATCTTTGTCTCATAACCGTCTGCCAAAATATCTATTTGGCATCTTTTCCCTTCCTCAAAGGATGTTGTTGGAATCTTTACAAAATAAGATTCCCCTTTTCTTTATTGACTTTTTCCCGCCAAGTTCCCTATTTGATTTCTCACTTTTTTAAATATTTCTTGAAATTGCCGATTACACCTTCTACAAAGGTGCGGTCCCCTCCTGGACTCTTTGCCAAAATATATTCTTGCATCACAACTCCTTCCTTCAACTTCCTTTCTTTATTCTCTAAGCCCTTTCTTCTCTTCTGGTATTTCTTCATTTTACCACGCTCTTCCGTCAATGTATCTATCATCTGTTTGCTAAGATTGGCATCAGGGTTTTCTATGCATGGTGCAAATATGGCCTTGAACTCTGTTAATGCCCTTTCTAAATTGTACGCTGGCGTTTCCATACATTCATGTTGCAGGAGTCTTTCTGTTATATTTTTATGCATTTTGATCATCTCACCTGCTATCTCTTCTAGATCCTGTACAGCTGTTGTACATTTTTTCATATTATCCTCTTCAAATTTAAGCTCTAGTATTGTTTGTGGCACTTGATTTGCCAATGTAATAGTAAGTGCTTCTTCATTGATCAATTCTTCTGTTCTTTCTTCCACTTCTATCAATTGTTCAATTTCAGACCCGCATTCTTCTTTTCTTGTTTGGCACTTATGTGTAAGTATCATACACTTATTCTTTTCCTCTGTAACTATTTTCCAACCTCCCATAGCTTGCCTTATTGTTTTCTCACCTTTTTGCATAAAATCATTAAACCATGCATCAAAAATGTCAGCCTTGCACCTTTTATTCTCCATGCTTTTTATTTCTTCTTTTGATACTATTGCTATGTCAGTAGGCAATTCTGGCATTGTGGCATTGGGATCAAATATCCCTTTAATAAATTGTTGGAGTTGGATAATGTGTCCTTTCAAATAATCTTGCTTTTCTTTGTCCTTCTTCAGCATCTCTGCTATCACCTGGTGCATGTCTTCCCATTCATTAATATGTTGTTCTCTTGTGCTATGCCCCAAATCAAGATTCAATATCTTGTATTCCTCCAAGGATATTTCACCTTTTTCTTTTTCCTTTTGTGGTATAGCTAGGTTCAATGTTCTGGATCCACCTGGACCTCTCTAAATAGCAGACATTGTCCTAGCTTTTCTCTTTTCTTTTCTTGGAGTGGTCTTCTCACCTAATAAACTTTTAATGTCAATTGGTGCTAATTGTATCTCTTTTTATTCCTTCCTTATCTCTCCTTTTAACTAGGCAGGAACTTCCTTTATGCCTTCTGTAACTTTACCTTCATTAATTACTTCTTCATGTGGTCCTTCTGTTTCTACTTCCTCTTGTTGCTTTTGTTGTTGTTGTTGTTGTTGTTGTTCTTGTTGTGGCCCTTGTTGTTGCTCTGGTACTTGCTCTTCTTGTTGTGGAATTTGCTGTTGTTGTGGAGGCTCCTGTTCTTTTAATTCAACTTCATTTTCTTCTTCTTCTATCTCAGTATCTCTTCCACCTTCAGCCTCTTCTTCAAGAGCTTCTTCTTCTTCTGGTCCTTTTTTCTATATTTATTTGCTCTTCACCTGGCAGATTAACATCTTCTATTTGTTCCTTAGGTTTACTTTCATCTATCTTTTTTGTTGCCTCTGTACCCTCAATCATCTTAATTTCATCTTCCACTTTGTCTGCACTTTCTATCTGTATTTGTTCTATGTGTACAGGGGAATTTTTTTTTGTGCTATCTTCTTTTGTTTCCTTTCCTTGATCCTGCACATCTTCTGCATTCTTATCTTCTTCACTTGGCTCATCATATACATTTAGCATGTTTAAGGCATCCACCTCTGATGTATCTTCCTTTGTTTCTCCTTTTGCTAAAGCATGCCTTTCTGTGTTTGCCTCTTCAAGTGTTTCTTCTTTTTCAGCTTCTTCAATTTTATGTGCCTCCTCTTGCACATCTTTAATAATTTCTGGTGGAACCAAAGTACCAAATGGATATGTTGATCTAGTTTCCTCCTGTACTTTTTCTTCTTCATGTTCTGTACTGTGCTCCATTTCCATTTCAGCTTGAGTGCTTGGCTCATCTTCTTCACTTAGGAAATCACTTGAATCTTCTTCTATATCAATCACCTTTCCTTTATACATTGTTCTTCCCTCACTATCACTACTCTCAATATGCACAGTTTCCACAGTAGTTTGTTTGGCTTTATATGTTTCTAACCCTTGCAGCATTTCTCCAGCCAACTCTATTTTTACCTTAATAAATGTTTGTCCTGGTTCCAATGATGTGGAGGCACTAGCTATATTTTTCAGCTTTTCACCTACTTCTTGTGCTCCAATCACATTAACTAGTTTAGAGGTTTCACTTTTTGACAAACTTATGGGAATTGCCCTTCTGACTGGTTGTCCTACTACTTCCTTTGCAGCCTGTGCCTCTTTTGCACTTATTTCATGACTTATGGACTTTGCATCAACAAAAGTGTCCGATGCCATTGCTATTGTTATGCCTAAAGCATATGGGTCCATTAACGTAGCATTTTTATCTTTTTCCACAATTTGGTCTTCTACAATCTTTCTCTTCTTTTCATAAAAACACTGTAGGTCTTCACTGGGCTCTACCTTTCTTTTCCTTCCCTTCTTTGGATATGTGACTTCTTCACCCTCAGCTTTTAACTCTTCAACTCTATCTTTCAGCCATGTTTTTGAAAATAATATTACTGGTTTAGATAATACATCCAATGATGTGTTCCAAGTTTTTGACCAATCAGGCTCTGTAATAGGAGGCAACCTTGCTTTTGCATAACTTTGATGTAACAATTGATCATCATCTTGAACCTCTAGAGGAACATATTTATTACCAAGAGATTTCATTTGCTCAATAGTTAATCTTTTGTGAGCCCTTTTCCTCACCTCCCTGTCATTCTGGCAATCAGCCCAAAAAACTTCAATGTGTACCTGATGTTTATACTTTTTATCCACAAAGTTCTAAATTTTGTGAAAAGGATCAAACCTTCTGACTAAATCAAATTCTTGAAATCCATAGTATCTCAATTCTTGTTCTAAATAACTTGCAACCTCTTCACTATAGCAAGAGTATCTACCAATGGCCCAAGGTAACTTTACATTTCCTTTGTTGTTAAACTTCTTCTTGTACATCCTGAAAATCCTCAAGTTCTGTCTTGAAAATTCCAACACAATTAGCTTATCAAAAGGATATCTGGGTAGCATAAATGGTTTCCCTTCAAATCCCTCAGTCCTTATATAAGTGAAATGCTCAAACTGTATGAACCATGCACTATGCAATCCAATTGCATCCTCTGCATCTTTAGATAATCTCTTGTCATGTTCTTCTCTTAACACTATTACCATGTAAGTATAGAAAACATCATTAACCAAAGCAAAATTCTTTAATGCATTCTCTTCCTATAGGACAGGGTAGTGTTCATACACTAATTTCTTATTTGGACCATTTCCTAAGGTACCTACCCTTTCTATTCCATGAATGTAGTGTCTAATTTCTGAAGCACATGAGTATAACACATAAGAGGACAAATAAAAGGGCAAGATTTTCTGCTGTCTCATCATGGCCTACCTCCAAATAGCTATGCTAATTGCCTTGGCCCAATAAATTTTCCCTTGCTCCTTTTCTCCTGCTCTTATGAATTTTAACTTTTGTTATGAATGTGTAAAAACATCATCAACAGATCCTTATGGCAGGATGCAGAAGATATTAGAAAAACTGATACATTAGAAGCATCTAGAATATTTCTAGACTGATTGCGATGATGAGGCTGAGGTGAGAAGAAGAAAATACCAAAGACTCACCTAGAGTGAAATAAAAAGCTTTGACTACATCTCGGTGCCAGTACAGCTGCAGAAGGATGATGGGAAGATCGTGTCCAATGAATATGAGGAGAAAAAGGTGTACAATGACACCATATCAGCTCCAGATCTTACATAGCAGGAGGATATATCTTTAGATCAGCTGACAAGTGGGGTGATCCAGCTAACCGAAGCCTGGGTGGATGAGGAGATAACCAGATTAAAGAAAAGGGGTGTTGCCCTTACAATTGATAACAAGAGGAAGAGGTAGGAAGTATCTGATGAGGAATATGATGATTTCCTCACTGAGAAGAGAAAATCCAACGGGGAAAGATTGCCTATAGAAAAACAAAGGAAAGGTCTCCCTAAGGGTAAGAAAAGTGAAGGTGAACCAAAGGGGGTGATAATTGAAAAGATTGCCACGTCAGCTGTAGGTGCATCTATGTTAGCTTAGGCATCTGCATCATTTGCAAAGCCTCTAATTGAGAAACCAAAGACTAAAAGAATTTTGAGGCCCATTGTTGAAACTACAGAGGTACAGGTAGAGGCCCAGACCCTGCAGCAGGAAGAAGAAGAGGGCATCCCTTTGGAAAAAGAGCAGGTAGATAAAGAACCTGGAGGTGATGACTTACAGGTAGCCAATAAGAAGAGGAGGGCGATGCCACTGATGTCACCACCCAAGAAGAAAAGAACAACCATGAGGGTGGATATTAGGGCTGACCCCATCATATTGAGAGGAGCTGGTGGTGAAGCTTTTAGAAAGGAACTGCAACATGATGTTCCTCTTCCCACCATAATAAAATTCAAAATGAAGAAAGCAAAGGAACAAACAAAAGAAGTATTTAAAGCAAGTCAGGGTGTTCCTTTCTCTTTGGAGGATACTGTGGACTTATCTGATGATGAGGTGGTTCAGAGTGTGGCCTCTCAACAAATGGAGACTTTGGTTTCCAATACTTGCATGACCCCTCATGGAACCCCATTAGCACAAATAGTGGTGTTGGAGGAGGCAAAGTAAACAGAGGAAGTAAAACAGGGTAGCCCAAAGAGGGTAGCCCAACAGATAGGGCTCAACGATTTGGTTGAGCAGGTGACTAGCCCTACCTTTGTAGATTTAACATATAGGGGTGATGTAAGCCCTAAGGATAAATCAGGTGCACCTGAGGAATCAAAGAAGACCTAAGTGGTGGGGCTTGTAGAAAAGGATGGTACTGCTCCTGATATGGGTCAACAACAACATGAGACACCCATGGAACCAAAAATAGTAGAAGTTCAACAGAAGAGTGAGGGTGATAAAGATATATTAGGTGCTAGTGTTGCTCAAACTCAGGTAGATCTAGGAGAAGCCTCAAGAGCAGAAGATAAATCAGGTCAGGAGGACCCTAAGCCACATGATATCAGTGCATTGGGTGGAGAACAAGAAATGACCCTTGATCAAGGTGATGCACAAGGGCAAAATACACAAACATCTAAAGATGTCAATATGCCACAGGATGAGAAAAACAATAAAGAAGATGAAAATTCAAAGGAGAGAGTACAAGATCAAGCACAGGATCAGAATGTGGAAATCCCATAGGATCCTCCTCTACAGAAGGCAACCCCTCAGTAGGAAGAAATTTAACAAGATCCCCCTCATGAAGAACTACATGAGGAAGAAATTAAGAAGGTGCCTTCTCCACCAATAACAAAAGTAGATACTAGAGAACAGGGCAGACTTGATATTGATAAAGTCCACCAAGAATCTAGAGGTGATGTGTCTCAGTGGCTAGAAAAGTAAATAGGTATGGAACAAGGGTCAAAAATTCAAGAGTTTGATGTTTCTACCTTGTTTGCTGAGACAATGATGAATCCAAGGAGGACGACTAGGTTAACATCAGCCATAAAGAGAGATCCTGCTACAGGCAGACGGACTGCTCAAGTAGCACTTCCCACATTTGGGAAGGAAAAAGGCAAAATTTAGCCTAGAGGAATTCTAAATCACAACTGTTGATTTGGGTTTTGCCAATGACAACCAGGAAGGTTAGGAGGGGAAGGATATTATTGATTCTTTAACCCAAAGGGTGAAGAAGGAGAAAGAGAAAAATAAAATGCATAAGGAGCACATTGCTCAGCTACATTCTTTCATAAAAGGGTTAATTAACCCTGATAATACACCAGTTGATCATGCAGTCCCATTGACTATCATATCATAGGAATAGGTCACCAAGTTAGACCTAATGAAACATGAGGCGATGGTCATGGAGAAGTGGATGCTATCAGCTCTCACTGGGGTTGAAGATGTATTGATAACCTCTCTACAAAGGTGGAATTATTTGAGCATTATGAAGAGAAAAGTAAATAAAATGCAGAATGATATAAGAAGATGATCATTCTAGTTGGAAAAGGACCTGACTGCTCTAAGTGAAATGAAGAGAATTGATCTACAAATTTTGATAAGCAGTAAAGTGTTGGATAATAATATTGCCCTGCTGATAAGCATATGGTATGAGGATATCAGGTTTGAGTGTGATATCTTGAAGAAGTGCAGCGGCAAGCTTAGGGATATTAGTGTTAAGTTGTACAGCATGATGGTGTATGAAGTAGAAATCCTTGAGGCCCTGGAAGGGAAAATAGAAGGCAAAATTGTGAATCAGGATGTAGACTTTTCTATTAAGGCTCTGCATGATAATTTTAAGTTAGTAGCAGGTGACCCTCTCACCCAGTTGATAGAAGAAGTAATGAATAAAATTATGGGGATAGGGGTTAAAGTAGAAACATACAACAAGAATTTGACCAGCAGGAAAGGTACGCTGGAAGCCCTCAAGGCTAAGTTCCAGTCTCATAAGCATGCAATAACAAAAGGCTAGAATCCAAGTTGGGGGAGAGGTTGACAAAATAGTACAAGCATATGAACATATTAGGACATCAGTAAAGGTCCACATACAAGAGGATGTATATCAAAGTGACAGTGATGCAAAAAGTGATGAAGATGAAGAGAACGATGAAGAAGAAGAAAATGAAGAAGAAGAACCTAAGGAATGAATGAAAATGCATTACTAAGTGAACAGATGCAGGAGGTACTCATAAATAATAAGTCATACAGATGGTTTCTAGCTGGCAACCTATGCCACGAGATAAAGTTGACTAAGTCATATAGGAGATTGTCAACCATTGATCTTAATAGATAAATCTTGACCATTGGTCAATTGTAATTGCCTCCTCAACTTATTCTATAAAAGGTACAGGGGTGTAATCTTTTAGACATTTGAAACATAATTGAAATCTGATTGCTTAAAAATCTAGGACTCATTTCAAAGTTGTTGTAAATGTACATGTTATGCATACTTAATGAAAGAGAAGCCATTTGATTACAAATCATCATAAAGCTTGAGTAGTGTGTGATTGAAATCTAGATATATGCATTGATTAATTGCGTCCCTTGGAGTGCTTTTTAGCCTACATGTATTGTTTTCATTCCTAGTTCCTTTGAAGTTAGCATCAACCATATCTAGTTGTGGAACATCCTAGTGACCTATGGTTTGATTTCTTCTCTCCATGAATGTATCTTATATGTATGTGATTCAATAACTAAAGGTTCACTAAAAGTAGAAGTATTCTTTTAAATTTCTTTGAATTTCATACAGATCATCTCCATAATTGCAAATAACATACAATCAAAAGAAAATAAAACATGAAATGTGTAGATATCTCGTAGACAATTGAAAATACTAAGCATATTTCGAGTAAAAGCATGTCAAATTGATAAATACCATGCAAATTTTGATAAATATCCATGAAATACATATAAATATTCATTTATAGACACATCATTTAAATAGATTTGCAGTGTAGAAGAAAGAGCAAGTTCATAATGATCAATGATCAGAAGAATTGATCAAACTTACAAATATCTTAGCAATCCTTGAATATAGAGTAGAATTAACCTCTATGTGGAGTGAATTTATAGGATACAATACAATACTGATAAGCTAGACAAATGTAAGACCCCTTGAAATGGAAAACAACATGTCACATCAACCTCTGAGTAACATCAGATGATCATGACCTGATCAACAGAGACTTGGAGTCATCAACCTATCCTAAGTTGATCATACTTTCCAAGATAATAAAGGTTTGTTGTGCAAAGTTTTATGCATGTTGTTATGACTAACAATCATCATCAACATAAATTGGTGCTAGAAGGAGGGCCTCTTCAGTAGATTTGGTTGATTCGATGACACAGAAAGAAAGGTAATACTCACACAGCTTTGTATTTCAAGTCGTGTGCAAAGATTTGTTGTTTTGAGTCCGTTTGTGCTTGTCTGTTGCAAAGTTTTCAAGATTGAGCGTAAATATTTCAAGCTTTGCGGTCGATCACTATGATATTCAAAAGACAAGTTCTCTTTCAAGTCTTTCTGCTAAATCTTTGAAGTAATTTGCTTAAGGGACCTGATATCCTGTTGCTTATGTCCAAAAGTCTCACATCACCTCATATTTGCATCATTTCTACAAATATTGCATAAATATCGAGTCAGTTTCAGATTATGGTCATCAATACATCTTTTGCTAGAGTGTTTTAGCTAACATTTACAGTAAATAAGCCAAATTTCCTTAAAATTCAAGAAATCCTGGCTCTCAGGCCAAATACCAGGTCCAGATCCAGTGGACTCTTTGAAGAATTGCCTATCCGGGGATTTAGACCTAGAACAGTAGATATTCATCATTCTCCTGGTTCTAGTACATTAGGAGCTTCACCAAAACACATTTCAATAACTCCTATTAGGTTACAAATACCTACAGGACCACTTGTCACTTCCCCAATCCAACCTCCACCAGTCACAATGTCATTCTTTACTGCAAAGTCACCTCTGACTTTCACTGCATATCATCCTTTACCTACAAAACCTTACAAGATTTGTCCTAAATATCATCCATATCAGGATGTTGATGATCACATTAGAACATTCAAGGAAGCCTGTTGTAGAGAAAGAATTGAACATCAAGATGTGGTATGCAGGTTATTTCCATTTTCCTTAGGGGAAGAGGCATATAGTTGGTATATCAATCTTGGTCAAGGTTCAGTCGGTTCATGGGCTGCCTTGGAGAAAGCCTTTAAAGATAGATTCAAAATACCTATAGATCCTTCAATGAATTATCATTTGTTTGCCACAATCAAGAGATTTGAGGGAGAACCTATTGCCAATTTCAATGCAAGATTCCAAAAGATGCTCTCAAAGCTAGTTGCTCCCTACACTGTAACAGATGAAGCTACTAGGAGTATATACTACTTAGCCTTAGATCCCCTGACTTCTATGTTTATCAGGAGAACACATCCTAGTGTCACAACCTTGACAGGAGCATTTGAAGAAGCTGTCAAAGTCAGTCAATAGTTGATTCCTGCTCCAACACCTAATATTGCATTTCCTACACTCCCTGTTTATCCTACATATCCTATTCAATAACAGACCAATGGAGCTATGATACCTCCAGTTGTAGTGCCAAGCCCTTTGCAGATACCTCCACTCAGTATCATGCCACCTCCAAATGGAAATGGTCAAATACTACAATATCCAGGACATACATAGGTACCTCAGGTTGTGGAACAGACTAATAACAATAACAATGGCTCTTCCTTTTTTAAACCTCAAATGGAGAATGTAGTAGCCAAAGTTTAGGAAGAAAAGGAAGAAATTAAAGAGATATTAGCACAACTAAGGAAACTCACCACTAAGATCACTCATTTGAGGAGTCAGAATTTCTATTCTCAACCAAATCAGAATAGAGGTTATGCCAATGATAGATCTAAATATCCTGATAGGGGATACAATAACAACAATGGTAACAATAATCCCCCTAGACAACCTAGAGTGTGGAACACTAGGACAAACAATGGTTCTCTACCATCACCCTTAGATAATTAGCCTCCTAGTAAACCTAAGCAGACCACTAGAGTGAACTTGGCAGAGGCAGCTCTTACAAATTGGTGTAGGATACATAATACCAATGCTCATGTAGAGCTGGATTTTCCTCAATTTAGGATAGCCGCTAGTATATTCCAAACTGAAGTATCTAATACCGCAGATAATCCACCTTGTGTTGAAGGAAATGAAATTATCCCATGTGGATATGATTATGCTCTTGTATTAGAAAGTTTCATCAATCATCCTCATTAGTAGACAATGTCACCTCATGAGAATTACACTTTAGCATGTGAAGAGTTAGCTATGGATTTTGAAACCAATTATGTTTTTCCATTTGAAGATGAAAATGAGCCATTAGTTGAACATGAAGAAGTACATGCTTATCAGCAGTAGTATCAGAGTAGACATAATTACAACCTAAGGAATAACTCCAACTGACCTGCTGGTCCTTTGACTACACCTTTGCCTCCAAATAATTTCAACACTCCTCCTGATCCTAAGGCAAGCAATAACCCTAGATTTCCTAAAGTTAATGTTTAGTACTTAGCACCACAAAATACAATACCAAAAACTAGCAATCCGCCTCTTGAGTCTGATAAATTGGTCACATACTTAGCAGATGAAATGAAAAAGATCAATATCAGTCTATCATTGTCAGAATTACTCAAAACCCCAACTATTAAAAAAACTTTCATGAAATCCTTAGATGATCCTACTCCAAAAGAGGATAATCACACCTCAAGTCAGACTAGGAATAAAGATCATGCCATTAAGGATATTAATGTTAAACACAAGACTCCATCCACTGTTCAAGTTGTAGAGACTTCACACATGACTCTTTACAGAGATAAAACTAAGTCACCTCCTTTTCTCCTTACCATAAGGATGTTTAGTAAAAATTTGCATAATTACTTAGTAGATTCAGGTGCATCTACTAATGTAATGCCTCTATACATATGTAATGCCTTAGGGTTGCATCATGCTAAATCACTGAAGAAAGTAACACAATTAGATAAAACAGAAGTGAGTTTCATAGAAGAATTGACTCACATCCATATACAGTTAGCATCAGATCTAAGAATCCAATACTACATTGATATTTAGGTAGTAGATATACTAGATACCTATGGGATGCTGCTTAGCAGGGATTGGTCAAAAACACTCAATGGATACATGTCCATTGATTTTAGTCACATGTGGTTACCTTGGAAAGGAATACCTAACCAGATAAGGATAGATACTGAACCTCGCATGAAACATATGATCATTGGATACAATAAAACAATGAGATCATGTATGTAGATGTGGAACCCGGAGTGTATTCCATCAGACCTCAAACCGTCAAGATAGAGGAGATCCTCATGTATGATGTTCATGTTCATAATGACAATCTTCAGGATGATAGAATAATTTTAGAGTCTGATTGTAGTCTTGAAAATGAGATAGAAATAGACCACTTCAAGAACTTTGAAATGCACTTGTCCAAAGAGGTGCAACACTACCAATTATTAAAAATATCTGTTCAAGATGTTCTAATTGAAGGATGGTGCAGGTTACATGATGAAGCGCATTCTAAAAAGACCTGTGATGCTTGCTTAGACATGATGGAATTGGAACAAGCGTGCAGTGAGATGGCATCATCATAATCATCCAGGGTAAGTTCTACAGATAGTGATAGTGATACTAATTTTTGTCTATCATTTGCAGGAACAGAAGAAAGCTCATATCATGATGAAAGTCCTATTCATATGATAGAAGAGCTATTGGCGTGTAGCGAGAGTAATTCTAAAAGTAATAAGAATATCACCCCAACAACCAATTGCTTGGTTGAATCAAATTATGAAATATATAATGAAGATGGAGACAGTAATTTGTCCAAATTTGAGGATTTTTTATCAAAACAAATTTAGAAGATGATATAGCAGCAAAGATCCCCACAGGATGTTCTAATTGAGGGATGGTGCAAGTTACATGAAGCACCACATTCAAAAACTACTTGTTCATTATGTTTGCATATTCTAAAAAAGTAGATTCTACCCTGTTCAAAAGATCCTCCTTTTGATGACAAAGAAGAAAAAGGAATATCAGCTTCACATCAGCTAGATAAGGTGAAGTTTGATAAGATTGAAACACCAAAATTAAGATGGATATTAGGTGGTGCAGCTGCTAGAGCTAAAAAGAAAAGAGAAGGCCCAGACAAACCTTTAACTGAAGATAAGCCATGGATCCTCAGGTTTGATGGATCTAAATCAAAACAAGGGGCTGGAGTAGGAATAGATCTTATTGATCCAACTGGTAAATCCTACTTAGCAACATATAGATTGCAATTCCCATGCACAAATAATGTGACAGAGTATGAAGCCTTGATCCATGGGATATTGTTTACACTCAGAAAGAAACTAAAGATTCTGCATGTCTATGGAGACTCAGAATTGGTAGTAAGACAAGTAAGAGGCATATATTCTTGTAATTACAAGAAGTTGTTAATTACAGACACAGGGTATGAGATCTGATAGAATATTTTGATGCATTTAATATCACCCATGTGCCTATAGAACAAAATCACAGGGCAAATGCCTTGGCCCAAGCCGCAAGTACTTTGGAACCATTATCCATATCTGGTTTGAAGAGATTTTTAGTTGAATTAGTGTTAGTACCTTCTATACCGGAAAATGTAGCTAACCTTCAAGTGTTTGATGATGACCAACATATTTTAGACTTCATATCTAATAGAGATGTGTTTGATACACAGATCATAGATGAAAGAAATGTGGAAGATCATACCTGGGAAGAAGAAGAGATCATAGAGCTGCCCAGTAACAAGATTCCCAAAGGAATGATAGAATTAGAAAGAGCATTTGATTTAGATAACATACTGAAATAGAAAGATCTCCCTAAAGCAGATGGAGGAGACTATTCACTAGTTAACATAGGACATGATGTAGAGAAAAGGAATGTCTTGATTGGAAAGGTTTGTACAAAGGAAGAAATGGTAGGGATAACCCAAGCACTTAAAGATTATATTCATGTTATTACCTGGAGATATGATGAGTTGAAAACTTATGATACTTCGATCATCACTCATACTATACTATTAAAACCAGATGTCAAGCCCTTTAGACAAAAGCAGAGACTCGTTAATGCTTTGTTGGAGCCCATCATTTTTGAAGAAGTGAAGAAATTGCTTAATGCCAGGATCATATTCCCAGTGAGACATTCTACATGGGTGGCTAACTTGGTCCTAGTAAGGAAGAAGAATGGTGACATTAGGCTGTGTGTAGACTTCAAAAATTTAAATAGAGCTTTTGAAAAGGATAATTATCCTTTGCCTTCTCTAAATGAGGTCTTGCAGATTGTGAATGGTGCAAAGATGATGTCATTCTTGGATGCTTTTTCAGGTTACAACCAAGTGATGGTAGACAAGATAGATAGATTGAAGACTGCATTCACCACTAAGTGGGGAATATTCACCTACAGGCGCATGCCCTTTGGATTGATAAATGCTGGAGCCACTTTTTAGCGAGCAATGGATATAGCCTTTAGGGGATTAATTGGTAAATGATTGTCATATACATGGATGACTTGACAGTTTTCTCTAAAGAGAGAGGGAATCATGTAGAAGACCTCAGGAAAGTACTAAAGAAATGTGAACATTATGGAATATCCCTAAACCCTAAGAAATGCATATTTGGGGTAACCACAGGGAAGTTATTAGGTCACCTGATAACAAAGAATGTGATCATCATTGACCCTGTGAGAGTAGAATCAATCATGAAGATACAACTCCCTGGGAGTAAGAAGGAGCTCAAATCCTATTTTGGTAAGATCAATTTCATTAGAAAGTTTATTACTAGTTTTGCAAAGATTGTCAGACCATTGAATGCAATGCTCAAGAAGGATGCCAAAATTGAGTGGACACCTAAAGTTAGAGCAGCTTTTGAAGATATCAAGAAAGCTATACCTAATGCTCCTATTCTAATTAGTCCAGATTATACCAAATATTTTTACATATACTCATTTGCTTCAGAGCATACATTTGCAGCAGTATTAACACAGAAATAAGGTTCAAGAAGAAAAGCCTATAGCCTTCATGAGTTGTCCTTTCAGGGATGTAGAACTTAGATACATGGATGTTGAAAGACAAGCACTTGCTCTGGTCAAAGCAGTCAAGAAATTTAGATTTTACATCTTGAGAAGTAAAGTGATCACTGTAGTACCAGATGCAATAGTAAAGATGCTTTTAATGCAAAGTGAACCAGGTGAAAAGAGAGCCAAATGGATAACTGTCCTCCAAGAGTATGATATGGACATAACACCCATGAAATTAGTGAGAGGACAAGCCTTGAATCAGATGATATCTAAAATTGATCCTAACATCATGAGCCAACAATATGTCATAAATACAAAGGAAACTAGAGAATGGTATTCAGACATCAGGCATATCTTGATTACTAGAAGATGTCCTTCAAGATTGTAGGCCTCACAAAGTAGAGATTTGAAAATAAGATCACAAAAATACATGATAAAAGGAGGAGTCCTTTTCAAGAAAAACTATGAGGGAATATACCTTAGATGCTTAGAAAGGCAAGAAGCTGACAAAGTGTTAACAGAATTACATGACAAGTTTGGAACCGCACATGGATCATATTTAGCTACCATTCATGCTATCCTCAGAGCAAGGTATTACTGGCCCACTATTTTTAAAGATACTGCTAAACACATCAAATGTTGTCATATGTGTCAAGTTGCTGCAAATAGAGAAAAGTATGCTGCTCAGCCCTTGCAACCAGTGATGGAGATGTGCCCATTTGCTCAATGGGGGATGGATTTCATAGGACCTATCAACCCTCCATCATCTTCGGGCCACAGGTATGTGTTGACTGTTACTGATTATTATACCAGGTGGACTGGAGCTGTCAGTAGTAAGACATGCAATGCTGAGGATGTGATCAAGTTCTTGGAAAGCAACATAGTAACCAGGTATGGAATTCCTTATGCTTTAGTATGTGACAATGGATCTTCCTTTACATCAATAAGATTATCAAGTTGGGCTTTTGACCATGGAATTGTTTTGAAGTTTTCTTCAAATTACTACCCTCAAGGGAATGGATTAGTAGAATCTACAAACAAGAATTTGTTGAACATCATTAAGAAATTGATAGAAAAGAACCCAAGGGAGTGGAACACCCTATTAAAGTATGCATTGTGGGTAGATAGAACCAGGATGAAGGCTGCATTAGGAAATTCTCCTTTTTACCTAGTATATGGGGTGGATCCCATCCTCCCTATTAACCTAAAAATCCCCACATTGCAGTTTGCACAAGAGTATCTAGGTATAGATAACAAACAAGAAGTCAGGTTGCTTCAGTTAATGCACCTAAAAGAAAAAAGGAATAAAGCAATTGATCAATTTGCTAAACATCAAGCTGTTGCTAAGCGTTGGTTTGACAAAAGAGCCAAAGTGAAAGATTTTAGAATTTCAGATTTAGTCCTTATGTGGGATAAAGCACATGAAAGGAAAGGAGATCATGGTAAATTTGATAAACTCTGGATAGGTCCTTTTCAAGTTTTAGAAATTTTAGAAGACACTACCTACAGGCTTAAGACTTTAACCAGTGAGGATGTCCCATTACCAGTTAATGGACAGTTCCTCAAACATTATTTTCAAGCCTGAAACAGCGTCATGTAAGTCAAATGTATCATAGTGTGCATATTGTATAGTTGTTTGTATAGTTTTGTTTTGTTTGTTTGTTTGCTTGTTGAGTTTTGTTTTGGTTAGTCAAGATGATGCAACTCATCACCCTAAGAAAATAACCAAATTGTTAAGATTCAAGTGATGAGAACAAATTCCTATATAGGTTATGACTCATTTTGAGAAGTATCGGTGATCAGGTCTGTGATATCCTTTTCATCAGGGTGCCTTTTCTTAACTAAAGCGATTTTTCACAATGACTCACCTAACAACCTTGGGTTTGTGGAACACATAAGTATAGGTGTTAAGTGAAAAATCTAAAGGGACTCCCTTGCTACCAATGCAATCTCTAACCTAAATCAGCAAGTAACCATGCCTTGCACATTAAGCTTACATGATGACATCATATGAACAAAAAGAATAAATATTGAAAATCCAAAAAGAACAAAATTAGGCCATCTAAGTAACTCTACTAGGGCTATAGATACTTGCTGGCAGTGGGGCTCTACTTAGGGGGATTGTATAAATAACCTTGTCAGGGCTATAGATGCCTGCTAGCAACAAGGCTCTATCCAGGTTGGCTATGAGGGATGCTCCCAAACTATGTATCTTAACATCAGTTACTCATGTTTTTAACTTAATTTCAAGATGAAGATAATTAATCATCTGCACACACCTGATCCTTTGCTAACATTGTTGCCATGATGAAAACCTTATCATTTAGAAAGATTATAGTACTTATACTTAGAAAGAGTTAAAATGCTATGTTAGAATGTGATCACATCACTTGAATCATTAGAATTTGGTTATGTTCTTTGGTGGCAAGTTGTTGTGTGGTTACACAACACGCCCCATTTTGTCTTGACAAAATAGGGACCCAACATTTCTTGCTGCTTTGGCTTGTTTGTTTTCTCTTCTGGGCAATTTGGTAAAATTAGTCATGCATGTAACTTTGTAAGAGGGTGGATTTGTCTCCACGATGAGGTCAATTACCAAAGTTAGTAGTTCCCATTATCAACCTCATGGTTGGAAAGTACACAAAATTCCAAGCAGGTTTGCCTTTTAGATCACCCCAAAATTGTCTAAGGGAAGAGGGTTATGTTGAGTCAAAGTTTGGTCCAACCTGATATCCCAAGTAGGTGGGGGATCATATTTCAAACATCAGTCATATTAGATAAGATTTCCATGATATAGGATTATCACCTGATAATCACATGGTTCGTGATGTGCAGATGTCAACTTTAAGTAAGCGCTGATATCTACTCGTCAAAAGACTTCAGTTATTTCATAGGGGGTCATATTTTTTAACATCAGTCATCTTACGACTATCACCCTCTTTGCATATATCACCCTATGTCAATATGATGGTGACATCATCCAAGTCCAATGAATGAAGGAAATCATGCTAATGATGATGTCATTGTTCCATTTTACCCACGGGGTTATATATCCAATATCTGTCATATTCTTTAATATGACGATGATGTCATTAAAATATAGTAATTAAACAATGTCCCTGACATAATGATGTCACCCCGATCTTTTCTGAAGGTCATTTTGTCTGCGGGGTCATATTTTGAACAGCCCTTGATCTTAATTCGTGACCTGATATACATATGGTCAAATGTTGACCATATCACCTGATCCTTTGCATTCAATTTTGTCGCTCAAAGGCGAGGGTCATTTTATCTAGAGGGGGTCATATTTTGAATATCCCCCAATTTTTCGAAGATCACCCCCTATTTCCTGACATTAAATGTACATTAAATGCGGTAGATGAATATTACAAATATAAATTGAACACTTGGCAGCATCCACGGATTCCCTGCAGATGATTAACAGATTTGATCAAGACAACACATTTTTACCATAATTTGTCCTATTGACCTACTTTAAAGGTAAAATTTGAAGGTTATTTTCATTTACCTTGTGAAAAATTGAGAAATTGCAGAGCTCCGAAGTCAAACCCTCTAACAGCTACCTATCAATGGATCAGATCCTTCAACGTAACGGAATGGGAGATCTTGAGCATCTATAGCCCTTTTCCATAATTAGTCATCTAATCTAGGAGGAAAGGATTGTTAGGTAAGTAACTGTAAACCCTCCTATTGTCATTTTCTATGTTTTTAGGTAGAGTATTTTGTCTTTCCTATGGTTTGGTTTCATGATAAGGCATATCATGATGAAGTAAAGAATAGTATACAGAGTATGCATGATATAGAAGTACATGATGTTGTAGAAATGAATGTGGATACTATAGGGTAAAGCATATCATGTGTATTGTAGGATGCCATCGTAGATCTTAGAAAGAATAGGTTTGAGGCAGAATTCCTCAAGCCCATGTTTGTTTAGCCTGAGGGGTGCAGTTTAAATACGGAGTTATTGGTGATACACACCAAGGAGATACGGACCTAGTAGTATGGTCAACAAGAGTAGATCATGATAAAAACAATACCATCCTAGATGGGGTATATGTCTTAGGTATGTGGCATGCAGCTGGTTTTCCATATGCTATGGATACCATGGAGCTGGTAGTAGAATGCGCCAGAAATTACAACCCTGGAACCAGGTAGGTTGAGAAGCATGGGAGAATATATGCAGACTTCCCAGTCAAGGGCATTACCCCCACTTTCAATCTGCCAGTTGGGAAGAAGGTAGTGAGTGTGGACCTCAAGCTGGAAATAGAATATAACAACAATAAGAAAAATGCAAGGAAGAGGATCTACCAATGGAGGTCAAAGAGCACCACCTATGCCGCCTCAGCCAAATTACCTATGCATTTGTATAAATTTGATTTTGATGATGAGTACTAATATATGATTTCCCTGCTGAGTAGGATGACTGGTAAACCTCATACTAGAAATTTTGAGAACTGGATGTTTGAGATCATCCAGATGGTCTTATATGCAGACAATAGGCCACTATGGGCTAAAATCATCAGTGATGCACTGGATGAGGGAATGAGGAACCTAGGAGGACAAACATGCTTATTTTACATGACCTCATATGTGCTATACTCATGTGCATATAAAGGAAATTTTGATGCTTTGAAGACAGTGGGTAAGGCTGGTGGTGATGCTGATGATGCACACATCTAGGATCATTATCCCCAATTACAAAGGAAAGGTTCCCTCCTGGACTACAAATTGGTAAATGATGCATTCTCTATGCATCTGGTTAGAACCATGGAGGAGGACAGGACTAAAAGGTTGAGCATGGAAGCTCAATAAGTTGTTTATCGGCATGGAGCCTGGTTTATCCATTTTTCCACTTTCTCGTATATCAGGATAGAGGGGTTTAAGGACAACCTCTTATGTTGCCAAGATACCCTACTGATGGGGTTGTCTTGATGGAATTTGTCAGACAGGTATCTACAATAGTTGAAGCCTACAAGGCACAAAAGAAGATACCTCCAGTTCTATTTCTAGTATCCATGGGCTGGTATATGTGCTCAGATTTAGAGAGCATAAAAAATGTCATCAGGGGGCTAAAATTGATGTATTTATAGCCATTTCCCTTAGCCAGATCATATGATCCTTATGGTAGGATGTAGAAGATATTAGGAAAACCAATACATCAGAAGCATCTAGAAGATTTCTGGACTGATTGTGATGATGAGGCTGAGGTGAGAAGAAGAAAATACTAAAGAATCACGTTGAGTCATGTTGGTTTTTTCCCAGACTGGATGCTTACTCCCAGATTTCCCTACAAGGTAGCCATCAGTGATCAACAGGATCTCTGGGCCAGGGGCCAACAGTGTAGGAGATAGACTCTGTATTTTATCTCCTCTTCTTCTTCAGGCTCTGCAAGACCTAGGGGGGTATTCCCTACTCAACATCCATGAGGATATGCATACAAGGCTGGGATGCTGACAGAAAGCAGATAAGTCCTCCTGTAAGTAGACCAAAACTGAAAGATAAGAGTAAAGGGGCTAGCTTTGGGCCTATTTGCAGTTGTAGACAGAGGACTGAGGATCCTAAAACTAATTCTAATGTCCTAAAGATTGTTTTAGATTTAGATTTTGATTTTAAGTTTGGATGCAAAGCTGGACATGGTTGTAACACAAACACAAAGCAAGATTGGTGCCTATCCAGGGCCTGGAGTCAGTAGACATACACCTGTGAATGATCAGCATGAACAGCTAAAACTAGATTTCAAGGGGATATATGTGATACCGGCCTTACAGATATCTCTCAATTCAGAGTGTTAAGTTATCTCTACTTATGGCATCCCTACTGCAGTGTACCCTTCCCAATGTTCAACCTGAAAATAGTTTAATCTACCCCTTGAGCAGAAGTTAAAAGATCAGACATTCAACATAGGAATTCTATGTTCTAGAATCTCAAATATTACTTAAATATCCAGACTCAGAAGAAAGATACATGCAATACTGGAGACAGAATTAACAAAACACATGCTAAGATAGCATTTCTCATATAAGATTAATCATGAAATCAGTGGGTCCATGCCAAAACATACAACAGGAGATACATAGACTCATAGGTTTTGCTGTACAGAGCAACCAGATCAACTTGTTTTGAATTACAGAGCCAAAAATCTTCAACTTTCAACAACCCTTCAAATGAGCAACACAACCTGCTATATACAGCAAGGAAGGTTCCCAACATTAATTACATGGTTGACCAAAAAAAATCCCGCTAGATACACAGTATCAGACAAAATGGCGCTCAACGCATTGAATGCGGCAGGTAGAAGAGGGGACAGAAGAGGATCTTGAGCCATGAGCCGCCAGCCGTGGATGTACAACTTCAGTTGGGTACTGGATCCGTCCATGCCATCGCCCATACCTCTGCAACAATCGCCATTAATGGCGCACCAACCCGCGGCCTTGGGAAATGCAGAAAACTGTGCGTCGCAACCATTTCCCGCCAAGATACATCGTCATGATATTTGAAAATATGCAGGATATCAAATATCCCACATGCACCCCGCGGTGACCTCTTTAACACTTTATATACTAGGTCATGAGCATATATGATGTCAGTGCTTTTGCTCCTGACGACACTAGTATAAGACTTTCATCATCATCATCCTCCAGCAGCATGATATCCTGTTGCTTGAAATATCACCTTGATGTCAGCATCATATCGCAATATCACCTGCATGATAAACGCCTTCATCGACACAACTTGATCCATCGGAGGAAGATCCTCCTGCTTTGCCGATACCAAATGTCTGGCCGATGAACATCCTGATGACATCACCGTCATATCCTGCTGATGTCATAAGCATATCTGCCTACTGCGCACCTCCTCATATCCAGATGACGTCATCGTCATGTTTGCAAATATCAGGGGATCTCCACAAGATGATCAGTGTCAGAAATATGACCCCCCCAGACCTTGATGACGTCATCATCATATCGACATCAGGATGATATTCGGAAGATAACCGGATATTTGGAAATATCATCCTGATGCACAAATATCATGCTGCACTGTAGCTCCACTATAAGATTGGGGTGATAGATGAATATGCTAGATATTTGAAAAGATCACCCCCCACTAGATAATGCACGAAGCTGACAGGCGGATATCTCCCTGATATCAGCATCATCATGATGCTGGAACAAACATACATCCGGGTGATATTCGAATATGAAAATATCACCCCCTCCTTCGGAAATATCATGATGCAGATAGGCAGAGAAATAGATATCACCCTGACATAAGAATGACGTCAGCATCATCAGGATGATAAAACAACGAACATGAAGTGATACAACAACATCAGGATGATATTGACTAAGATCATCCTGACGTTCAAAATATGATGACCACGATGAATATCGGGTCACACTTAGAACTTTACAGCAACATCATCAGGATGATCTTAACAAAGATCACCCGATGTTAAAATATCACCCCGCGAAAGATCATGCAGGCAGAAAATATGATGACCCTCGCAAGCAACACGGCGATAACTGGAAATATGATGATGATGATGACGACCCTTAAGAAAAAACAAGTCGGGTCGAACAACTCAGAAAATAACCCCTTCAGAAGATCGGGGTGACATCATCATCATAAAAGGGCAAGGTGATATTTGGAAAATCACCAGATACTTGAAAAATCACCCCCGCAAGCAAATCAAGGCACACTGTAGCTCATCAGCAGGATTGGGATAGTATCCAAACATCACCTGATATTGAAACATGATGATCCTGATGAAAAATCTGGTCGACAGAAAATCATGATGATGCTGACCCCTCCCTTAGAATATCATGATGATGATGATCTTCTCCCCTTAAGAAAATATGATGCCGCAGCTGAGAAATGCTGAGGAGGTCCAACACTTAGGAAAATGGGCCAGAAGATATAGGGTTCAAATGAAGAAACCCCCTAAACATGAAAAAACAACCTCCAGGTCAAAACGAGTGCCAACAAGTCAAATGAAAACCTTTGATTGTATCTCAGTGCTAGTACAGCTGCGGAAGGATGATGGGAAGATCATGTCCAATGAATATGAGGACAAAGAGGTGTACAATGACACCATATCAGCCCCAGATCTTACACAGCAGGAGGATATATCTTTAGATCAGCTGACAAGTGGGGTGATCTAGCTAACCCAAGCCTGGGTGGATGAGGAGATAACTAGATTAAAGAAAAGGGGTGTTTCCCTTATAGTTGATAACAAGAGGAAGAGGCAGGAAGTATCCAATGAGGAATATGATGATTTCCTCACTAAGAAGAGAAAATCCAATGAGAAAAGATTGCCTGCAAAAAAATAAAGGAAAGGTCTCCCTAAGGGTAAGAAAAGTGAAGGTGAACCAAAGGGGGTGATAATTGGAAAGATTGCCATGTCAGCTGCAGGTGCATCTATGTCAGCTCAGGCATTCGCATTATTTGCACAGCCTCTAATTGAGAAACTAAAGACTAAAAGAATTTTGAGGCCCATTGTTGAAACTACAGAGGTGCAGGTAGAGGCCCAGACCCTGCAACAAGAAGAAGAAGAGGGCATCCCTTTGGAAAAAGAGCAGGTAGATAAAGAACTTGGAGGTGATGACTTACAGGTAGCCAGTTAGAAGAGGAGGGCGATGCCATTGATGTCACCACCCAAGAAGCAAAGAACAACCATGCGGGGGGATATCAGGGCTGACCCCATCATATTGAGAGGAGTTGGTGGTGAAGCTTTTAGAAAGGAACTGCAACATGATATTCCTCTTCCCACCATAATAAAATTCAAAACTGAGAAAGTTGAGGGACAAATGAAAAAAGTGTTTAAAGCAAGTCAGGGTGTTCCTTTCTCTTTGGAGGATATCATGGACTTATCTGATGATGAGGTGGTTCAAAGTGTGGCCTCTAAACAAATGGAGACTCTAGTTTCCAACACCTACATGACCTCTCATGGAACCCCATTAGCACAGATGGCGGTGTTGGAGGAGGCGAAGCAAATAGAGGAAGTAAAACAAGGTAGCCCAGAGATAGGGCTCGATGATTTGGTTGAGTAGGTGATTAGCCCTGCCTTTACAGATTTAACAGATAGGGGTGATGTAAGCCCTAAGGATAAATCAGGTGCACCCGAGGAACCAAAGAAGACCAAAGTGGCAGGCCTTGTAGAAAAGGATGGCACTGCTCCTGATATGGGTTAGCAATAGCATGAGACACCCACATAACCAAAAATAGTAGAAGTTCAACAGAAGAGTGGGGGTGATAAAGATATATCAGGTGCTATTGTTGCTCAAACTCAGGTAGATCCAGGAGAAGCCTTAAGAGCAAAAGATAAATTAGGTCAGGAAGACCCTAAGCCACAGGATATCAGTGCATCGGGTGGAGAACAAGAAATGACCCTTAATCAGGGTGATGCACAAGGGCAAAATACACAGACATCTGAAGATGTCAATATGCCACAGGATAAGAAAAATAATAAAGAAGATGAAAATTTTGAGGGAGTACAAGATCAAGCACAGGATCAGAATGTGGAAATCCCATAGGATCCTCCTCTGTAGAAGGCAACCCCTCAACAGGAAGAAATTCAACAAGATCCCCCTCATGAAGAACTACATGAGGAAGAAATTAAGAAGGTGCCTTCTCCACCAAGAATAGAAGTAGATACTGGAGAATAGGGCAAACATGATATTGATAAAGGCCACCAAGAATCTGGAGGTGATGTGCCTCAGTGGCTAGAAAAAGAAATAGGTATGGAACAAGGGTTAGAAATTCAAGAGTTTGATGTTTCTACCTTGTTTGCTGAGCAATGATGAAGCCAAGGAGGAAGGCCAGGTTAACATCAGCCACAAAGAGAGATCCTACTACAGGTAGACGGACTGCTCATGTAACACTTCCCACATTTGAGAAGGAAAAAGGCAAAAGTAGCCTAGAGGAATTCCAAATCACAACTATTGATTTGTGTTTTGCCAATGAGGACCAGGAAGGTTAGGAGGGGAAGGATATTATTGATTCTTTAACCCAAAGGGTGAAGAAGGAGAAAGAGAAAAATAAAATGCATAAGGAGCACATTGCTCAGCTACATTCTTTCATAAAAGGGTTAATTAACCATGACAATACACTAGTTGATCGTGCAATCCCATTGATTGTCATATCATAGGAAGAGGTCACCAAGTTAGACCTAATGAAACATGAGACGATGGTCATGGAGAAGTGGATGCTGTCAGCTTTGACTGGGGCTAAAGATGTGTTGAGAACCTCTCTACAGAGGTGGAATTATTTGAGCATTCTGAAGAGAAAAGTAAATAAAATACAGAATGATACAGGAAGATGGTCATTCCAGCTGGAAAAGGACCTGACTGCTCTAAGTGAAATGAAGAGAATTGATCCACAAATTTTGATAAGCAATAAAGTGCTGGATAATAATACTTTCCTGCTAATAAGCATATGGTATGAGGATATTAGGTTTGAGTGTGATATCTTGAAGAAGTGTAGCGGCAAGCTCAGGGATATTAGTGTTAAGTTGCACAGCATGATGGCGCATGAAGCAGAAATCCTTGAGGCCCTGGAAGGGAAAATAGAAGACAAAATTGAGAATCAGGATGTAGACTTTGCTATTAAGGCTCTGCATGATAATTTTAAGTCAGTAGCAGATGACCCTCTCACCCAGCTGACAGAAGAAGTAATGAATAAAATTATGGGGATAGGGGTTAAAGTAGAAACATATAATGAGAATTTGACCAGCAGGAAAGGTAAGCTAGAAGCCCTCAAGGCTAAGTTCCAGTCTCATAAGCATGTAATAACAAAAGGCTAGAATCCAAGATGGGGGAGAGGTTGACAAAATAGTACAAGCATATGAACATATCTAGACAGCAGTAAAGGTCCACATACAAGAGGATGTATATCAAAGTGACAGTGATGTAGAAAGTAATGAAGATGAAGAAGAAGAAAATGAAGAAGAAGAACCTGAGGAATGAATGAAAATGCATTACTAAGTGAACAGATGTAGGAGGTACTCATAAATAATGAGTCATACAGATGGTTGCCAGCTGCCAACCTATGCCATGAGATAAAGTTGACCAAGTCATATAGGAGATTGTCAACCGTTGATCTTAATAGATAAATCTTGACCGTTGGTCAATTGTAACTGCCTCCTCACCTTATTCTATAAAAGGTGCAAGGGTGCAATCTTTTAGACATTCGAAATTTAATTGAAATTTGATTGCTAAAAAATTCAAGACTCATTTCAAAGTTGTTGTAAATGTACATGTTATGCATACTTAATGAAAGAGAAGCCATTTGATTACAAATTATCGTAAATATTGAGTAGTCTGTGATTGAAATCTGGATATATGCATCAATTAGTTGTATCCCTTGGAGTGCTTTTTAGCCTGCATGTATTGTTTTCATTCCTACTTCCTTTGAAGTTAGCATCAACCATATCTAGCTTTGGAACATCCTGGTGACCTATGGTTTGATTTCTTCTCTCCATGAATGTATCTTGTATGTATGTGATTCAATAACTAAAGGTTCACTAAAAGTAGAAGTATTCTTTTAAATTTCTTTGAATTTCATACAGATCATCTCCATAATTGCAAATAACATACAATCAAAAGCAAATAAAACATGAAATATGCAGATATCTCGTAGACAATTGAAAATACAGAGCATATTTGGAGTAAAAACATGTCAAATTGATAAATACCATGCAAATTTAGATAAATATCCATGAAATACATATAAATATTCATTTATAGACACATCATTTAAATAGATTTGCAGTGTAGAAGAAAGAGCAAGTTCATAATGATCAATGATCAAAAGAATTGATCAAACTTACAAATATCTCAGCAATCCTTGAAAATAGAGTAGAATTAACCTCTCTGTGGAGTGAATTTATAGGATGCAGTATAATACTGATCAGCTAGACAAATGTAAGACCCCTTGAAATGGAAAACAACATGTCACATCAACCTCTGAGTAACGTCAGATGATCATGACCTGATCAACAGAGACTTGGAGTCAACTTATCCTAAGCTAATCGTACTTTACAAGATAATAAAGGTTTGTTGTGCAAATTTTTATGCATGTTGTTATGACTAACAATCATCATCAACAATATCTCAGAAGAAGGATTGATTGAGAAGGTTTGTGTAAGTCTTATGTTGCTTGTGTGATAATCTGCATGATGTTAATTGTTCCCTCCAATACCGCTTTTGGTCTGGAGCTTTTGGGCAGAAGCATGAGTGTTTGTTGGGCTAACTTCATGTGTTTTTAGTATTCCCACTAGATGATTTGAAGTGTGCTCTACCTTGGAAGAATGTGATAATGAAGAATAGGTCCTGGTTATCACTTGGCTTGAACCGCATTATTTTTCTACATCTTTTGGATTCTGACTTGGAGTGGCCTTGCATGTTTCATGATTATATGTTTCATCTTGGCCTACTTGGGAGAATGAATTTGGAAATTATGGAAGGTATAATGAAAGATCTTATTTGTGAAGGATAGTATAAGTGTGTGAGGATGTATGAAGATGTGTGAGCATATGTGAGTATGTTTGTGAAGATGTGTTGGAGGTAGCAGTGTTCGATGAGTAGAGAAAGTGAAGTTTTGTGACAAAGTGAAGTGTGTGGATGATGCGAAGGGGTTTTGTTCAGTAAGATCCATTGCATTTAATATCCAGAGGTTGTAGCCTCATTCTGTAAGTGTCATTGCATTGTGTTTTAGGGAGTTGTAGCTTCCTTTGGGTTGTAGACAATAAATAATATTGTAATCATGTTTTATCTTTATTTGTGAGGCTGGATTTGGACAGTAGTTCCAAGTAGCTTGCTCACCATGGTTTTTCCCTTGTTGGGTTTTCCACGTAAATATGGTGTTGTGGCTGTGTGTTTATGTGTTGTGCTTTTTGCTTATCTTCTAGTTAAAACAAGTTAGAATCTTTGACTGTTAATGATAAAATGAAATGAGTTTTGATAAATATACTAATTCACCCCCCTCTCAGTATATCCTTGTGTTCTAATAGTACTTTCACCCTTTGGAATCAATTCATGTATGATTTCTCCTAACGTGTTTGTAAACATGATTGGTTTCCCTCTATTGAATTGGGAAGCATTCCTTTGCACGAGATCAACTAGTGACCATTCCATTTAGTTGACGACTTGTACCTCCTAGTTGAACCATCCTGTGGGTGAGTGTTACCATTGTGTTTGGATGTTGTCTTGAGTCATCGTGGAATGGATTGAGGTGATGGTTACCTCATCCTACTCCATGTGTTTTTGAGGGAGTAAGGTCGTGGACATGTATCCAACCCTCATCATGGAGTGAGCTCCACCTCTTGCTTGGTCATCATGGTAAGTTGTCACATGATAGGTGAAGTCTTCCACTTGTACCACCTTTCTTAGTGCAATGGTGATGTCATCCTAGGAGTTGTTGTGCTTGTTACGACACCTTGTGTGTGCATGGGTGCAATACAACATGTGAATTTTGCACTTGCAAACATGAAAAATTTGTTGGTTTGGTGTTTTTTGGCTAATGCCTTGGGTGAAAACTTGGGGCATTACACTTGGTATCAGAGCCTAATTTGTAGCATTGGGAGTTCTGGGGTGTGTGTTTTCTACTTGGCTTGTTTAAGCATGTGTGGGGTCCTTGTGTGTTTGCATGCTGTGAGTAGCATGTGTTTTCTCTTGATATGTCTTCCTTGCATCTGTGTGGTGAGGAATACATTATTGTGGGGTTTGATAGACCCTTGTGGTTGCCAAGAAGTTTCTTTTGTGTGATTTTCCTTCTTGATGTTTTGAATGCTTGGCATGAACCCTTGCAGTGTGTGTGAGTGCCTGGGTGACCTTTGTAGGGCCATGTTAGTGGTTTTGTGACCACTTTGATGGTGGAGTTATGGAATACTTTTTGTGAAAGGAATGATGGTGATAGTTTGTCATTGATGTCAAAAGGTATTGAGAGAGTTGTGTAAGTGTGCATCTTCACAAGATATCATCAGGACTGCAGGTCATTTGAGGATCACTTGCACTTTTGACATAGGTTGTTCTGGATCATGTCTTTCATAGTTGAAAATCAATCAGGAGTTGCATAAGTGTGTTGATATTGTTCATACACAAGTTCACATGATTCATATGTCTGATGTATGTTCTTGTTCAAGTGATGATGATGTAGGATTGTTGTTATAAATCAAAATATCTTCTTTGGGATGTCATTGTTCTTACAGTTGACAGTTGTTGCTTATCTCTGTAATATATTCTTGTATCATGGCAGCTGTGACACATACAGTGGCATGGTCTTCATTTGATCTTGGTTTCAGTTGTGGCAGTTGTGATGTTGGATATCATGGTCTCTTGCAAAGTTTTCATATGATGTTCATATCTATTTCTTGACAGTTTCAGTTGACAAGACTCTTCTTACAGTGGCATATGATAATTACTGGCATGTGACACATTTAGTTACAGTTAGTTCTTCATTGTATCACATTTGAGGTGATTTGGTTTCCTAGCTTGTTCAAGATCTTGGTGATGGTTTAGCATTCAAGAGCCTTTTGATGAGGACTGATACTCTAGTTGCCATATGTAATGTCTTTGTTAGTGAAATGTCTTTGAACCAAAATCTCCTCTTAGGGTTTTATCAAGGGTCATGAGTTGGATCAAGTATTTTCTAAAGCCAAACTCTAAAGTCTTCTATGCCCATAACCTATATCATACACTTTATGTCATAAATTGTTGTTGACTTATAGTAGCAGGTAGATTCACTTACTGATACCTGCTAAAGGGGTTTTTAAGCATCTATTGACTGGCCCTTTCTTTAACTCACCTTATGCAATGGTCATCATATAAGTGGTCTCCATATAATGTTTGTGAGCGCCAATGTGTAAAGTCTTGGTTTTAAAACTTTATCGGCCTCCTTATGTTTATCGGCCTCCTTGTTTTTTAAATCCTTGCTCATATTGTTATCGGCCTTTTTGAAGATTTCCATTAGTTTTTTTAATGGCCTTTTCTAAACATTTAACCTCATCTTTTATCAGCCTATATCCTTGTCTTTTTTATTTTTAAAATGGTGAGTCTTATTTTAAAAGACTATGAAATGGCTTTTGTGGTGATAAACATTTCTTAAATTAGAAAATTTATTTTCTAATTTAACAACCCCAAGAGATGACTTCAAGATTTTTTGAGGAGAGATTTTTTGAGATGAATAGTTTATTTCTATTCTTGTGATTTGGAAACAAATAAGGTGTTTTTCCTTTAGAAGGCAGATTGGATACAAAATTTTGAAGACAATTTTTTTATGGACATAATTGATTGAATATTTTCTTGAGAAGATAAAGAGTTTGACGATTAAATAAGATTGCAAGAATATGCAGAGAAGAATTTGAGGAGTTTTTCTTAAGACAAAGAAGATTTATTTTTGGTAGAGATATATTTTTCTTATTGAAGACTTTATTTGCAGAGAAGAAGAATAAATTTTTAAAGGAATATGAAAAGATTTTATAGATGGATTTTTTGTGGGAAGCTTAAAATGATTTTTCATGGAGAGTCTTTTCATTTTGTTTCTTGCAGATTAAAAGAGAATATGAAAAGGTTTGAATGGGATTTAATTTTATATTATCCTATTTTGTTTGGAAATGATTTTTTCAGGAAGATGAAAAGAAATTGAAAGGAGATTATCAATGAATTTTTTATATGAATTGTTTGTGCAGAGAATGTGAAAGGTCAAGAGATGATATTTAAGTTCTTGATTTTTATGTCATCTGGTGTGCCTTGAAAATGTGTTGATAAAATGTAGACCAATGATGAAGATGAAATGTTGATACAGTTGAATTGAATTGAATTAATATGCAAATTGAATTGAATACAACTTGTGATACAGATTGATTCTTATGAAGTTTGAAGACCATATGCAAAGATAAACTGACTCAGGTTTTTATTGAAGATGAAATGCAGAGGAAGACATTGAGAATGTATTGTGAATCAAGTAATTTAATTATGCAGAGATCATGAAATTGATAAGCAGATTAGATTGAGTATGATTCCAAATTCAGAGAAGACATGTTGAGTAATGGTGCAAATCAGATTGAGCGGCATTCACTTCTTGTACACTTTCTAGTTTGTTCTGTATTAGGGGTTGGTGCTCCTTGAAGTTGGTGCTTCTAAATGAATTAGGGGTTGGTGCTTCTTGAAGTTGGTGCTTCTAAATATTGTAATCAGTGAGTTTTTTGATAAAGCCAGTGAGGCAGTTTTGGAGTGGTTTTTCTACCCTTGAAGGGTTTTCCACTCGTGCAAACCTTGTGTCATGATTCATATTGATCTTCTCTCTCTGTGTGTGTATGATTTACTCATGAGGTTTTATTATCTTCCTTCATTGTCAGTTATGTGCACATGTGTAACAAATCAATGATATCTTTCTTTCTTCATATCTTGAAAGTTGAAGTTTGCAAAAAGATTTGAAAATTTACACAACACTGATTCACCCCCCCTCTTAGTGTTGTGTCCTGAACTCCTACAATGAAGTACCATGTTCTTGATTGTTGATTGAACCTAGTTTACTCTTTTAAGAGTTATGCATTTGTATGTGAAAGAGATGATGCTTTGATCACAGGCGTGATATTTGAAGAAGATTGTTGTGGTAATGCTAGTTTAAATAGACCTTACATTATGCATCGTGTTATGTGTATGTTGGTTGCAAGATTAGCATACCCTCTTATTACTTGTCATATTTGATTTATTAATTGCATCTATATGGTGATTTGAAATGCTTGCATGAAATGCATCTTGCATTGTCTTCTCTAAGGGCATGTCCCTGTGTGAATTATTTATGTGGGTGTAAGAAAGAAAATGTTGCATTGCTAGAATAGATCATTTGGGTAATGACTTATGTCTTCAAATTGCATTCTTCCCTAGGATTCATGTGGGAACTTGGGTGTGACCCCTGCATAGCATTTTTTGAAAGAGTTAAAGAGAAAAGGGGTTGTGAAAGGGTCATTTGCATAGTGTGCATTTTGTTTTAGTTATGCTTGTCATCATGTTGTGGATAAATTTAGAATCTTGTGGATGGAAATTTGGGTAATAGCTTGACCCCCAACCTAGTTCTCCCTCATGTTTTGATTTGTGTTGTATGCGAATGTTGTATTAATGCATTAGCCATTTGATTAGTGAATCCCTTTATGGTGAGAAATGGTAACCGCTCTTTGTTGTGAGAGTGATGTGTGTAGATATCTTGGTTTGTGAACCTAGTTTTATCATAGATTAATCTTGGTTGCTATATGTTTGCTAGTGTATGACTTTGTGTGTCATTGCATGGTGATTGTGATTCCCTTGAACAGGATATAACTCTTGTTGCTTGGAATCTTGAGTGATGTTTGTTTGGTTAAGTGGAAATGATCTCATGTTTTGACATGATTGTAGTCTTACAAGACTTGATTGTTTGTTGTTATTGAGTGTGTTCTCTTACTTGCCTTGGATTTTGGAATCCAGGTATAGTGGAGCATTGTACTCCCTCTCTTATGGCTAGAATTAGTCATGTAGTTCATGAAATGTGTAACTTTTGAATTTGGATACTTTTCTTCTTCGATTTTGGTGAATTCACTAAATGTTGTAAGGGCCAACATGGAGTTTTTATTCTTGTTTGTGAATAACTATAGCCAATAAATTTTGATATTTATTTATCTTGTGACCTTTATGGTCATACTTGATTTACTATTGAAATTGAGCTCATTTTATGCTTTATTGTTGGAATTGACTTTTTTTCCACTTTGGTATTTCATTTATTTATTAATTTATTATTGATGGCTATGCTTGAATGTCTTAAACTATTGATCATGTATCATGTTATGTTCTATATCATGTCCTTGATGGGCCTTTAGTGGATTGTATAAGGGAGTAGAATGCACTAGTTCTTGGGGTGTGTCTTACTAGAACTATGGTAAATTGAATTTCTTGATTTGTTGTTGGATGTAAGTGAATATTGTGTGAAGTGTTGAGAAACTTTTGAAATGGTTTTGTGTTTCTATGGATCACATGATGTGAAAATGAATTCTTGTATGTGCTTAAATGTTTTTACCTTAACTGTATCTATGCGAATGAGATATATAGAGAACTTGTTTCAATTTGAATCTTGCTTTTAGTAGATTTCTTATGGTTGGGTGTTAACTTAGTCCACCAACTAGGGTTGTTTGTGCTTGTCTCATTCATGTTAGTCTTGGATGTGATACCATGCCCCCTAGTGTTTCAACATTAGTGGAGTGTATGATGTTGTGTCTAGACGTAGATGCCATGTTAGCAAATAACATGAGGGTGCCATTGTGTTGTTTTTATGTGAAGTTCTATAACTATACTCATGTTTCACATAGTGTAGGTGTTGAAAAATCAAGGTGAAACTACTGCTATAAAACTTTATTCATGTGTGTTCAAATCTGAAAATTAGATTAATGAGTTTTAATTTAATGTGTATATGATTAGTACATTCAATCAATGTAGTAATGAAAGAAATTAATTAAGGAAGTTGACAAAGAATTTACATGGAGAAACCCTTACGGGAAAAAACTCCACACCCAAAGAGATATTATGCTTGTATTAATTCTTGTAATCAAGTTTACATTAACACTGAATTCTCTCAAAATTCTGGCAGCACTTCATTACTCCTTCAACTTCAAAAACCTGTCAAATTTCTCATAATACCATCAACTAAAGGCACCAATATATAGAAGTGTTGGATGTGAGAATACAATTATGGTTTCTCAAAACAAGTGTCCTTTGAACCACATGCAAAACCATATGCTCCCTTTGTGGATAACTAATAAACTCAGTGAATTACAATAAGTCTTCTCATAGCCTTCTCATGGGTGCCCAACCCATAGCTAATCAAATACTAACAACAATGAGTGCTCAATTACTTACCAATGACATGCAAAACACATGCAAGCCTTGGCACCCTAATTTGGATGACATGCAAGACACATGCAACAACATGTACATACATGCAAGTCAATATGGACCCCACCTCCAAAGTGAACTCCCTCAAAAGACTCATGCAAGGTGTGAAGCACTATGCTAGGGTTTGGTATTTTTGAATTTTTCTTTTTGGCAGGCACATGATTGGTGGTGCTTGGGGAACATGAAGGTGGCTCCCCCTAGTTTGGGTGGTTCTGACACCTTGGTTGTTGAGACTAATGTGACGGGATATTCTAAGGGGCCTCCTAAGACCCTTCCCCCACATTCTATATTAAAAATTCAGACTTGCATGATAAGTTGTCTTGGGTTGATCATGTCATGGGTTCTAGAGTTTTTAAGAATACTGAAGTGGGTTCTGCTATTGTTCAAAGGACTAAAGAAGGTATTTCCTTGAATCTTCTAGATTCAATGATGGATGAAGTAGTTCTATCCATTCAGAATATTCTTGTGGGTCATTTCTTTTCTTATAGACCCAATGTAGATATGGTTTGCAAATGGGTTAAAGAGACTTGGAACATTAAAGGTAGTGTTTCCATGAGTGCAATGGTGGGAGGATTGTTTTTGTTTAGATTTTCTCTTAAGGAAGACTTGATAACAACTCTGACAAGAGGACCATGGTTATTGATAAAACCCATAGAAATAACCTTGCTTTGTGTAAATGGAAGCCTAGATTTGATTCAACTACAAATTTGTGCGCTATGTCCCCTACCTGGATAGGTTACCAAGCTTGCCATTGGAATTTTGGACCCAGCGGATCCTTCAGAGTATAATGAACTCCTTCGGATAGTTCCTTTCCATTGATAAAGTCACCATGGAAAAAACTAGGTTAGTTTTTGCAAGAATTTGTGTAAATATGGAAATGCATGTTGTGCTGCCTACTCAAATTACTCTTCAATCTAGATATAGTAAGTGGGTCCAACCCATAGAGTATGAAAACTCTGTTCCTTTTTGTCAGAACTATGGTATTTTTGGTCACCTTATCAATAAGTGTAAAAAACCCATTGTTCAGAGGGATGAACTTAAAGATAAGGAAAGGTTATCTTAGGGGAGTTATCCTTTTGTCAAGGAAATCCTTAATATTATTAAGGACACCAAAATAGAAGGGGAAGATTACTTATCTCTTACTCCAGCTTTGGAGGATTAGATACAGAAAAATATGGTTGACGGTCAGAAACAAAACAATACAACTAAACAACAACATAACAACAAAGAGCATGGGGTTCCTCAAGAGGATATCCTAAAGGAGCATAATTAGGAAGAAGTTGTGACCGTCTCAGATTGTCAGAGAGGAGGGAGAATTTATTGTTAATGAATTACTAGTGCAAAATAATATTGCTCTGGATCAAGGGGTAAAAAACATTATTCAATCAAAAAAAGACAATCTTGAAACCCCTTAAAGCATGGGAGTATTACCAAGAAAAGGAGAGAATATATCAAAGAAGGAGGAGAGTCTAATCACAACAGAGACTAACATCTCCTCAATGGGAAAAAAGACACTTGAAAGCTTCATTATTGAGGAGGAATGGACTCTAGTCGGAAAAGGAAGGAAAAAGAATTCAAGAAAGAAATTAGATGTAGGATATAAAAATAAACAAGGAAGACCTTCTTAAAGAGAGACCAGATCAAGGGAGGTAGCTAAGGAAGTCACTATGGGAAGAAAAAAAATGTTGGAGAACATCTCGGGCTCCAAAAAAATTAGAAAATGCAAATTAAATCAAGATTATGGGCCTTATTGGTCGGAAGAGGTACTTGTTACCTATTGTTTTTGATTTTCTGTTCTGTTCTTTTTTAGTTATTGGTTGGTGGTTGGTCTTAATGAGGATTATTTCATGGAATATAAGGGGACTGAACAATCCCTATAAACAATTTCTTGTTAAGAGCCACATTTTGGATAATAAGGTGGACATCATGATGCTCCAAGAAACTAAAATGAATGAGACTACTTTTTTTGCTGTTGTTAACTCCATATGGCCTGGGGTAGATTACTTTGTTAATCCTTCTCAAGGTGCCTCTAGAGGCATTGTGAATTTGTGGAATCCTTCTATTTTGTGGGTAATTTGATTGGTACTAATAAGAGTTTTCTCTCTATTAAGTTCTCTAGTAAGTAGGGTAATGAACCATGGATTTTAGTGAACGTTTATGCTCCTAATTCCAGACAGCAGAGGAAACTTCTTTGGAAGGCTTTGGATAATAGTATGGGTATTTATCCTTTCTCTAAATGGATGATAGCTAGAGATTTTAACACTCCCCTCTATCCCTCAGAGAAATTGGGTGGTTTGGAAAATCATTCAGATAGTATGGTGGGTCTGGCTAAGTTTCTCTCTTCTACAGGTTTGATTGATGTGGAAATAGAAGGTACTCATTTCACTTGGTCTAATAGAAGAATGGGTAATATTCTTATTTAGGTTAAGTTTGATATATTAATGATATCTAACTCTTGGAATATACTTTCTTTTCTGTATTGTTCTGCCCTTCCATGGGTAGGATCTGATCATAATCCAATTTCATTCAATTGGTCTTGTCAGCAAAGGAAATTGGCTTATCCTTTCAGGTATGAGATTATGTGGGCTTCTCATCCTGACTTTAGAGATCTTGTCAAAGATTGGTGGAATAAGTACACTTTTGGCAATATTTTTTTAAAAAAGGAGATAGTTACTTAAAAACTTAAGGAAAATCAAGATAAAATGGCTGAAGGCTTCCATGATTTGGAAACTTGTAAACATGAGAGAAGTATCAAAGAGGATTGGCACATGCTTAATCTTAGGGAGGAAACTTTCTGGAAACAAAAATCTAGAATTTAGTGGCTGACAGAGGGAGATAAGAATACTAAGTTCTTTCATCAATCTAATTCAAAACATAGAAGAAGAAATACTATTACTAGGATCTAGAAGGAATATGGTATAATTTTAACCGAAGATGATCAAATTGGTTCAGCTGCTTCTGAGTTTTTCAAAACAATTTTGTAGAGTATTGATGAAAATTTAGAGGTTCTTGATGATCTTTTAGATTGTATTCCTCTTGTGCTTTCTGAGATGGATAATGCTGAGTTAGTAAAGAATATCACTGAAGAGGAGGTGAAGACTATTGTTTTCTCCTTTGGGCCTTTTAAAGCTCTAGGACCTGATGGGTTTCACTACAACAAAATAGGTAATTAGTGCCTAAAATAGCACCGGGATTTAGTGTATTTGAGTCAATGAATTGGACACTTCTGCCAGCGCCAAACTCGGCACCTAATTGCATTTCACTTTTGTGCTAGATTTAGCGCTGATTTTGCTTCCAATTTGGCTTCCAATTTTGCTTCTGGTTTTGCTTCTTGTGTTGCTTCCAAGTTTGCTTCCAATTTTGCTTCCAGTTTTGCTTTCGGTTTTGCTTCCAGTTTTGCTTCCATTTTTACTTCTAGTTCTGCTTCCAGTTTTGCTTCCACTATTGCTTCCAATTTTACTTCCAGTTTTGCTTCCTGGTTGGCTTCTGATTTTGCTTCCAATTTTGCTTCTAGTTTTGCTTGTAGTTTTGCTTCCAATTTTGCTTCTAGTTTTGCTTCTAGTTTTGCTTCCAGTTTTGCTTCTAATTTTACTTCCAGTTTTGCTTCCAATTGTGCTTCCAATTTTGCTTCCGATTTTGCTTCCACTTTTGCTTCCAATTTTGCTTCCAATTTTGCTTCTAGTTTTTCTTTCGGTTTTACTTCCAGTTTGGCTTCCAATTTTGTGTCTAGTTTTGCTTCCGATTTTGCTTCGAATTTTGCTTCTAGTTTTTCTTCCATTGTTGCTTCCAATTTTGCTTCCTGATTTGCTTCCAATTTTGCTTCCGATATAACATCGCTTGTTGCTTCTAATTTTGCTTCAATTTTTGTGTATTTTGTTGCTTCTAAAATTGCTTCTAGTTTGGCTTCCTTTTTTGCTTCTAAAAATGCTTCTTGTTTTGCTTACATTTATTGATTAAATATATTTTATTTCAATTTAATTAGTTAAATATATCATGCCTCTTAAATAACTCATATGATTATAGAGTAAGTAATTTAATTAATTAACTCATATGATTAAATAACAAGATAATTATTATAACATGATCATCTATAATTAAAACAAGTGAGTCAAATATCAATAATTTAATTGAATTTGACAATATCCATCCTGAGCAGTAAATTAAAATCATCATACATAATAAATATCCATCCAAAAATCATCAACTTTCAATATATAAATTGACAAGTCAATACTGATAAGATCATCATCATATATAACTAAAACAAGTGAAAGTCAAATATGCCAGTAGATCAATAACATGTCAAAATGATACATGTACAAATGATATAAGTCAAAATGATAAATTATGTAACTCAAAATGATACAAGTCAAGATGATACATGTCCAAATGATATAAGTCAAAATGATACATAAATTTATGATACAACTCATCAATATGGTACTGCAGGCCGTGAAAATGATACATATGATAGTGACCATGAAAAGAGGCATCATAATGATATATCAACAATGATCCATGATGTAGTCTATATGATCATGAATGTCACTAGCTACTACTAGCAACTATCACATCATCATCACCACCATCATGATCATCATGATCATCATCATCATCGGCCTCAGCGTCTTTTATATTTGTGTCATCATCATCCTCTGCCATGTGATCTATACCAGAACCAACATAATCTAGATCTCTATCATGAGGATCATCTTGATCTTCTGGAAGAGCCGTGTTCTACAAAAAAAACATTTAAAATGAAAAGTTATTATTTATTTCATACAATAATTTATTTTTCTGTTATATATCTAATATTTCAACATATGAAACGAAACCATAATCATATTACATCATATCAAAGTGCACATACCATAATAAAATTTCAAAAAAGTTATAGCTAATATGTCATTCCAATGATGTAAAACATGCAACAATTCTAATAAACGTTAGTAAAGATCATAAAAAATTTGTTATAAATTTAACTATCAACTGTAAATTCTATTGCATAACCTTAAGTGCCATAAATTGCTTGGTCCATGTATGTTCTTTTTCACTATTAATCTAATAACCTGCATCAGACAAAAACATTAAAGAGATTTTAAGTAGCAGTTGATTAAATTCTCTTACATGTCATTAAGGAATGCATAGTTTTTTTTCAATAATTGTTTATCTTAAGGTTCATGAGAAACCTTAAGATAAAGGTCTATTTTGTTAGAAAAAAAAAATGAAGTTAGCAATATGGCTTTATCTGGCTGATTTTAGAAAGAAAAAATGTTAGCCCTATTCCCGCCCACATGTCTTCAATGTGAGTAGGAATAGAGAAAATTTGGGGATTTAGAAAGAAAGATAAAGTTTAGGGTGTCTTCAAGATAGCCAACACAGGCAAGGAGGTCAACCATGCACACATAATGATCAACTGTAGGTGTAATGCAATAAGGGTTACAAATGTGATTGAAGTATGTACAGCTCCCATCCATTAAACCTGCATGGTTGCATGCACATAGAATACAAGCAAAGCTTACAATGTTAGGATATGTTCCAGAGTACTTAATTAATTCAAAGATTTTGAGAGCGTCCTTGCAAAATCCATTTTGTGCATATCCTACAATCATTGCATTCCATGAGATGACATCTCTTTGAGGAATTCTGTCAAACAATTCATGTTTTTTTTGTCTATGATTCCATATTTTGTGCATATCCTGCAATCATTGCAGTCCATGAGACCACATTTCTTTGAGGCATTCTATCAAATAGTTCATGTGCCTTGTCTATGATTCCACATTTTACATACATGTCTAACAGGGCAGTTGCAACTACAACATCTAACAAAATTCCTCTATCCTTTTCTATTTATGATGAACAAAGTGTCACACTAAGGGGCATACAACTACAAACTATCTAGTGGTGGGAGCTCAAGCTATTAATGCCATATACTTCCCTATTGCTCAACAGAAACCTAATTGCACCATATGTCATGAGACTCATGAAATTGTCCACTACTACAAAAGTGAAAGGATGTTCCTATCAATTACTAGTGCAAGGTTTGTCACACATCAATCTCTTGAAGGCAAGGACAGAAGTGAGTTCGAATGGAGGTGGGCGGAATTAGTGCAGAAGTACTAATAAAGTGCAAATCAGTTGCTAGCCTTAGGATCTATAGGCTTTGATAAATCCTCTCAAGGCTTCTATAAAACAAGAGGCCGACGTAGGAGAAGCAGGAAAATCCTCAAGCAGGATATGATGGCAGACTTTAAGAATGAAGGTCTGCAAATGGAGGCAGTCCAAATAATGTGAATGTACCACCTTCCCATAGGTGGCAAAATCTTGCACATGGAATGGTGATCCTCGGGATTAGAGGTTAGGGGAGAACTTGCCCACAGGCTTCTTTTTAAGATAAGGCAAGATTGAAGCAGATTATGTTGTTTGTTCTCAGGAATTGTCCAAATGAAATGATGCCTCAGCATTTCAGAGTCGAGTGTTGCTGCAAGGAGGATGAAATCGGAGGGCAACAGATTGCATACCTATTCAACAAAGCCTCCGATGAAGAAAAAGTGGCCATCTTGAAAGTGATCAGGGTTGTTTTCTGGTTAGGAGGGCACACGCATGATGGACAAGTACTGGAACATTTTTTCTAGAACTATGTACAGGTTATGGGAGCAAGGCTTTGGGGGCTAAGAGCTATGATGAGATTGGTGAGGGAAGATTTGATGGACATGGTTAGGACTGCCATGGATGGTGTGGCAATGGAGCCCAAATAGGAATTTTCTCTTGCCACCCTCAGCCTGAATGAGGAGAAGAAGAAGGTGAAGCTGCACAAAGCCTGGGCCCTCTACAAAAAGGGTGTGGAGAAAGAAAATAACATACGAGAGTTTTTTAAATTCCTAGAAGCCAACCCGAGTCTAATTGATGAAAATGTAATAGCTAGGATGGTGGATATTGCTGCAGGCATAGGTTATATATACAACTAGATGTAATGCCTCAGCTTTCTATGTAACTTTTTTTTTGATATTTTAATATAGGGAGCTACCCCCATATCTGGTAGTGTTTACCAAAAAAAACATTTCTTTGAGGCATTTTGTCAAACAGTTCATGTGCCTTGTCTATGCTTCCACTTTTTGCATACATGTCTAACAGGGTAGTTGCAACTTCAACATCTAACAAAATTCGTCTATCCTTTATGTATTGATGGATGTCCATACCCTATTCCAAAGCTCCCATTTTGACACAGGGAGGAAGGATGGTGGCAAAGGTTGTGGAATTTGGCTTTACACTAGCCAATTGCATTTGCTTTAAAATTTATGAAGCCTTTTCAACAACCATTTTGTGCATATCTTGCAGTCATTACAGTCCATGAGACCACATTTCTTTGAGGCATTCTATCAAACAATTCACGTGCCTTGTCTATGCTTCCACATTTTGCATACATGTCTAATAGGGCAGTTGCAACTACAACATCTGACAAAATTCGTCTATCCTTTATGTATTGATGGATGTCCATACCCTATTCCAAAGCTCCCATTCTGACACAGGGAGGGAGGATGGTGGCAAAGGTTGTGGAATTTGGCTTTACACTAGCCAATTGCATTTACTTTAAAATTTCTGAAGCCTTTTCAACAAATCCATTTTGTGCATATCCTACAGTCATTGCAGTCCATGAGACCACATTTCTTTGAGGCATTCTGTCAAACAATTCACATGCCTTGTCTATGCTTCCACATTTTTCATACATGTCTAATAGGACAGTTGCAACTATGACATCTAACAGAATTCATCTATCCTTTATGTATTGATGGATGTCCATACCCTATTCCAAAGCTCCCATTCTAACACAGGTAGGGAGGATGGTGGCAAAGGTTGTGGAATTTGGATTTACACCAGCTAATTGCATTTGCTTTAAAATTTCTGAAGCCTTTTCAACAAATCCATTTTGTGCATATCTTGCAGTCATTGCAGTCCATGAGACCACATTTCTTTGAGGCATTCTGTCAAACAGTTCACATGCCTTGTCTATGCTTCCACATTTTGCATACATGTCTAACAAGGCAGTTGCAACTACAACATCTAACAAAATTCCTCTATCCTTTATGTATTGATGGATGTCCACACCCTATTCCAAAGCTCCCATTCTGACATAGGCAGGGAGGATGGTGGCAAAGGTTGTGGAATTTGGATTTACACTAGCCAATTGCATTTGCTTTAAAATTTCTAAAGCCTTTTCAACAAATCCATTTTGTGCATATCCTGCAGTCATTGCAGTCCATGAGACCACATTTATTTGAGGCATTCTATCGAATAGTTCACGTAACTTGTCTATGCTTCCACATTTTGCATACATGTCTAATAGGGAAGTTGCAACTACAACATTTGACAAAATTCCTCTATCATTTATGTATTGATGGATGTCCATACCCTATTCCAAAGCTCTCATTCTAACACAGGGAGGGAGAATGGTGGCAAAGGTTGTGGAATTTGGCTTTACACTAGCTAATTGCATTTGCTTTAAAATTTCTGAAGCCTTTTCAACAAATCCATTTTGTGCATATCCTGCAGTCATTGTAGTCCATGAGACCACATTTCTTTGAGGCATTATGTCAAATAGTTCACGTGCCTTGTCTTTGCTTCCACATTTTGCATACATGTCTAACAAGGCAATTACAACTACAACATCTGACAAAATTCCTCTATCCTTTATGTATTGATGGATGTCCATACCCTATTCCAAAGCTCCCATTCTGACACAGGCAGGGAGGATGGTGGAAAAGGTTATGGAATTTGGATTTACACCAGCCAATTACATTTGCTTTAAAATTTTTGAAGCCTTTTCAACAAATCCATTTTGTACATATTCTATAGTCATTGCAGTCCATGAGACCACATTTCTTTGAGGCATCCTGTCAAACAGTTCATGTGCCTTGTCTATGCTTCCACATTTATGATACATGTCTAATAGGGCAGTTACAACTACAACATTTGACAAAATTCCTCTATCCTTTATGTATTGATGGATGTCCATACCCTATTCCAAAGCTCCCATTTTGACATAGGTAGGGAGGATGGTGGCAAAGGTTGTGGAATTTGGCTTTACACCAGCCAATTCCATTTGCTTTAAAATTTTTGAAGCCTTTTCAACAAGTCAATTTTGTGCATATCCTGCAGTCATTGTAGTTCATGAGACCACATTTCTTTGAGGCATTCTGTCAAATAGTTCACATGCCTTTCTATGCTTCCACATTTTGTATACATGTCTAACAAGGTAGTTGCAACTACAACATCTGACAAAATTCATCTATCATTTATGTATTGATGGATGTCCATACCCTATTCCAAAGCTCCCATTCTGACACAGGTAGGGAGGATGGTGGCAAAGGTTGTGGAAATTGGCTTTACACCAGCCAATTGCATTTGCTTTAAAATTTTGGAAGCCTTTTCAACAAATCCATTTTGTGCATATCCTGTAGTCATTGCAGTCCATGAGACCACATTTCTTTGAGGTACTCTATCAAATAGTTCACGTGCCTTGTCTATGCTTCCACATTTTGCATACATGTCTAATAGGGTAGTTGCAACTACAACATCTAACAAAAATTCCTCTATCCTTTATGTATTGATGGATGTCCATACCCTATTCCAAAGCTCCCATTCTGACACAGGTAGGGAGGATGGTGGCAAAGGTTGTGGAATTTGGATTTTTCATCATGGGAACCTAAAATTTTTGCAAAAAATGGTAGGAAATTTTAGGTTCCAACAAGTCCATTAGTTGGAGGCAGGAAAACAAGGGTTTTTTGTTCATTATTAGCCCGTTAAACTTAAACATATGAGAAAGCATGGCACACACAAAATGTTGTGGATAATGACCACAAGATTAGGTTAATTGCAACCACTTTTTGTAAGCAAGGACAAGACTAGTATACTCATTATGATCCTAATGGCACCAAGAAGGGTCCCCAAAGATATAAGAGTAATCATTTGTCATCTAAGAGAAATCTTACATTTAAGGGCGCTATGGCCAACAGAGAAGCACTTTAGAACTCATCCTACGCATTAATAAACAACTCAACACAAGAAATGCAAATTGACATATTAACACAACAATATCCAACTAAGTTATTGAAAGTCAACTATTGATACCTCATTCTCCATCTAGATTACAAAATTGGTCCACTTTTTGCTTTGTAACATATCCTTTTCAAATTGCGTTGGACACTGGCCATATTTCTCCTCCTGTCAAAACATGGCACATGGATTAGTTAAAGTAATTAATATGCAATCATTTACTTTTTCTTAGGAAATAAAAAATATATCATTTAACATATTGAATATACTTACAAATGTACAAATCAAGGCTTGTAAACCTTTCTGGCCACTGTGATGCGTGGCACGAAGTTTGTCAAGCCTAGCCTTGGAGGCCTTGTCCTGAAACATAAACTAATTCAATTTAACTATGCACAAAATAAAATTTAAAAATCGTTTAATAAATTTGATATAATCTTATGACCAAATTCAAATACCTATGTACTTTCCTCACTGGACTTCCTCCATGCATCAGACTTCTCATATGCTTTTACAAGCCCTTTCCATACTTTCACACTTACATCAATTGGCCTTTTTTTGATCCTTAGTTCAGGAGTGAGTTTTTTTATCTTCTTTGTTTGGTTGCACCAAAATCTCTTACAGTTTTGAGACGTTCATAGCTTTATCTTCTTTACAGACCAACTTGTGCCAAATTCAGTCTCCATGTCCTGGATAACTAATTTTTGCAAGTGCATGGGTATCTTTGAGAATGGCAAATGTAGATGGTCTTTGAACAGTTGAAGGCATGATTCCTTCAACCTATTCACAAATGTTTTTCTAGCATCTGTCATTCAGACTTCCCCTGAAACCACATCGTATTCTATCTTGGTATCATAGGTACCAATGCAAGATGTAAAACATGGCGTGGTGGTTGAAGAAGTCTGTGTACCAGGAGTGGGTGGGACATTGGAAGCCTCTGTTCCGTATTCCACATTCTTAGAAGTTATTGTTATTGATTTCCTCCTGGATCTTTGCTCAATCTAATACTAGATGGGGAATCAATTGATTCCCTTTGACACTGTTGATTTGGTTGTAATGTTTCAGGGGCTTTTCAGGGGCTTTACCAGATCATTTTTCTATGTATCTGGCAAGCATTGTCAAGCCCACACCATCCAATTTATTCACTGCCTCTACCCCCAATATGGAAGCCAATGCCTCTTTATCTTTGTCAGTCTCATGTTCCTATATATATATAAAATTTATTGTTTTAAATTTACAAATAAAAAACTAAAAACTAAAAATCAAAGAAACAATGGAAACATTTACAAATCTATAAATTGACAATGAATTACCTCATTGTGGCCAGAGTCTGCTCCCTTTGCTCTCTTCCCTCTATAGCTTGACATTTTGAGGCGACCTAGGGAAAATTATTTTCATTCAGTCTATGGAGGCAAACGAAGTACACACTGCCAGGTATGAAAGTTTTCCTCTAGTTTTTCTGTATTCCTTAAGGTTTTTGACCTTTACTTTGTAGAGCAAATCATGAAGCTATTTTCCTATGAATCAATTGGTGCCTTGGGAGGGAATCTATAGTTTTGGGCCTAATTTTAGTTTTCTCACCCTCATCTCAAAAGCCCTATCTCCTTGTATTGTCTCGACCAAACTCTATTTTAGTTTGCTCACTCTCGTCTCAAAAGCCCTAATTTTAGTTTGGTCACAATCGACTTGTCTTAAAGCACTCGGCTACTTTTTTAGGAATGAAGCGAGAAAGTTATCTTCTGAGAAGGGTATTGATGGGAATGATAAGAGAACCTAGGCATTGGGGTTTGAAAAATGCATTCACTACTCTCGGATGCAGAGGAAATAATGCAATGTCTACAATTTTACCCTCCTCCTTTACAACCACATGAGACTTGAACAATTCGCCTGTAAACAAAACAATATTCACAACCCTTTCTTCACAATCCTCTCCATTTAATTGAAACAAAAATATTTTTGGGAACGAAAAAAATTTCATTTTAATTGTAACCTTACCTATGGTGTCGTAAACTAAATTGAATTTCTCATCTCCTTGCTTATTTTTCCCTTTTTTCTCCTCTCTTTGCACGGGTTTTTTCTACTTTTTTCTGCTTTTTTCTCCTCTAATTCATGTGGCATTTTTCTCCTGTAATTATCAAATTTCTCATTTAATTCAAGTGGGAAGTTTTTATTTTTTATTTTTCCTTTACAGGTCCCACCATTGACAAAATAAGGGCGAACACAAAAAACCCAAATGCTCGATCTCCAAATAAAAAATGAACACCAAAAATCAATAAAGTGTTTTTTTGTGTTTTGGGGTATGTGCAGGCGAGAATTTTAATTTTTTTTTTGATCCAGTAGTCAATGCTATAGTCAGAATAGTTACCGCCGACTTTAGTGCTGACTTTTAGACCTAAATGTAATCTTTTTGGGGTGCAAAAGGTAGCACAAAGTGCACCTAATTAGCACCAACTTTTAGGCCTAAATGTAATCTTTTTGGGTCACAAAAGGTGGCACAAAGTGTGCCTAATTTAACACCAATCAGTGCAAAATGATGTATTTTTCTTGGAAGTTGATAAAAAAGTAACCTCACCAAATTTGGATTGTCCTTATAATAAGTAACTATATCTTGTTTCCATGATAGCATTTTGACTTCACGCTTCTCTCATGATTAGCTCAATAATGAGTCACTCTTTCACAACCTTACATAGATGGTTGGTGACAATCCTTATGCAAGTGATATGGCTTTGGAAAAACTAAACAACTCTTCTCTTACTATCATGATGACATGATATTGGGACTATATTGGCATCTTATGGAGTGTGCTTATGGTATTGTGATTTTCATTTCTATGTTCTCATTAACCTATTTTAGGTTGAAGCATGGTAACTAACCCACTAGCTATTATGACAGTCATACAATGACTAGAAAATCCTCTCCACTTTGACTATGATAGTCCTATGCATGGTGTTTTCTTCATGATAGTCCCCAATAATGTGAATTATTGATAGTAGCTAGTTCAAATGGAGTTTTGGATGGTGTAGTAAGTTGTCCCTATGTCTCATGATAGTGCATGCCTTGGTTATGTCCTTGTGACATTACTCTCTAGATATCTCCTCTTTATAGTGACAAGGTTTCAAGAACATGACAACTTAGGTAAGGTATCAACTTGTCTCTTTAACCTCTAGATTGTCATTTTTCAAGAATTGATCTCATTGAAATGCAAAGACAACATGTTGATTGATGAATAACTACATTATCACTATGATAGTGACTTAACCTGGTCACAAGATTAATGAGACAATTTTATAGTAATAACTCTATGGATGCATACCTAGCTATCCTAGGTGTACTATGACAATAATTTAATGTTGCTAGTGTTGCTTTTAAACCTCCTATGGTTGTTACCTATGTCTCATGGTATGACAACCTCTACAATGTTAATCCTCATGATCCCACTACAATAGTAGATCAACACTATGATGGTCCCCTGACTTATCATTTTGACACCAATTATTTTAGTTGGAGCCATGACCTTCCATCTAACATTTGAGAGTTGGATTTGGGATTAAGGAAAACCTTAAGATATGTGATAGGAGATTGACAACATTTTAGCTAAGTTATGACAATCTTTGTTTATATTATGTGACTTCACTATAATCTTGAGGCCCAGTTTAAGAGGCCATGAACTATCTCCTTCACTATTTGACAACCTTCCACTTCCTCACATACCTGTGATAGTCCTATTTATACATCTAGTTATTCCTTAGATCTTGTCAATCATTAAGGCATGATGACAACACCCCTAAATACAGATGGTTGGGGTTATGATAGCTAATGGAGGGTTTTCTTTTCAAAGGAAACCATTAATTAGAGTGAAAGGTAATGGTGAAATTTAACATAAAGTCCCTATAATTAAAGAATATCCAATGGCTAGGATTAACCTAACAAAGATCTAATGACGCGATTTCAAAATTAACATCCAAATTATCCTTCCCTACATCAAGAATTTAAAATTTTGGTGCCAAAGACTCTTTGAGACTATTTTGAGGGTTCTATGATAGTTTTGAAGGTTTTATGGCCACTTGGAGAGATATAGATTGCCTTAAACTGACCCATAAAAGAAAAAGGAGATTCAAATATGAAATAAATGTCTTTTTGATGTGAATTTGTAGTCATCTTGTAATCATAAGATTTGAGCTCTAGTTATCAAGATTCCACGTGTAAACTTTTTCTGAAGAGCAAAATGTTGCAATGTCCTATTTTGTTTTTCATAGTGCGTCTTAATGAAAAACAAGTGTATTAACAAGATAAATTCAAGTGTATTATAGGATCCAAAGGAGGCCATGGAGAGAGGACATAGATGGCGTAGAACTATTAAATCACAGAGAGGAAAGTGAGTGGAAATAGATATGACAATGGAATCTGCAGATACAATAGAGGTAAGAAGAGAAAGCAACCTCAACCAAAGGATGAAGGTGTTTATGAATTCACAAATGCTACAACATAGAGGAGATAAATTCATTTTTCTGTCCATGAGGCCTCTAAGGTCAAACTTGTTGGTTGAAAATGCACAGGAATGGTGATTAAATGTGATTCTATGATCAAGGGAAAATTTTGAAAATTAGGACGATCAAAACATGATATCAATATGTCAAATATATGACTAAAGTGAGGTTTTGTGTTAGAAAGCATATTCGTTGAAATGATATAATTGGTGTACTAAACATTATTTACTATGTTGTGTATTATAGGGGCCAAACAAGGCCATGGCAATAGATCGTGTCATATCAAATGAGGACATAATGGATGAAGCAGGAAATCAAGTACTCAAATCCAATTTCCTTAGCAAAAAATGATGCCATTGTTTTTCACAGTATTATTGAAATTTATAATGTATTATCCAATCTTGACATAAATTAATGCATGTTGTTGATTATTTTAGATGGAGATTGGACCAAATGCAGAGCCTGACCCTTCAACTAGCAAACGAAAAAGATATGTACATGGAAGTGGACCTAAAACTATTAAATCACATAGACGACAGTGGGTGGAAGAGGATATGACAATGGATCCTACAGATAGAACAAATGATTGTACTGAACAAGATGTTGGTCAGGACTATAGTACATGGGATGAATACTTTGAGAAAATTATTGTTTGTGGATGTTCTGTATGTCATGGAAAGAAACAATTCAAATGAGCGATTGTACAAAGACATTATATATATGATGAGCTTCCAGTCGATAGTATGCCTCCTACAATCAATTCAAATACAATAGGAATTATGGTAAGGAATTTTCCAAATTGATATAAATAAAATGTATACTTCGTTTAAACATTGTTTTATATTATTTAAATAACTAAATTTTTTCTTAATGGATACTTGCAGGATAAATTTCATGGTTTAAAGTTTCCTGGATCACTGACTTCCATCCTAGAGGGTGATGATCATTTATTAGATGATACATCTAACAAAAATATGTGCTAATATACCAGCTTGGAAGATGAGGAATTGATGAAAACAAGCAACAGAACAAGAACCAGTTTAAAGATGCATAATTTGCTTAAAGACAAGGGGAAGGTGGACTACATACCCTATGAGAATGAATGTGATGGAGATGATTACTTGCCCCTGAGTTTGAGATCAATTTACAAAGAGACATTTGATCGTCAACTATATTGTGCCTGGCCTAGTGATCAACAACTACCTAGAGTGTACGAGGTGTTTCAATTTTGGGGATACAACTACATGATATGACCCTCCAATATTCATGGAGCAAATCTAGGCCTCTTTATTGTCCAAAATGTACATGTGGGATCTAAACATAGAAACAATTTAGAACAAACTACTAGGAGATTAATGCCATATTATGGTCTATCCTATTACAGTGGTGAATGGAGAAGGCTAGCGGAATATAAGCCTAGCATGTCAGCATATGGTCTAAATTCGAATATGTATACACATCGTCTCCAATTGGAAAGTGGAAAAGAAATGAATAGAGGTCATCTTATGTATATAGATGGACGTGCATACACACAAAAATATTGCAGGATTTATAAATAGTAGTAAGGGAAGGGACCCTACTGTAAGACCAAATTGTCAATTTGTTAAGGTTATAAATGATTAAGATAGAGAAATGGAAAGAGATGTTGATAGATTGATATTGGTTGAGGCTACTATGAACCTTACCATTGGGGATGAGTTATTGAGTGATTACCCCTTCTTAAAACATACTCCTGCGTGAAAGAAGAGGGAAGAACAAGGTCTCCGTAAGGATGTTCTTAAGGGCCAAAAACCAAGAATAATAAATGAGTGTGGACTGATGTTTTATAAACTATGTTGTCAAAATTGTGTTTTATTTAAATTATTGTATAAAAAAGGTAGTCTATAAAATAATGTTCCATTATTCAATTGATGTATATATGTTCATACAATTTATATTTTTATTTTTTAAGCCATATTTTATTATATTTCTTTGAAATTGATACATTTATGATTTATCCAATTGTTGCCAAACATTAAATAATGCTTGCATTTGTTGATAGGTAGAATATGTTGATGAAACACATACTAATACCCAAGATCCAACTGGGTTGTTAAGATTTGGATGGGATGATCCAAGGTGAAAAGAGGATTATTGAAGAGAATACTGCCAGCTGAGAGATTTGAAGAGCTGATGAGATCCGCATACACTGATGACATGCCACCTAGCCTTAATGATGATGATCATGATAGTGAAAATGCACTGCATGAACAAGGATTGAATGAAATGCTTACAGATTTCTTTGGGGATGAAAATAATGATGACAATAATGATCATATGGTTGATAGTAATGATGATAGCAGGGGTAATTACCACCAACATAATGTTGATGATAACAACTTGAAAGACTCCATCAAGCAAGCATCGAAGACACCTGTGTTCAAATCAGGTGCAAGTAGAACCTCAAAACCAGCATGCACATTAATATTATTAGAAATCAAGTCACTATTTGGTTGGTCAGACAAAAGATTCACTACCCTACTGAAGTGAGTTGAAATCTATTTCTTACTTTGGAATTCTCAATTGGTGTACATAATTCGTAAACATTCATCAACTTCTTTTATATTTCTTTAAAGGGATTTTAAAACCATATATTGTATATAAACAGTCCTAGTATAGATTGACATATCAAACATGTTCATCATAAGTCAAACATTCAATTGATTTAATCTCTAGCAATCTTACAAGGCACTAAAAACTAAAATATTCCCTAAAGAGAATAGGTTTCCATCAACTTGCAGAGAGGCACGTCTATTGTTGGTTGAGTTGGGGATTGAATATAAGTAAATTCATTCATGTAAAAATGATTGCATTTTATACAGAGATGAATATCAAAACAAAGTAGAACGCCCTGTATGCAAAGAGAAGAGATATCGTATAGATGTACAAGGTCCTACAGCTCCAAAGAAGGTTTTACGTCACATGCCAATTATACCTAGACTTCAACGAATGTTTCATTGCAAGTCACTTGCACAATTGATGGACTGGCATGTAAAGAATAGGAGTAAAGATGGATTCATGCAAATTTCATCTAACTCCAAAGCAATGAAACACATAGAGGAAAAATGGCCAAAAAAATTCAAAGATGAACCCCGTAGTATCAAGTTTGGTCTTGCAATTGATGAAGTGTGCCCATTCTCTTTCCTGAGCTCAAATTATAGTGTTTGTCCAGTCAGATTGATAGTATAAAATATTCCTCCATGGATGAGTGTTAGAAAGGAGCACCTTATGCTGACTCTCATTATTCCAGGAAAACATCAAGTTAAAAACATGGATATTTATTTTGTGCCTTTTATTGATGAGATGCAACTGCTATGGAAAGGCATAAGAATGTATGACATATCACGTCTCCCATCAAATAGGTCCTTCCTATTGTATGGTGTTCTATGTTTGACTATTCATGATTTCCCAGGACTTGGTGTTTGTTCTGGTAAGATAAAATATTTATGTATTTACACTCATAATTTATTTTCATCCCAACTTTCATACTTAGTTTTATACTATTTTTTTTGATGTTATTAACATTACTTATTGAATTGCAGGGCTTCAAACAAAGGGGATATTTGCATGTCCAAGATGTGTAGAATAATTTCAAGGGTGGTATTCTAAAGATTTACATAAATTTATTTACGCAAACAACATGGTTTTTCTACCACTAGATCATAAGTTTGGAAATCGCTTGAAGAATCAATTTGATGGAAAAGTTGAAAATAGAGGCCCTCCCATGATTATGGGTCCAGGTGATTGGCTTAAGAAGTATGAAGATGCTGAATTGAAAGGTTGGGAGGATTTTTTTGATTGGGGTGATTCAATTGAAGAACTAGAACAAGTTGTAGTTAATATGCCAGAAGGAATGAAAAGGAAATCCATATTTTATGAGCTCCCTTACTGGAAGGATCTATTAATCTCTCACATATTAGATCCTATGCACGTCTTCAAAAATGTACTAGATTCTATATTTTGACATATATCAGGCAAAGAGAAGGACACCTTGTCTTCGAGGAGAGATATTGCTCTTTCGCGTACCAAAATTGATAGAAAACATTTGTGTCCAAATAGGGAAAATGAAACATATGTAGAAGCTCCATGGATTTTGAAAAAGAGAGAGCTAGACCAACTAAAAAATTTCATCCATTCAATAAGGATACCTACTAGCTATGGGCCATCATTGGCTAAAGCTTTTATAGTTGATGGACATATCACAGGATTTCAAACACGTGATTTTCATAATTTTATGAAGGTATTATATATCACCATTTAACGTTTTATAGGAACATTGATTAAGTACTAAATATATTTTGTTGTGTGAGAAAAAATTACTAATGACCTTTTCATAAATGTGTTTGATAGCATATCATGCCATTGGCAATTAGGGGGGATTCTTTTCTTACAGTTGACTTAAGGAATGCCATAAGTTGATTGTCAGCATTTGCAAGGTATGTGGTTATATGAAATGTTCATGTGTGAGAGACATAGAGATATAATATATTGCATTTTAATTTTTGACTAAAGGTTCATACTAATTTACTATTCTTATATTAGGTGGGTGACCTCCAAGGAGATACACGAATGTGAAGTGCCAAAATGGAAGAAGGAAATTGTAGAAATTGTATGTGTATTTGAGAAGGAGCTCCCTACAAGTATCATGGATCTACAAGTCCATTTACTTATACACCTAGTCAATGACATTGAATTGGCGAGTGTCATATCAATGAGGTGGATGTTTTTCTTTGAGAGGTATATGAAAACTCTAAAAAGATATGTCTGACAAAAGGCACATCTAGAGGGTTGCATGGCTAAAGGGTATGTATTTAATGAAGCATTTTTCTTCCTGTGTGAATTCCTTGGTAAGGATTTTGAAGATGGGCCATGCTTCTAGGATGAAGAATGATCATTAGATATTATTGATGGAGAAAAAACACAATCTAATGGTGTTCAAGTAGAAATTAGTAAGTAAATTCATAATCAATGTGGTTTTTTTTCTTGCAATCATTAATTTACTCTGTAATTTATTTATCAAATTAACAGCATGACATTTAGAGTTTAAAATAAACATGTTGACATGTAATAGGTGTAGATGAAAGTGTTATACTCGACAAGTTCATTCTGTACCACATGGACTTTATGAACAAATGGATTGATCTATATGATAAAAAGAGAGAAGAAGTGTTAGAAGCAAGGAGACAATTTAAGAGATCGAACCCAAGGAATACTCCACTTCCCACTTATTTTCTTGGGGAATGGGGCAAAGATTGCACACTAGAATGGGTTACTAAACAAATTTAAAATCAAATAGAAGATGTAGGTATAGATTCAAACATAAGAGAAGATGAAATCAACATGTCTAGAGGATGTGGAAGAAAGCTACAGTTAGAATTTTACAAAATGTTGTTTCCTTACAGTTTTGACACTATTAACTATTTTAATATTCATCATTATATTTGTTTTCACTAAAATAAATGGTCTTTCATAGGTGAGGAAATATCCAGCAATGTGGGCATATGGTCGACATTATCATGTAGAAAGTGTAGATGTAAAGAGACGATCCTTCGATTGTGGCATCATGGTTGACTTCAAGCAATCCAGTCGATCAAGATCAAAAGATAAGAATATAATTGAAGGGAATCTATAATATGTTGGGAAAATACAAGAAATTATTGAGTTAGATTATCGCTCTTTTAAATGTTGTATTTTTAAGTTTAGATGGTATGAAGCATTTGAGAGGACACAAAGACATGATACCCACAGTGGATTGTTTTCTATAGATTCCTCATGTTTCCTACCAGAGGATAAGGAGCCTTATGTTCTACCAATTCATTGTGAGAAGGTATTTCTTTAACTCAAACAAGAAGCGGTAGTGATCATTAATCTATTAATTCATAGTTTATTACAAATATATACATGTGTTTGTTAATCAATAAAATTGTTATACCATATGTCTAATATATGTATGTCATTCATGTGCAGGTATTTTTCTATGAAGATATTTTGGACCTGAAATGGATAGTTGTCATACATTATGATCCAAGATTAAGGCATGTATTTGATGACGCATTAGTGGATACTGATCAAAACAATGTTGGCCAACAAAATGAGAGAGGGATTAGAGAACATCGAAGAAATTGACATCCATGATGATGATGAAGATGGTTATGTTCAAGCACAAGAAGACAACAATCCAAAGTTGGATGATGTTATGGAAGACAACAATATGGATGGTATACAAAATGATGATCCAAATACATCTGGCAACAATATAGATGGTCTACAGTCATATTTCAATGATGATGAAGATGATGCAGGTCAAGATGAGGATGATGATAATATTAAATACTTGAAAGAACATATGAACTTTGACAATGATACACTGGATGACATTGTAGCAAACAATAATGTTAATGACCAAGACTTATAAATTTTCCAAGAATTCTAAATGTTAATTACCTACTCTTTTCCAAGAATTTTGGGATATAGTTGGAAAAAATTTAATAGCTACTGCTAGGGACTTTTTAAAATCAGGTCAGTTAATAAAGCAATTCAATTCCACTTTTATTGTTTTGGTTCCTAAGAAGGGAGATGTTGTTTCCTTCAGTGACTATAGACCTATAAGTTTATGTAACACTGTGTATACAATTTTCTCTAAACTTATAGTCTATAGAATAAAACCTCTCTTGCAAGACATAATATCTCAGAATCAAAAAGGTTTTGTACCTGGAAGATAGATCCTGGATTCTATTATTGCCACCCATGAGAATATGCACTTTATGGATAATAATAAGAAGGACAGTATGGTTCTGAAGCTTGATATTTCAAAAGCTTATGATAGAGTCTATTGGTCCTTTCTCTTTGTTGTTCTGCATAAGTTTGGCTTTCAAGGAAAATTTATCAAACTAATTAAGGAATGTCTTACTACCTCTAGATATTATGTGTTGCTTAATGGATCCCCTAGAGGATTCTTTTATAGTGGAAGGGGCCTTAGACATGGTGATCCAATCTCTCCTTATTTTTTCATTATTGTGGCATAGGTGCTAGGTAGAAATATTACTAGATTGATAAATTAGAGAAATATTATGGGAGTTAAACTGGCTTCTACACATAGGCTCATTTGGTCTCATGTGAGGTGGAACTTTATTCAAAATTCTAGTGAACCTTACATTAAAGTTAGTCACCAATTCATTTGATCCTTTGGTTATATTGGTAAACTCAATTATAGTAAATCTAGGATCAGTCTTGTCTCCATATTGTTCCCTGAAAACCCTCTTAAATTCATCCCATGAGGTAATACTCAATTCAAGCAAATTCTTATACCATTCCCTAGCCTCAACAACCAGAGACTACATAAACAATTTCATAACTGCATCTTCATGTTCAATTTCAAAGTCATCCATTAAATTCAGAAAAGTTCTCAAATGTTCCTAACCAAAAATTGCATTACTACCTAAAAATTTTGCCAATGCCTTCCTGACATCATTATCAATTGGGTTAGGATAACTAGGAATACCGGTAAAATCTAGTTGTCTATACCTATCTACCTACATTGGCCTTCTACCAAACACATTCTGGTTTACATTTCCCTGCATATTGGCATTTTGATTTCCTAGGGGATTTTGATTTGCCCTATGCTGATACAGATTTTGTTGTTGATTAGCCAAAACATTTTGATTTTGATTCTAATTTGCATGCAAGTTCTGGTTTGTATTTTGATTAATCCCCACCTGTTGATTACTTATTGTATTCTAATCATTAGGATCAACCACATTCTGATTGCTTTGGATATTCGAATGATTGACATTTTGATTCATAGGGAGACCATTTTGATAGGCAACCCTTAGTGCTTCAACCCTTTCCCTCATTTTGTTTCTTTCCTTGAGGGCCTCTAGATATTCAATTTTAGCTCTAAGGTTTCTTACTTCATCCAATACTTCATTTTCATTAGGTCTTGATGAAGTTGGGTTATTTGGATACTGATTGTTTGATTATCCCTAAAAGGTAGCTATCCTTAATGCTTATGACTCTCAGGTCAGTGGCCAATGAACAGGAGACAATTACGTGTTCTCCTCTACACTTCAGGCTCTACTAGACCTAGGGGGTATCCCTTACAACAATATCTAAAGGAATTTCTCAAGCATAATGAGACATTGATTAAGCAAATATTTTCTCACTAATGAATTGAGGTCTGAAAGATCTTACTTCAGACTAGCTAAGTCCTCAATATGCATCAATTTCAAAACTCTGAGAACATGGAACAACTACTACACTACACAACATAAAAGGAAAGAGTTTAATCTTCTTGACTTAATGATTTGATGTGCTTGGACTTGAAAGACTTGCTCAGATCGGTGCCTATTCAGGGTAACAGAGTCAAAACCCTATGTGCAAGTGTTTTCTTCATAACAATTTAACTTCACATTCATAGGGTAACAACATCACTACTACCTTACAACAATGAACCCGAGAAAGAGTATTATCTATGGCCCTTCTTCAATAATCCTTTGACACAATATACTTCCCCTATATATGATTCAAAGCAATTTAATACATTCCTTGAATAGATGCAGAAAACTAGACACACAATATAGCAAATGTATATTGATGAATTCATAAACCCTTAGCAACTTCATTCAAAAGAAAAGCATTCATACCCAAGGCGACAACCATAAAAAACACACACATTCAGTGTTTCTCATATAACTTAATCTGAATAGAATATTGCCATAAAAAGAACAAGTAATCTCACACACAGAAAATATAACCTGCAACCTAGTAGTACTCCTTTCTTATTGGAATCAATCAAAATCTCAGGACTTGTACAATATGTTTAGAGAATTCCAATCTCATTTTGTATGTACCATCTATCTCCTAGATACTATGAAAACTTCTCCTTATATTGGAGAGATACAAAATATGTCAGCTAAGCTCCTAAAACTAACTATTTTTAGAAAAGTTTGACTATTACAATAGAAAATAGCATTGGAGCTTGCGCTCATTACAACAGTTCATATTAAAATTCAATTACAATCACAAATGTGCCAAAATAATTCTCCAATGTAAACATTTGATTCATTTATGTGAGCCAAAAACGTAGTATCACTTAGAAGCTGCCAAGATGAGTCATCCTTGGGAAATTGATGACCGATTGAAAGCTCATTCAGCTTTGTACTTCTCCACCTAAGCTCCAAATTGTCATTGTGAGTTGTATATTGGGCATCCAAGATAGCCTTTGATTCTCTACCAATGTGATCACATAACTTCTCCAATGATAAGAATTCATCCAAACACTGAATTCAAAAGATCTATTTTCAACTCACCATCAATACAAACCAAAGAAACAACCTTGGACCTCACAGTACCAAATTTAGTGTTCCATTGGTCTAATTCTTTAGGTTGATCATGTGAATATCTGAAATGGGGAAGCATCTTTATCTTTATTTGATCAATGGACACCACTTTTCCTTCAACTGCTTATCTAGCTTGACCATATATAAGGCCACATCATGCAAAATATTCATGATTTTTGATGTTCCTTGTAACTCAATAGGTTTATTTGGGTCAAACCAAGTGTTGTCTTGACCATCTACTTAGTGGTAACATTTCTTGGCATCCATTTATTCCTAATTTCTTGTAGAGTAGAAGAATTCTATTCATGCTTTACCAAATCTTGATTCAAGTCTACAATCTCCTTGTAAGCATCATCTCCCTTCCCAATTGAATTTAGTTAAATGATAGTTAACTATCTCAAAGACAATTTCACTGTATACTTGTAGTCTATCTCCTTTCAATGAATTAACATTACCTTTCAACTCTGCAATCTCTGCAAGTAAAGTATCCATGTTTGATGGAAAAGATTCTCTTGATGGGCTTAAAATGATTGGCACAGGAGTAGTAGAAGATGCCAATTGCCTATCCTCCAAAGCTCTTAGTCTAGAAAAATTATCTACATACCTATCCTGGAGTTCATTGTAATCCTTCTGCAACTTCATGACTGTGGCTTGGCTAAACATTGTGGTCTCCACTACTTAAGTTGTTGCATCAAGTGCTGGAGTATCAGCTACTCTCTTCACAATTAAATTTCTCATCAATTGATTAAGGCTCTGCACTACATCTAGTTTGTCTGTTCTTGGTGCTAGAGTCCATATGGCCAACATTTCATGAGATAAGCTGAAACCAAAACCAAAAGCCTTTCCTGCTTGTTCTTCAGTGGAAAACACAACCTCATCTTGTCTTCTTATGATTTCAAATTCCATAGCATCAGCCATACTCCAATTAGGTAACAACAACATACCACTTTCCATCCCTATTTGTCTTCCCATTTCAAGGGTAATGTTGTCAAGCTTCAAATTAAATTCAGACAAGATTCTCTTAGCCAAATCATTATCATCTAAGGGATCCATTTTATTCTTCTCCTCAATCCTTTTGTGGAATGTGGCTTGCTTTATTCTTAAAACTAAATCTTTGAACTCCTAATTTTTAATGAATTGATCATCAGACAAAATTTCTTGTAGGCCAGTGCCCTTTCGTCTCTAGTTTCATCATTGGCAAATTTCAAATAATCAAGACTCATATTAAAAGGCATAGGAGGAACTACCATGCATGCCAATGTTTTAGCAGCTCCCACATCCTCTAAAGTTTCCTCAAGATCTACAATCTTCATAGGTACTTTTCCTTTATTTTGAGGAGTTTCTTTATCCTCAACAATCTTTTTCCTTTTGGCCTGCTAGCTATCCACCTCCTCAGTATCTAGTACATTTTCCTCTTGTGTATCTTCACTCCTTGGTCTAACATATGGCTAGATTTTCACACCTAAAACCCTTTCCACATTGGGAGGCCTCTCCTCCTTAATAATCATATACCTTTTTGCATTTTTCAGTACATTTGCAATTTTGATAACCAAATTCTTCTCTTCAACACAAAAACCAGGAAACTTAGGATCTTTTTCTTTTTCTCATTCTCTGTAGATATAATTCTTTTCCACTTCTCAATTTTCTATTCCACTTTTGTAAATGTTAGAGAATTCCTTACAACATGTTCAGAAAAATTTACTTTGTGGGAAAGTAGACTTCTTTACACTTAGCCTTACTGAATTGATAAATCCCTCTAGATCAAATTGCTCTCTAGAAGTGGCATACCTCAACCTGTAACTAGTCAACATTGAATATATCTGATCCAGACCTTCTTTATTCATCACCTAAGTCTAACCACTTCAGGGAAGTAGGGAATAGAGGACTCTTCTTTTGACCCCTGAGATGCAATTTGTCCACCTCATTCAACTGCCAAATGATTTCCAAAAAGGCCAATCTCTTGGGTACATAGACAGGCAATAAGTGTGGCTTCATTGTAAAACCATACACTTTGACATATGTTGAATATTGGTTAAGAAACCAATAATCTCCCCAATTATGTTTTATCCCAATCCAAGGAGTTTCCTCATCAGGTCTGAGAAAATCCTTTATTTCTGATGCTATCATGTCTACATGTTTACCCATACATGTCATCAATTTCCTTACAAAGAATTATTCAAAAATAATGAAGTCTGAATTTGAATAATCCCTATCCCACATATAGGTCCATCATTGTATTAGCAAAGGTTGCTCATTATCATCAAATTGTTGCACGCTCAAAGTTTGGTTCCATTGTCTCCTACCAAAATACAAGAGCATGTAGCACAAATGAGAATACCACTTGAATTCATGCTTCTGACCATTCTTTAGGGCCACCATCTATTTTTGCATTTGATCTGCCATGTAGAAAGCAAAATCAAACTCCATATTTACAATATTATCTTGGATAGCTATGGCCATAAACATTAGGTGCATAGGGATGTTTTCCCCTGCATCCTCTCCCAAAATCTGACACAGTGAATAGTAAGTACTTATGAAGTAATCTTCAAAGGCCTTTATACTTAGGGCTCTTTCTCAAAAACTTCCAATCCTCTACCTCTAGAAGTCGCGAGTCTGTGTCTGGGAATCTTGATAGACCTATATAGAGCCCTATGTATCTCATATGATTTTCTAAAGTCAAAATCAATGGCTTTATTTGTGGCTATGTTAAAACCAAAGACCTCAACAATGCAAAGCTTAGTGAAGGAGACCATAGTATTTCTGTTAATTGCCAATACTCTTCTTGTACCAACATCATATCTACTTGCAACAAGTTTGATTAGTTCTACATCTACAAATACATTGGGGACAACAACTTTGCCCATGTCCAAATTCCATCCATTGCTCAATGGAGACCTAGCACTCCTTTTTCTATGCTAGTGCTCAAACAAAGACCATCCTGTGATAGGGGTAAATACATATCTGACTTTCCTAAAATCATAAAAAATTTTATCATCTCTATTCCTTCCAGGAAGATTTAAGGCTCGTTTTGATGAGCTTGGACACTGAGTGAGCAAATCCTACTCAAAACTCTTTTTCTCTAATGTGCCATCCATTTTTACTTCATATAGGATTCTATTACAAGCTAGGGTTTATTTGAAATGGAACCAACTTCAACAATTCACCCTACTTTTCTTACAAAATCAACCTCTACAACCAATTTTAGAATGAAATCGATAAGATTTGCAAGCAAATGGATCAAAATACCAATAAATTCGCACTTACTTGTTCGTCACAGACAAAAATCCCTCCTTCAATTTTTGCCTCGAGCTACTCAATTTTTGCAAGAATTCTAGTTACCAATGGCTGTACTAATAGTAATAATTGATTTTATGCATTTACTTCACTAATTGAGCAATATTATGGTTAGTTTTTCTATCAAATCAACATTAATGCGATCATACGCCAGCCTACAGGCTAAGACTAGTCATTCATCGTGTTTGAATACACATCGTTGATCTTAATCAATCCATGGAGAAATCTATAGCTTTGATTTGAAAATCCCATCATTGAATGTCACTTCACACACTCAGAATGGTGCAGACCAATGAGAATTAACTATCTCAGTAGAAGTTTTTCATTTTGGATCCACATGGCGGCTTATCATAGTAACGTAGGTCAAGGAGGGACCCACACCATCATATGGGACCCATATGACATTTGTCGCTCTATTGTAGCATTGTAAAGCATATTCCTTGGCATTTCATAGTTGCATGCTCATGCAATCCATTAAGGAGAGAGCACATCATAGGCTTCAGGCTGATATGGATTTTGGGTCCACCTACCTAGAAATCTACGGTCAGTTCATCATCGCAGCTCTGATAGATCTGTTAGATTTGAAGCCCATGATTTCATGATAACCATTAATTTAACCTTTGGAAACTATGACCTAGACTTAGGAACTATTAGACACTCTGGACCAGTCAGTAATTAGGCTCAGGCTAGTTTCAGACAGGAAATAAGACACAAAATTATAACTCAAACTCTGGGTGACTGCTAACAATAGGTCAACTTGAAAACAGAACACAATATTGAATGAAAAGGACTAAGGGCTTAGGGTGTAAGCCAATTATAATCAGACTTAACCAATTTCAAAAGTTTTACTCCAGAGGATAAGGAAATCACATAGGGGTTCCACTAGTATCAAGATTCCCTTGTAACATAATCCGTATAACTTCTTGGTAGGTCTTGGATACCGCCCTTCTAAGCCCTCTAGAACCTCTCTTCACCCTTCTCTCAATGTTAAAATGATAACTATATCTTCAATCTTCACTTTCTCTGGTCTATCCTAAGTTGGTCAAAATAAGTTCTAGTTCTAGCACACTTTCTCTTGACTCTTTCTCAACAAATGAGGCTTTGGATGAATTCCTTGGTGTATATGGGTATATTCTTAGATTTCATCATGATCAAGGTTTCCCTTATTGTTTAAATTTCTAGGCATTCTTTAGAGAGACCATTTATCAGATGACATCTCAACATCTCATGATACCCTTTAGGAACCCACTCATCTACTTGATAGCCTAGACTGCAGTACCCTCCTAGTTAGAGATATTGTCGATGCCTCGATGGATCAAGCCAATTCAAAAAAAGTTATTCAAATAGGAAAGTGTTTATCTTCTGAAGAATATCAAGATCATTCTTCTCTCTTGTGAGAATTTCCTAAAAAAAATTCCTGGTCATATGTGGACATGCCTAGTATTGACTCACGGATTATGACATACAATATCGTGTTATATCCTGATGCCCAACCTGTGAAACAAAATATCAAAAAGATGAATCCAAGGTTACATTAATGGTCAAAGATGAGATAGAAAAGCTCTTACAAGCTATCTTCATCCTCCCAATCAACTATTCAACCTAGATTTCAAATATCATTGTTGTTGCTAAACCCGACAACCATATTTGAATATGGATTGACTTTCATGATCTCAACAAGGCATCCTTAAAATATGATTTTATTCTTCCAAACATTGACATGATAGTTGATTCTACCACTAGCCATGCCTTACTCTCTTCTATGGATGGGTTCTCTGGTTACAACTAAATCATCATAAATCCCCAAGATCAATACAAAATTGCTTTCACATCACCTTGGGGTAATTTCTATTGGGTGGTCATGTGATTTAGTTTAAAGAATGTTGGTGCAACTTACCAATGGGTCATGACCCTTATCTTTCATGACTTCATTCACAATATATTGAAGGACAATGTTGATCACATTTTGACCAAATCAATTTTGCACTGGCATCATGTCAAAATCCTTCAACATATTTTTGAACATATTCATCTCTACATGTGCTTGAATCCCTGCAAATGTGTATTCGGTGTCAATAGTGGCAAATTGTTGGGGTTTATTGTCTTGCATCATGGCATTGAGGTCGATACAAAGAATATCAAAGGTATTATGAATATGCCACCTCCAATAAATATTTCTCATCTTCACAACTTATAAGGAAAGCTTCAGGATATATGCCAATTCAATTCATAGCTGGCAGATCGGACTCTCCTTTTCACTGATCTTCTAAAAAAGAATGTTCATTTTGACTTGAACAAGGATTGTCAAAAATCCTTTGAGGATCTTAAAGGCTATTTGGATAATCCTCATGTCTATATGTCAGCTAGATCTAGATGTCCTTTTCTGCTCTACACTTCTGTATCTCCTCATGATGTAGCTACCTTGTTGGTTCAACATGATAACGAAGGCAAGGAACATGTATACTATATCAGCCAAACTTTGCTTGAATATGAGACTTGATATTCTATAATAGAGAAGAAATGTCTTGCTCTCATATTTGTGATGCATAAGCTAAGACACTATCTTCTTCTTGTCGAAACATGTGTCATCATCAAATTCAATCCTTTAAAGCATTTGTTCTCAAAAATTGATCTCTCAGGATGTCTAGCTAAATAGGTTATGTTGATGGAATTTGATCTTAAGTTTATCTCCCAAAAGGAAATAAAAGGTCAAGCATTAGTCAACCAATTAGTTAATGCTCCTTCTCCTTTCTCTATTCCACATCAAGAATATTTCCCTAATGATAATATCATTTCTTTAGATATCGATCAGCTGTGGGATTTATTCTTTGATGGATCTAGGTGTCGGACCGGCTTTGGTGATGGTTTCATACTAGTACCTCCTTCTGGAAAGTTGATTCCCCTTTCCATCTATCTAAAATTTCTTTGTACAAACAACATCATTAAGTACGAAGCCCTTATTGTTGGCTTGCATGCCGCATTGTTGCTTAATATCTTTACTCTTCGCATATTTGGTGATTCACAGTTGATCATATAGCAAGTTACTAGATCTTACCAAGAAAAGCATGATAAGTTTTCTCAGTACCATGACTTAGCTTTGTCACTGCTAAATCAATTCATAATTCACACTCTTTCTTTACTAGCTATAGATGATAACTCCTCAAAATCTTCTTCCTATTACAACATGGATTTGGAAGAATGGTACTTCCATATATTCAATTATTTGCATGATAGTACCTCTCTGAACGCATCATCCAAAAATGCTAGATCTTGTATTCGTAAGCTCATCATGTGATATATCATTCTTTCTAATGCTCTTTACCATCAAGGTTACAATGGCCTCCTTTTCCATTATTTAACTAAACTAGAGATCCCCATTTCCCTTGAAGAGGCACATTTAGGAACTTGTGGGGGAATTTTGGTGGAAGATCTTTAGTTCAAAAGATGCTTCCAATAGGTTACTATTAGAAAATCATGGAACAAGATTCCTACACTTTCATTATGTTATCCTCGAATTCAGCTACACTCAATTTGTGGGATGACCCCTACGAAACTCATCCGTTTCATAGCCCACAACTCTAAGCTTACAAAACAAGGCAATCACAATTTCCCTCATGCACATTTTCCTAGTCTTGGAATGTTCATCTAAGTGTCATCTTATGTTGGGTTTTCAAAGTTTACGAAATAAGCCCAATTGCAAATTTCACCTTCTCAGGAGTTAGGAAAATTTCTGTCCATGCAGGGTTGGTATTTTTCACCGCCATTGAATCTTAGCAATTGTTAACATGTAAGGTCAGCAAAATTTGCTGACCCTACATATCTCTTTCCCTAAGTTGCACGATCAGAAAATTTTATCGACCTAGCAACTATCTATTCACACGAGTGCCATTAATGCAACTCGTTAATGGTGCTTTGGGGGGTTTTATAGATGTTTTTTTGTTTTATTTTTGTTGTTTCTTGTCTTCCTACCCTCGTAAGTCTTCGGCATCACCGAATAGCTTTTGTGCTTATTGTGTGCATGATCTAGTGAGTGGATTTGATAGGCATTTCATCGTTTTCGCCTTTCATCTGGGTATGTGTCCCTTATTTGTGTTTCTTCTTTTCCTTTTACATTGTAATGCATTCATTTTACATTTCTAGGGTTTACTTCATTCTTGTTGTTAATTGTTTAAAATCATCCTTTTTGTGATCTTTGTTTTGCCTTATAAGATATATTAAACCCTAGTTTAGAGCACCCTCTGAAATTTCCATTTTGTTTGTCATTGTTTAAAAGTTTCAAGTTTGTAATCATTTTGTTTTCATTTGAACAATTAGAGTTTTATACCATTTTTCCCCCCTTCATAGTCGATCTAGTCTCCATTTCTATCTTATGTGATAGTGGTGTTTGCCATCATTTTCTTTTGTTTCTCTATCACGTGTAAATCCTAGGTTTTCTCTGTGCATAATTGGTAAAATTTACCAACCTTACACTCTATAAACATCGACCTCACTACCTTTGTAAAACTTGTTTTAAAGTGTCTTATCTCCTTGCAGGGTCGGCAAAAATTGCCGACCATGCAAAGTTTAAGTTTTGAACTCCATGCAAGGTCGGCAATTTTTGCTGACCCTACAAGCATTTTTGAAAGTTTTACCCTAAAAGTTTGAAGTTTTAAACATCATGCACAGCTGGTGAAATTCACTAAATGCACATATACTGCAAATGTTTTACCCATGTAGGAGCGGCAAATTTTGTCGAGTATGCATATCCTTTCAAAAGCTCTACTCAATGCACAAGTGGCAAATTTTTTTGATCATACATAATGCAAGTTTTACCCATGTGTAAGGGTGAAAAAAATTGCCTACCTTGTACAAAACCAATGCATTACCCTTGTCACATGTAGAAGCGCTGAATTTTAGCACCCTTGCACATTTTCCCAAAATTTCTCTAACACTGGGAAATTTTCCCATTTCAACCAATTGCTCACTTTTGCTCATTTTTTGATATCCATCATGCTCTAGCCCCTCAAAACTCATGCCATTGCTCAAAATTTCCCAACCTTGCATTTGCCAATCAAGAAGATTTTTCTAACACTACAAAACCCTGAATCTTGTGTTGCAGTTTCTTCTGCATGCATCTCAAGGTCAACCTTTCAACAAGAATAGCTGTGATTCAGATGACAAATCCCTCTCCAAAAAAATCAAAAGCCATGAAATATAAATACCAAGGAGTCTTTCCGGTGACATCAGTGACATTCAATATGGATGAAATAAGGGATACTGAGATCGGTCATGTTGAAATGGCTGAGTTTGTAGAAAGAACCAAACAGGAACCTCTCTATCCAGCCATGAGGTGTGTAATGGAAGGTAATATTCAACTGGTAGCTACCTTCCCTGTAGTCACACAAAATCCAGAGTTTGTTATTCAAGTGGTGGCTAACTACAATAGGGATAACTAGAGTGTCACTGATTCCATTGGGACTATAATCATGAGGTTGGATGCAGAATTCTTCAATAAAGCTTTCATGTGTCCCAACATTGTCACTGATTCCAATGGGACTATAATCATGAGGTTGGATGCAGAATTCTTCGATAAAGCTTTCATGTGTCCCAACATTGATACATATGTGGATATTGATTTTGATTATGCACAGAGGGAGTATGATAAGAATCTTGATAATGCTAAGAAGATAATCAACAATACATGGTTGAAGACTCCAAGGCCAAATTTTTCAAGGTGGCCTAAGAACTTTCTTCAAAGTGACTTCATTAAAGAAGTAAGTGATTTGATTACTCTTCTAAGCAGAGCAAGGGGTCTTCCTACATCTAATGCTTTCCATGAATGGATGTATCTATACATCAAGATCATAATGAGGAGGAAACAACAGATTTTCTAGGGATTTTAAATTAGTAATGCAATTCATTAACAACTAACAAAGGTGCAAAATTCATCTAAGTTCTATATGACATCATATCTTGTCTATGTTGCTGCCTCAATGAGGAGCTTTCCTAGATTGACATCAAAGGGGGATAGGAGGGTAGTTCCTGTTTATCAGTATTATACTTAGATAACTCTAGATGGAAGTATTCATCACTTTAGGAGAGTTAATGCCTTCTTTTCTACTTTCCCATGTTTATTTGATTTTCAATTGGAAAAGAAGAGGGTTTCTAATGAAGCATGGGAAGAAGTGAATAAATATGGTTGCTTATACCTTCAGTTCCCCACATTCACTTATTTGAGGGTTGGTTACTTCATGGGGTATCCTTACATGCTTCCCAGGTACCCCAGTGACAAGATTGTATTGATGGAACTGTGTAGACAAATCATGGTAGTGTATAATAAATAGATGGAGTCCAAGAAACCAGGTTTTAGATTTCCTATTGAAATTGGTAGGTATTCTATTTCTACATCTCCAAAGGCCAAAGCTATAGATTATAAAATGCAATTGGTTACAATGAAATTTTACAAGAGAAGAGCCAATTTTGATTTTAGAAGGGTAAAGGATAAGATCAAAAAGAGGTCTTTAACCCATGTTCACAGAATTGAGGATATTTGGACAGATTTGAGAACAGAGGAAGAGGTAATGAAATTGGATTATTGCCAGTTGATTTTGAGTCAAATTGAAGAACTTGACTTGGTAGATATTCCTGATGGCATGGTTGATGATGGTGATATCTTGGATCCCACCTATGTGACAGAAACAGTGCAGACTCTCCTTTTCCAGTCATACAATGGTCAAAGAAAGAGGTAACTTCTATCTGACAAAGATTTCAAATAATTCTAGCTAACACCAATGTACGGTTGGGAAGAAAAAGAATTTAGTTGAAAGACTTTGTAACTGGATTGGAGGAAGAAAAATAGTGATGTGCCAAGTTCAAGAAAAACTGCTAAGCCTAAGATCAAATTTGTTTCAAAGGGTGGAAAGGCTAAGATAGTTGATGAAGGGCCATCTACTGATAAACCATCTTCAGAGGAGCAAGAGTAAATTGATCAAGAGGAAAGGCAAGAAGAGCAGAAACAACATGAAGAACCTAAAATGTCTCCTCATGAGAACATTTCAAAGGAGCCCCATGTTTCTTCTTTATTAGTTTTGACTGCTACTCCCACCATCACAAACATCATGTTGCCTCGATCAATATTCCATCTTCTGGGTCAATCCAGTCTATGCATTCATCTCCTTCCTCTAGGACCACCTTTGATAGTCTTAAGCAGAATTTGGAAACTATTTTTGGTTCTTCCTCTGCTTTGCCAAGTTTGTCTTCTCCTTCATTTGATATAAACCCTCAATCTGATTTTGAGCAACTCATGACTGATTCTAAGCAAATTGCAAATGTAGATGTTCTTGGTGCTAGTTTCACTAATACTTCACCTATTGTAACTTCCACTTTTATGAGTGCAGTTTCTCCAACACAAAAAATGGCTATTGGTTTAGATGCAAGTTTGTCTACACTTCCTCCTTGGCTCTCGTCTCATACACCAAAGAAGAAGAAGGAAGCCATCTCCCCAAATGAATTTGATTTTGAGAAATTGGCACCTACAAAGACCAAGACAAAGAAGAAGCTGAAAACTCTTTCAAGGATATTTGAAGACAAGGGTCACAAGTATGCAGAAATAGCTCAGCCTCCTCGTGATGTATCTATTGAAGAGTTTGATATGAATGATTACACCATTTCAAGAGTTGAATTGGGAAAGATCACTCATGAGAGTGCTAAAGCTGAAGCCCAATCTACTTTGAATTCTCTAATTGTGAAGTTTGATAATGAGAAGAAGATGAAATATCAGTATAAGGCTAAAGATGAATAGTTGACCTTAGTACTTCAAAAGATTAATTTGTCCTCTGAAACAGTGGAACTTATGGCTATCACCATGGAAGATATTGTTATTCAAAAGGTTGAAAAGATTCACACAAGAGTTAGAGTGGTTGGTGAATTCCTAAATATGATGATTGCATAAGGAACATAACTCCCAAAATCCTTAATGTAAAAAATGGAGAAGATGGAAAGTGTAAGAGCAGAATTAAATGAGGTTGTTGACACTTTGTCTTAGGAGCAACAAGACTTGGAAAGAAATTTGCAAGATTGGCTCAAAATGAAGAAACTCAAGCTGAGCACATTGGTAGAAATTGGGATCATTCCCAATCGAGTAATGTTTATGGAAATCAAAGAAACTATGATTCACAGAATAAGTGTCATCAAGAGATTAATCAAGGACTTGCAAAATGTACTTGAATTTAGTGAAGATAATGATGTCAATCTTGTTAACAAGATTGAAGAAATTCCTTGCAATTTACTAGATGACAATCAGAAGTTTCTTTCTATAGATGCAATGGTATAGGAGTTCAACAACATGATCCAGAAGGAATTTGAGGATCAAGCCTTTTCAGTGGTTTCAATGGATAAGTTATTGGACATTCAGCTAACTTTGGACAACTTGAAAGTGTTCCTATGAAGGCATAAGAAAGCTTGTCACACTGTAAAAGATTCAATAATAAGATTCCTTGCCATTTCTAAACATACTTCTGGACTGGATACTGAGGAAATGTTGTTGAGAATGTGTGTCTCAAACTCACTGTTAAAACTGCAAGATGCATATAAGAGAGGTGTAGGCTGGTAGTGTTTATCACCATCCTGCAAGAGTCTGGAAGTTTGCGTGCGGTAGTGCAGTGTTATTGCCACCCCACAGCTATTCAAAAATTGTCTTGCAGTAGTGCGGTGTTACCACCACCCCATAGCTGTTCGCAAAGAGACTTGCGGTAGCATGAGAGTTACCCTGCCACCCCATGATGGTGACTAGAGGGGCTGGCAGGTGTGCAGGTCATACCACCACCCTGCGATGGTGGTTGACTCCTGCATGCGGTAGTGAGGTATACCTTGTGGTCCCATAATAGCCCGTAAAATTACCTATGACAATGTGGTATACCCCGTGGTCCCATAATAGCCCCATGATGGATAGTATGCAAGCCTGTGGTGTTGCGATGTGTCCCGCCATCTCGTGGAGGTTAGTCTAAGGTGACTATGGTGGCGTGGTAAAGAATGGAAATGATGGTTCAAGATAGACAGTTTGTAACGGTTTTGTCTAGTGGGGAAGTTGAAGAGATGGGCTTCCTGAAATGCTTGTGTGAAGTTTGTAATATAACATAATGCAGTAGTGCATTAAATGTGGATCAATGGTGTGTTGATCTGAGTGAATGTATCATATAGTTGCTGGGAATTGACACCTAAAAGAGCACAGCTCTATAACTTGTATGTAATTTATGTTTTACTATAATACAAGAGATCTCTGCTTTGGTTTGTGGGTTTTTCTCCTATAAGGGTTTTCCCATGTAAAATTTGGTGTTCAATCTTTATTGTTTATTCTATTATTCTTGTTTATGCATCTTATATGAGCTGTAATTGCAAAGTTTTGTAAATTTTTGTATCTCTCTCCTTGAAGATTACTATTAGGAAGGCATATTCCACACTATGATTTCCTTTTAGTTGGTATCAGAGCTTGGCCAGCTTTTTTGTCCTTGTGGGTAAGATAGATTTTTTGTGTTGATCTTGTTTAGTGGGAGTTTTACAGAGAAATCTAGTTTGAAATCTTATTGTAGAATTAAGATGGCAAGCACATCTGGAAGAATAGAGATTGAGAAGTTCAATGGTGGCAACTTTGAGTTGTGGAAACTCAAGATGGAAGATTTTCTTGTGGATCGAGAGTTATGGACTGTAGTGTCCTCTAACAAACACTTAGCAACCTCACAAGATGATTGGGATACAATGGACTAGAAAGCCAAGGGTCTGATCAGATTATGCTTGGTTGATTCAGTTCTTTTGAACGTCCATGAAGAGAAGACAATGAAACTTCTATGGAAGAAGCTTGGTGACATTTATCAAGGGAAATCTCTAGTAAATAAGTTATTTCTGAGGAAGAAGTTGTATTCTTTGAAGATGTGGTTTCTTCGCTTCTTTTAGAAGAAATGTAGAGGAAATCTTTTGAGATGGCCAAGGAGGCCCTTACTATTCGAGGCAGAACAAAGGAGAAAGGCAAGAAGAAAAACAAGAAGTCTAAATCCAAGTCACAAGGGAGATCAAAGTCTCTTGGTAAAAAGTCCAAGGTGAAATGCTGGAACTATGGGCAGACTGGACACATCAAGAAAGATTGTAAAGAGGAGAAGAAGAAGATTAAGAAGGACAACTCTTCTGGTAATGATTCTTCTCAGAGTGATGCAGATGCCTTCATAGCAGCCTTGGTGACTCAAGCATTAGATGATGTTTGGTTGATTGACTCAGGTGCATCCTTTCACATGACCTCACATAGGGATTAGTTCTCAAAGTATGAGAAGTATGTTGGTGGAAGGGTGTATCTGGGTGATGATTCTCACCTAGAAATTGTAGGTCGTGGAAGAGTTAGAATTTAGTTTCCTAATGGAAGAGTGAAGGGAATCGATGGTGTGATGCATATACTAGGTCTAGTTTAAAATTTTCTTTCTATAAGTAATCTTAATGATGCTGGTGTACAAGTCTCTTTCTCGAATGGTATTTGTAGAATGACTAGAGGCTCTATGGTGCTAGCTAAGGGTGCATGAATTGGCACTTTGTATAAGCTGGATACACATGTAGTTCAATGTAATAGTGCTTTTGCAAAGTCAAGTAAATCTAAGCATCTAGAAAAGGAGGATGTTGTTTCTGTGGGTGCTAATTCTTTAGCGATGAAGCTCCCAATGGAGAAGACAATGTTGTGGCATCAAAGGCTTGACCACATTGGTGAAAAAGGCTTTAAATCCTTGAAAAATAAAAATCTAGTTGAAGGGCTTGATGATTGTAATCTTGAGTTTGATTTTTGTAAACATTCCATATATGGAAAGCAACACCATGTTTCATTTTATTCTAGTCCTCATAAATCTTCTGGAGTTCTAGATTATATTCATGCTAATGTATTTGGTCCAGTTAATGTTCCTTCGTTATCAAAATTTGTGTATTTTGTTTCATTTATAGATGATTATTTGAGGACATTTGTTTATTTTCTCAAAAGTAAAACTAAAGTTTTCAGTCAATTTAAGGAATTCAAAACCTTGGTTGAAAATTTGACTGGTAGAAAATTTAAGTGTTTGAGGACAGATAATGGTGGTGATTTTTGTTCTGTAGACTTCGATAAGTTTTGCAAGGATCACGGAATTAAAAGACATAGGATGACTCCTTACACTCCATAGCAAAATGGAGTTGCAGAAAGGATGAATAGAATGTTGATGGAAAGGGCGAGAAGTATGCTGAGTAGTACTAGTCTGGAACAAAAGTTCTAGGCTGAGGCTGTAGCTATATGTTACTTGATTAATCGATCTCCCACTTCAGTGCTCATGGACAAGACACCTATGGAAGCGTGGTCTGGTAAGAAGCCATCTTTGAGACACGTGAGAGTCTTTGGCTATGAGGTGTATGCATATGTGCCGAGTGAAAAAATATCTAAATTAGAAAACACGGCTGTAAAATGTATCTTCATTAGTTATGGAATTGGTGTGAAAGGGTACAAGCTTTAGAACCTAGTTACAAAGGAGTTGTATAGCAGAAGTGTGATCTTCCGTGAGCTAAAACCTTCTACAGTTGATCTACAACTAGAGGTGAAAGAAGTAGAAAAGAAGGAGGTAGTTGAAATTCCTTTTACTCTTGATAAGGATGAACTACATACTCCTAGTGGACCTATTAATGAGGAGAGCTCAAGTAGCTTTGAAAATTCTGAACAGGATGAAGAACCTCAGCCTCAGCCAGTGAGGAGGTCTACACGTGAGAAGTAGCAACCTGAAAGGTTTGGTTATTCTATGTTGGATTCCAATTGTGCCTATGCTTTGATTTCTAACACTAATGAGCCTAGGACTGTTAGAGAGGCTATGGGTATGTCTGATTCAGATTCCTGGTTAGAAGCCATGAATGAGGAAATGGCGTCATTGAAGAAGAACAAAACATGGGATCTGGTACCTTTGCCTGAAGGTCGAAAGCCTGTTGGATGTAAATCGGTGTTTAAAAATAAAATTGGTCTTGATGGCAGTGTTGAGAAGCATAAAGTAAGATTGGTCATGAAAGGATATTCCTAGGTGGAGGGGATTGACTATGGAGAAATATTTTCTCCTATAGCTAAGTTGACGTCTATCAGATTTCTATTGTCACTTGCCACAGCATATGACTTAGAAATTAAGCAGATGGATGTGAAGACAATGTTTCTTCATGGTGATTTGAAGGAAGAGATTTATGTGTCCCAGCCAGAGCACTTCGTTGAAAAAGGTAAGGAAAACCTAGTTTGCAAATTAAAGAAATTGATTTGTATGGTTTGAAGCAGTTGCCTAGAATGTGGTACTAGAAGTTTGACACCTATGTGTTGTCTTTGGGATTTGTGAGATCAAAGTTAGATCATTGTGTTTATTTTAAATCTGAAAATGGTTGTTTACTTATTATTACCCTATATGTTGATGATATGTTGTTCATTGGGAATAGTAAGGGTATGATTTCTGAATTGAAGTCTTAATTGTCAGCACAACTTGAAATGAAAGATCTAGGTTTAGCTAGGTATATTATGGGGATGGAAATTAGAAGGGATAGGGGAAATAGAAAACTTTGGCTCAGTGAAAGAAAGTATATAGATTCTATCCTAGAGAGGTTTAATATGACATATTGCAAGAAGTTAGTTGTTCCAGTGTTACAGGGAATGAAACTTTTTGTTGAAGATTGTCCAAAATCTCCTACTGAGATGGAGGACATGACCAGGGTGCCTTATGCATGTGCAGTTGGCAGTTTGATGTATGTAATGGTCTATACTAGGCCAGACATTGCCTAAGCAGTGGGAGTGCTTAGTCAGTTTATGGCTAATCCAGGAAGGCCACATTGGGATGCTATGAAGAGAGTTTTCAAGTATTTGAAGGGTACTTCTAAGTACTCCTTGTGTTATCATGGTTACTCTACTGAATCTCAAAGTTTAGTTAGCATTCGTGGATATGTGGATTTTGATTGGATAGGGGACATTGATAGTAGAAGATCCACCAGTGGATATGTATTCACGTTGTTTGGTGGTGGAGTTAGCTGGATGAGCAAGCGGCAAGCTATAGTCACATTATCTACTACTGAAGTGGAGTACATGGCAGCAACTCATGCCTATAAGGAAACCATTTGGCTTAGAAGACCGTGTTCAGATATTGGTTTTGATGTAGGGCAAAATTGTTATTTGTTGTGATAGTTAGAGTGCCATTTGTTTGGCAAAAAATCCAACTTTCCATGCCAAGATGAAACATATTGATGTGTAGTACCACTTTGTTCATGATATGGTGGAGGATGGAAAGGTTATTCTAGAAAAAGTGGATACTCTGGAGAATGTTTTTGATGCATTGACGAAGCCTATGAGCATAGATAAGTTCAAATGGTGTACCAGTTTGATGGGCCTTAGGGCCTAGAATGTTCAATGACTTCAAGCATTGGAAGGGGGTTTAGTGAGTTCTTCATCAAGTGGGAGAATGTTGAGAATGTGTATCTCAAACTCACTATAAAAACCCTAGATCAGTAGCCATCAAACTCAGACTTCCAAAGTTATGCTTTTAGGGCTTTACCGCAGTATCGCAAGATGCAGATAAGAGAAGTGCGAGTTGGTGGTGTTTACTGCCATCTCGTGGTAGTCTGGAAGTTAGCGTGGTAGTGAGGTGTTACCACCACCCCACAATTGTTCACAAAGAGACTTACGGTAGCGCGGGAGTTACCCAGCCACCCTGCAGTGGTCTATGGAAGGTACCGGTAGGAGAGCGAGAGTTACCCTGCCACCCCGCGACGGTGATTGGAGAGGCTGGCGGGTTTGCAGGTCATATTGCCACCCCATAATAGTGGTTGACTCTTGCCTGCGGTAGTGTGGTATACCCCGCAATCCCGCGATAGCTCGTAAAATTACCTGTGGCAATGCGGTATACCCCACGACCCCATGATGGATAGTATGCAAGCCTGTGGTGTTGTGATGTGTCACGCCATCTCATGGAGGTTATTCTAAGGTGACTGTGGTGGCACGATAAAGACTGGAAATGATGGTTCAAGACAAATGGTTTGTAACGGTTTTGTCTGGTGGGGAAGTTGAAGTGATGGGCTTCTTGAAATGCTTGCGTGAAGTCTGTAATATAACATAATGTAGTAGTGCATTGAATGTGGATCGATGGTGTGTTGATCTGAGTGAATGTATCGAATAGTTACTAGGAATTGACACCTGAAAGAGCACAACTTTGTAACTTGTATATAATTTATATTTTATTGTAATAGAAGAGACCTCTGCTTTGGTTTGTGGGTTTTTCTCCCGTAAGGGTTTTCCCATGTAAAATCTGGTGTTCAATCTTTATTGTTTATTTTGTTATTCTTGTTTGTGTTGCAAATATGTACCTAATCGGTGTTGCCATTGATGTCAACATATCCTTGTTGTCATTGGTGTCAACTATATCTTATTCTTTCACTTGTGAAGAAGACTTGTATGTTGAGGATATTAAGAAAATTAGCCTCTCCAGAAGAAACAAGTGAGTTACATATCTGTCTATTAGAGACAGTGAAGACAGTGCAATTCAGTGAAGTAGATTGCTCCTCATTCCTAGTGAGATGATGATCAGAGTCTATGGATTAAAGGGTTTGTAGAGGTTTGTCTAAAGTTTCTCCAGGTAAGATTTGAGAGGTCCGCATGAAGAATTTGTGAATTTATGGCCATCTGAGTAAAACCAAGTTTTGTAGTTGTTCAGAGGCTATAGAGTGACAAAAATCTGACAGAAATCTGGTCCAGATTGATCCGCATTGCAATATTATGATCTATAGATCTAGAGGTGTGTTTAGGATGTTGGTGTGTATCCTCAACTAAAGTGGTTCATGGTTTGGAGGTCCGCAAGCAATCTTTCTAGTGTGACAGTCATGATAATTGGAGTTCTTGAGCTCCCATATGAAGGTGCAAGTGGTTCTAGAGATCTGAGGTAGTGCGGTTATTCCTGTTGATTTCATTGTTCTTGTGGTGGCCTCTGAATCAGGTGCCTGTTGTGTTGATGGTCTACATTGAGGACTGAGCTCGTGGATGAAGATTTCTCCTTGGGTGTTGTTGTTCTTCCCAATCTTGGCCGACCGGATGCTTGGTGCATATTACGGATGATCTAAGAAGAGTTCTATGGAGCGTCGTGTGTTGATCGAGGAAGATTTGAGTCCCAGCTATGTTTGGCCGATAGTGTAAAGATTTGAATGTAGCATTTTAAGTCTTGTAATTATAATTTCTTATAATGCCTATCTTGGAGAATGTTCCAGATAGATGATTGTTTGGCTGACTTTGATGTTCATTCCAAAGTTGATGACATGTATAAATAAGTGTTGTGAAGTCGTGGAAATGTAGGGAAGTGAGTGAAGATGTGGATGTAGTGAGGAAGTGAGTAGGGGTAGAGCAGAGGTGTTGTACGCTTCAATGGAACTAATCTTGGCTTGAAGAAGATGATGTTTCTCAATTCAATTTATTTATGTTAAAATTGTGAATGTTTCTATAGGCAGTGAGCCTCTTTGAGCAATGAGCTTTGGGCAGTGCACCTAAAGGCAAGTGCCTTCCCATTTTATATTTTTTTAACAGAGAATAAATCTTGAGGGTTAACCCCCACCGTGGTTTTTCCCTTAACTGGGTTTCCACATAAAAACCCTGGTGTTATATGTGTTGATTATGTTTATGCTCTTGTGTTGTTGATTCGTGCTTTCATGGTTATATCTTTAATCTATAATAAGTGGTAAAGAAGATTAAATGCAGCAGGAGTTAAAAGTTTTGTGACAACTGATTCACCCACCCTCTCAGTTGTCTGCCCTAATTTCAACAATTGGTATCAGAGCTGGTTCCTCTAAAAGAAGCTTGACCACTTGAGGAGATCCAGGATGTTGACTTACAAGAAGGATAGTCTGAGATTTGATGGAGAAAACTACTCTCTTTGGAAGAGTTGCATGGAGTGCCATTTGTAATGCATGGGTGATGCTTATTGGCTGATAACAAAAGATGAGTATACACCTCTGAAGAAAGGTCCTTCAACTCCAGATGAACTCAAAGATGTTGAAAATAGTATTCAAGCTAAAGAAGTATTGTTAAGTGCCTTGACTGATATAGAAATGACAAATGTCCTGGGATTGAAAATTGCTCATGAAATCTGGAAGAAATTGGAAACTCTGTATGAAGGTGATGAATATGTCAAATGTGCTAAGTTACAGAGCTTGAAAGGTAGATATGAAAATTTTGAGAATGAGTGAAGATGAAAATAGCACTTCCTACATGCAAAAGGTGAATGAACTTGTATGCAGTATCAGGTGTGCTGGTGGAAAATTGGAAGAATCAAAGATTGTTGGTGTTTAGGGTAAAATTGGATTTGTTGATCTTCTGTGGTTTAGATGTTAAAATCCTCCTTTCACCCTAACATTAAAGGATCTAGGGTCAAGTGGTGAGCACTATCATACCCTAGGTCACTTGCAAATGAGGGGAATCTTGAATTAGGGAATTAAATATCAATTTTTCCTTCTTCTATGCTCAATTGACCATTAAAACCCTAATAATGCAAATACGACAACAAATTAATGAATTACGAAAAAATCTCTTGCAAATAGGAGTAAAATGCCAAATTATAGAATACCTATTTTCAGGGTTCCAAAGCGGAATAGTTGGGGACACTGGAGCGGGCTGCCAAGTCCAAGATACCTACTTTTTTGGGGAATCTAGACCTCCTTCAGACACTAATCAGCCCTGTAACTTCTATTTTCTAGAATCTATCTACAGAGGACACTGGAGCGAGTGCCCTAGTGCTGGAAGTGCTCCTTTGTCTATCTTTCCTTTAGATCCTAAATCCCTGAGGTCTTCCCAGCCTTCTTGTAACTCCACTTTTTTTGGATGTGACACGTGTAACAAGCAATCACAAGACTTGGTTTGGGGGTTGTGGTGTTTAAAGGTTTTCCTTAGTCAAACCCCAGAGGACACTTAAGTCTTCGAACACTGTTGTTAGATAAAGAGGGCATGCCCTTGTGAGGCAGAGGCCAAAAACCAAAGGAATCAATGATAAAAACATAATGATATGTCACCTTGTAGTGAAGCTCTCATGGAGGAAGATGCTCTTCATGCCATGAGGAGATTGATGCTCAAATCTACAAATATCAGCACACAAAACATACAAGTCTGCTCTTGCAACACAATAGAAAGCCTTGAATCACCTTGAGAATGCCTAGAGTTCACAATGATCATCTAGTTTACAAATGAATGCCTACACATGCTTAGATATGCACCTACAAGCATTCCCACCAAGATTTTAAAAATCAAACTTTACCATGTCGGCAAAATAACCACCTAACGGTCATAAACCGACACCCAAAAATTGGGGCTTCCCTAAAATAGGGTAGAACTAGGGTGTGGGTGCCCAAGTCCTCCCCCGCTATTTTAGGTAGGGTACAGCTCAAGGGGTCCTCCTAGATCCCATTTGTCATGTTACCTAGGGCTCATTCCATCAGGATGCTAAAATATGAACTAAAATGTTTTAAATGCATGCTAAAGACGCAGGAGCTAAACCTTATGAGGGAAAATCCCCTAAGGGACATTTTCTGATGTTACATTTAGCCGCCACTTTAATGTATGTATAAACACAAGGCCAATACGTGCACTAAAGTAAGGTCACAAACACAACAAACACACCAAAGATGAAGAAGACACGCCAATCACATAGAAGACAGTAACAAGCACATAAAACACCGAGAAGATAGTTATAGTCACGCAGAACACAGAGCAAATAGTTAATGCATGGAAGACACATTAATACATGGAAGACATAAATGATATCTTTTCTTTTCTTTTTCTCATATATATGAAATGAAAATGCAAGTATGAGAAAGTAAACAAACCTCCCAAAATGCAGGAAGCACTACTCAAAGGCACTGGTCTCTGCATATGGGGCAACACATAAGCAATACATGCAAAACCTCCCAAAATGCATGAAACACTACTCAAAGGTGCTAGTCTATGCATATGGGGAAACAAACACGCCATACAAAACAAGCATGCCAAAACACACACAATTGAAGACACGGAGAAAACATGGTAGAAAAGTGATGGAGTGTACCTATTTCTAGGTCCAACACCATCTCAGGCACATTACAGGCACACACCGATGATTGGGCTTCGCCACAACAATCATTGAAGACACGCTTAAGGGTTGAGTTAGTCACAGAACCGCTCCTTGCCTCCGTAGAGGACTTTTGAAAATGACAACATGATGCAATCTGCTCCAAGAAGTACACCATCCCTGCCTCCATAGAGGGCTTAAGAAAAAGGATATGCTCAATATCCTACCTCTGCAGAGGGCTTATATGATTGATTGATTGATTGCAAACAAACTTAGGATGCACGATGCACTACTCTGGGGCGCAAGTCTATGCATCTGAGGTCAAACACATTGCTAACATCTATAACAGACAGCTTACCTTATATGCCCCCACCTTAAGGTGGTTGATATCAGTTATCGATATCAAGCACATTAAGGTAGGAAGAAAACACACAAGGGAACATCAACTTTCACAAAGTCCATGCCCCTAGAGGTGACATGTACTTTACGATCACCAAATGTTCCCACAAACACATCCCTACAAGAAACATGTTAGTGTCTACAACATCATGATAAACAACAACATCAATGCATATGATTATCCACATAAAGAGCCAGGGTTATACATTGAATTCAGAGTTTGAGGATAACCAGGGGCTATTTCATGAAGCTCTCCAAATCGAGTACCGCCAAGGCTAGATTCAAAGGCAAAAAAAGGTGCATGGAGCAGAAGTATTGTTAAGGTTTGTAAATGTGATAGAAACACCATAAAATTCACTATGCAGAAAGCACGAGTGCTTCCACTACCCAAGCATTGGATAAGATATACAACTCCATCATCATATTAGGAACTAAGTCCATTTTTTTATTTCTCTCAAAAGGGACACTAGGTCCGCATCAATATAATTTTTTGTCGTCATTCGCCCACTCAATGGAAACACTAGAGGAAGGGAAACAATAAATAAGAGAGGAGAAAACAAGTGTCTTAGGGACAGTCATGTAGGAGGGTGCCCCCAAGTTACCAACCACGATGCTATGTCCGTAAGACACAACACACAACAATGAAATAAGAGAGAGCAATTTAGAAGAATGATGATACGAATAGAAGAAGGTCACAATAGAGGCGTTCTCCTGGTATCCCAAACCTTATGGGAGAATTCAAGGTCATTCCAAGAGGCCTAAACAACACATAACATATCACGGGGGAAGCACATTATGATAGAAATAAAAATTTATAGATACTTACTTGTAGGGTCTTCATGCTAGATGTCATCAACAATTAAATCATTCTCTTTCCATTTACAAACATAAGGTACTATTGCCATGTCTTTGTAATTATTCTTTTGTTCATTCTTAAATGCTTCTTGGTTTGACTCAATGTTAGGTGGAATGTTTTCTTGTTGAAGTTCATTAGTACACATATGTTCTATCCTCTTAGGTGGTGCGAGAAGCAAATTATTTTGAGTGATCTCAACATCCATCCTTGAGGGATTTAATGTGAGAGACTTCTCCTCATCCACTAGTGCTACATCCTTAGTGATTTCCAAATGACTTGAATATTCAATCAAAGGAGGGACATTAAAGGTCTTCTCTTCCTTAGTGATATCCAAGGTGTATGAACAATCAACTAAAGGAGCAAGATTGGTAGGATGATCCATAGAGATTTCATGCATTGTAATAGAGTTTTTATTGTTGTTAGATGAAATCTCATTGTCTACCCATGGAATGGTCTTTGTTGAAGGGGCTTCTTCATTCACTAATTCTTCCTCTTGGCCAAGGAGAGCATCAGAATGGCAAATTGGTGATGGCTCTTCATTTGCTAACGTTTCATCTTGACCAAAGTGAGCATTAGAATGAAGACTTGATGATGTGACGTTAATAGATGTGTCAATGAAATCATCCTCTTGCATAAAAGTGTCTTAATGAGGGGTAATAACCTTTGGAGAGGGATCATAAGGTAAACCAGAGTTATCATCACATGTTTTATCAATAGGTGCCATAGTAGAATTTCCCATGAAATCATCCAAGGCTTCATCTAACATTTTAATATCATCACTAGTATATGTATTATTGATCATGAATTTAGTGAGATCATCCAATATCAAAGGGTATATTCCCATGAGAGTTGTGAAGCTATCAAAGTCACCTATATGGTAAAGAATTTCATATGTGGAGCATATAGAGAGATCAACATCGTGAATGTGTGCTATTTGTTCTAGAACTTGAGGATATTTATCAATGAATTTAGAGAAATGATCCATGTCTATGATGTATGCCAAAAATTATTCCAAAGAAGTATCCATGATATATGTCTCCAAATCAATGCAATATCAGATCCAAAAGTATAGCAAAGGCAACTGTAAATCTATATGCAAAAATGACCTTAAAATGCTTGGTTTTTCGTACTCTTTTCAATGCCAATGAACGAAACAAAGGATGTTGTAAGGATTTCAGTAAAGGGAAGAAAGTTATATGTCTAATATCAGTCCAAAATAGAAATATAATCACTCCCAACACACTCTTGATGCAAATCCAAGATAATGCCAAGTCAAAATATAGTGAAAATATGTCAAAATAGGCACTTTTTTCACCAAAACTCAATGCAAAAGAGCATAACAAAGGGTGTTATGAGGAAAATGATGATGGGAATAAAATAATATCAGTAATAACAGCCACTTGGTGCCAAAATACTGAACACAACATGATTGTAGCACCACTTAAGGTAAAACCCTAGTGAAAATATAACAAAATATGCAATTTTTCACAGTTTTTCAACTCCAAGACCTAGTAAAAGAGGTTTTGTAAGGAATTTTAGGAGGTAAAACAAATAAAATCAATAATATCAGTCACCTCAATCCATAAAATTGATCACAACAAGCTTGGAGTGCAAACTAGGCCAAACCCTAGGGCAAAAATAGCCAAAATGTGTAGTTTTTCACCGAATTTTCACTACAAGAGCCCGTTAAAAGGGTGTTGTGAAGCTTTTTATGAGGGGAAGAAAATTATTACCCTAATAAAAGTAAAATAATGACAAAATACCTTTCACAACACACCTATGGTGCAAATTTACGAAGTCGATAAGGCCAAAATTAGTGAAAATCGTTGTTTTCAAAGCCCTAGGTTTGAGATTTTGGAAAAAAAATGCTATATGAATTGTTTGAAGTCTGAGTTATAATGTAAATTACATACTATCAGATCTGAAAATAATTTTCAAGCTTAATCATGCAAAATTTCCATGCAAATTTAATGAAAATGCACCAAAATTGCTAGTTTTTGTTGAAATTTTCAATGCAAAAATGCAAATAATTTAAATTTAAATGCAAATTCACATTAAAATGCAAGACTAAAGCCAAATGAAAACTTGAATGATCCTCTAAAATCAGTAGAAAAATCTGACAAAAGATTTTGCCTACAAACCCTAGATTTTGGAATTACTAGGTTATCTAAAAATTGTCAAAATTTCCACAAAACCCTAGCAATTAAATGATGAAAATGCAAAGCAAGATTTTGAATTTTTGCATTTTTCTATATTTATATCAGATCTAATGCAAAAATAATGAATTAGGAAAATTTAGGAAGAAATGACACAATTTAGTAAGCCCAACAATGCAATTTTTTTGTATTTTTCTATTTTTTTCAATTTTTTTGAAATTTTCTCAATGCAATAAATTAAATGTCTATATGAATGAATCAAATCACACCAAATCTGAAGACAAAAACTCAGAAAGTTGCAATTTAAGTCCAAAAACATGGGTTCACCAAAATGTTTAGGGTAAAATTGGATTTGTTGATCTTTTGTGGTTTAGATGTTAAAATCCTCCTTTCACCCTAACATTTAAGGATCTAGGGTCGAGTGGCAACCACTATCATATCCTAAGTCACTTACAAATGAGGGGAATCTTGGATTAGGGAATTAATTATCAATTTTTCCTTCTCCTATGCTCAATTGACCATTAAAACCCTAATTATGCAAATACGACAACAAATTAATGAATTACAGAAAAAGCTCTTATAGACGGGAATAAAATGCCAAATTACAGAATACCTATTTTCGAGGTTCCGAACCGAAATAGTCGGGGACACTGGAGCGGTTGCCCAAGTCCAAGGTACCTACTTTTTTGAGGAATCTAGACCTCCTTCGGACACTGATCAGCCCTGTAACTTCTATTTTCTAGAATCTATCTGCGGAGGACACTGGAGCGAGCGCCCTAGTCCTAGAAGTGCTCCTTTGTCCATCTTTCCTTCAGATCCTAAATCCCTGAGGTCTTCCCAGCCTTCCTTCAACTCCACTTTTTCTGGATGTGACACCTGTAACCAGCAATCACAAGACTTGGTTTGGGGGTTGTGGTGTTTAGAGGTTTGCCTCAGTCAAACCCCAGAGGACACTTAAGTCTCTGAACACCGTTCTCAGATAAAGAGGGCATGTCCTTGTGAGGCAGAGGCCAAAAACCAAAGGAATCAATGATAAAAAACAAAATGATATGTCACCTTATAGTGAAGCTCTCATGGAAGAAGATGCTCTTCATGACATGGGGAGATTGATGCTCAAATCTACAAATATCAGTACATAGAACATACAAGTCTACTCTTGCAACATAATAGAAAGCCTTGAATCACCTTGAGAATGCCTAGAGTTCACAATGATCATCTAGTTTACAAATGAATGCCTACACATGCTTATATATGCACCTACAAGCATTCTTGCCAAGATTTTAAAAATCAAACTTTACCATGTTGACAAAATAAACACCTAAAGGTCATAAACCGACACCTAGAAATTGGGGCTGCCCTAAAATAGGACAGGACTAGGGTGCAGGCGCCCAAGTCCTCCCCCCTATTTTAGGCAGGGTACAACTCAAGGGTTCCTCCTAGGTCCAATTTGTCATGTTACCTAGGGCTCATTCCATCGGGATGCTAAAATATGAACTAAAATGTTCTAAATGCATGCTAAAGACCCGGGCACTAAACCTTATGAGGGAAAAGCTCGCAAGGGAACATTTTCTAATATTATAGTTGGCAAGGTGCTCAGATCCTTACCTGCTTCATACAAGCATAGAGTTGTTGCTATTGAGGAGGTCAGGACTATGACAACTCTTACAAGGGATCAGTTGGTTGGCAAGCTTTCAACATTTGAAATGAGTGAGTTTGGTGATTCCCTTCCTAAATTAGAATCTACTTTTAAGGCCAGTGTTTCCAGGAAGCAAAGATTTGATCTAGGTGAAAGCTCTTCAAGAAGAATGACCAATTATGAGAAGGTAAGGAAGGAACTTGAAGAAGATGAAATGAAGCTTAAAGAACTTGAAGCCCTTTTTGCTAAAAGATTACCAAGAGGATCTGGTAAGTATGAAAGAAAATTGCCTTTCAAATGTTTTGCTTGTAATAAGATTGGTCATTTTGCTTCAAGATGTCCGGAGAAGGTTTCAAAGCAAAACCCTAAAAGACCTAGGTTTTAGAAGAAATGCTACTATGTCCAAGAATCTTTTGATGAAGGAGTTACAGATGATGAATCTGATAAGGGAAGTTCCTTTGGAAATGAATGGGTGTTCATTGCTATCAAAGAAGAAGATCCGGTGCCTACTGAATCTGCTAGCTGTGTGAATGTGGAAAGTTCCTTGGCTACTCAGGTTGAAGAAAAGGATGAATGGGTGATTAACAGTGGATGCTCTCATCATATGAAAGGTGATGAGAGTAAGTTTGTAAGTATGGAAAGGTATGAAGGTGGATTTGTGAAGTTTGGAGACAATTCAGCTGGTAGAATCTGTGGTAGAGGATCCATCTCTTTTGATGGTAAGAATAACACTAATGATGTCTTGTATGTAGAAGGGTTGAAGCATAATCTTCTCAGTGTTGGATAGTTGGTTGACAAAGGGTATGATCTCTAATTCAAGGTTGGAAAATCTAGAATCTTAGAAAGCTCCAGAACTGAGATTACATCTAGTACACAGACTAGAGGTAATATCTTTCATTTAAGTGGTACTGGTAAAAGTTGTTTGATTGCTCAGATTGATTAGAGTTGGTTATGGCATAGGAGAATGTGTCATGTAAACTTTGATAATATTGTCAAGATAAGTACTACTCAAGATGTGAGAGATCTTCCAAATCTTGTAAAACCTACTAATAGTATGTGTAAGGGATGTCAGCTGGGCAAACAGAGTAGAACTACATTCAAAAGTAAAGAATAATTTTTAAGTGGATAGTTGGAACTTGTGCACACTGAATTGTGTGGTCCTGCTAGAGTTAGGAGTTTGCAAGGAGACAGATACTTTATGTTTCTGATTGATGATTACTCCTGGATGATGTGGGTCACTTTCTTGAGAGAGAAATTAGAGGCTCTTGATAAATTCAAGGTGTTGAAGGCTAAGGTAGAGAATGAGATTGGTGTGAAGATAAAGTGTCTGAGATCTGACAGAGGTGGAGAGTTTACCTCCAATGAGTTTAATGTATTATATGAAGAGCATGGAATAAAAAGATAGATATCTGCTCCTAGGACTCCTCAGCAGAATGGAATTGTGGAAAGGAAGAACTAGACTATTCAAGAGGCTGCTAGAACCATGATGATGGATGAAAATGTTCCACATGTCTATTGGAGAGAGGTTGTGAGTACTATTGTCTACACTCTTAACCAGGTGCAGATCAAAGGTAATACTGGTAAAACCCCTTATGAACTGTGGTTTGGTAATGCTCCTACTATGAAATACTTCAAAGTTTTTTGGTAGTAAATGATATATCAAAAGAGATGAAGATCTAGGCAAGTTTGATGCAAGGTGTGATGAAGGAATATTTCTGGGTTATTCTAACCAAAGCAATGCATACTGGTGTTTTAACAAGAGATTGAAAAAGATTGTTGAAAGTGCTAATGTCAAGGTTGATGAAAGAAAGGAGAGACTTTCCAAGTTCTAGGGATATGAATCAAATGATCAAAATGAAAGTTCTCAAACACAGATTCAGATTGCTCCAGAGAATCCAGTGACTAAAGTAGCTAGTACAAATGTTGAGGAAGTTCAACAAAATCTCAAAACTCCTAGATATGTGAGGTTGAATCATTTTGAAGATCAGATCATAGGAAATAGAAATAAAGGTGTTCAAACTAGAAGAAAAATTGTTGAAGAACAAGAAGAGTATTGTTTAATTTCAAAGGTTGAACCAAAATTAGTGAATGAAGCTTGTAATGATGAAAGTTGGACAAAAATCAATGGAAGAAGAACTAATGCAAATTGAAAAGAATCACACTTGGGACCTTGTTCCTAGACTTGAAGATAAAAATGTAATTGGAACTAAATGGGTCTTCTGACATAAATTGAATGAAGATGGTGAAGTGAGAAACAAAGCAAGATTGGTGTGCAAAGGATATTCTCAGGTAGAGGGAATTGATTTTGAAGAAACTTTTACTCCGGTGGCAAGAATAGAAGCAGTCAGATTATTTCTTGCCTTTGATGCTTGCAAAGATTTCAAAGTTTACCAGATGGATGTCAAGTCAGCATTCCTGAATGGAGAGTTGGAAGAAGTCTACATTGAGAAACCAGAAGGATTCCAGTTGTCTGATCAAGGAGATATGGTCTACATATTGAAGAAATCATTATACAGACTTAAACAAGCCCCAAGAGCCTGGTATGCAAGATTAGATAAGTATCTGCTAAAGTTAGGCTTTAGTAAAGGCACTGCTGATAGTAATCTTTATTTCAAAATTGATCATGAACACATCCTGATTGTTGAAGTATTTGTTGATGATATCATCTTTGGTGGAAATGAGAACATGTGTAAAAACTTTGCTAATCAGATGCAAAGTGAATTTGAGATGTCCATGCTTGGAGAAATGAATTTCTTCTTGGGTCTGTAAATCATTCAGATAGATAAGGGCATCTTCATATCTTAGTCCAAGTATGTAAAAGAGTTGTTGAAAAAGTTTGGAATGGAGGATTCAAAACCAATGAGCACTCTTATGATAACCAGATGCAAGTTGAGTAAAGATGATGATTCCCCTAAGGTAGATCAGAAAAGGTATAGATCAATGATTGGAGGACTGCTTTATCTGACTCATACCAGACCTGATATTATGAATGCAGTTGGCCTTGTTGCTAGATTTCAAGTTGATCGTAGAGAATCTCATGTTGTAGCAATCAAAAGAATTTTAAGATATCTAAAAGGAACATCTAATTATGGCTTATGGTATCCTAAGGATGATGATTTCATTCTTCATGCATATACAAATGCTGATTGGGTAGAAGATGTGGATGACATGAAAAGCACTAGTGGTGGTGCATTTTTCTTGGGAAAGAAATTGGTTTCTTGGTTGAGCAAAAAGCAGGAGGCAATATCTCTAGCTATTGCAGAGGCAAAGTATAAGCAGCAACAAGCAATTGTACCCAAGTTTTGTGGATGAAGCAAATGTTGAAGGATATTAGAGTTGTGTTTGAAGAGCCTATTACAATCTTCTATGATAATTCAAGAGCAATAAACATTTCAAAGAATCTGGTGTTGCATTCAAAGACAAAGCACATATCCATCAAGTTTCACTTTTTGAGAGACAAGGTTAATGAGAATGAAGTCAGATTGGAGTTTGTCCCTTCAAAGGATTAGATTGTGGATATCTTCACTAAGCCTCTACCTAAGGACACTTTTGAGTATCTTAGAGAGAAGCTAGGGGTGATTACCCCTCCTGTTCAAAACTAAGGTGCACTAGTGTGCATTAGTCCAGTGGAATTCACAGTCATATCTTGTGATCTGGATTGGTGTAAAGGGGATGCTACTCAGGGGGAGTAGTCAGTATGTTCTGAGTTTAGTCTAGTTTTATCTGAGAAGCAAGAGGGTGAGAGATTATTGCAAATATGTGCCCTTTGCCATTGATGTCAAAGGGGGAGAGAAGTCATGTGAAAAACTTGGAAGTAAGTAGTTGCTGATGAAAGGGGGAGCAGTGAAGAAAGTGGTTGCAAGTGTGATAAGAGAAAGGGGGAGAAGTTCTTGTCTTGATGGTTGAAATAGTTTTTCACATCATATGTTGCCATCAATGACAAAGGGGGAGATTGTTGCAAATATGTGCCTAATCGGTGTTCTCATTGATTTCAACATATCCTTGTTGTCATTGGTGTCAACGGTATCTTATTCTTTCACTTGTTTAGAAGACTTGTATGTTGAGGATATTGAGAAAATTAGCCTCTCCGGAAGAAACAAGTGAGTTACATATCTCTCTATCAAATTTAGTGAAGACAGTGCAGTTCAGTGAAGTAGGTTGTTCTGCATTCCCAGTGAGATGATGATCAGAGTCTGCGGGGTAAAAGCACAAAGCTGTGTCACACTTTTATAAATGAAAAGGCCAATGTTGATCCAATTTTTAAACTTGAATCACTAAAAAGTGACATGTATGTTTTGAATTTTGAAATGATGTAAACTAATAAAATATTTATTTTTTAGTATATTTTATGTTTGTGTTTTTTGAAAAAATTTAAAAAATTATTTGAATATAGTTTTTAATAAATTGACACTATAATTTAGTTGCTGATAAAATGCTGAAAAATGAAGTTACATGAGACGTCAATCTTTATATAGTAATTTTTTTTTCTTCAATTTTTTTGTGTATTTATAACTTGAAACTTTAGTGCATGGATATATTTTTTCTAATTTTAATAAATATATATTTTTAAATAACTAATAAAATGTATGTGTATTAAAACGTAGTTGTTTCCATTCGACGTCAACTTTCATATTAACTATTTATCTAAAATAGAAAAAAAATTATACAATCTTGATATAGATTCTTTTATCTAGTACATCATATTTTTTTCAATTTTTTAATAAGTTTAATCAACCTAATGTTTTGTGTTGATAACCTACTTTTAGTATAAATAGAAAGGAAAATATAAATAATAATTAAACTATTAAAATAAATATATATTTGAAAACTAAACTTATAGATCTACAAAAGAGTATTTATATATTTTTTTTAAAATGCTATTTACACGAGTAGAAGTTGTTGAAATATCAAGTTTTTCAAATAATTTTATTTTTTTGGTAAATTGGCCTCATAGTGGTGTTACATATGCATTTAGCCAACAATTTTAGTTGGAAAAGTTGTGGACATATCTAACTTAGCTAGAATGAATCTTACAATATCATATGTTTGACCAAAATTAATTTTTAGTTAGAAATACTTAAATTCACTTGTGCTGATAAGTCAGCTGAAAGTGTGACACAGCTTTGTGCTTTTACCCTGTGAATTAAAGGGTTTGTAGAGGATTGTCTAAAGTTGCTCTAGTTAATATTTGAGAGGTCCGCATGAATAATTTGTGAAGTTATGGCCATTTGAGTAAAACCAGGTTTTGTAGTTGTTCAGAGGTGACAGAGTGACAGAAATCTGGTCTGGATTGATCCGCATTGGAATATTATGATCTGCAGATCTAGAGGTGTGTTTGGGATGCTGGTGTGTATTCTCAACTCAATTGGTTCATGGTTTGGAGGTCTACAAGCAATCTTTCTAGTGTGACAGTCATGACAGTTGGAGTTCTTGAGTTCCCGGATGAAAGTGGTTCTGGTGATCTGAGGTAGTGCGGTTGTTGCTGTTGATTTCATTGTGCTTGTGGTGGTTATTGAATCAGGTGCATATTGTGTTGATGGTCCGCATAGAGGACTGAGCTCGTGGATGGATATTTCTCCTTGGGTGTTATTTTTCTTCCCAGTCTTAGCCGACCGGATGCTTGGTGCATGTTGCGGATGATCTAAGAAGAGTTTTATGGAGTGTGGCGTGTTGATCAAGGAAGATTTGAGTCCTAGCTATGTTTGGCTGATAGTGTAAAGATTCTAATGTAGCATTTTAAGTCTTTTAATTGTAATTGCTTGTAGTGCCTATCTTGGAGAATGTTTCAGATAGATGATTGTTTGGCCGACTTTGATGTTCATTCCAAAGTCAATGACATGTATAAATAAGTGTTGTGAAGTTGTAGAAATGTGGGGAAGTGAGTGAAGATGTGGATGTAGCGAGTAAGTGAGTAGGGGTAGAGCATAGGTGTTGTACGCTTCAATGGAATTGATCTTGGCATGAAGAAGATGTTGTTTCTTAGTTCAATTTCTCTGTGTTAAAATTGTGAATGTTTCTGTAGGTAGTGAGCCTCTTTGAGTAGTGAGCTCTAGGTAGTGCACCCAAAGGCAAGTGCCTTCCCATTTTATATTTTTTTAATAGAGAATAAATCTTGTGGGTTAACCCCCACCGTGGTTTTTCCTTTAACCGAGTTTCCACGTAAAAACCCTAGTGTTATATGTGTTGATTATGTTTCTACTCTTGTGTTGTTGATTCATGCTTTCATGGTTATATCTTTAATCTGTTAATAAGTGGCAAAGAAGATTAAATGCAGGAGTTAAAAGTTTTGTGAGAACTAATTCACCCCCCTCTCAGTTGTCTGCCCTAATTTCAACAGTTTGTGCATCTTAAATGAACTATAATTGCGAAGTTTTGTAAATTTCTGTATCTCTCTCCTTGAAGATTAGTATTAGGAAGGTGTATTCCACACTCTACTTTCCTTTCAAATGCAAGCAGTGATGAAGAAGTATGCAGATTTCATGGAAAAGGATGGTAGCAAAAGTTGAACATGCCTTAGTTTATTTTTCATAATTTTCATGCTTTTTGTATTTTGCTCCAGACATATTTACATGTATTTTTCTAATATGTAATTACATGTAAAAACAGAGAAGTCCTAAATCAATTTGGGCTTTTGTGTTGAATAAGTCAAAGTAGTTCTAGTTTTCCTATTTTTCTCTTGGCCTCTCCCTATAAATAAAGAGGGCCTCTTTTGTAAAATTTTTTATCTTTTGTCTATGGAAGCGAAGCACTGTCATTTTGAAGAGCAATTTGAGACTTTGAGCTTATTTTGTAAATCATTTTTCAATCAATATAAAGAAACCAAGTTCGCATCCAATCTTTGTCTTGGATCAAATTTGTAATGTTATAGAATTGTTCTTATGTCCGTTCTATCACACTATCTTGTATGTATGATTGAAATGTGAGCATGAAAATCAAGTGTTCAGAAGGTGATTCAAATCCGATCTTGTAGACTTTGTGCTGTGATATCATCTTTGAGATTTATGTTTATGTTGGTGAATGAAAAGTAACATGAAGACTTTGGGCTGCAAGTTATTGTTCGTGATCGTGTTATCTTATCTCAACATATAGTGAAGACTTTGGGCTACATTCTATTCTAAAATCCTTCATTTTTAATTGGCATAAGAAGCAATGGGAAACTTTGGGGTAAGTGCAAGAAGATGGGGGGCCAAAAAGGGGTCTTAAGTGGCCACTTTTTTTCTGAAATCAGGAAATACTGGCCTTAGATGAGAAATTGAGCATAGTTACACTCAAAATTTGGAGATGCAACCAAAACAATGTTCATAGTGCTCTGAGTCTACTTTCTAAACTACTATTTTTTTTAAAAAAATGGCATAGATTAAGGGGTTCAAAAGAGGGAGCCATAGAAATTGGTGTTGTTTCTGTCAAAAAAACATAACATAGCATGTTTTGTGGCTCCCTCAAAAGGTCAACTTTTTTTTGGTATTTTTTAAATCGCTTCAGTGAGAAATTAGCTAATAGCATGTAGTTTATGCTAGATTTTTTTGATAATTTTTTGATGAATATTTGATTTTTTACTAATTTTCAAAGTAGACACATCCTAAAAAACAAAATTTTGGCCGTGCTACCCCTATAAATTTTGAAAACTAATTGAAAATCATTTTTTTCTTTTTTTAATATTTGTAGAATGGAGTCTAGTTTCTAAATATGTAATTTTTTTGAAATTTCAATGAATAGTTAATTTACAATGAAAAAAAGACCAAATAGTGGTTTTTGCCCAAAAATGGACACACAAACAAAAGAAATTAAAGATGAAAGGATTATAATTGTTAAAATGTGAAAAAAATCACATCGTCAAATAGCTAAGAGAAAGCCTAACATTACCTAGGTGTTTAATTTGTTCAACCTTGAAACACGTGCAAATCTAAGGGTTAGCACGAATGAAATTATGTGAAATCTTGAAGAATATGGAGAAACACGTCTGTGACTATTCAAAAGGCACTCCAAGCCTTTGGGTTGGAAATCCAAAGCAAATCACAAGCCCAAGGCTTGGGATTCCCAAAGCAAGACATAATGCGAGCGCATTATAACACGCTCACATTATGTTCCCCTTTAATTTTTTTACATTCAAGGCTATTAATCATGTATGTATGTATGTATGCCTATATGTATGTATGTATGTATGCCTATAAGTATGCCTATATGGATGCCTATATGTATGTATGTATCTATGTATCTATGTATGCCTATATGTATGTATGTATAGTGTCGAGGGAAGAGGAGGGTAGAGATGGGAGTGAGCTAGATAGGGGAGGAGAGGGGTGGATAAGGATTGAGTGATTAAGGTTGAGGGTTGAGCATTTAGGGATAGGATTTAGAGTTTAGGGATAAGGGATTAGAGTTTAGGAGCTTGAGGGATTAGGGTTTAGGTTTGAGGCTTTAGGGATAGTGTTTAGGGTTAAGGATCGAGGGATTAGGGATAGGGTTTAGGGTTGAAAGTTTAGAGTTGAGGGATTAGGGTTTAAGGTATAGTTTAGTAGTTCTTGTGGATAGAGCTAGTAAACAATGGGAGATTATTTGCCTATTTCATAACAATATACCTTCCCTAAGTGTGGGGTGGACAGCAAGAAACATAGATGCACCCCAATGCAAATCTTTTCTCATAATGATCATCCTTCTGATTTCAACTATTAATTACTCACTGTGGATGTACCATATGCAAAGTTTTTCTCATAGGGTTTAAGGTATAGTGTCGAGGGTTGACGGTTTATTGATAGTGTTTAGGGTTGAGGGTTGAGGGATTAGGTTTTAGGATTGATGGATTAGGGTTTAAGGTATAGTGTTGAGGGTTGAGGGTTTAGGGATAGGGTTTAGGGTTGACGGATTAGCATTTAATGTCGAGGTTAGGGTTAGAGTGTCGAGGGTAGAGGGATTAGGGATAGGGTTTAGGGTTGAAGGTTTAAGGATTAAGGGTTGAGGCTTTAGGGATGAGGGTTTAAGGCTTAAGATATAGTGTCAAGTGTTGAGGGTGTAGGGATAGGGTTTAAGTTTTAAGGGTTAAGGGTTGAGGGATAGGGATTAGGGTTTAAGGTATAGTGTTGAGGGTTGATGGTTTAGGGATAGGGTTTAGGTTTGAGGGATTAGGGTTTAGGGTTGATGAATTAGGGTTTAATGTTGAGAGTTGAGGGTTGAGGGTTGAGGGTTGAGGTTGAGGGATAGGGTTAATGGTCAAGGGATTAGGGTTAAATAAGAGTGTCAAGGGTAGAGGGATTAGGGATAGGGTTTAGGGTTGAAGGTTTAATGATTTAGGGTTGAGTCTTTAGGGATGAGGGTTAAGGGATTAGGGTTTAAGATATAGTGTCGAGTGTCGAGCGTGTAGGGATAGGTTTTAGGGTTCAAGTTTTAAGGGTTAAGGGTTGAGGGATCAGAGTTAAGGGTTGAGGGATTAGGGTTTGACGTTGAGGGTTGAGTACATTGAGGTTTGAGGGTTAAGGGTTTCGAGATAGGGTTGAGGGTCGAGGGATTAGGGTTAAGGAATAGGGTTGGGGGGTTTAGGGATAAGGGATTAGGGTTTAAGGTATAGTATCAAGCCCGTTGAGGGTCTAGGAATAGGGATAGCGTTTAGGGTTTAGGGATGAGGGATTAGAGTTGAGGGATGATGGATGACGGATTAGGGTTAGGGTTGAGGGATTAGGGTTTAAGGTATAGTGTTGAGGGTTTATGGATAGGGTTTAGGGTTGAAGGATTAGGATTTGATGTTGAGGGTTGAGGGTTTAGGGTTTAGGGTTTAGGGATAGGGTTGAGGGGTTAGGGTTTGACATTGAGGGTTGAGGGTTGAGGTTAGTGGGTCAAGGGTTTAGGGATAGGGTTGAGGGTCGAGGGATTAGGGTTAAAGTAGAGTGTGGAGGGTGTAAGGATTAGGGATAGGGTTGGAGGGTTTAGGGATAAGGGATTAGGGTTTAAGGTATAGTATCGAGTCTGTTGAGGATTTAGGAATAGGGATAGCATTTAGGGTTTAGGGATGAGGGATTAGAGTTGAGGGATGATGGATTAGGGTTGAGGGTTGAGGGATTAGGGTTTAGGGATAAGGTTTAGGGTTGAGGGTTGAGGGATTAGGGTTTAAGGTATAGTGTTGAGGGTTGAGGGTTTAGGGATAGGGTTTAGGGTTGATGGATTAGGGTTTAGGGTTGACGGATTAGGGTTTAGGGTTGACAGATTAGCATTTAATGTCGAGGTTAGGGTTAGAGTGGCAAGGGTAGAGGGATTAGGGATAGGGTTTAGGGTTGAAGGTTTAAGGATTGAGGGTTGAGGCTTTAGGGATGAGGGTTTAAGGCTTAAGATATAGTGTCAAGTGTTGAGGGTGTAGGGATAGGGTTTAAGTTTTAAGGATTAAGGGTTGAGGGATAGGGATTAGGGTTTAAGGTATAGTGTTGAGGGTTGATGGTTTAGGGATAGGGTTTAGGTTTGAGGGATTAGGGTTTAGGGTTGATGAATTAGGGTTTAATGTTGAGAGTTGAGGGTTGAGGGTTGAGGGTTGAGGGTTGAGGTTGAGGGATAGGGTTAATGGTCAAGGGATTAGGGTTAAATAAGAGTGTCGAGGGTAGACGTATTAGGGATAGGGTTGAGGGTTGAAGGTTTAATGATTTAGGGTTGAGGCTTTAGGGATGAGGGTTAAGGGATTAGGGTTTAAAATATAGTGTCGAGTGTCGAGAGTGTAGGGATAGGTTTTAGGGTTCAAGTTTTAAGGGTTAAGGGTCGAGGGATCAGAGTTAAGGGTTGAGGGATTAGGGTTTGAAGTTGAGGGTTGAGTACATTGAGGTTCGAGGGTTAAGGGTTTCAAGATAGGGTTGAGGGTCAAGGGATTAGGGTTACGGGATAGGGTTGGAGGGTTTAGGGATAAGGGATTAGGGTTTAAGGTATAGTATTGAGCCCATTGAGGGTCTAGGAATAGGGATAGCGTTTAGGGTTTAGGGATGAGGGATTAGAGTTGAGGGATGATGGATGACAGATTAGGGTTGAGGGATTAGGGTTTAGGGATAAGGTTTAGGGTTAGGGTTGAGGGATTAGGGTTTAGGGATAAGGTTTAGGGTTAGGGTTGAGGGATTAGGGTTTAAGGTATAGTATTGAGGGTTTAGGGATAGGGTTTAGGGTTGAGGGATTAAACTAAAGGGTTGAGGGATTAGGATTTGACATTGAGGGTTGAGGGTTTAGGGTTTAGGGTTTGGGGATAGGGTTGAGGGTCGAGGGATCAGAGTTAAGGGTTGAGGGATTAGAGTTTGACTTTGAGGGTTGAGGGTTGAGGTTCGAGGGTCAAGGGTTTAGGGATAGGGTTGAGGGTCGAGGGATTAGGGTTAAAGTAGAGTGTGGAAGGTGTAAGGATTAGGGATAGAGTTGGAGGGTTTAGGGATAAGGGATTAGGGTTTAAGGTATAGTATCAAGTCTGTTGAGGGTTTAGGAATAGGGATAGCATTTAGGGTTTAGGGATGAGGGATTAGAGTTGAGGGATGATGGATTTGTAGGAGTCAAGGACAACACTAAGAGGGGGGGTGAATCAGTGTTGTGTGAATTTTCAAATCTTTTTCAAACTTTAACTTGCAGAGCATAAAGGTGAGAAAGTTATCATTGAATTGTCAAACACATATGCACATAACTTTGTCAAACACATAAACAAAACTCATGAGTAAAACATACAATCATAGAGAGATGATCAATATGAATCAAGACACAAGAATTGCACGAGTGGAAAACCCTCCAGGGGTAGAAAAACCACTCTAGAATTGCCTCACTGGCTACAATACTTGTCTCACTAACCTGTAAGCCTCACTGGCATACTGTTTAGAAGCACCAACTTCAAGGAGCACCAACCCCTAATATAGAACAAACTAAAAACAAGAATTCAGAGGGTTTCTCTATTTCAATACAAAACATTTCTTCTCTCATGTGTCTGTTAAATGTCCATTCTATTCAAAATCAATCTTACATCCGGATACACTCAACAACCCCTTTTTCTGATCTGCATCACTACACTTACTTTAATCCATCTGCCAAGCCAATATATACAAGATGAAAAACCTTTCATATTCTACACAAGATAATTTAGAGATCTTCAATATTACTTCTATAAAAAAAATAAAATCATTTTTCCCGTGCAAATTCAATCTGCAAAAATAACTTCACCAATTTTTTAATCAAACTTCTTTGCAAGATCATTTCATATTCTGTATCATTTCAATCAGGACTTGTAAGAGAAAAATAAAAAAACTCTTTGAATATTTAGTCTTTTCATTTTCATCTCCTTTTCTGCAAACAAATTTTCATAATATAACTTCTCAAAAAATAATCACTCTGCATTATTTTTATATTCTCTGTCAAATAAAACATTTCACCTTCTCTTTGTAAATCTTCACAAAAAAAATAAAATCCTTGATTTTCTCACATTATTCAATCCTTCAATCTTCCTTAGAAAACCTTTCATATATTCAATGATCTTTAAGATATTGTTCTTGCCTTCATGACATTTCAAACCAAACACAATTTTTCTTCAATAAAATTCCAATAAAATTTTTTTCTCCAAGCTGTAAAGAAGCAACTTCCTCAATCTGCAAATAAACTCTTTTTCTTCTCAATACACTTCAATAATAATAATCTTCTCACCTAAAAAAAAACTTCTAATAATAGCCTTTAATAAAAATCCAACTTCCTTTGTTTTTACTATCATACGGAGGCTTAAAAGTGGAAAGAAAATTTTCACAAAAATTTCTTTTAAAAAACTCTTCGAACTGCCCTTTTTTTTATTAAATATAGCCTTAAAAAAGGCAGATCACTGCAGTTGCATAAGGAAAGGATAGCGAGAAGCACGTCAAAACTGATGCACATGAGGAAGTGTCAAGTTTTAAACACAACCGTTGATAAACTTCTTTCGCGCCCTTCGCATTTTCACTCATCCTTAGATTTAACTTTGGCGCCTATCAAACACAAGGGAGCCATCGGTGTGAGAGGTAAGAGATACAATAGGGCCGGTCCTCCAACGTTGTTTACCCCTTCGTAAGTTATAACTTAAGACCCGACAACCGCTTCTCCCGGTCAACAGCCAAAAAGAACATAAAGTGATGACGGGTAGACAAGGGCTATGAAGGGATAACATAGAATTAAGTTTATAAAAGAGAAAGTATTGAGTCTTAGGAACTTTCAATGATCCTAACATAATTTGATATTAATAAAATAGAACTTCATACTTAATCACCTCTGTCTATTCTATCATGGCACAAATATCAAATGTTCAAACAACATGAACATAATTCTAAACACCAATGCCAATGACTATAAATATCATAACTGAGAATGCCACAAACCATCACCGTATAATCCTGATCCTCAACACTGGACTAGTCAAGTTTTCACTTGATCATGACTGTACCAAGACATCTGATTTGATGCATTAGACAATTCAACTTATGACACCTTCATTGTTCCACATAATGATGTGTTGATCCACCTTGAGAGAACCTTGAAGTTAACCAGATTGAAGTTTGAACCAAACTCAAAAAAACTTATCATGTATACCTTTTGGTATAGATTTCATTTATTGACAACTGATCATATCACATACTGAAGTCATTTTGGAGTAAACCTTGACTATGTTTTATAACTGATCTGCAATTGTTCTACAGCATGAAAACCACATGATTCCTTACTATCAAGCTCAAGATGATGCCTTTGACTTATACAAGAAGATAAAGTACCAAATTCCTTCCTGAACAACTGCCACATACAATGTGATTAGTAATCAACTGCTAATCTCACAACAACCTTGATGATCATCATTACCATGATATGAAATCTTTGAGTCTTCTCTGCCTTACATCATCAACCTCCTGATATGAACACACTTTTGACATCAAATGACAACCTATCACCATCAGGATTAGGGTTGAGGGTTGAGGGATTAGGGTTTAAGGTATAGTGTTGAGGGTTTGAGTGTTTAGGAATAGGGTTTAGGATTGACGGATTAGGGTTTAGGGTTGACAGATTAGCATTTAATGTTGAGGTTAGGGTTAGAGTGTCAAGGGTAGAGGGATTAGGGATAGGGTTTAGGGTTGAAGGTTTAAGGATTGAGGGTTGAGGCTTTAGGGATGAAGGTTTAAGGCTTAAGATATAGTGTCAAGTGTTGAGGGTGTAGGGATAGGGTTTAAGTTTTAAGGGTTGAGGGTTGAGGGATAGGGATTAGGGTTTAAGGTATAGTGTTGAGGGTTGATGGTTTAGGGATAGGGTTTAGGTTTGAGGGATTAGGGTTTAGGGTTGATGAAATAGGGTTTAATGTTGAGAGTTGAGGGTTGAGGGTTGAGGGTTGAGGTTGGGGGATAGGGTTAATGGTCAAGGGATTAGGGTTAAATAAGAGTGTCCAAGGTAGAGGGATTAGGGTTTAAGGTATAGTATCGAGCCCATTGAGGGTCTAGGAATAGGGATAGCCTTTAGGGTTTAGGGATGAGGGATTAGAGTTGAGGGATGACAGATGACGGATTAGGGTTGAGGGTTGAGGGATTAGGGTTTAGGTATAAGGTTTAGGGTTAGGATTGAGGGACTAGGGTTTAAGGTATAGTGTTGAGGGTTTAGGGATAGGGTTTAGGGTTGAGGGATTAGGATTTGATGTTGAGGGTTTAGGTTTAGGGTTTAGGGTTTAGGGATAGGGTTGAGGGTTGAGGGATCAACGTTAAGGGTTGAGGGATTAGGGTTTGATGTTGAGGGTTGAGGGTTGAGGTTTGAGGGTCAAGGGTTTAGGGATAGGGTTGAGGGTCGAGGGATCAAAGTTAAGGGTTGAGGGATTAGGGTTTGACGTTGAGGGTTGAGGGTTGAGGTTCGAGGGTCAAGGGTTTAGGGGTAGGGTTGAGGGTCGAGGGATTAGGGTTAAAGTAGAGTGTGGAGGGTGTAAGGATTAGGGATAGGGTTGGAGGGTTTAGGGATAAGGGATTAGGGTTTAAGGTATAGTATCGAGTCTATTGAGGGTTTAGGGATGAGGGATTAGAGTTAAGGGATGACGGATTAGGGTTGAGGGTTAAGGGATTAGGGTTTAGGGTTGAGGGATTAGGGTTTAAGGTATAGTGTTGAGGGTTTTTGTCATCAAATGTAGATTTATGGGTTTGATTATATTGATTGCCTCTCTAGTTTTGGGGTGTGGATGTTTTGGAATCAATCAGGAAGTCTTCAGGAGACTTTGTGGAAGTGGATTGGAAATCGCTTGACAAAACCCCTACTAGTTATGCTTGGATAAGGATTTGTCACAAACTAGAACTTCTACTTCCAAAAAAGATCTGTCTTTCTTCCTCGATGGGCATTTTCTATCAAGAACTTGATTATGAGGGCTTGCCCCTTCATTGTTATGCCTATCATATGGCAAAGCATCTGGCAAGCTCTTGGAAGAAACAGGAAAAGTTCTCCCTCAAAAAACTTGTGGTCATTCAAGTCTGAAGGGGAAGGTTTGGAAAGAGATGTGATCAATGCAAAGGATGTGATCAATCTATAGCAGGACAAAATGCGAGCGCGTTATAATGCGCTCACATTTTCTGTTGCTATAGAAACAGTAAAAAAGTGTTGACCCCTGTGATCCAGGCCCACATGCTCTATTTTCATACTGATTCTATGCATGCTCCAACAAAAAAGAAGTGCTTTCATGTTGTTGGGAAGTTCACATGCACATTTGACACATTGTACCACCATTGCATGATCTTTCCACCACCTTTTCTGCTTTGCCAACTTGAGAAGGAGGAAATAACATAGTTTTCACACCAATTTTGATATATATCTATTCAAGTTTCAATTTTTGTAGTGTTGCAATGTTAATTGTGATTTAATTTTAGGAATTTAACATCATAGATTGGTTAATAGTATTGTTGTTAGTAATTATATTTGAGTGTTATTCAATTTAACATTGAAAAGGAAGCAAGTGGTGAAAAACTCAAATTGTTGAGGAGTTTGATGCAAGAAGGAAAAAACACTACATAATTGGGTACTCTCTCCATTCAAATCTTCATTTTTTAGGTATGTCAAGTCTTTACATGCATGTTCTTTACAATTTCCTTATTTTGGATTGAATTACTTTATCATGCTTTATCATACATGTTTAAAATAGACACATTCCCAATCAAGAAAGCATCCTACAATCTCACATGATGCCATGTATATTTTCTACACTTGGGCTCTTTAATAATTATGTGTAATAAATAGACCTTAACATACCATGATGTCAAACTATACAAGAATAAATCCTTACAACATAATAAAAATACAATCCCACTATTATCTTGTATTCATTTCTTAGGATCTAATATTGGTCTCTTTATCATGCTATAGACAAATTCTCCATCATGTCGAGGAAACGATCAAGAATTAAACCAACACAGGAAGAGAAAGAAGCTAAGAATGCAAAGAAAGCAGTGGCTATGAGGGAACTTCGTGAGAAGAGGAAATTGGACACGATAAATGAAGACATACCAATTGAAGAGGAACCACAACCATCACAAAGAGATATGGTATTGGCGGCACAAAGAGAACAAATGAAAAAACTTCGTGGTACGAGAGATTTGAATACCATAGTTGGAGACACGTCCTCTACTGCAAGTCAACATGTAGGGACACCATCTACCACATCTCAAGTTGAGAGTACATCATCACTCACATGTGATGAAGGAGGTACGCCATCGTTCCCACCTCAACCTTAAGGTATGTCATCTATTCCATCTTCAATCAAAGGTATGCCATCTAACCCATCTCATTTAAATATTGATGAAATTCCTAATGTTGAGATGAATTTACCTGACTTAACACCACCTAGAATTTTGCATAGAAAGCCAAAGTATTTGATTGATATTGATGAGAATATTTTGCAGCCAATGGAAGGTAAGATTCCAAAACACACTTGTAGAAGATATGCTAATAAGATTTGGAGATTATTCTTTGAAAAGTTAAATGAGACTGCAAGATGTCAACTATTCATTGAAATGATGCGAAGTATAAAGTATAGGTCTATCATGAAGATTCTTGGGTTGAGAACATCAAAGGTTTCAAGTGAAAAATCTATTGTCAAGAATCTAATGAGTGCGTATGAGAGTGTGGGTAACACCTCACGCACAAAAGATAGTAATGTAACACGGCATGTGATTACATCGACTATAGTAAGTAGTCAAATGAGGAAAGCTCGTCTCATTAGAAAGATGAGTCAACAATTGAGAATTAATAGGAAAACTTTATCAAGAGCCATTGGAAGATGCCAAAGAATTGAGGACACTAATGCCAATGAATTATGGGCATTCTTGAGGAGACTACCACAAAAAGATAAACCAATTGTTGAAGCATTGAGATCACTAATTGAAGACTTTTGGAAGAATTACACAAGGGTATCTTCAAATCAAAGGGATGTGGTAAGAAGGAGAATCGATAGTCAGAACCGCAAGCCACATCCAAAGCATTTTTTGGATGAGACTCAAACACAATTTTGCGGTAAATTTCTAGAGAAGTATCCTCAAATTAAAATTTGTCAAAGATATTTTGAAATGCTAAAACCTTTCTATGTTAAGATAAATCACACACGCACTACTTGTTGTTGTAGATTACATATTGAATTTTCTAACCATTTTGATGCTTATAGGTCTATATGCTTAGATATGCATACTAACAATGATTTGCAAGGTTGTGCCATATGTGCCCCACCAACATCTTCAAGAGACTTCATATCAAGAATTTTATGTGAAAGAGAGGAAGGTCAAATATTCTACAAGAAATTATGCTTGGATGGCACATGTCATCGTTGCGGTGGCTTGCAACATTTGCCAATATGTGAACGTATGGAAAGAACACATGTGGTTGGAAATGAACTAGTAGAGTTTGGCAAGTATAAAATAGTGGCATACAATACAAAAGATGGTAAAGAAGCAAAGAGGTGTGAATTGGTTATTGAAAAGATTCCAGTGTATCAGTTTATGCCTATATTTCGTGACAACATAGTGTATGAGTATGCAAGACATGCTCATAGAGCTCAATGGTTGGACTTGCAATTCAAGTTATGCAAGGACACATTTTCAATTGGTAGCATTGTTTCAGTCGTCGACTTTGCAGAGAACTACAATCTATAGCCACAACGTGAGGTGTAATCACTATATTACAACTCCACACAGGTTTCTATATTTGTGCACATCACATTCATTCATGCGAATGATAGTACAGAGGATGACAAAAAGATCATAAGGGAGTATAATTTCTATATTAGTGATAATCGCATGCATTCTACGGAGTTTGTGCAAGGTTTCTTTTAGGTGTTCTACAATGATTTGGCTAGAAGGGGCATATCATTTAATCAGCATATCATATGGTCAGATAACTATGCATCACAATTCAAGAACCCGCAAAATTTCTATTGGCTGAGTAGGAGGCATAATTTTATAGGTATTCAGCATATGTGGAAATTTTGTGAGGCCGGGCATGGAAAGGGGGAGCATGATGTGCAGGAGCATGTATCAAAAGAGCCATAGCACGAGAAGAGTTAAAGTATAAAGACAATGTAAAGTTGACAGATGTAAAATCGATTGTCGAGTGGTGTAATGCTTCCATGGATCTAGGTAATGAAGGTAAGTCTTCGGTTTGTAGATTTTTTTGGTTGATAGATGATACTAACATTGCACCATATGAGGATTGTTGTACACTGACAGGATCAAATGAGATGCACTCTTTCAGAAGCTCAATTGTAGGTTCATGGAGTATCCATACACAAAAGATGTCATGCTTTTGTTCTTCCTATACAATTCAAGTCTGGGATGAGTGCGAGTCAAAGGAGTGGGTTGACGAGTGGCAGTTAAGTTATCTTAGCCCACTTGACACGTATCGACCCCTGACGGCACTAGAACTAACACAAATGGAATCATCAGTTGACTTTGACCACATATCAGATTTAGTTCAACCAGGTAATATAGGGCAAGTATATGCATTTAATTTCATCTAGTTCAACCAGGTAATGTCATCTTACTTTGTAGTGTTTTTGTAATGTTGACTAATTTCATCTAATTTGCTACACATATCAATGTAGGGCACGTATATGCAGTTATTGCAGATGAAGATAATGAAGAGGGAACATATTATTACTTATGTCATTGTGTTGAGGCCAAAAAGAAATTGGAGGCCCCTGTTGCAGATGGAGAAAACATCAAATACCCTACAGGCTTAGTGGTTATTACTGGAACATGGCTTAGAAGGTACCCACATAAGAGTGTTAATATTTGGCTATTTCAGGACTTTGACACACATCGAAAGATTCTTCATTACTCAAACCTTGTCGTGGCATCCAATGTTCATTTGATAAAGTATCGGGGTAGACCTTTGAACAAAATCTTGTGGAAGGTGCGTGAGTCTGACCATGAAGCAATACTTGACACAATAAAGAGTAGAGCAGACCTGGATGGTTCATTGGATTAATTTGTAAGTATTCACATTGATTTTGTAAAGTCATGTTACATTGAGTTGTAAGTATGCACATTAATTTGTAATGTTTGTCTTTTTTTAATTTCCTCTTGCATTTTTACACATATACACATTTTTACATCATCATGTTATGGATCCAGGGCACCCAATCATGATGATGACCTATATACCGTTCTCCCAAGGCACTCATAATGAATGAAAAGAAGACCAAGGGCGCCCAAGCTTAATAGACTTATTTCTTTCAATTTTGATGATCCAAACTCTTGCAAAATGACATCCACTTTCATGCCTTTAGATCTTCCTTCACATACAATGTGCCAAATCAAGTTGAAAAATCTACATAAGGGTGCCAAAATGGATGAAAGGAGACATGAAATGCGCCTTAGGACTCCATGCTAAGGTTTGAGCCATTAAAGTCTCTTGATATTAGGTGCTCATGATGGTGAAACTTAGAGTTTTTTCCTTTCCTAAGCGCTCATCTAAGATGTTTGAATGATAAGGAGTGCCTAGACCTCTATAATGTACATTGGGCACCAAAATCAAGGTGATTTTAAGTCACTTTGAGTCATTTGGGGTTAGTTTGAGTCTTTGAGTCATGTTGCAAAAAAGTGTCAATGTTGTCAAGTTGCACAAAGCAACTTTTGCAATTTTTGGTGTCCTACTCCTAATGCGATGAAACTGATTGTTCCAACGCATCCGGATGGGTACATTTACACTAGGCATGGTCTTGTTTTTCACTCAAACATGTCAAAATAGTCCGAGCTACATTGTACCGATGATATCCCTGAAGAGTCCAAAGTGCAAAAAGGCAGCAATCTTTGACAAGATGTTACTAGAAAACCATGTCACTTAGAAACATTCCATCTAAGGCAACACGATCATGTAGAGTGCCTCTACAATAATCTCTCAATTTTTTATATCTCTGAGACATTTGCCCCTGGTGAAAGGTTTTCGGCTGCCCCAAAAATCATTAGGAGGCAGTGTAAAGTTGCAAAGGGGTGTAACTTTCATCCTACTCCTGATGCGACCAAACTGACTATTCCAACACATCCAGATGGGTACATTTACGCTAGGCATGGTCCTTTTTTTACCCAAACATGTCGAAACAATCCGAGCTACATTGTACCGACGATATCCCTGAAGAGTCCAAAGTGCAAAAAGGCAGCAATCTTTGATGAGATGTTACTTGAAAACTGTGTCACTTAGAAACATTTCATTTGAGGCAACATGATTACGTAGAGTGCCTCTATAATAACCTCTCTCATTTTTTCATATCTCTGAGGCATTTGCCTGTGGTGAAAGGTTTTCTGCTGCCTCAAAAATCGTCAGGAGGCAGTGCAAAGTTGCAAAGGGGTGTAACTTTCGTCCTGCTTCTGATGTGACCAAACTGACTATTCCCACGCATCTGAATGGGTACATTTACACTAGGCATGGTCCTATTTTTCACCCAAACATGTCAAAACAGTCCGAGCTACATTGTACCGATGATATCCCTGAAGAGTCAAAAGTGCAAAAAGGCAGCAATCTTTGACGAGATGTTACTTGATAACCATGTCACTTAGAAACATTCCATCTAAGGCAATGCGATCATGTAGAATGCTTCTACATTAACCTCTCTTATTTTTTTATATCTCTGAGGCATTTGCCCATGGTGAAAAGTTTTCTGCTGCCCTAAAAATCGTCAGAAGGAGGCAGTATAAAGTTGCAAAGGGGTGTAACTTTCATCCTGCTCCTGATGTGACCAAATTGACTATTCCAACGCATCTGGATGGGTACATTTATGCTAGGCATAGTCCCTTTTTTCACCCAAACATGTTGAAACAGTCCGAGCTACATTGTACCAACGATATCCCTGAAGAGTCCAAAGTGCAAAAAGGCAGCAATCTTTGACAAGATGTTACTAAAAAACCATGTCACTTAGAAACATTCCATCTGAGGCAACACAATCATGTAGAGTGCCTCTACAATAACCTCTCTCAATTTTTTATATCTCTGAGACATTTTCCCGTGGTGAAAGGTTTTCTGCTGCCCCAAAAATTGTCAAGAGGCAGTGTATTAAGTTAGGATGAAAGCCTATATACTCTAGGTGCCAATCTCAAGTTACACAATCATGAATGGGCGCCTAGAGCAATAAGGCACTACATCATGGTTTGAGGACCTTGAAATGGTGCCCAAGCATGTAGGAGGAATTTTTAAGGAGCCAAAATGTTTTTGAAACTCTAAGGAACTAGTCCAATGACTCTATGGCGCCATCTTGATACCATTGGGTCAACTTTGGAACTCAAACATATTGAAACAAGGTCTAGGAACCTAGGCGCCATCTCTTGCCAGTTCAACCTCTCAGATGCGCCAACATTGGAAAGACTCTTAATGAGCACCTAATTTGAATTGATCTTGTGATTGAAAGTTTGGTGATGTATTGGTGCAAGATGATCTTCAGTTGAAGCAATCTAAGTTCTAGGAAGGGTTTAAAAGTTATCAACCTCTTCACTAAGTTAGGTGCACTTTACAAGCTTTCTTACCCAAGAGTTGCACCTCATTAAGACAAGGTACATCTTAATCTCTAGGACTTTTCCAAAGAAGCGCTTCAGTTTATTAGCACCTTTGGACCTTGTTTTGCATTCTGAAAGAGAAGACGCATTTTGGAGGCATTTCTAACCTAGATTGACACCTAGGTATAGTCATCTCTCTGGAGCATTACAATGTGTTTTAAAATGAAAGAGGACATTTCATAAGTTGGGGAATTGATCACTGAAGACCTTGGAGTGTTTGAATTACTCTAAGCAAGAAGACGCATTTCCATGGAGTAGCATACTCTAGATAGCACCTAATGCCATCAAGGTGCAATTCCACCCTCACTTTGGTGCCTATGATCAAGAAGGGGCATTGGGCATTCCTTGAATAGTTCTGAGCATTTCAAGTTCATGAAATCACCAAGTAATGTTGGGCACCATGTGTATCCTCAACAAGCTTGAGTTTGCGCCTAGACAAGTTGGCACTTATTCATGTTTTAACTTCCCTCTTGAAGCGCCTAACTTGGGAAAAAGTTATCTTGTTGTTAGTTAAGTGTTTGATGTGTTTTGGAGATTCCAAAAGACTTCCTCTTGCTAGGCGCTCTTCTTGGCAACTACAACCTTCAACTGGTGCCTAGATCCTGAAGAAAAACACTTGCAAGTGTGGGCACACTTTCCTTGTGATGGAGCATCAAACTGATGCCTAGAAATCATAATGCATGAAGTGAGCACCTAGGATCCTATTGGTCCAATAGGTGGTTTTGGGATCCGTTTCAAGTCATTGGATTAGGTTGCCAACTCAGAATGATTTTCATGCACTTAGACTTTAAGGTGCCAAAACTAGTAGGAAAATATTTGGGGGGAAACCACGTTGATAAAAGTTGGGTAAATTTAACCTCTGAGTCTGATTAGGCTCCATATAACAACAATATTTATATCATGTCCCTTTGCTTTATGAAATAAGCAGTATGTGTCAAGTCATAGGGATAACACTATGGTCCTTAGAAATTTCTCTGTGACTTTTGATAAGATTATCTACTATTATGTGGATGCTTGATAGTATTATCCTAATCCATTGGACTAGTGTGGCTATGAGGTTGGAAAGTGTTGCAACGTCCATCCTTTAAACTTCTCCACCTTGTTATGGGTTGTTTTGAGTATTTTCACTTGCTTTCTCTTCGAGAATATTTTCTAATGATACATGATGTGTCATAGATCATTCAACTTGATAAACAACATGGAGGGATTCTCATGCCTCCTATACTTCTTGCAAGTTTTTTTATAGATAGCTCACATCATTGTCCATCTAGTTGGTCATTTCCCTAAATATTATGATAAGATAATCCTGTTAATGAACTTTGGATTGAATGAGAATCAACATGCTTTGTCTTGACTAGAATAGTTGGGATGGACAAAAACCTATTGATTCTAGGTTGGGTTGTTAAAGGTCAAGAAGTTTTGGTGTCTAATGCCCTCTAAATCTAAATATTCAAAATCATAGTGGTTCAATAAGTTACAACAAATAGTCAGGTAGACAATAGACTATAAGGAACAAGGACTACACATGAATCCAAAACAACACCAGTTAATAAGGACATCACAAGTAACTCAACATTACTTCCAGAGGCGTTCACAAAAACAAAGGGGAGAACACAACTAGGGAATGCTAGACTGTAGTAGGGATGAGTGTCTCATGCAGAGCACATAGTGGAAGCATAGAATTATCAACTTTTCAACCTTTGAACTCACTATTGGCAAGACAACATACCCTCAGCGAGCTTAAAATTTCATCGGCCAATAGGCCGATGCCACCATGACTCCGTTTGATTTCACTTCTAACAAACATCTCATCATTGACTCTTATCGGTCAGATAGACCACTATTGGTGACTTTATATCCTTTCACACTGATGTCTTTGTCACTCTGATACAAGACTCTAAGTCCCTCGCCTATTGGTAGGACTTAATACCATTGACACACTCAAAAACTCTTCTGCTGACACACCAATCTCACCAATGACAACCTTCGGACCACACCCATTGGTGAGACTCCAAACATCGGTGAACTCTAATCTCATTGGGCCGATACTCTGATGGATTTTGACTATCGGTGTGACCCCCTTCATCGGCGAAGCTCTCAACTGCTCTTCCGATACACCGATGTCTTTGACTTCAAACCACACTCGTTGGCAAGACAGACCACTATTGGCGAAGCCTAACCAAGGTCTGCCGATACGCCGATACGACCAACTCTTGATGTCGATACAAGGTTCTTTTGAAGGCAAAGGATGCCTAGGCTTATGGGGCTCAATTTGATGTATTTATTGAAAGCTCAAGGTGAATTGATGCTTATTGAAAATGCCACTTAGTCCTTCATTTGCATTATAGGTGCCATTTCCTATTGACTTATATACTCCTCCTCATGCTAGGGTGCCATAATGAAGTGGTTTAGACAATAGGTGCACTTCACTTACTAGAGGCTTGTTCTCCTTCCACCTTAGGCACATTTTTATGGTGGAACAGGTGTCAATGGGTGCCTTGTCTTAAATGAATGCTCTCTCCAAGTTGGGCACCTTTTTGAGGCTTTATGAGTTGCAAATTGCGCCTTAACCCTTCATGATTTTTGGTCAATGTTTGAATGTTTAAGAAAGTCTCCTTGAGGCGCTCATTTTAATGACTTTTTCTCAAGGCGCAATCATCCTAATGACTTGGATATTCATCCTAGTGTTTTAGGCTATCAAGCTACCAGACTTAGTCATTTTCAGGATCTCAAACATAAAGAATAACATGATGATTCATTTTTTTGTATTGCATATAGTTGACATTGTATGCTACTCATAAAGAATATTAATATTTTTTGTTCAACATGATGATTCATTTTTTTTTTTAAATACAACTTTTATCTTTTAGTTCTAAAATGAGGTTTAGGTGATACTTGAATAGCAATAGCTAGCTTATTGGATCAACAAACATCCTATGTAATACAATTGGACTTTAAATATTTGAAGTAGACATCTACAAATATCAATTCAAACATGGATTTATAATGCAAGTATGGACGCCATCAATAAAAAAGATTTGTATTAACCAAATATCCATATAGGTATACAACAATATCTGTCGATATAAGTATAACATATATACAAAATAGCCATATAGGCTTACAAGAATGCCATATAGGCATACAATGTCAACTATATACAATACAAAATATATGTCCGCAAATGCCATATAGGCATACAACAAAGGAACACAATAAAAAATCATTCCCCTCTGGCTGGTGAAGAGAATAGATCACGGGTAGCCTTTGATCTTCTAGGGGATGGAGATGCGCATGTGGGTCATCTACTATGAACCCGAGGGCTGCTCCTCCTATTTAGTTTTTCCTTTATCTTTACCTGTTACAATAAAAAGTATAGACATTAATATATAGAAATTACATGTTATAAAAAATGAAACATTTAAAAAAATAATCACTTACCACTACCATATAATCTGTCTCCTCACTTGCCTCAGTAGCAGGAATAGGCCATGGTGATGCCATGTCCTATAGAAACCATCCAGATAGAAATTAAACTTCAAATCAATAATCTTTTGATTTTTCAAAAATAGACAACTATAACAATGAATGTAAATTAAAATTTACTAATCTGCCTCATACCCCTATCAATGCCATGGAGCTATGAATCACAGAGGCCACACCATGCTCCATTGCCCTATGAACATCGGGAGGTGTCTCTGCAGCCTGCATCATCTGGAAATAAAACAACATTATTCAATTACAAAAACTATAATAGTGATGCAAATCATGGCTCCTAACATACACACATGTTCATCTAAACATGGAAGTACACATAATAAAGCACACAAGTCACATACAAAAATCTAGTAAGTACAATTCATTCATTAAACTATTTATTTTATTACCTCCGTAAAACTTTGAAGTCCACCACTGCTAGCAGGTGTTGCCATGAAATCTCTAATATTAACCTATTCAACATCCAAAATCAGATATTAGAATACCATTCATATAACGATGCTATTCACATGTAATATTTATAATTGTTTACCTGTTACATACCCCGACAGTAGATGATCTAGTGTAAAATGCAAGTGGAGAACCACTGAAAATTGCATCGACGCTATGACCTTGAAATTTCATTAAAATCATCAAACTAAATTAGTTAATCTTGCATTTCAAAAATGAAATTTAATAAATTAAATTCAATAAACTTGCTAATATTTACCTGAGTATCAAGGCCAAAAGTCTGACTCAGGAGGGTATCTATCATCACCATCTGCTTAGCTGCAGATGTAGCCTGTGCACCTGCATCCTGACTATCCATGGGGTCATAACCACAGGATGAGCCACAAGCCTGACAAGCATGGGGTGGGACCCTACTCCTCGTACTATCTCCCAACCCACTCTGTGCTGCAGGACCGACATGCTCTATGATGTTCTGGGTCAAGGCACTAATGGACTGTAGTGTATTGACCTCAACACTCTCCTTCACAATGGAAGGGATAGAAACATGCTCATGGGTTGGTTTGCTGATTACTCGTCTCACTACCCGCTGTGGGTCAAGACGTTCCCCTGGTCTATCTTGTGCTGAGCCCCCACCTCTACCCTGGAAGTCCCGCATATCAAAATAGTTTGGCACTTTATTGAGGACAAACTCGCAGTAGAGTTTCCTCAAAAAGTATTGTGGGACCTCATTATTATTGCATGGAGGATGGTCAAAAACCATCCACCACCTCTGCCCAAAATTGTCCCTTATCGCTTGGTTGTTGCACCAATGGATAGGGAACCTCTTGCATGTAATGGGTGGAGGTTGATTTGTTTATGGGTTTGTGAAAATTGAACACAAGTCTAATTTTGTAATTTGTAATTTTTTCACATCTTGGTATGACTTGTCTGCATAGTAATCTCTAAACTCTCTCCTCTTATCCGTCCAACTAGTTATTTGCTTGCTAATTGAATCTACATTTGATAACATAGATTCAAGAGATTCGGCAAGCGTGGACCTATGCGAGGTTGAAGTGGAAGGATCTTTCAACCTTGCAATTATATCTTCAATTTCTTTTTTGTTGTTTTCAATTTGCCCCATTATATTTTCTTGTGTTCTAGGGGCATGTTGAGGAATGGATGGAGGAGGTTGTTGTTCCATAGGTATTTTCTCCTCAGGATTTTGTGGATTTTGAGGAGGAGGAGGAGGAAGAGGTGCATTAACATTTCCTAACAATTAACGAAATATATATCAAAAATCAACTCAAACCTACCTATTTAGAAACAAATTCAAACAAAAAAATAAATATAACTCACTCCTTTGGTGTGCTCGACGTTGTGGCAGCATTTTGGTGATGAATCGATAAGAGGTTTGTGTTGAATTGAGTTTTGCAAAACGCGAGTGCGCTTTCTAGGGTTTGCAGGTTGCGGGCATAGAGGAGAAAAAAGAAATGAAACAAAACCTTTTTTTTAACTTATAGAAAGTCAAAATGCACTCGCGTTATGGCTTGGTTTTGACGAGCCTTAGGCTCATCATTACCAAGCCATAACGCAAGCGCGTTATAACGCGCTCGCATTTTGTGTTATTTTTTAAAAATAATTTGGCCATTTTTTGGCCTCCCATCTTTTTGCACTTACCCTTTGTGTTTTTGTGGGTTTCTTGGTGATTAACACATGATGGTATCATTTAGTTATTCTTTTGTGTAACTTAAGTGGATATTGGTTATTATTGCTCCAATTTAGTAATTTTTAGTTCTTTACATAATATAAGCTTTGTGGGATTGTAATCTTGAAGTGTAAACATCTATTTTGAAAAAAGAGAATAAGATGATATGGAACCACCCCAAGGATAGTTTTTAGTGTACATAAGTCTAGTTAGTTACTAGTTGTTCTTAGTTAGAAATAAGAAAGGAGCCTCCCCTTTTTGAGAGGAGAGATTTAATCTCATCATACTGTGGTTGATATAACCATTTTGTCTTCAGTTAGTTGACGATAAAATATTCACCCAACACATTAAAAAGTTCCCTCAATGCCAACAACATAACAATTTGATCCAAGATCCTTCCTAGGAACTTTGTGCCCAAGTATCCCCTTGGCCATTTTCTATGTGGGGTTTATATCTTATTGGAAAAATTTCTCATTCTTCTTCCCAATGTTGCACCTTTATCATCACAATCACATATTACTTTATGAAATGGGTCAAAGTTGTTCCACTACAATCCATGATTTCTAAAGTAATTTGTTGTTTAATTCTCGATAATATCATTTATTGGTTTGGACTCCCTTCCACTTTGGTTTTTGATAATGGGGTAAGTGCACAAATATGAGGGACCAAAAGGGGGTCTTAAGATGCCACTTTTTTTATGAAATTAGGAAAGACTGATGTTGGGTGAGAAATTGAAGATAGTTACACTCAAAAGTTGAAGATACAACAAAAACAAGAGTCGTAGTGCTCCAAATCTAATTTCTAAACTACTAATTTTTTTCAAACATGGTTAAGATTAAGGGGTTCAAAAAGGGGGAGCACACAAATTGGTCCTATTTTTCTCAAAAAACATAACATAGCATCTAGTGTGCTCCCCTAAAATGTTAACTTTTTTTTAGTATTTAAAAAATTGCTTCAGTGAGAAATTAGCTAACACCATGTAGTTTATCCCTAATTTTTCTGATAATTTTTTCATGAATAATTGATTTTTTACTAATTTTCAAAGTGGACACATCCTAAAAAATAGAAAATTTAGCATTCTCCCCCCTAACTTTTTTTAAAACTAATTGAAACTCAATTTTTTTAAATATGTTTAGAATGGAGTCTAGTTTCTAAAAAAGTAACTTATTTAAAATTTTGATGAACGGTTAAAAAAAATGTCAAAAACCAGACACTGGTTTTTGACAAAAAATAAACACACTAACAAAAGAAATTAAAGATGAAACCCTTAACATACTCAAAATGTGAAAAAATTATATGGTTAGATAGCTAACATAGAGCTTAAGACTATGGTGGTATTTTTTTCAAGTTTTCATTAAAAAACATGCAATCCTGATGGGGAGCACACTCCAAATTATGTGCATTTTGTTAGAATTTGGAAAAACACTTCCTTGGATGACCTAATCATAGTCTAAGCCTTTGGGTTGGAATCCCAAGGCAAATCCAAGCCTAAGGCTTGGAAATTTCCAAGGCAAAGCATAACGCAAGCGTGTTATAATGTGCTCACATTATGCTAAACTAAAACACTCACTCCCTCCCCTCCCCTCCTCTCTCCCTCCCCTCCTCTCTCTTTCTCACCTCTACTTCCCTCCTCTCTCTCACTCTCTACTTCCCTCCCCTCTCTACATCCTACCCTCTCTCTCAATCTCTACTTCCCTTCCCTCTCTACCTCCTACCCTCTCTCTCACTCTCTACTTCCCTCCCCTCTCTATGTCCTACCCTCTCTCTCTCTCACTCTCTTCTTCCCTCCCCTCTCTACCTCCTACCTTCTATCTCACTCTCTTCTTTCCTCCCCTCTCTACCCCCTCCCCTCTCTCTCACTCTCTACTTCCCTCCCCTCTCTACCTCCTACCCTCTCTCACTCTCTACTTCCCTCCCCTCTCTACCTCCTAACCTCTCTCTCACTATCTTCTTCTCTCCCCTCTCTACCTCCTACCCTCTCTCACACTCTCTACTTCCCTCCCCTCTCTACCTCGTACCCTCTATATCACTCTCTTCTTCCCTCCCCTCTCTACCTCCTACCCTCTCTCACACTCTCTACTTCCCTCCCCTTTCTACCTCCTACCTTGTATCTCACTCTCTTCTTCCCTCCCCTCTCTACCTCCTACCCTCTCTCTGAGTCTCTACTTCCCTCCCCTCTCTACCTCATACCTTCTCTCTCACTCTCTTCTTCCCTCCCCTTCCTACCTCCTACCTTCTCTCTAACACTCTACTTCTCTACCTTCTCTACCTCCTACACTCTCTCTCTCACTCTCTTCTTCCCTCCCCTCTCTACCTCCTACCTTGTCTTTCACTCTCTTCTCCCCTCCCCTCTCTACCTCCTACCCTCTCTCTCTCACTCTCTTCTTCCCTCCCCTCTCTACCTCCTACCTTGTCTCTCACTCTCTTCTCCCCTCCCCTCTCTACCTCCTACCCTCTCTCTGATTCTCTACTTCCCTCCCCTCTCTACCTCTTACCTTCTCTCTTACTCTCTTCTTCCCTCCCCTCTCTACCTCCTCCCCTCTCTCTCACTCTCTACTTCTCTCCCCTCTCTAACTCCTACCCTCTCTCACTCTCTAATTCCCTCCCCTCTCTACCTCTTATCCTCTATCTCACTCTCTTCTTCCCTCCCCTCTCTACCTCCTATTCTCTCTCACTCTCTACTTCCCTCCCCTCTCTACATCCTACCATTTCTCCCACTCTCTACTTCCCTCTCCTCTCTACCTCCTACCTCCTACCCTCTCTCTCACTCTCTTCTTCCCTCCCCTCTCTACCTCCTACCTTCGCTCTCACTCTCTTCTTCCCTCCCCTCTCTACCTCCTACCCTCTCTCTCACTCTCTACTTCTCTCCCCTCTCTACCTCCTACCTTCTCTCACTCTCTACTTCCCTCCCCTCTCTACCTCCTCTCTCTCACTCTCTTCTTCCCTCCCCTCTCTACCTCCTACCCTCTCTCACTCTCTACCTCCTACCCTCTCTCCCACTCTCTACTTCCCTCCCCTCTCTACCTCCTACCCTCTCTCACTCTCTTCTTCCCTCCCCTTTCTACCTCCTACCTTCGCTCTCACTCTCTTCTTCCCTCCTCTCTCTACCTCCTATTCTCTCTCTCACTCTCTAATTCCCTCCCCTTTCTACCTCCTACCTTCGCTCTCACTCTCTTCTTCCCTCATCTCTCTACCTCCTATTCTCTCTCTCACTCTCTAATTCCCTCCCCTCTCTACCTCCTACCCTCTCTCACTCTCTACTTCCCTCCCCTCTCTACCTCCTACCCTCTTTCTCACTCTCTTCTTCCCTCCCCTCTCTACCTCCTACCCTCTCTCTCACTCTCTTCTTCCCTCCCCTCTCTACCTCCTACCCTCTCTCTCACCCTCTATTTCCCTCCCCTCTCTACCTCCTACCCTTTCTCACTCTCTGCTTCCTTCCCTCTCTACCTCCTACCCTCTCTCTCACTCTCTAATTCCCTCTCCTCTCTACCTCTCCTCATCATTCTTCCCATCCATTGAACTTTTGTAAATTATCTTGTTTCTATTTCATCCTCCCAATTTATATCCTCATCCATCTTTGCATGTCCTAGTTTTCTTGTTTCCATGTTTTTTGTTGATAAGGGAGAGGGAGAGGGAGGAAGAGGAAGAGAGGGTGGAGATGGAGGGGAGAGATAGGGTGATATGGAGATAGAGAGAGAGAGAGAGAGAGAGAGAGAGAGAGAGAGAGTCCTAGTTTTCTTGTTTTCATTTCCTTCATCGATAACTTGGTGAGGAAGAGATAGAGGGGAGAGATAGGGAGATAGAGAGTGAGAAAGATGTCTAGATAGATAGGGAGATTGAGAGGTAGAGATACAATAGAGATATAGGGAGATAAGGGAGAGATAGGAAGCTAGTGGTTTAGGGTTGCCCAGGTTTAGGAGTTAGGGTTTTGGGGTTTTGAGAGAGAGAGAGAGAGATTATTTAGGGTTGCTCAAGTTTAGGGTTTAGGGGTTAGGGTTAAAGGGGAATTATTTATGGTTTAGGGGTTTAGCCTAGTTGTTCAAGGTTAGGGTTTAGGGGTTAGGGGCATTATTTGAGGTTTATGAGTTTAGGGTTGCTCAAGTTTAGGGTTTAGGGGTTAGGGGTTAGGGTTTAGGGGTTTAGGGTTTAGGGGTTAGGGGTTTAGGGTTGCTTAGTTTTAGGGTTTAGGGTTTAGGGTTTAGGGTTTATAGAGAGATAGAGAAAGGGGACCAATAGAGATTGGGAGAGATAGGGAGATAGAAGTTTAGGGTTCTTCTAGGGTTTATGGTTTAGGGGTTAGGGGTTAAGGTTTAGAGGTTTAGGTTAGGGATTAGAGAGAGAGGACCAATAGGGAGATATAGAGGAGATCGAGGGGAGAGATAGGGAGATAGAGGGTGAGGGACATGGCCAGAGACATAGGTAGAGAAATTGAGAGGTAGAGGGATGATAGAGACATGGAGATAGGGGTTTAGGGTTGATTAGGTTTAGGGTTTAGGGATTAGGAGTTTAGAGAGGAAGAGATAAGTGTTGAAATTAGGGCAGACAATTGAGAGGGGGGTGAATCAGTTGTCACAAAAAAATTTATCCTTTGCTGCAACTTAAACTTATTTACCTCTTATTAACAGATGAATGATATAACCATGAAAGTATGAATCAACAACATATGAGCAAAAACAAAATCAACACACATAACACCAGGATTTTTACGTGGAAACCCAGTTAACGGAAAAACTATGGTGGGGGTTAACCCACAAGATTTATTCTCTATTAGAAAATGGAGAAGGCACATGCCTTCAGGGTGAACTGCCTAGAGCTCACTGCCTACAAAAATATTTAAAAGTTTATCACAGAAAGATTAAACTGGAAAATAACATCTTCTTCATGCAAGGTTCAGTTCCATTGAAGCGCACTATACTTCTGCTCTGCCCCCAAACACTTCTTTGCTATCTCCTCATCCTTTACCTCTCTTCCTTTTTTTCTCTTCTTCTTCTCTGCTCTGCCTTTCTTCCTTTCTTAGGATCTTATCATTTTCACACAAGGATGATTTTCCACAACTCAGCTATACTTATTTATATGCTTCATCAACCTTGGAATAAACATCAAGGTCAGCACTACAAATATCTGACTTAATGCAAATCACTATACTGTCAGCCAAAAATAGATGGGGTCTAAATCTTCCTCAAACAACATGCCACGCTTCATAGAACTCTTCTTAGATCATCCACAACATCATCAAGGCATCTGGTCGGCTAAGACTGGAAAGAACAGCAACATCCAAAGATAAATCTTCAATCACGAGCTCAAACCTCAATGCGGACCACCAACACAATAGGAACTTGAATCAAAGACCACTACAAGCACAATAAAATCAATAGGAACAACTGCACCACCTCAGATCACCAGAAACACTTGCACCTTCATCCGGGAACTCAAGAACACCAACTGTCATGATCGTCACACTAGAAAGATTGCTTGTAGACCTCCAAACTGTGAACCTCTTGAGTTGAGGACACACACCAACATCCCAAACACACCTCTAGATCTGCAGATCATAATATTCCAATGCGGATCAATCCGGACTAATTTTCTATCACTCTGTCACCTCTGAACAACTACAAAACCTAGTTCTACTCATATGTCCATAAATTCACAAATTCTTCATGTGGATCCCTCAAATCTTAACTGGAGCAACTTCAGACAATCCTTGACAACACCCATTTGTCTGCAAACTCTGATCTTCATCTCACTGGGAATGCGGAGCAATCTACTTCACTAAACTACACTGTCTTCATTGTCTCTTATAGAGAGATATGTAACTCACTTGTTTCTTCCAGAGAGGCTAATTTCTCAATATCCTCAACATACAAATCCTCTAGAATGGGATATAGTTACACCAATGACAACAAGGATATGTTGACATCAATGACAACACTGATTAGGCATATATTTGAAACAATCTCCCCCTTTGTCATTGATGGCAATAGATGATGTGAAAAACTATTTCAACCATCAAGACAAGAACTTCTCCCCCTTTCTCTTATCACATCTACAACCACTTTCTTCACTACTCCCCCTTTCACTAGCAATTAGTCACTTCCATCCGAGTTTTTCACATGACTTCTCTCCCAATTTGACATCAATGGAAAAGGGCACATAATTCCAATCATCTCTTCTTCTTTTTGTTTCTTAATCTAGAATCAGCATACTGACTACTCCCCCCTAAGTAGCATCTCCTTAACATCAATCCAGATCACAAGATGTGACTGTGAATTCCACCGGACTGATGCACCTTAGTTCTGAATAGAAGGGGTACTAACCCCTAGCATCAATCTAAGATACTCAAAAGTATCCTTAGGCAGAGGCTTAGTGAAGATATCCACAATTTGATCCTTTGAAGAGACAAACTCCAATTTGACTTCATTCTCATTTACCTTCTCTCTCAAAAAGTGAAACTTGATGGATATATGGTTTGTCTTTGAATGCAACACTGGATTCTTTGAAATGTTTATTGCACTTGAATTATCACAGAAGATTGTAACAGGTTCTTCAAACACAACTCTGATATCTTTCAGTACAATTACTTGCTGCTGCTATGTACTCTACCTTTGCAGTAGACAGAGATATTGCCTCCTACTTTTTTTCTCAACCAAGAAACCAATCTCTTTCCCAAGAAAAATGCACCTCCAATAGTACTCTTCATGTCATCCACATCTCCTACCCAATCAGCATCTGTATATGCATGAAGAGTGAAATCATCACCCTTAGGATACCATAAACCATAATCAAATGTTCCCTTCAGATATCTAAAAATTCTTTTGACTACCACAACATGAGATTCTCTAGGATCAGCTTGAAATCTAGCAACAAGGCCAACTACATTCATAATATCAAGTCCGGTATGAGTTAGATAAAGCAGTCCTCCAATCATTGATCTATACCTTTTCTGATCTACCTTAGGGGAATCATCATCTTTACTCAACTTGCATCTAGTTACCATAGGAGTACTCACTAGTTTTGAATCCTCCATTCCAAACTTTTTCAACAACTCTTTCACATACTTAGACTGAGATATGAAGATGCCTTTTTTCTAACTGAATGATTTGCAGACCTAAGAAGAAGTTCATTTCAGCAAGCATGGACATCTCAAATTCACTTTGCATCTGATCAGCAAAATTTTTACACATGCTCTCGTTTCCACCAAAGATGATGTCATCAACAAATACCTCAACAATGAAGATTTTTTCATGATCAATTTTGAAATAAAGATTGTTGTCAGCAGTGCTTTTGCTAAAGCCTAGCTTTAGGAGGTACTTATCTAATCTTGCATTCTAGGCTCTTAGAGCTTGTTTAAGTCCATACATTGCTTTCTTCAATCTACAGACCTTATCTTCTTTATCAGACAACTTGAATCCTTTCAGTTTCTCAATGTAGACCTCTTCTTCTAACTCTCCATTCAGGAATACTGACTTGACATCCATTTGGTAGACTTGAAATCATTGTAAGCAGCAAAGATAAAAAATAATCTGACTGCTTCAATTCTTGCCACCGGAGCAAAAGTTTCTTCAAAATCAATTCCTTCTACTTGAGAGTAACCTTTGCACACCAATCTTGCTTTGTTCCTCACAACTTCACCATCTTCATTCAATTTATTCCAGAAGACCCATTTTGTTCCAATTATATTTTTGTTTTCAGGTCTAGGAACAAGATCCCAAGTATGATTCTTTTCAATCTACATTAATTCTTCTTCCATTGATTTTACCCAACATTCATCATTACAAGCTTCATTCACTGATTTTGGTTCAATCTTTGAAATCAGACAATACTCTTCTTGTTCTTCAGCAATTCTTCTTCTAGTTTGAACACCTTTATTTTTATCTCTTATGATCTGATTTTCAGAATGATTCAATCTTACATACCTGGGAGTTTTGAGATTTTCTTCAACTTCTGATTCTTGAACTTGTTCCTCAATATTTGCATTAACTTCTTGAGTCACTGGATTCTCCAGAGTAAACTGAACTTTCTTTCCCTCATTTGGACTTTCATTTTGATCATCCAATTCATATCCACAAAACCTTGAAGGTCTCTCCTTGCTTTCATCAACCTTGACATTAGCACTTTCAACCATCTTTTTCAATCTCTCATTAAATCACTGGCATGCCTTGCTTTGATGAGAATAACCCATAAATATTCTTTCATCACATCTTGCATCAAACTTGCCTAGATCTTCATCTCTTTTGATATAGAATTTACTACTAAAAACTTTGAAATATTTCATAGAAGGAGCATTACCAAACCATATTTCATAAGGTGTTTTACCAGAATTACCTTTGATCTACACCCGGTTAATAGTGTAGACAGCAGCACTCACAACCTCTCTCCAATAGACATGTGGAACATTTCCTTCCATCATCATGGTTCTAGCAGCCTCTTGAATAGTCCAGTTCTTCCTTTCCACAACTCCATTCTACTAAGGACTCCTAGGAGAAAATAGTTGTCTTCTTATTCCATGCTTTTTACAAAATGCATTAAACTCACCGGAGGTAAACTCTCCACCTCTGTTAGATCTCAGACACTTTATCTTCACACCAATCTCATTCTCCACCCTAGTATTAAACACTTTGAATTTGTCTAGAGCCTCTGATTTCTCTCTCAAGAAAGTGACCCACATCATCCAGGAGTGATCATCAATCAGCAACATAAAGTATCTACCTTCTTGCAAACTCCTAACCCTAGCAGGACCACACAAATTAGTGTGCACAAGTTCCAAAAATCCACCTGAAGATTGTTCTTTACTCTTGAATGTAGTTTTGCTCTATTTTCCCAAGTGACATTCCTTACACATGATATTAGTAGGTTTCACAAGCTTTGCAAGATCTCTCACAGCTTGAGTAGCACTTATCTTGACAATGTTGTCAAAGTTTACATGACACATTCTCCTATGCCATAGCCAACTCTGATCAATCTGAGCAATCAAACAACTTTTACCTATACCACTTAAATGAAAGATATTACCTCTAGTTTGAGTGCCAGATGCAATCTCAGTTCCGGAGCTTTCCAAAATTCTGCATTTTCCATCCTTGAATCAAAGATCATAGCCCTTATCAACCAACTGTCCAACACTGAGAAGATTATGCTTCAACCCTTCTACATACAAAACATCATTAGTGTTATTATTACCATCAAGAGAGATGGATCCTCTGCCACGGATTCTACCAGCTGAATTGTCTCCAAACTTCACAATTCCACCTTCATACCTTTCCATACTTACAAACTTACTCTTATCACCTGTCATATGATGAGAGCATCCACTGTCAATTACCCATTCATCCTTTTCTTCAACCTCAGGAGCCAAGGCTCTTTCCACATTCATATAGCTAGCAGATTCAGTAGGCACCAGATCTTATTTGATAGCAATGAACACCCATTCATTTCCTGAGGTACTTCCCTTATCAGATTCATCATCAGTGACTTCTTCTTCAGCAACTTCTTGGACATAGTAGCATTTCTTCTAAATCCTAGGTCTATTGGGGTTTGGTTTTGAAACCCTCTCCAGACATCTTGAGGCAAAATGACCAATCTTATTGCAAGCAAAAAATTTGAAAGGCAACTTTCCTTCATACTTATCGGATCCTCTTGGTAGTCTTTTGGAAAAAAGAGCTTCAAGTTCTTCGAACTCTGATTCATCTTCTTCAAGATCCTTCCTTGCCTTTTCAAATCTAGTTAGTCTTCTTGAAAAGCTTTCACTTGGATGAAATCTTTATTTTCCAAAAACACTGGCCTTAAATGTAGATTCAGATTTAGTACGAGAATCACCAAACTCACTCATTTTAAATGCTGAGAGCTTGCCAACCAACTGATCCCTTGTAACAGTTGTCACAGTCCTGATTTCCTCAATAGCAGTAACTCTATGCTTGTATGAAGTAGGTAAGGATCTAACCACTTTGGAAACAATCTTTGTTTCTTGTAGTGTTCAACCAATACCCCTAATACTACACACAAGTTCATTCACCTTTTGCATGTAGCAAGTGATATTTTCATCTTCACTCATCCTCAAATTTTCATACCTACCCTTCAGGCTCTACAACTTAGCACATTTGACATATTCATCACCTTCATATAGAGTTTCCAACTTCTTCTAGATTTCATGAGAAGTTTTCAATTCCAGGACATTTGTCATTTCTGTATCATTCAGGGCACTCAACAAAGCTTCTTTAGCTCGAATGTTGTTTTCAACATCTTTGAGTTCATCTAGAGTTGAAGGACCTTTCTCCAAAGGCGTGTACTCATCTTTTGTTATCAGCCAATAAGCATCACCCATGCATTGCAAATGGCACTCCATGTGACTCTTCCAAAGAGAGTAATTTGTTCCATCAAATCTCAGACTATCCTTCTTGTAAGTCAACACCCTAGATCTCCTCAAGTAGTCAAGCTTCTTTTAGAGGAACTGACTTTGATACCAATTGTTGAAATTAGGGCAGACAACTGAGAGGGTGGCTGAATCAGTTGTCACAAAAACTTTTATTCTTTGCTGCAACTTAAAATTCTTTACCTCTTATTAACAGATGAATGATATAACCATGAAAGCATGAATCAACAACATATGAGCAGAAACAAAATCAACACACATAACACTAGGATTTTTATGTGGAAATCTGATTAAGGGAAAAACCACGGTGGGGGTTAACCCAAAAGATTTATTCTCTATTAAAAGAATATAAAATGGGGAAGGCACATGCCTTCAGGGTGCACTGCCCAGAGCTCACTACTTAAGGAGGCTCACTGCCTACAGAAATATTTATAAGTTTATCACAAAAAGATTGAACTGGAAAACATTTTCTTCATCAAGGTTCAGTTCCATTGAAGCGCACTATACTTCTGTTCTGCCCCCAAACACTTCTTTGCTATCTCCTCATCCTTTACTTCTCTTCCTTTTCTACTTTTCTTCTTCTCTGCTCTACCTTTCTTCCTTTCTTAGGATCTTATCATTTTCGCACAAGGATGATTTTCTACAACTCAACTATACTTATTTATATGCTTCATCAACCTTGGAATAAACATCAAGGTCAGTACTACAAACATCTGACTTAATGTGAATCACTATACTATCGGCCAAACATAGCTGGGGTCCAAATCTTCCTCAAACAACATGCCACGCTTCATAGAACTCTTCCTAGATCATCTGCGACATCCACAAGGCATCCAGTTAGCCAAGACTGGAAAGAACAACAACATCCAAAGAGAAATCTCCAATCATGAGCTCAAACCTCAATGCGGACCACCAACACAATAGGAACTCAAATCAGAGACTACCACAAGCACAATGAAATCAACAGGAACAACTGTACCACCTCAGATCAGTAGAAACACTTGCACCTTCATCTGGGAACTCAAGAACACCAACTATCATGATTGACACACTAGAAAGATTGCTTGTGGACCTCCAAACCATGAACCTCTTGAGATGAGGACACATACCAACATCCCAAACACACCTCTAGATCCGCAGATCATAATATTCCAATGCAGATCAATCCAGACCGATTTTCAGTCACTTTGTCATCTCTGAACAACTGCAAAACCCAGTTCTACTCAGATGGCCATAACTTCACAAATTCTTCATGTGGATCCCTCAAATATTAACTAGAGCAACTTCATACAATCCTTGACAACACCTTTTGGTCCACAAACTTTGATCTTCATCTCACTGGGAATACAGAGCAATCTACTTCACTGAACTGCACTGTCTTCGTTGTCTCTTACAGAGAGATATGTAACTCACTTGTTTCTTCTAGAGAGGCTATTTTTCTCAATATCCTCAACATACAAGTCCTCTAGAATGGGATATAGTTGACACCAATGACAACACCAATTAGGCACATATTTGCAACAATAGGGAGATAGAGGTTTAGGGTTTAGGGGCATTATTTAGGGTTTAGGGCTTTAGAGAGAGACAATGGGAGATAGAGAGATAGATATATACTTATACATAATGGTTTACATGGATATATACTTATAGATATATATTTATACATATAGAGAAAACACTTGTTTGCATGCATGAAAGCATGTAAAGGTTTCATGCTTCCCAAAACATGCTCGCATTATACTGTGAGCGCGTTATACTGCGAGTGCGTTATACTGTGAGCACATTTTGGGAAGTGAAAAAAAATGGGAAAAAAACATGTGGGATCCATGACTTAGATCCCACATTTTTGTTATTCCCTACTTTTCATGCGTGCTATCGGACAAGAAAACACTTTTTCATGGTGTTTGAAATTTTAAGAATCATTGTTTGATCAATCCACCACCGTTTTTTGTTTTTTCAACGTAGAAGAATTGGTTTTGCATATTTTTGGACAAAATTTGATTATTTAAACTGAAAGTTTCATGTTTCATATTGTTTCAAAGCTAATTTTCATGTATTTAGATTGAACTTGATGATATATGTTTGTTTATTTTCATAAATTTCACTAATCCTATTGTAGAGTTATATAGAATTATATATTGAATACAAAGGAACTTTCCAAAAAGATCAATTTAAGGATTTTGAAGCTAAAATTTGGAGGATTGGTCAACTCGAATATCGAATTCTAAGGTATGTTCTTTATGTATTCATTTACTTCACTTTATGTTATTTAGAACACTCACAATCACTAAAAGTGAAACTATCTAAGTTAAAAAAGTCATCATTATGTGCATTAATAGAATTAGAATCATTATAATATGATATATACATGCATTTTTTATATCTTGAATCATTAATAGAATTTTTTGTATCTTAAATTTGAACTATGTCATCGATACCTCCCTATAACAAAATATTATCATCATTCTCTCTAATGTAACCAATTGTATCAACATTTAAAATATAGTGCTATTGATGCTACAAATCTGATATATTTGGTTCTCATATAGTAATGAGTTGTCACTATCATCCTCTTGGCCATTTACCTCTTAAAAATTATTTTGAGTTTTGATAAATATTGAACCTATACTAGATAAGTTCTTTGTTGTTTTCAAGTACCCTCTAAATTTTTTGGACTACCATCTCTAGGTTTCTCCAAGAAATCAGATTGGTTAGGCTGCAATAAACTCTATATTTTAGTCTTTTGTCATCATAAAACTTAGTCAAAATATCACCAACAACTTTGTGATATGTCAAACCATTCTCTAGAGCATATACATACATTCTCAATTGTCACTATCACTATCTTATCAATTTATGATCAAACTCTTCAACAAGATCTTAAACAATCCACAAATCTTAGTATGTAACAAGTTCAACTCCTGAAAGGTCAACTAACCATACTGGCCATGGCATAACCAATTGGTATCCTCAAGAGTTGCTTTTAGAGCATCTATTTTTAATAAACACATTTGCAATGGAAACATTCTATTTGTTGTCATGAGAACTTCTGCTACAACTTTTTCCACCATGATTTTTATCAAAACATTTACAAGTACCATCATGAAACAAAACTCTATAATTATTTTCAATAAGCTAACCTACACTCAAATTATGCTTAAGGCCATAAACTAATAAAGTATCTTGATTTTTTTTACCTCACCTTGGTTGGTGTGAACAACCAAGGTGTCTTTTCCAACAACTTACACTACTTTATTGTCTCCAAATTTTGATCAACTCTTTACAGCTTTATCAACTAGCATAAATAAGTCTTCATTGACTATCATATGATTCGAACAACCAAAATCAAGAAACCAAAAATTATCTTAAGATTTCTCTTCTGCATGACAAGAAAAAAATATTGGAATTGAGATGCTCTCCTTCATTTCAAGTGAAAATTGCTTTCTTATTTCACATGTGACTTTGTTTGAACCTACACTCCTTTTCAAAATGCCCAATTTCTTTTTACAATTATGGAATTAAATGACTTTTATTTGTAGAACATATTAAACCTCTACTACTATAGTCTCTTCCTCCTCTATTCAAAAATAATTATCTACCATTTTCATTATTGGGAATTGTTAAGAGTTGTTGCTTCCTTCTCCAATTTTGGCTTTTGTGGCAAAAGCCCCCTCAAAGTTCTATGTAGTCCCATCTACTTACTTGAGATAACAATGATCACATCTAAGCATATACATGACTTCATACTTGTCTTCATGAGCTACTCTAACTAATTCACCACTTACAATATAATAATTTGGGTTGTTCTTTAACATGCTGGCAGGTCTAGTTTTACCTTGTGAGTCTCCATTTGGAATGGTTGGTCCATCACAATGTGCTTGTCATAACTCTCCTAAGTCCTAGTGAATTTATTCTATCTTGTCTTGAGTAGGTGTATCCATGGGAGGTTAAGAAAGCATGTTTGAGAAGATATGTTAAGAAAATGTGAAACTGACCTAGAGATTGTGCCTACCACCATTTGTAAATTAACATCAACAATCAACATGTGATCATCTATGTCATCAAGAACATCTAGGCCTAGACTGTCATTACACATTTCAATTCTAGAATCTAATCATGTCAAAATCAACAAGTTTGGAGTCATCATATATGCTGATTTCTATATGTTGATTATTCATTAGTCATCATATGTTGATTTCTATATGCTGATTATTCATTATGCTTCTAGCATCATCATTGTCTTATTCATGATGCATATAGAAATCATCATCATGCTGAGGAAACAAGCAAAGACTCTAACACCGAAAGAGCGTGAAGATGAGAATAAGAGGAAAAGAGTAAGAATGAGGCGAATTTGCAAAAGTAGGAAATTGTCAACCATACAAGAAGACATTCCACCATTGCCAATTGAAGAGGAACATGACACATCTAATGAAGCTAAGAGAGATATGGAATTGGCGGCACAAAGGGAATGAATGCAAAACCTCCATGCAACGAGGAAACTGAATCTCCAAGTTGGAGGCACTCCATTGTCCGCTGGTCAAGTTGAAGGAACACCATCATTATCTTCTCAAATTGGAGGCACTCCATCTTTCACAGGTGAAATTGAAGGTACATCTTCATTCTCTTCTCAATTTAGTGGCACACCATCATTCACACATAAAGTTGAAGGTACACGATATTATTCATCTCAACTTCAAGCCTTTTCATCTTTTTCATCTCCAATTGAAGGTAGGTCATCTATCCCATCTCAAGTAAATATTGAAGAAATTCCTAATGTTGAGTCAACTTTACCATTGAAAACGCCTCCTAGAATTTTACATAGGAAGCCCAAGTTTCTAATTGATATCGATGAGAATGTTTTGAAGCCCATGCATGATAAGATTCCCAAGCACACTTGCCAAAGATATGTGAATAAGATATGGAAATCATTCTTTGAGAACTTAAATAAAACTAGAAGAGGTCAACTATTTGTTGAATTGATGAGAAATCTAAAATTTAGGCCCATTATGAAGATTCTTGGCCTAAGAACATTGGATGCCTCAAGTGAAAAATCAATTGTAAAGAATCTAATGAGTGCATATGAGAGTGTGGGTTCCACCTTGTTAGGGTTGTTCAAAATTCACTTGGTCTCATCTAGTTTCCCATATTTCACTTCCACAAGTCCATCTTAGAGGGTCTATATTCTTTTTGCAATCATACCAAAAAGTCTTTTGATAATCCATCATAAGTATTTCATGTCATGCATGTGAGAAATCTTTGTATTTTTGTCCACATGAGTATTTTTGTCCATTACCTCAATCCTGCAGCATACCTTAATAGCCCTTTGTGGGTGTGCGGGTGCCAAAGGAAGCAAACGTTTGATTACCACATTACCATAGCAAGAGATAAGCCTACTTGTAGGATAGTAGTGAAGGTATAAGCAATTCCATGTTTTACCGCGGCCCCGCAGTAGTTTTAGGATGGATTTGCAGGCTCGCGGTATAAAGTTCCAAGCAACATATAAGGTATACCGCAGCCCCACGGTGGTTATGATACCGATTTGCAGTATCACAGTAGATGTTGAGTTAGTAATAAAATGACACCACGGTCCTGCAATGATGAAATGAAAGGTCTATGGTAAAGCAGTAAGAGCTAAAAGGTAGGCTTGCCATCCCGCCATCCCGCAATAGTAACGTCACAAGGTTTGTAGGATAGCGGTAAATGGTAAATGATAGAGATAACTATCAATTGACACTATGGTTCTACGACGATGAAATAAAAGGCTTGTGGTAGTGCGGTAAATAATTAAAAGGGTAGGGTTTTCTATCCCACCATCCCACGGAGCCCCTAAACTAATTGAGCAGGTTGCGATACAACTGGATTTCACATTCAATGCAAAATATTTTATCTATTAGATCACTCTTGATCAATGACATACATTCAAAATAAATTCATAGTAGTCTAAGCTTGTCACTCGGCACAAAACAAAGTAATGGCAAGGTGACTAATTCCATAATTGATAAAATCTCAATTCTCTTTCCAATTTTTCTCATTCACACAAGTTTAGAGGTGATTTGATGATGGAAAATTCAAAATTTGAGTGTGCTCTGCAAGTTCCTTTCGACTGGGTAAGTGATTTGCATCAATCTATGTGTCAAAGTTGATATTTGGTGTGCATTTTTCTTTTAAGTGGTTCAGTAGATCAAATCATTGTCAAAACCCTAGGTCATAAAAGTAGTAAACCATGGCACCTAAGAAGCCTGATTCAAAAAGAAAGAAAAGGGAATCTTCTGTCCCAAAAGAGAAAAAATGACCTCTCCAACAATCTTTGTTGGATGTCTTGAGGGCTATAAAAAGATGTTCAATGATGATGCACAAGGTTACCATGATGCCACAGTCCCCATTTCAAGGTGGAACTTATTTTGGTATTTTTGTGAGAAGAAGGATGGATTGGGGCCTATTGCCAACCCATGGAAACTTGATTTGGCCAAACTAGTTGTACTGGTTAGAGTGTTGTCACAACACTATCATGCAGCAACAAAGATAGTCAGACTGCCAGATGGGTCACCCTTGGTGGCTGTGAACAGAGCTTTGATCATTGACTGTTTCATGCTCAATAAATAGGCTATTACAAAAGTTGACCTCCAAAAGAGTGAAGAAGATTACACCAGGTTGGGGAAGACTCATAGGAATGATGAGCTTCCATTATATATGAGGAAAGGGGTGAACAATAGGAGGATTCGTATTCCATCTACAGTTGTGGAGCCATTCTCAGTGGATGACTTTGTAGTATACTTCAAAAGGACCTACTTTGCTCTGTGCCAAGTATTGGGTGTTGATGCTTAGGATAGAATGCTAGTTGGCATAATGATGATGGCAATGAGGATTCAGAACCCTAAAGTTAAAGATGAATATGAATTTGCATCTTTTATTGAAAAAAAGTTGCATAATGGACTACTCCAAATAAGGGAAAACATAATTCCCATGATTTCAAACATTATTCTTTATTGTGCCATTTGATATTGTATCAAAATAGAAGAAGGTGGATTAGAAGGATGGATTTGAGCATGATAGACCAAAGAGGACAGAGATTACCTTTATAGTGTTGGTGCTACATCTAGCACATTAATTGCAAGAACTGCAATTACATAGTGTTTCATGATGATTTTACAGTAAGGATAATGGCTTCACTAGGATACCTTTCACCTAGATTGTCTAGAGGAATTTTAGAGGTATTGAGGCCTCTTCCTAGACTGTCTAGAGGAATTTTAGAGATATTTAGGCCTCTTTCTTTGAAGCCAGAACAAGGCCACATGCATAACTTTGTTGATTGGTTCTTCCTTCCTGATCATACTATAATTAGAGTTTATGGGTGTACCCAACTACCTCATGCTTTGCCCAAGTTTGTGCCTGATAGATTAACATTTCTTAAATTTATGTGGCAAATGCTTTGGATGGAAAGAGATGTGATGAAAAATAGAAGAAGGGCACATTCTTTCCTAATTTAATCATCTTTGGTGAATTGTCAGTTGGTTTAGATACCTTGGAGGAATTGTAAGCACACTTGAAAACAAAATATTCTTTGAAGTCAAAAATAGAGAGGGTCTGTGACCCAGAGGGACACATGATTTTTGTTCAACAGGTCATTCTCACTAGAGCTAGGATATCCCATCAAGTTAACTTTGATGAGGACGTGATCAAGAACTACCTCACTCTAGAGGAAGTGTATGATAGAAAAGGAAATGGGAAATTTTGAAAGGGATTAAGGATGACAATAAGAAGAAAAACCCTAACTTTTTAGGATTTTTTATTGAAGAAAATGACCCATTGAAAAGAATAAATTTGATAATTGACAACATTGAAAGAATATATGGCAAAGCAGAGAGCCAGCTTGCAAAGGCTACTAAGATCCCAGTGAAGAGGTTAGTTGGAGTTGTAATTGTAGAACCTACTCCTGATGCCATGTCAATACAAGAGACTCCATCACGTGAATATCCTGGAGCCAAGAAATAAAAAGTTGATGATATGCCTCCCTTAGAACCATATGAAATAACTGAAGGAATAGGTGATACAGATGAGGTGACAAATATTTTGAGGCACATGGGAGATGATGAAGAGGTCAATCAACCTCTTGTTGGTCAGGAGATAGAAGCACATAAACCTGAGGCAAGGATGGATGAACATGCACAAGGTGAGCCTAAGATGCATGAAGATGAAATAAGTGTGGCCTCTATGAGATTTATGGATGATGATGATCTCATCAACACTCCAGAGTTCAAGGATTTCTAGCTGAAAATGAAGATGAAAGAAATTGAGGAAAAAGTTGAAAAAAATAAAATTGGTACAGATGAGTCTCAACACGATCAGATTGTAACCCAAACATTCAAAGAACTAAAGATTGATGAAATAAATGTTAGCCCTCAGGAGGCTTGACAAATGGTCTTGAAAAGAAACATGTTAATCATCCCTGGCATGGAATTGAAGAAAATGTTTTTGTTGGATCAAGTAAGAAGTCAGGATGATCCAATGATGGTTTCTAAATTTAATTTTGAGGATAGTGTGAGTGGTGTTGGGTATAACCCAAAAGATGAGACTCTAGCATTGTGGGCCACATAGAAGATCACAAATAAGCCAAGACTGCTAGATGTGAGCTAGGAGTTAAGAGGAATAGCAATGGTCAAGACACTAAAGGATACCTCAGCCCTTGAAGTAGCCACACTAACTATGCACTCCGCCATGTTCACACAAGCTGCTGTGAAAAATATGCAATTCAAAATGAATGAGTATGAGAAAAATCAAATTAAAATGAATGATGAAATCAATAAATTGTATCTAGAGAATGTAAAGCTAATGCAACAATTAAAATGCATTGATTTTTCTTAGAGCAAGGCAATTGTGCCTTATCATCCCCCTATGCCACAAGAGACTGGTGACCATATTGTTCCTATTGAGAAATTGAATAATGTGAAACAAAATTTTGAGAAGGAGATTGAGAAGCTGAAATAAACAAATGAGGCCACTAAGCAGGAGACCAAGTCAAAGACTTTTGGTATAATTGAAAATATTTTGGAATATAGGGTCAAATTGGTGTTGTACAAGATTGAGGAGGTGCACAATTGTTATTCTTCTTTGTCTCAAGTACTGGAGGAGATGAATGCAAATGTTCCCATACTTGATCCTTTGCTGAAGAAATGGTAGCTAATTCATCACACCCTGATCACTCTATGTAAAGTATTGCAAAGAAATCTAGATGCTCCTACTACCTTAAGACCCATAGAGAAAATGGTCAAATCAATCATTGAAGAATTCCAGTATGCATCTAGTGAGAGCCAGAAAATGAAGTCAAAGTTGGACTCTTTTGGAACTTTCAAGCATCAATTCATCCTAGGCATGCTTGGTGAAGATAACCAGCTCAAGGGATTTGAAAAATGGAAGAATGAATGTGAACAAATGGTTTCTCTCATTTTGGAGCACTTGAAGAAAGAAAAGACCTGAATGTCCTTGGTTTCAATTTGATCTTGGATAGAATAATTGCAAAAGATGGAAGGATCATCAAGCTAATTTTCTTTAGATTCAAGAGTACATATGGCCCAACAACTACACCATGTATCAATGGGAGAAACAATATCTGAAGATTGAATAGGCCAAGCATGCAATGGAGCTAAGTGAGTATGAAGTTGGCATCTTCAGGCACCAAGTCTTCATCAGGGAGCCTCAAACGTCCTCCTTTTGTCTCTTTCTTGTCTTTTATGTTTTTTCAAATGTATTTCAATATTTGGCAATCTTATTAGGATTTTCTAAAAGTAAATATTGTAATATGTCACACCAAGGGGTGGGAATATGAAAAGTCATTTTTTGAATGTGAAAGGTCTAAAGCTTGTTGCTTCCTTCATCACTATAAGAAGGAAACCAAGACCTTAGGGTGAGCTCTCTCTGGGAAGTTGATTTTAGAAAGAGACATTATAAAGGCTTGTTTTCTGAAGCATGTCAATAAAAGCAAACTGCATTTCTTTGGTTCCTGAAATCTAGTTCTCAATTACTTGTTGAATGTTATTGATATATTCTATTTGGTTGTCTCCATTTTGTTTTGTTCTTATTATTTGAATTAGCATATCAAGTATATGTCTAATTTTTCAAAACATATTTAGTGTTTTGTGTGATTTGCTTGATAGGGTTTCATCAAGTAGGAATTAAATTCCATTTAATAGGTCACTATAATTTGGAGGATCCAAGTTGGATAATTAAGTAGAACCAGATAAAAATAGTCTTGCATGTTTATGCCAGTCATAGACAATATTATGCCAAGTAATTCAAGTTATGAATAGAAGGAAGACACAAATCTATTTGTGATTAGACTCCATTGCCTAGTTAAGGGAAAGACACCAATCAATTCCTTTCCAAAATCATTTCCTTGTATACTATTCAAAATTCAATTTAAATTTTCTATTGTAGGAGTAGTAGTTGTTAATTGTAAGTTGGAACAATGTACATTCAAATCATATGCCAGTTTGGAGTAGATTGAATTGGATGTTTTAATTGATAAAATTTCATAAAATCTATAATCTACTCATAATTCACCAATTAGTTTTGAAGATTCAATAATTTAGTGGTGAAAATAAGGTAATACCCACCTAGGCACAATAGAGCCTAAAGTGCAAGGAATTCCAATCATTTTGATTAATTCCATTAGTTGGCCAAATTAGTTGTAGAACCTAATCATAAAGCCTGGCATCCTTTTAGGGTTTTACAATTTGTAGATTTGAGAACCAATAGATTGGCAACTCTACTGGGGAGTTTCTTATAACAAGCAAAGAATTTGGATTTCATCCTGGAGCTCTAGAAGACTAAAAGACTATTTTGGTATTTTTCTCTTTTCTAAAAAGGAGGTGGTGACTCTTGAATCTCTAAGAATTTGAACTGCAGATCAAAGAAATATAGCATCACAGCTCTCCAATATGGATGACAGAAGATCTCAACAAAATTTGAACAATAAGAATCAAAGATTTATAGAAAAGAATAAAGGTTCAAAACCTCTTCCTACTTCAAATGCATCCACTAAGGATGGTGGAGCTTTTACGAATGTACCCGTGATTACTGAATCACTTGAAGATGTTCAAAATGAACAAGGAGATATCTCACTTCAGTCATATACTATATATAATATCCCTTTGCATGGGACTGGAACATATAACAATCAAAGATTTCAAACAAGAGATCCTCAAAATCTTCCTAAACAAGATAGTTTGAGCCAAGCTATATCCCAATTCAAGCCTGATTTCCAAAAGATGAAAGAATATGAAGACTGCATGCATGAAGAGGTGAGATAGGAAGAAGCAAGAAGAGACCATGAGGAGAAGATGGCTTGATAGTATGTTGAGGGTTCACAGCATAATGCTATGGAACAAATACCTCAAATGGTACGTTTTACTGATGCCAATCCTATTTCAATTTCAAAGAAAAAATTAACTGATCAAGAATTGAAGCAAGAGGTGGAGGGTATGACAACAGAAGTTGAGATCATCAAATTGTTAAGAAGACAACAATAATTAGAGCAAGAATTGCTTCAGTTGAATTCTCAGTCCATTTTAAATGCATCACATCATAGACCTATAAATAATTAGGGTACATATGGAAATTCAAGTGGTCCTTTGGTCTCATAGGTGTCCCATAATATAGCCATAAGGTATGGCAATGTAAGTAATGCTCCTCATGTACAACATAATATTCATATAAGGCTAGTCTCAAATTCAGCAAGTACTTCAATGATATCTCAGGGAAATGTTTATCTTGTTCCTCCTGGCCAAATAATTCAAAATCAAGGATATAATCCATATGCAGGGCAATATCAGGCTCCACATCATAATGTACATGGTAACATGTATTATCCTGGAGGGATGCATCATAATGTGCATGGCAATGTGAATCCTAATGCATGGATTAACCATAATATCCATCCAAGAGTGTACCAGTAGCCTCAACAACAAGGACCTCAACACCATCAGTATCAGCCTCATCTAAGGAAAAATCCATTTGCAAGAGGGTCGATGAATGTGGACAGATTCAGACAGCTTGAATTCTTTGGTATCTAGGGATATCCAAATGACATTGACAACAAGGTAAGGAACACAATTCCAAAATTTTCTGGTAATAATACTATTTTAGGAGAAGATCATATAAGAGCATTTAAAACTGTCATGGATAATTTTGAAGTGCAACATGGAGATGTATATATGAAATTGTTCATGCAATCATTAACTGATGATGCAAGGGATTGGTATAGAAATGATGCTTCAATTAGCTCTTGGGCTGAATTTAAAAGAACGTTCAAGGAACAATATGGAGATCATTTTGATCCCAAATTTGCTTTGCATGAGTTGACAAATATTTAGAAAAAATATAATGAATTAGTGGAAGATTTAAATACTAGGTTCATGAAGTTGTTCGATAAAATTCTACATCATCTGAAACCAATTGATCCTATGTGCTTAGTCTTCTATTGGAATGCTTTTGATCCAAAAATAGGATATGAACTCAGAACAAGAAATCCTCCAGTCCTTATTGAAGCATTTAGAGCTGCCTTGAATATAGAAAATAATAGAAAGCCTTAAGGGAAAATTGGTAGAAGAGATGAGGTCAAGATATTGAAAAACCCTAAGGCTCATCAAAATAGGCAGCCAAAGGAAGAAGACAAGTTGGAAAAGGTATAGAATGTTGTAAATGATTTATCATATAAGGTGGCAAGAAATGAAAAGGGAATACCTTACGATAAATCAAATTACCCCAGAAATGAAAGACCAAGGTTGCAGGATATGCCCTATAGGACAAATTGGAAAGATGGGAGGCTTGTGGTTGAAGGTCAAAAGCAAAATGTCAACTGAGACACACCTAACCCATTGAAGAGACATGAAGAAAATATGGTAGATGATACTCCATGGTGTGTGTCTTGCAACTTGCCTCATTCCCCTGATTATTGTGTGGTTGCACAATTAATCCAATAAAATGAGATGCCATATGATCAAGAGAGAGATGAGCATACTATAAATATGCTGGCAGTCAGGCCTTATGAGGTAGAAAGGGATTATTCTTCTTCAAAAGAGGATGGATCAGAGTATGATGTAAATCATTAGAGATATAATAGTCATGTTGGCCACCAAGAGGTATTCTATGATCAAGAGGATAACAACATAAGAGATACTTAGGTTCGCTCTACAAAGTCACAGTCAAATCAAGCTCAGTTGAGGAGGCCTACTGAAGAGGAAATAAAGACACTAATACTTGCTTCTATAGCACAAGCTAGAAGCAACTACAAACTTAGAAATAGAACTGTCAATGCTGATCAGGGTACGCTTGGGAGTTTGTTCATGAAGAATCCACAAGATGATAAGATGATTGCCCCAGAATCTCAAAGGGATCGTGAAAATAGAAATACCCAGAGGGTAACTCAAAAATATGTCCCTAGAGATACAACAAAGGATGATCAAAATAAGACAAGAAGTGATCCCAAGCAAAAAATAATGGAAGAGAAGAGACTTGCCAAAGTGGAAGTGAGAAAAATAGAACCTCAGACACGTATGCCCTCTTTTGATATAACGCAGGCTTTGTCCCAAATCAAATTATCAGTTCCATTAGTGCAGATGATGAAAATTGATGAGTATAGAAGTAGTGCTATGAAATTAATTTCAAACATGCCAAATAAGCTTGAAGTTCATGGTAAGGGTCAAAATGACTCAAAAAAGAATAAGAAACAAGTGAACAATGTCAAAGGAGAAGCCATGAAGACTCCTAAGATTTACTTGGGGACTACCTTGATAAAGAGTCCATCCCAAGTTGATCCTTTTTATATCACATTGTTAATCAATAATAAGATGGTGAATAATTACATGATAGACTCAGGAGCTACAATAAATATCATGCCTATGGCAGTTATGAAGGAACTTGGTATGTGAGCTGATTCCACATATGGAAAATGATATGCCATGGATAATAGATCAATCCTTGTCATTGGTATCATGAGGGATGTGGAGATAAAGCTTGCCACTTATTGTGAAGCCACATATAAGACTGATATTACTATAGTTGACATTCCGCCATATTATGGCATGTTACTATCAAGACAATGGACTGCTACAGTTTGTGGAAATGTTTAGTTGGATCTATCATATGCAACCATACCAGTGAATGGAAAGGAGGTCAAGCTATGCAAAGAACCAAGATCTGAGAAAGTGATCAAAAGAATTGATCCTAATCAAAGAACTACTTTTGTGATGTGGACTTGGGAAATTTTAGGGTTGAACAATCACAGCCTCAATTACAAAATAGTGATCCAATTGGCAATGTTGTTCAATTGGATAAGAATGGTGTGTGGCAAATGTATTTTGATGGAGCCTATAGTAAAGAAGGAAATGGAGCTGGTGTAGTCTTCATTGCACCTAGTGGTAAAACTTTCAAATATTCATTTATGTTATCATTTGAATGCACTAATAATATAGCAGAATATGAAGCATTTCTCTTGGGCCTAAATTTTGCTGTCAAAAATGGAATCAAGTTGTTGATAGTATATGGAGACTCTAAGTTGGTTGTTTCACAGGTAAGATCTAAATATGCCATAAAAAATAAAAGGATCAAGCAATATAAACATGTTGTGTGGGGTCCAATTGAACTCTTTGATGCATTTTTAGTAGATTGGGTAGATAGATCATAGAATTTGATGGCTGATTTTCTTACAAATATTGCTTTGAGAAGAAATGACATTGCATTAACTGGTGTCTCAGAGGTAGAATTTAAGACCAGACCTTACATTCCTAGCAATATATATAGTTGGCAAGTGTTCAATGGTGATAAGGATCTATTGAATTTCCTTCAGTGTGTAGACAAGTATGAAGCTCAAGAAATAGAATTTAATTCTTTTGTTGAAAATATTGATGGCAAGGACATGGTTTTTGGTCAAGAAGTTGTGCAATTGAAAACAAATAAAATTCCAAAAGGTCTAGTTTCTTTGGAACATGTTTTTGATGGAAATGACAGGCCAACTTTGAAGCACACACCAGTTCATCAAGATGATATTGAAGAAGTGAATCTTGGAACTAACAATGCCCCAAAGAAAGTCTACATAGGAAAGAAAATTAGGTTAAAGGTCAGGGACATGCTTATAATATTGCTAAGGAAATACAAACATGTATTTGCATGATCCTATGAAGATTTGAAGTCCTATAGAGAAGACCTATTTCAGCATGAGATCCCATTGAAGCCAAATGCCAAACCTTTCAAGCAAAGACAAAGGCCTAGAAATCCTATTCTAGGGACAAAAATGCAAGAAGAATTAATGAATCTCAGGGATGGTGGTATAATCAAGCTTATTAGGCATTCTTCTTAGGTTTCAAATTTAGTACCAATCAGAAAGAAGAATGGAGATATAAGGCTGTGTGTAGATTTTCAAAATTTGAATGTCACTTCATTGAAAGACAACTACCCACTTTCAAATATGGAGGCTATTTTGTAGAGGGTGACAGGGTGTGAACTACTTTCAATGATGGATGGGTTCTTTGGTTACAATTAGGTTAAAGTCAAGGAGTCAGAGCAGTACAAAAATGCCTTCACTACACCTTGGGGCACATATGTGTATGTCAGGATGCCTTTTGGTCTCACAAATGCTGGTGCCACTTTTGAAAGAGCTATGGATGTTGCATTTGCAGACCTAATCAATATTATAATGGTTGTATATCAAGATGACTTGATAGCATATTCAAATAAAGTAGATGATCATTGTTGACATTTGGAAAAGGTATTTATAAAGGTACTTGAATATGGCATATCAAGTGAATCCTAAAAAGTGTCAATTTGTTGTTATAAAGGGCAAGCTGCTTGGGCATATAGTATCCAAAGAAGGTGTAAGAATAGATCTAGAAAGGGTTACTGCAATTGATAAAATTCCCATCCCAAAGACAGTGAAAGCCATCCAGTCATTTTTTGGGCAAATAAATTTTGTAAGAAGATTTATCTCTGATTTTACTAAAATTGTCAAGCCCATTGCAAGGATGTTGAAAAAGGGATCAAAGATTGACTAGATGTCAGAAGTTGTTGAGACATTTGCATCAATCAAAAGAGAAATCAAAGAGAGCCCTATTCTAAAATCTCCTAATTTTGGTAAGCCATTCTAGATTTTTTCTTTTGCTTCTTTTCATACTGTTGTTGTTGTCATGTTACAGAAGAATGAAGAAGGGCATGAACAACCAATATCATTTTTTAGTAAGTCACTTCAAGGAGCTGAATTGAAGTATGATGCAATTGAAAAACAAGCCTATGCTCTTGTAAAGGTAGTAAAGACATTCAAACCTTACTTGGTGGGAGCATAGGTGACTACTTATGTACCAAGTGCAGCAGTCAAGGATGTCCTCATACAAACAGAAGTCATAGGAAGGTGTAGATGGATAAACAGAATTCAAGAATTCAATATTAATATCTAGATCACCAAACTTGTAAGAGGACAAGGATTAGCAAAATTAATGGTTGAATCAAATTTGGAGGCTGCACTGGTATGTGATGTTGAACAAGAAGAAGGTATGGTATCCAGTATTGAACATACACCCTGGTACACTAATATAGTTCACTACCTTAGACACATGAAGTGCCCAAATGGTTTGAATGACAATCAGAAAAGAACACTAAAGTTGCAAGCATCAAGGTATGTATTCACGAAAGGTGATTTGTTCTGGGAAAATAAAGATGGTGTTCTACTCTTGTGTCTAGATCAAGGATAGGTAGAGAAGATTTTAAGGGAGATGCATGATGGTGTATGTGGTGGACATTTCTTAGCTAAAACCACTACACCTAAAATATTGAGAGTGGGCTATTTTTGGCCAATTGTTTTTACTGATGCTCATAGACATGTAAGAAAATGTGAAGAATGCCAATTTTTTTTTGGTAAACTGAAATATCAAGGAGCTTTGCCTCTAAGGCCTATGTAAATTGATGCACCCTTTCATCAATAGGGAATTGATTTTATAGGAGAGATAGTAGATAAGTCAAGTGGTGGGCATAGATGGATTCTTACTACCACTAACTACTTTACTAGATGGATTGAAATAGTTCCAACTAAACAAGCTACTAGTAAAGTAGTCATAAATTTCTTATTGGAAAATATTCTCACCATATTTGGAGTTCCTGTAAGAATTGTCTCAGACAATGGTATGTGTTTCAGATCTGATGAACTCAAGAAATTTTGTCTTATGGGATAATAATATTATATGCCTCTCCATATCATCCCCAAGCTAATGGTCAAGTAAAATCAAGAAACAAGAGTATCATGAAGATAATCAAAAGGATGCTTGACAATAATAAAAGGGCATGTGACTCAAAGTTAAAGTTTGCATTATGGGCAGATAGGATCATAGTGAAAAAGGCTACTGGCAAGTCACCTTTTGAGTTAGTCTATGGAGCTCAAGCAAGAATGCTAATGCATAATCTTTTGCCTGTTTATAAATTCATATTGCAGGAGGATTTAGATGTGCCTGAGCCAGTGGAAGAAAGGATGGAACAATTGGCAGCGCTAGATGAAATCAAGAGTAAAGTACAAAAGAAAAATGAAAAGATGTAGGTACAAATGAAGTATCTTTTTGATAAAAAGGCTAAGGACCAAAATTTTCAAGTTGATGATATGGTCCTCATGTGGAATGCTCAAAGTCAAGACAAAGGAAAACATGGAAAATTTGAAGCTCTATGGCTGGGACCATTTGTCATTATTGGCAAAAGTGGTGAAAATTCATATTACTTGCAAAACATGGTGGGTGAAAATTAGGAATTGCCAGTGCATGGACAATTTCTGAAGCACTTCTTTTCTTAAAGAAGATAAAATTTTGTGCACAGTAGTTTAGGTTTTCCCAATTTTGGTTTTCTTTGTTCTGTATAGTTTTTGTGTTTTGGTCTGCACCGTGGAGAAATGTTCTAGATTCTTGCAATATCTAGATAGCCATTCATCCCCAACAAGAGCCATTGTTAGGGCTATTCAAAATTCACTTGGTCTCATCTAGTTTCCTAGATTTAACTTCCACAAGTCCATCGTAGATGGTCTGTATTCTTTTTGCAATCATACCAAAAAGTCTTTTGATAATCCTTCATAAGTATTTCATGTCACATGTATGTGAGAAATCTTTGTCTTTTTGTCCACATGAGTATTTTTGTCCATTACCGCAATCCCGTAGCATACCCTAATATCCCTTTGCAAGTGTGTGGGTGCCAAAGGAAGCAAATGTTTGATTACCACTTTACCGTAGCAAGAGATAAGCCTACTTGTAGGATAGTGGTGAAGGCATAAGAAAGTCCATGTTTTACCGCAGCCCCGCAGTAGTTTCAAGATGGATTTGCGGGCTCGCGGTATAAAGTTCCAAGCAACATATAAGGTATACCGCAACCTCGTGGTGGTTATGATATCAATTTGTGGTATCGCGGTAGATGTTAAGTCAATAATAAAATGACACTGCGGTCCCGCAATGATGAAATAAAAGGTCTACGGTAAAGTGGTAAGAGCTAAAAGGTGGGCTTGTCATCTCGCCATCCCATAGTAGTAACCTCACAAGGTTTGTAAGATAGCGGTAAATGGTAAATGATAGAGATAATTGTCAATTAACATTGTGGTTCTGCGATGATGAAATGAAAGGCTTGCAGTAGTGCGGTAAATAATTAAAAGGGTAGGGTTTGCTATCTCGTCGTCCTATGGAACCCCTAAACTAATTGAGTGGAGTTGCGATATAATTGGATTTCACATTCAATGCAAAATATTTTGTCCGTTAGATCACTCTTGATCAATGGTATACATTCAAAATAAATTCACAGTAGTCAAATCTTGTCACTCAACATGAAACAGAGTAATGGCGAGGTGACTAGTTCCATAATTGATAAAATTTTAAGTTTCTTTGCAATTTTTCTCTTTCAGACAAGTTCAGAGGTGATTTGACGATGACAAATTCAAAATCTGAGTGTTCTCTGAAAATTCCTTTCAACTGGGTAAGTGATTTTCATCAATCTCTGTGTCAAAGTTGATATTTGGTGTGCATTTTTCTTTCAAGTGGTTCAATAGATCAAATCATTGTCAAAATCTTAGTTCATAAAAGTAGTAAACCATGACACCTAAGAAGGCTAAATTAGTAAGAAAGAAAGGGGAATCTTCTGTCCCAAAAGAGAAAAAATGACCTCTCCAGCAATGTTTGTTGGATGTCTTGCCCAATTCATTTGACAAGGGTTGTAAAAAGATGTTCAAAGACGAGGCACAAGGTTGCCATAATACCATAGTCCCCATTTTAGACTGGAACTTATTTTCATATTTTTGTGAGAAGGGTGGATCGGGGCATGTTGCCAACCCATGGAAACTTGATTTGGCCAAACTGGTTGTACCAAATGTATTTGTGGATGTTAAACTAGTTAGAGTGTTGTCACAACACTATCATGTAGCAACAAAGACAGTCAGACTGCCAAATGGGTCACCCTTGGTGGCTGTGAATAGAGCTTCAATCATTGATTGTTTCATGCTCAATAAACAGGTTCTTACAAAAGTTGACCTTCAAAAGAGTGAAGAAGATTACATCAAGTTGAGGAAGACTCATAGGAGTGATGAGCTTCCATTATATATGAGGAAAGGGGTTAACAATAGGAAGATTCATGTTCCATCTACTACTGTGTAGCCATTCTCAGTGGATGACTTTGTAGTATACTTCAAAAGGACCTACTTTGCTCTGTGCCAAGTATTGGGTGTTGATGCTCAGGATAGAATGCCAGTTGGCATAATGATGATGGCAATAAGGATTCAGAACCCTAAGGTTAATGATGAATATGACTTTGCAGATGACGTGGCAAGCATTTTGAGGCACATGGGAGATGAAGAGGTTGATCAACCCCTTGTTGGTTAGGAGACAAAAGCACATAAACCTGAGGCAAGGATGGGTGAATGGGCACAAGGTGAGCCTGAGATGCATGAAGATGAAACAATTGTGGCCTCTATGAGATTTATGGATGATGATGATTTCATCAACACTTCAGAGTTCAAGGATTTCTGGCTGAAAATGAAGATGAAAGAATATGAGGAAAAAGTTGAAATAAATAAAATGGGTACAGATGAGTCTCACCATAATCAGATTGTAACCTAAACATTCAAAGAACTAAAGATTGATGAAATAAATATCAGCCCTCAGGAGACTCAACAAATGGTCTTGAAAATCAACATGTTAATCATCTCTGGCATGGAATTGAAGAAAATGTTTTTGTTGGATCAAGTAAGAAGTTAGGATAATCCGATGATGGTTTCTGAATTTGATTTTGAGGATGGTGTTAGTGGTGTTGGGTATAACCCAAAAACTGAGACTCTAGCATTGTGGGCCACACAAAAGAGCACAAATAAGCCAAGACTACTAGATGTGAGCAAGGAGTTGAGAGGAATAGCAATGGTCAAGATACTAAAGGATACCTTAGCCCTTGAAGTAGCCACACTGACTATGCACTCTGCCAAGTTCACACAAGCTGCTATGAAAAATATGCAATTCAAAATGAATGAGTATGAGAAAAATCAAATTGAAATGAATGATAAAATCAATAAATTATATCTGTAGAATGTAAAGCTAAAGCAACAATTGAAAGGCATTGATTTTTCTCAGAGCAAGGTAACTGTGCCTTATCAGCGCCCTGTGCCACAAGAAATTGGTGACAATATTGTTCCTATTGAGCAATTGAATGCTATGAAATAGAATTTTGAGAAGGAGATTGAGAAGCTGAAACAAACAAACAAGGCCACCAAGCAGGAGACCAAGTCAAAGATTTTTGGTATAATTGAAAAGATTTTGGAATATAGGGTAAAACTAGTGTTGGACAAGATTGAGGAGGTGCACAATTGTTATTCTTCTTTGTCTCAAGCATTGGAGGAGATGAATGTCAATGTTCGCATACTTGATCCTTTCCTGAAGAAATGGTAGCCAATTCATCACACCCTAATCACTCTGTGTAAAGTATTGCAAAGAAATCTAGATGCCCCTGTTGCCTTAAGACCCACAAAGAAAATGGCCAAATCAATCATTGAAGAATTCCAGTATGCATCCAGTGAGAGCCAGAAAATGAAGTCAAAGCTAGAGTCTTTTGGAACTTTCAAGCATCAGTTCATCCCAGGCATACTTGCTGAAGATAACCAGCTCAAGGGATTTGAAAAATGGAAGAATGAATGTGAACAAATGGTTTCTCTCATTGTGGAGCACTTGAAGAAAGACAAAGACCTGAATGTCCTTAGTTTTAATTTGATCTTGGATAGAATAATTGCACTTGACACAAGTTATGCTAAGTTCATCTCTAACAGTAGGGGTCTTCTCAACAAAAGATGGAAGAATCATCAATCTAATTTGCTTTAGATTCAAGAGTACAAATGGCCCATTGACTACACCATGTATCAATGGGAGCAACCATATCTTTCAATTGAAGATTGAATAGGCCAAGCATATAGTGGAGCTAAGTGAGTATCAAGCTGGCATCTCCAGGCACCAAGTCTTCATTAGTGAGCCTTGGACATCCTCCTTTTGTCTCTTTCTTGTCTTTTATGTTTTTTCAAATGTATTTTAATATTTGGCATTCTTATTAAGACTTGCTAAAATTAAATATTGTAATATGTCACACCAAGGGGTGGGAATATGAAAATTCATTTTTTGAATGTGAAAGGTCTGAAGCTTGTTGCTTCCTTCATCCCTATAAGAAGGAAACTAAGACCTTAGGGAGAGCTCTCTCTGGGAAGTTGATTTTGGAAAGAGACATTGTAAAGGCGTGTTTTCTGATGCATGTTAATAAAAGCAAACTACATTTCACTGGTGCCTGAAACCTAGTTCTCAATTACTTGTTGAATGTTATTGATATATTCTATCCAGTTGCCTCCATTTTGTTTTCTCCTTATTATTTGAATTAGCATATCAAGTATTTGTCTAATTTTTCAAAACATATTTAGTGTTTTGTGTGATTTGTTTGATATGGTTTCCTTAAGTAGGAATTAAATTCCATTTAATAGGCCACTATAATTTGGAGGATCCAAGTTGGATAATTAAGTAGAACCAGATAAAAATAGTCTTGCATGTTTATGCTAGTCATAGACAATACTATGCCAAGTAATTCAAGTTATGACTAGAAGGAAGACACAAATCTATCTATGATTAGACTCCGTTGCCCAGTTAAGGAAAAGGCACTGATCAATTCTTTTCCAAAATCATTTCCTTGTATAATATTCAAAATCTAATTTAAATTTTCTATTGTAGGAGTAGGAGTAGTTGTTAGTTGTAAGTTGGAAAAATCTACATTCAAATCATATGCTAGTTTGGAGTAGATTGAATTGGATGATTTAATTGATAAAATTTCATAAAATCTGTAATCTGCTCATAATTCACCAATCAGTTTTGAAGATTCAATAATTTAGTGGTGAAAATAAGGTAATACCCACCTAGGCACAACAGAGCCTAAACTGTAGGGTAAATGGACTAGAGTTGACCAAAACTGAGAGAGGTTATTTTGGATGGACCCCACGTGCACCTGTAGGTCCAAACAGAACATTCCTAGCTACCACAAATTTTGAGAACTGCTCTGTCAAAGTTTAGTAGTTTTTACCCTTATGATCTTAAGTGACTTTGCTGGTAGCCTACTACCTCGAACAACTAGGACCCTTGGCACACGAAACAAGACCTCCCTTGACATTTACCCACCCACCCTGATGTGTTGTCACAGTCATTTTGGTCACATGAGCTATGGAATGCAAAATGTCACTCCTAGCAGCTTTCCACTGCATGCAACTGAAGCATTTTGCAAGAATATGTAGACACCCAAAAATGACCATGTCTTCGAATCGCTTGCATTTCATCGAATCACCTACATTTCAACATTAATTGAATAATCTAATTATTTAATTAATTTCATCAAAATCATCAAATTCTTCCAAAACTCCAAAATTCAACATTAATTGAATAAATTATATTTATTTAATTAATTTAAATCAAAGTCAACTTTATTCTTCCACAACTAAATAATTCTAAATTATTTAATTAAATCAATTATTCTTCCAAATTTAAGTAAATCAATCAAATTTATTTAAATTATCTCAATCTCTAAAAATAAAATATAATAAAATATTTTATTTATCCTTCATCATGCAAAATAAATTAAATCAATTTATTTATTTAATTTATTTAAATCTTCAAATCTATTCTATGTCCTCTAATCTTGCACAACAATTAAATAAATTTATTTATTTAATTTGCCTCAAATATCTTCCAATTCCTCTAAAAATAAATCTTGTTCATCATGCACACAAAATTAAATAATTTATTATTTAATTTATCTCAAATCATGCAAAAAGTAAATTTCAAGTTGAGTTAATTGACTTAATCAATCTTGTTTTTATCAACAACTCTTAAATTAGAAAAAAAACATTCTAATTTATGAAATCAAATCCTATATTTATCAAAAAGCAATTAAATCAAACAAAAATAGCTTTTTGTGTGACACATGTCAGGTGCACATTCATCATGAATTCTAGATTTATCTCATCCGTTGATTCTATTGAATTTTCTAGACCGTTGATCAATCTTTATTGAAACCTATATAAACCCCCCTCATCTCCTTCACAAATCCTCTTCGATCATTTATTCATAGGCATTCTAGCACATTGAGCACCCTTGAGCACTTTGAGCACAAACACAATCTACATCCGCTTGTTGAAAATATAGTTTTGCAATTTGAAGAGCAATCTACATTTGACCAAGAGATCCAAACAATCTAGGTGATAGCTTCTTTTTTTGTAATTTGATTTATTCATTGATTTGGTTATTGCTTAGATAGATCTCTTGATGTTATGGGTAATTGAGTTGTTATTATCATTACTTTGTGATCTTATCATTCAACCTCTTGATTTTTCCTATACACATTCTAGCACGCCCGGTGGGACCCACTAATCACTTTTTTATTTAGATTTTTTTTTTGAAGTATAGTACAGAACAGTGCACATCAACATAGAAAAGTGCCTTTGGTAGAGCAGTACAGCACTTTCAGGCAATCCTGTAGCACCTTTGGTAGCACAGTACCATGCTTTTGGTATAACAGTAAAGCACACTTGGTATAATAGTAAAGCACCCTTGGTATAATAGTAAAGCACACTTGGGATAACAGTAAAGCACTTTTAGCTGGGATAACAGGCTTGCAAACTTCAAAACCCCATAACTTTCTCAAAACTTAATGAAATTTGATGCTTTTTTTAAAATTGCATAGAAAATAATAAGGAATCCATTGGTGATATTTAATCTTTTGTATCTCATCATAACTGTCACCAATTTTCCAAATTTCACTTTGGTTTTCTAGGGTTTCTAACTTATTGTTAGGGTTTTGACTTGATTTCTGACATCTTGTTGTTTTCTTTAGAACTGATATCACTTGTTGCAGCGTCTTATCACATATCAACATCCTGGATCATCACTCAATCATTCAATCATCCTTCGATCTAGCTTTCTTGATGAAATATTATTTTTTACAAGCCTGTTATTACACCGTGCCTTTGGTATTATAGTGCCTTGCTTTTGGTATTACAATGCCTTGCTTTTGGTAGTACAGTGCCTCATTTTTGGTATTACAGTGCCTTGCCTTTGGTATTACAGTGCCTTGCCTTTGGTATTACATTGCCTTTCTTTTGGTATTATAGTGCCTTGCCTTTGGTATTACAGTGCCTTTCTTTTGGTATTATAGTGCCTCGCTTTTGGTATTACAGTGCCTCACTTTTGGTATTACAATGCCTTGCCTTTGGTATTACAGTGCCTTGCCTTTAGTATTACAGTGCCTTGCTTTTGATATTACCGTGCCTCGTCTTTGGTATTACAGTAGCTCACTTTTGGTACCACAGTACCATGCTTCCGATAGCACAGTGGATCACTTTTGGTTTTGCAGTAACTCACCTTCAGTAGCATAGTCTAGTGCTTTTGGCAATACAGTAAGTCACCTTTGGTATTACAGTAAAGCGCTTATGATCATTTGTTTTGATTTTTGCTAACTATTGAGTGCATGTGGAACTAATCAAATTGCTTCAGCTTCTTATCACTCACACAGAGCAAATGGGTTTCTCTAACATGTTCTTGTAGGATGAGCATTGAAGAATCTCAATCTTCACACTAAGTCTTAGAAACATATTTCTTTCTTAAGGGACAATTAAACCAATCATCTTTTTCAATCTTAGGAACATATTGCATTCTTAAGGAACAAAACATCTTTTTTTTTGTGATCTAAGTCTTAGGAACATATTGCTTTCTTAAGGGATAATGGACATGAATGGAAAAACACTTCAATTTTCTAAGGGACAATGGACATGAATGCCAAACACTTTAATTTCATAAGGGACAATTGACAACTACAAACATGTGTGTGCCTAATCTAGTTGCACCTTATTTTTCTTATAATAGAACAATTGAACCTTTGTTTGATGTGCTTGATCTTACTTTTAGTTATTCCTTTAGAAGGGCCTACTTTTGGATTGCACTTCATCCAAAAGGGATGACCCTAAGCGAAATTTTCCTTTGACCCACTATATAAGAGGGATAAGGTGAAACCCAAGTCCTAACTAACGTCAGCCTTACCTTGTAGTGCCAAATCGAAAAGAGGTGTACTAGAACTTTGTGGAAATGATTTTCACATTGTGCAAAGTGTTTGATACTCTTAGTAGGATTGATCAAAGCATTTAGTATCTTGTTACAATGCTCATAAGGTGTTGGTCCCTCAAAGAAACTAAGAACCAATCTAGATAGTGACTACCTGTTTCATCTCTGAACGTTGCGGTAATCATCAGTGCAAGGGGAATCGATTCAAGCCCCCAAGATACTCACCATTGCCTCCCTTGAGAAGAGATAGTATTCCCTCAACCATAAAGCTCTTGTGACCTACTTGAGCTTTCTAAGGGGAGGGTGAGATATCCCTACCTATTGTCTCTCGCAAAGATACAAATGTATGACACCTATATGGAATGACATTTGGTCGATGGAGAATTAAGTTGTGAGCTAATCTACCGCAATGAAACTATGTCTCTAGGGACAAAAAGTACTTGAATTGTTTGCATTTGTCTTATACCCATGGAAATATTGGGCTTTTTCATGAGCCTCGAACATACACTATCTGTTGTGTCCATCCTTCTTTGCCACTTTGTTTGATGTGTTTTCTCTTGCCAAAGCAAATCCAATCAAAATTTGCATTATAAACATCACTGACACTACTTCAACACTTTTGGTATAACAGTAGCTCACCTTTGGCATAAGAGTTCAACGCCTCTGGCAACATAGTCCAACACTTTTTGTATAACAGTTCAGTGCCTCTAGCAGCATAATCCAATGCTTTTGGTATAACAGTAGCTCACCTTTGGTAACACAGTCCTGTGCCTTTTGTATAACAGTCTAGTGCCTTTGGTCCAGAAAAACTATTCATCAAACTACTTCAGCAAAATCCTAGCAACATTTCAAAACATATTGTCCTAGTGTATCCCATGGTAACCACTAGACTCCAGCAATCTATGAAGGCCAAACAAGTTTCCCCAAGGAAGCACAAATCACCTCCTCATACACCTCAACCAAGGCAATCCAACATGACTCCAAAGAGTACTCCAAAAACACCAATGGAAAGACCAATGAACTCTCAAAAGTGATGCTAGAAAAGTGTGGTTTGTAGGCATCCACTAGTTACTTTTGTTTGGACTCATTAGTGACTTGTCGAATTCAACTAGTTGTGAGTCTCCATATACCTATACTTCTTTGATTTCCCATTGGACTACTGTATTGAGACCTATGAGGATTGCTTCATACTCAGCTATGTTGTTGGTGCAAGGAAATGCGAGTCGATATGACTTTGGGATATAGTAATTTTGTGGTGTGATAAAAAGGATGCTGGCCCCTGATCCATGTTGTGTGTAGGAACCACCAAAATACAACTTCCACATTACTGAAGTAGAAAGAGTGAAGAAATTCTCATCTGGAAAGTCAGATACCATAGGATGTACATCTATCATAGGTGCATTTGCTAGTTGATCTGCTAGGGCTTGCCCATTGATTGCTTTACAATCAACATATTCAATGTCAAACTCACTAAGGATCATAACCCATTTAGCTAGTCTACCTATGAGAGTTGCTTTTGCTAGTAGATACTTTAATGGATCAATTTTGGCTATTAGATTTGTGTGTTGGTTTAGCATGTAATGTTGCAACTTTTGGGAAGCAAACACTAAGGCTAAACAAGCTCTTTCCATAGGTGAATAATTGAGTTCATAAACCACTAAGGTTTGACTGATATAATACATTGCATTCTCTTTTCCTGACTCGTCATGTTGTGCTAGAAGAGCTCCTAGGGCTACAGTTGTAATTGAGATGTACAAGATCAAAGGCCTATCGACGATTGGTGGTACCAAGACAGGAAGTGTAGCTAGATATTATTTGAGCTAATCAAATGCTGCTTGACACTTATCATCCCATCAAAATGAGATGATGAAAATTTTATCAAGCCTATTGATTATCCAGAATGGGTCTCAAACATTGTACCTGTGGCTAAACTAAATGGGGACATCCGCATGTGTTTTGACTTCAGAGATCTCAACAAAGCATGTCCCAAAGATGACTTTCCATTGGGTACAAAAAAAACACCAATGGAAAGACTAACGAACTCTCAAAACAAGCCGCAACATGACCAACCAACCAATCCTCAAGAAGGTAATGTTCCTTTGGTAGATGTAACTCAATTCACTACTGGCATTCCTCATGATTTTGCTACACTCGGTTATACCACAGGTCAAGTCCCATCTCAAGAAGAGCAACACTTTGAAGGTCAATCCTCTTGAGAAGATAGACAAGACCTTGATGAAATCATGCAAGATCCTAGAGCCATAGCTGCGCTTGAAAAATCCTTAGTGAGAACCAAGATCATTTCTTTCGCTTACTAGAAGAACAAGGAGCCAAATTACCTAAAAATTTTGATCTATCCAATCTCAAGGAGCCAAACAAAACCCATGACGTTATAACAGCAGTCCAAACTATGTCAACCGTGACCACTCCCATACCCGAACAAAGCTCACAAGGGAGAACAATTGCACAATATGAGAATCCTCTTTATCAAAATCCAATGACAGAGAGACCCATATCACCACTTATGACTCCTATGGAGATCTACAAATGCCAACAAGAGACTCTCCAACATCAAGCAGAACTAGCAAGACATGCTGCTCTAGCAAAATCAAACACATAGCAACCTCCTAAAATGCCCACACCAATCACAAGTGGAATATTGGCTACCCCATCATGTGACGGTTTCCCACAAAATTACAATCTAGGAAACACTTATGTAGCCATGCAACAAGGGTCTCAAACAACACCACCCCCAACTTCATCAACCCTCCGTATCATTAACCCAAACAATGTCATGCAACCCCAACCATCACAAAATATCAACACAACCTATGTCCCTCCACCACAACATTCTTCTACACTTAATCATACCTATCCCCATCTTAGTCAACCCCAACCATCACAAAACCCATCTACCTATGTCCCTTTGCCACAACGATCATCTACACTAAACTTTTTCAACACATATCTCAATCAACCACAACCATCACAAAACCCATCTACCTATGTCTCTCCACCATAACGATCTTCCACTCTCAACCTCACCCACACCTATCTCAACCCTCAAAACTCTCAAAACCAAACTTCCTATGGCTATACTCCACTATCACAACCAAACCCAACAAACTTTATCTTTCCTCCATAAAATTCTTTCTTCACACCACCTCCGCAGTACCAACAACAAAACTCTAATCTACAACCATCACAAAGCTTACATTCTTACCTAGCACCACCCCCACCTCCCCAAAATCAAAACATCCAAAACCAACCCAATCCAAACCCAACATACAACACATATGACCCCAACCAATCATACGACCCTTATAACACCAATGCACATGGCTTCCACTACAACCTTCCATATGGGCAACAACAACCACCTCTAGTACAATAGGAGATGTTTCCAAACCCTCCCATGACTATGGAGCTAAAACTTGTAGAGGTTCAACAACAACTATCTAATCTTATGTTTGGCCACACCAAGAAAACCTTCTCTTTGGAAGAAGTTTGTCCTTATCCATTTGATCGGTCATTACCCATGATCCCTTTTCCTCATAACTTCACTACGCCCAAATTTTATAAATACAAAGGAAAAGGAGACCCAAAAGACCATCTTAGAGAATTCTATCTCGCTTGCTTCTAGGTATCACATAACGACACATATCATATGTGGCTCTTTCCTCGCTGTCTTGGAGGTCAAGCTATAGAATGGTTCTCGCACCTACCCATGAGTATCAAATCTTTTAACAAGTTTGTAGAGAAATTTGCCACCCATTTCTCCTACAACATAGAACATGAGGTCTCTATGACCGACCTATGCAACAATAAACAGAAAAATGGGGAGACTCATCTCCTTCTTTCAAAGATGGAGACAAATGGCTAGCAAATTCCCATTCAAGATACCCAAAAAATAGCTTGTGAGTATATTTGTGCAGAACCTTAACCAAGAATTGGGTTTCCATTTGCAAATACTTAGTGCTACAACCTTCAACATAATTACGTACAAGGGCATCAACATTGAAAAAGCCCTCATCGCTAAAGGCATGGTAAAAATCTTCAAAGAAACTAAAGACAATGCTCCTCAACAACAAATAAATGATAAGCCCAAGTTTTGGAATAAAAATAAAAACATGGTCAATGATGGTGTGGTAGATTCTAAACATGACCAAACACTGCAAACACCCCTTCATCTTTCATCAAAACCAAGTCAACCTCTGCCTCAACAAAACCAACAACAACAAAGACAACCAAACAAAAACCAACAAGAGCAACCTCAACAAGATTACCCTCCATGACGTCAATTCACTCCCTTGGGAGAGCCTATAGAGTCTATTCTATAGAAACTTATACACAATGGACTCGTCACCTTACCAGATGCTCCCCCATATCATGAACCTATTTACAAAACTATATGGTATAAATATAATGAATTTTGTGAGTACCATAGGACCAAAGGACACATAACCATATCATGCATGAAACTCAAACACCTGATCCAAAACCTTATCGAAAGAAAACAAATCACTTTTGATGATGAACCACCAACTCAAAACACCAATAAAGACCTTAACATGTACAAGGAGCCATTCCCTAACCATGGTCAAGGTCAAAATCCTAACAAAGGTAAAGGTGTTAACAAAGCTTCAACTTCCTATGACTCTATTGTGGGTCATTTTGAAGAGAGTCATGTATCTACCCTCACTATCAAAAGCAAATCTATGAATTGTGCAGTTACAACTCATCGTGGTCATGTCACCCTGTGTGGTCCTACACCAAGTCTCCCAACTCAATTTGATTACAATCTTATGAAACATCTAGGGAAAACTCCTGCACAGATCTCTATCTTGGGCCTTCTACGGTCATCGCCTGCACATAAATTTGTGCTTGAAAAAGCCTTACAAGAGTCTTCGGTTCCTAACAACATAGTAGTCATGGATTTCCAATCTATAATAGGTAACATTGCCTCACCTTACAATGTGGTCTTTTCTGCAAAGGACCTCCCATCCCACAATCCAGGTCACAATGATGCCCTTCACATTGAGGTTCTCATCCATAAACGCAAGATTAAATACATACTTATAGATGGTGGCACTGGTCTCAATATCTGTTCTCTCAAGTTACTTAAATAGTTGGGATACTCTAAGGATCATGCTAACATTGATCAATCCATTACAATCAAGGGGTATGATGATGCTGAACGTCGGTTAGAAGGTGTTATCCACTTGCCTATACAAGTAGGCCCTGTCATGCTAGAAACTAGGTTTCAAGTCCTTGACATTGAGCTACCTTACAACATTATCCTAGGATGCCCATGGATCCATGCCATGAAAGTTGTTCCCTCAATGTACCATCAATCTCTCAAATTCTCATTTAATGGTATGGAGATAACTATCCCTAGAGATCCTAAACCCTTTGAATTCTGTCGTGTCTTGCAATGCAGTTATAAGAATTGTAACCAAGTGCCCAATAATGACAAAGCCCATGAATCCCCATTGTATGTCGAGTCTAAAAAACTAAAAAAACCCTCCGAAGTTGAACCTAATCCTCATCCTATTTCTAAAATCAAATCTCACATCCATGATATAGGCTTTGGAGAATATGATATTTCAAAATCTTGTTGTGTAGGGCGGATACCCTTATCCTCTAAATCTTATGGCCAACTGCCCATAGCCAAAGAAACTAAGAAAGTAGCTATTCCTCCCCTAGCATCCCTGACTCAATTCCAAGAGGGAAAGTTATTGGCAGAGGAAACTATTGAATACATCTCATCTTGGCTCTACAAGGAGAAAGAACCAGTCATCATACTAGTCAAACAATATGGCAATGGCCTACGAATTTTAAAGAACATGGACTACAAAGGCAAAGGGGGCCTTGGGAAAAATAGTCAAGGTGAAATGGAACCCATTATTGTGAAGAAGAAGCTAGATAAAAAGGGGTTAGGATTTGGTAGGAAGGTACCACGCGCCTTGGACATCGAGGGTATTCTCGACAAGGTATTACAAACTTCTCTCACAGATTCAACTTCTAAAGAAGATATCATCGATGACTCTTACCTCCATATGACTGACCTATTCAATGAATCCTCTATATTTATGCTATCATCCGTATCCTTAACATCCACCACCAACACCCAAATTGTAACACTTGTCTACCCTGAACTTATCAATTGGGACCAACAAGGGGCCCCCATGCTAGATGTATTTTAGAATGATGATGCTATTGCTAAGTTCATGGGACTCTGGGATGGTATCCCTCTTGGTGATCACAAAGCTGGTTTTGTAATGGAACTAGAGCAAACTGCTTATTTTGGTGAGAATGCCAAATCCTCCAGTCGCAAAAGTAAAAATAAAGAAAGATCTCTAGGTGAAAACCACACTGTGGCACCTCTCGATCACAAAATAGTAAAAATAAAGGACATATCCAAATGTGAAAACCCAACTATGGCACCTGAGGATGGAGGATTTGACCTTCCCCTACCATCTAAGTATCAAGAGAAATCAGCTCTCCTAGTGGAAGATTCTATAGAGATAAACCTTGGCACAGAGCAAAATCCTAAGATCACATTCCTTGCAGCATCATTATCAGAACAAGAGCACAAGAATATTACCAACTTCTTCTTATAGAGAACCATCAACTTTGCATGGACCTATGCTGATATGCCAGGGTTAGACCCTTCACTAGTAGTTCATTATCTCACAGTTGATCCAAAAGTTAAACCAGTTAAACAAAAGCTGAGAAAGATGCATCCACATATCGCAATACAGAAATTGCTCAATGTAAAATTTATCAAGCCTATTGATTATCCAAAATGGGTCTCAAACATTGTACCTATGGCTAAATTGAATGGGAGCATCTGCATGTGTTCCGACTTCAGAGATCTCAACAAAGCATGTCCCAAAGCTGACTTTCCATTGCCAAACATTGATCTTATAGTAGACTTGACTATTGGTCATGAAATTCTTTCTCTAATGGATGGATTTTCCGGCTACAATCAGATAATGATAGCGGAAGAAGATGAACATAAAACAACTTTTACTTGTCCTTGGGGTGCCTATTGTTGGTGTGTCATGCCATTTGGTCTTAAAAATGCAAGTGCAACCTATCAAAAAGAAATGACTGTGATATTCCACGATCTCTTTCATCACATCATGGAGGACTATGTTGATGATATACTAGAAAAATCTTCTAGGGCAGATCACATACAGGTTCTAGGACAAATCTTTGACAGACTCAAAAAATATCAAGTATGACTCAATCCAAAGAAGTGTGTCTTCAGGGTAACCTCAAGAAACCTATTGGGATACATTGTATTTCATAGAGGTATTGAAGTGGATCCCGCAAAAGTCAAGGCTATAGTAGAGATACCTCCACCAAAGAATCTAAAAGCATTAAGGAGCCTTCAAGGAAGGTTATAGTCTATTAGACATTTTATCTCATAGCTATTAGATAAATGTCAACCATTTCAACACTTGCTCCAAAAGGATGTCTCATTTCGATGGGATGATAAGTGTCAAGCAACATTTGATTAGCTCAAAGAATATCTAGCTACACCTCCTATCTTGGTACCACCAGTCACCGATAGGGCTTTGATCTTGTACATCTCAATTACAACTGCAGCCCTAGGAGCTCTTCTAGCCAACATGATGAGTCATTAAAAGAGAACACAATCTATTATATGAGTCAAACCTTGGTGGGTTATGAACTCAATTATTCACCTATGGAAAGAGCTTGTTTATCCTTAGTGTTCGCTTCCCAAAGGTTACAGCATTACATGCTAAACCAACACACAAATCTAATAGCCAAAATTGATCCATTAAAGTATCTACTAGCAAAAGCAACTCTCACAAGTAGACTAGCTAAATGGGTTATGATCCTTAGTGAGTTTTACATTGAGTATGTTGATCGTAAAGTAATCAAGGGGCAAGCCCAAGCAAATCAACTAGCAGATGCACCTATGATAGATGTACATCCTATGGTATTTGACTTTCCAGATGAGAATCTCTTCACTCTTTCTACTTCAGTAATGTGGAAGTTGTATTTTGATGGTTCCTACACACAGCATGGATCAGGGGCCAACATCCTTTTTATCACACCACAAAATGACTATATCCCAAAGTCATATCGGCTCGCATTTCCTTGCACCAACAACATAGCTGAGTATGAAGCACTCCTCATAGGTCTTAATACAACAGTCCAATGGGAAATCAAAGAACTACAGGTATATGGAGACTCACAACTAGTCATTCGACAAGTCACTGATGAGTACCAAACAAAAGATGAAAAGTTGGTCCCCTACAAGCAACTAGTGTGGTGTAGGAGCACCTAACACAAGGTTGCCTCCGTGAGGCATTTAAGTTCATGTTTTGTTTTAAAATCATGTTTTGTTTTGTAATAAGGTCTATTTGACCAATGCATGTAATTTTAGTTTGTACCTAGGTTCTTCAAGACCTAGAACCAATTTTGTAAGTCCCAAGTGACTGAGGACACATTTGTCAAATTATTAATCACATAATGCCAAAATAGGGTAGTAGGATAGTTTGAGGTAGTTTTTGGATCAGTTGGTCTCCCAACTGTTTGCATCGGTTGGTTTTCCTCAACTGCTCTGAATCGATTGGCCTCCCACAGTAGTGGGTTAAAAACACGGCAGAATAAACATTAGATAGGGGGTTCTGTTCTATGTCTTGTTGTGTGTTCATTTTTAAAAGTATGTATGAATTGTGCTGAAGAACAATAAAGCTCTATTCTGTCCCCTTTATGTTTGCTTTCTCTTAGATTCAAGGATTTTGTAATTGTGCTTAGTAGATTCTCCTTTCAGTAGTTTGTTACATAATGGTTCGTTGAAGTATTCCACTGGTACGATTCTTATTGAGATCGATGGAATGGCTTCGTTGTACAAGTATGTGTTTTTGTTTTCTATTTTGTCTTCCTGTTTGACAGTATAGAGAATCCAAATAGAGTGTCTTGCATAGTAGATCACCTAGCATCTCCATGTGCTAGGGTTTGGTTGAAGAGTAGACGAATCGTAGGGTTGCTGAGTTGCTGAAGTCATTATCGGTGAGACCAAGGCCATTGGCAAAATATTTCTCTCGGAGTGATAAGGATAGTCTGGCTGAAGAGAGGTTCAAGCTGTTGAATGGAAGTCGCGATCTAAAGATTCATATCGGGATGACAAGGTCATCGGGTAGATAACTTGGCATTGGACTGACAGCATTGATCTTACTGATCAAGGCATATCGGAGACACAAAAAGGAAGTCACGCTGAAGAGTAGTTGGTCCATCGGCGCATCGACCTAAGTTTGTAAGTGCTCACCGATGACAAGGGTCATAGCAAAGACAGTAGTCATTAGCATATCGGTGAAGCTAATCCTATCATGGCCGATACTAATCGTCTTGCCAATAAGCAAAAGTCAAAGTTGATGCTAGAGTGATTGGTCCATCGGCTGAATGGGTATCCAAGTCTCACCAAAGACAAATGTCATTGATGCATCGGGAGACAAGCTCAAAGTTCCACTGATAGAAGTAAGTCTCACCGATGATGAAGAGTTGATCTATCAATGTAAGGTAGATCAACGATAAGACTTGAGAAAGTCATTCCAACCGACAATTATCTCATCAGTCGAGGTGTATTAGTGGCCTGTAAGGGGAGTCTTGCTGATAGAAAACAAAATTTGGTTTTGTCTGCTCACTCCTCATCATATTGGTATCAGAGCCATAAAAGTTTCTGTGGTTGATCTGGTATATGTCAGCAGAAGAGAGTGAAGGAGAGGATAGCATCATGCCTCCAAAGGGGATGACAGTAGAAGTGCTTAATAAATTTAAGATGGAAGAGAAGATCAAAACTGGAGTCAGGGAAGCACTATAGGCTGAGTTGAAGGCACTGAAGATAGGAAAGAAATCAGATGATGAATCTAATGGAGAAGAAGAAGGGGAAGAAGGAGAAGAACCCCAAGGGAAGGAGGCAGAGATACTTGTAGATCAAAAATACTTTCTTGAAGCCATCAAGGCAATTGGGAAAGACTCTTCAGAGGCTAGGATGGAGATCCCAATGTTCAATGGGAAGATGAATGCTGACGAAGTCATGGAGTGGATTGAGGCTCTGAACAATTACTTCAAGTACAAAGAACTTCTTGAGAATAAAAGAGTAAAGTTTGCAAAAACCAAACTAAAAGGTGTTGCCCTTACATGGTGGAATTACACCCAAGGAGAAAGGGTAAAGAATGGGAAGAGTATGATCTCTTCATGGAGTAGAATGCTAGAGAAGATCAAGTCCCAATTCCTTCCATCTGACTATGAGGTGCAGATATATAGAAAAATATAGAACCTCAAGCAAAAAGATATGGATGTAGCTACTTACACCGAGGAGTTTCACAAATACACTCTTCGTTATGGGTACATGGAGGAGGAAAAAACTAAGGTGGCCAGGTATCTAAATGGTCTGAGGTTCAATATTCAAGATGAGATAAGTTTATTGACCCCTAAAACCATGGAGAAATGCTTTCAAGTAGCATTAAGAGCTGAAGAGAAGCTGAAGAGGAAAGGTGAGCAGCAAGGTAGAGGAAGAGGTGGCATAAATTTTAGAGGTAGGGACAATTTTGAGGACAGAAATCAGTCCCAAGAAGACCAAGGAGATGCAAGTAGAGGTAAGGGCCAAGTTTCTGATTTTAGAGGGGGATTTAGGGGCACAAGAGGTGAAGGTAGAGGTTCTAATGTTTTCACTGGAAGATGCTACAATTGCAATGAAATTGGTCACACAGCATTCAAATGTCCAGAAAGGCAAGGTTCACCATCAGGAGGTGATAGGAGGAATCAAAAGAGGGTTCAATATGTGCAAGAAGAAGAGGTAGATGAAAGTGTTAACTCTCCAGTTGGGAGTGCAGGCCCAGTTCAAGATGGAGAAGCATTGATGCTAAGGGGAACACTCTTGAAGACATCCAAGGACAAGGAGATGATACAAAGGAGAGCTCTTTTCAGGACCAATTGCAAAAGAAAAGGTAAAATATGCAAGGTAGTAATAGATTTTGGTTCAACAAATAATATGGTATCTAGGGAAATGGTGGATAAATTGAACATAGAAAGGATTCCTCATCAAACTCCTTACAAAGCATCTTGGGTAAGTGATGGTCAATCACTTTTGGTAGATGAACAAGCGTATGTTGATTTTTAGATTGGAGAATATAAGGATAGAGTTTTATGTGACATTTTGCCCACGGAATGTTGTCACCTACTTTTAGGTAGGCCATGGCAATTTGATAGGCAAGCATTATATGATGCATATGCTAACACATACACCATCAAGAAGGATGGGAGGACTTTTTTGATGACACCATTACAGGAGGATGCTGAAGCAAAGAAGGCAGCCAAGGTCATTTTGGCGGGTAAGAAAGAGTTTGTGAAGATCAATGAAGAAGAGACAAGGAAAGTTGATGATACCTCAAGGAGTGGGGTTGCCAAAGATCAAAGTTTGAAGGTGGTTTCAGCTTTGAATGATGGAGGTCAAATGGTGATGTTTGAAATGGATCAGAAGAAGGTTAAAGAGCAGGTCTACAAGCAACCACAAGGTGGTTGGAAAGAAGGAGATGCTATCATAGTAGGGACCATTGTTTGTCCTCTAGAGCCAATAAGAGTTGAAAGACCATCACATTCTACCATAGTAGCAGTACAAGAAGGACCAACCAAGGTTTTGAATGGAGGTGTTCAGGTAGATATGACAGTAAACAGTCATGGCATGCAACATCCAAGTTTGATTGCAAGCACTCACTCATGGCAATGTGTGAGTAGAGCCTACAATGCTAGGCATGAGTTTTTGCTCCCATGGAAGAAGGTTGCAGTCTAGAGATCAAGGAGAAGACATGAGGCAACAAAGGATAATGGTGGAGCAAGACAAAGACTCAACTCATGTGGCATGAGTTCTTTTCTAGGTGGGGTGTATGGTGTAGGAGCACCTAACACAAGGTGGCCTTCGTGAGGCATTTAAGTTCATGTTTTGTTTTGAAATCATGTTTTGTGTTGTAATAAGGTCTATTTGACCAATGCATGTAATTTTAGTTTGTACCTAGGTTCTTCAAGACCTAGAACCAATTTTGTAAGTCCCAAGTGACTTAGGACACATTTGTCAAATTGTTAATCACATAATGCCAAAACAGGCTAGTAGGACAGTTTGAGGCAGTTTTTGGATCGGTTGGTCTCCCAACTCTTTACATCGGTTGGTTTTCCTCAACTGCTCTGAATTAGTTGGCCTCCCACAATAGTGGGTTAAAAACATGGTAGAACGAACATTAGATAGGGGGTTTTATTCTGTGTCTTGCTGTGTGTTCATTTTTAGAAGTATGTATGAATTATGCTGAAGAACAATAAAGCTCGGTTCCATCCCCTTTGTGTTTTCTTGCTCTTAGATTCAAGGATTTTGTAATTGTGCTTAGAAGATTCTCCTTTCAGTAGTTTGTTGTAGAATGGTTTGTTGAAGCATTCCACTAGTACGATTCTTGTCAAGATCGGTGGTGTTGGTTCTTCTCCCAAATCAGGAGAGGGTTTGCCAGTTCCAATGCATAGGCAGATTCAGCCAACTAATACAGGAGGTTGCGTGAGCTACCTCCCCTTCACTTCTGGTTCTGCCGCACCAAGGGGAGTATCCCTATAGCTAAAGATTTGACCTTGACTCGCCCAATGATAGAAATATTTAGCTTTACAACAACAGGAAGAAAAATCTCATTTTAGGACCAAGATTTGGGTGATAAATCACAAGGTTGGCAACTTTCTTGGACATATCTGGCTAGTTATGGATGAGAGTATGCAGGGGTCCTAATTCTACTCCTACAACTAACGGGTTGGAAAAATGAAGGGATTTGTATTAATGTTTTGGATGCAAGATAGGGGGTTTTGGATCATAACTACTACACAAGAAGTAGACTGGTGCCTATCTGAGGGCAAGGAGTCAACTAGATGTATACAAATGAATGATTTGCAGTGGCATTCAAGTTTCAAGGGGTTAGGATTGGTATTTGCCTTACAAACACCACCCAAGGATAAGTATTTAACTATCTCTACTTACAAATATCCTTGCTGACACACAACCTTCTTCATACTTAACCTAAAACAGTCTAATCTACTCCTTGAATGGAAGTTAAAGATCAAGCATGTGATATAGAAATCTATACCCTAGAATCTGAGAAACCCTTAGCAACCATATTCAAAAGAAGAAAAATGCATACAACAAATGGAGACAGACAGATAAACACATGCAATAATGCATTTCTCATATAAATTAACATGAAACTGAACATATGTGCAACCTACATTCGAAATGCAACACATAAACTCCAAAAGAGATAAAACAACCAAGAAAAGCTTTGTTTTTCATTATCTCTCCAAAAATGCCCAAGTCTTCAACAACCCTAAATGATTAACACAGTTTGCATTTTTATAGCAAGACATGTGTACTCAGTAGTAATTACATGGCATTTCAAAATTTCTGCCACAATACAATGCACCATGAGAATGGTGCCTAAATCATTGAATGTTCCAGGCAGAGAGAAGGAAAGGAGCAGGTAGGTACCCTTTTGCTATCGCTGACTTTCTCCATCCTATTTTGCCTTTTTCACCTTTTGTCATTTCGCCTTGTATATGCAAAAGAACATGCATATACAACTGCTTGCATACAAAGCGCGGACCCCAAATTTTATAGAACAAATTGCAAATACCATCGGGTCCAGCTTGTATCTCCTTTTTGCATCTATCACTTTGTATATTGCATATACAAATGCAATATACATACAAGCCACGGATGCCATCGACTTTATTTGCCAAATTTGACCCTTGAATCAGGTCCGGCTTGTATATCGCTCCCTTGTATGTTCGCCTTGTAAATCGGCTTGCATATTGCATTATACAAATGCAATATACAAGCAAAAACATACATTCAATCGGATCCGAGCCCTTATCAATTACATTGCATACTTTTTCAGATCCGGCCAATGCATTTTTGGAATGCATGTTCCTTTGTATGTGCGAACATACAATCGCACTTGCATATGCATCTGGTGGGCCCCATGCTTTGTATCTCCATCCTTTGCATATTTTCTTTGTATGTGCCCGATGTACATTGTTTTGCTGATGATGCTTTCCACTATAGCGAATGTATGTCAGCCCTTTGCATATTTTGCATTGTATAAACCTGATGTACATTCTGCCTTGTACAACTTCCTTGTATGCATCCAATGTATCTTTTTTCTGCATGTTTCCCTTTGTATCTAGCCGTTGCAAGTCCAAACATACAACACAAATATACAAGTAACCTCCATATACAAGCAGGGAATATTCCCAGAACCTGCGACAGATTCCTCAATGCATGTACAAACCTGATATGCATTGTGAAATGCATACAACCAATTTTTTACCATTTTTTGATGGCCGATTAAACATACAAACCGCCCTACATGCCCGAATGTACATTCAAACTTGCATGTATATACAAGAGGCCTTGTATATACAAAGGCACATGCAAAAAACTATTTTTTGCACTTTTCAACTGCAAAGGCTGAAAGACTTAGAATTTTTTGGATTTTTTATGAAAGTGCCTGCGAATTTCAAATGCTCAAAACCCAAACTTGCAGCAGGCACCAACATTGGCTTTGTCTGGGGACGCATGCCTCTTGCAGGCGTTGGTGAGAACTCCATAATCTCTAGTTTCGCAGATTGGGTGCTATATCCATTGGGCTACAGAGTCAAACATTGTGCCAACCTGCATCATAGATCACATTTTCAAACACTATTCCAGCGGCCCCAGGTAGCCAAAAATAAAAAAACCATAACCTCCTCCTGTCAAATGCCTGATTCCACTCTGCATAATCCCAACCACGACTGAAAACATTAAAACAATCTGCCCACATGCTGATCTTGTCAATTACGTGCTTTACCATTTTTGAAAGCTTGCCTCTGTCAGTATTGCCTTTGTCACCCTACATCTCATAATCAGACATATAACCATACATACTAGAGTATTTTTCAGCATTAGGCAACATATCTATATTATATTCCTCAAACAGTATATCCTCATTATCTACCTAGTTGTTGGACATTACTAGGCACTCATCCAGCTGATCTAAAAACTGAAAAACACTTAGAATATATGAGACCTTCAATGTCATTCATATCACTTATTGATATTGAAAACAAAGCTTGACCTACACACACATTGTTGCATGCATCTGGAACAACTAAAGCTGAACATTCATTATCCACAGTTTGCAAATCAGTATCATCATTTTCAACAAAGGGTTAACCCTGCACCAATGAAGTTCATGACTCACAACACCCAATGCATCTAAAGGCTCATCATAAAGGGGATTCACACTCACTGCAAAGGTCTTAGTTTCCTATTCATGACAATCCAACTCTTTTTCAACATTACTAAATCTAAAATCATAAGAAGAATAAACTTGATCCATGAACTGATCATGGATATCATCTTTATCATCTGATTGCCCCACATATAAAATTTATGCTACCTCAATGCACTCTGAAACTGAACTATCTACATCATTTTCTAGCCCTCTAATGCTTCCTGATGAAATTGACACTGACTCTTGATCCATATGATCACAACTTTGCACAACTGGATCATTTAAACATGAATGCTCTTTGCTGAGGACTGGCATATTAATATCATTTGAAAAATCATTACAATCAGCTTCATTTGCTGGGCAAATCAAGACATCCTCCTCTATAGCAGAGTCATCATTAACTTGGAATGATGCATAAATAGGAATAGCAGGGGTGTGAGTGCTATGACATTCATTTCCAACACCCAAACTATATCTTTCATCAACATTGGGGACCACAGAATAGTAAAAATTTTCAGAGAAATAACCCTTTTGAATTCCATACCTCCAGTTGTTCTCAATGTCTATTGTAAACTGATGTGCCTGATGCAATGTGGTGGGCTCCTTATCTCTCAATCTATAACTCATTTTCTTATCAAATGCTCCCAAATAGACCACTAGGCACAATGCATCATTAGGTCTCATACATTCTGGAGTTCTTTCCAATGCCTTCATAAATTTGAGGTTAAAGGCTAGAACTAACTCATCTTTCTCAATATGGATATACATAAAATCACCGATGACTGCATATTCAGAAATTCTTTCACCAAATTGTTCTAGAAATGTAGATTTAAATTCTTGCCAAGAGCTGACAGAGTAGGCCGGAAGATAGGAGAACCAGTCCCTTGCATTTTCATCTAGAGATTGAACAAATAATATAATAACTACATCTTCATGGTCAAACTCAAATTCATCTATCACATTTATAAACTACTGCAAGTGTCTCTCTGCTGATTCATCCTTTGCACCATTGAATTTGGGCAAATACTTTCTGATTTTAGATGGAAAAGCATTTGGATAGCCACAAATGCCATCAAAATTTATGGGCTTATATCTGTCAATGCTGAAACTTCTTTTATTATGTGGTTGGGACTGATTACTACACATCATTACATTTGACACCTCACAAGGGTGCATGGGCTGATAATACATCTTTTTATGTTTTTGCAACCCTCTTCTCAACTCAGATTTTTAATCACAACAATGACCCTAGGCCTTTAAAGTACACACTGTTATTTCAGCTTGCCTAAAGTCCTCTAAATGAGTCTTTTAACAACATTGCATACTCCTTTTGGAAATACAAACTAGGTTCTTAGCAAATACAAAGCATGCAAGCTCTCACCAATATTTCCCTTTTACCCAGTGCTATTTCATCAAATAGGGAACCTTTTAAAAATTATGAAAATACCTGGATATGTTGCAACAACTGCAAATTCCTTTTCCTTGACTGAGAGAATGAAAATCTAACACTTCTTGTGTCCTTTATCAGGTCCTTATATGCAGAGTTGCCACCTCCTTGACTTAGGAATGAGCTTCAAATAGGCTGAAGCTGAAAATTCATTTCTTTCTTTCTAGGTTCTCCAACAGTAGAGCCATACATACAATTTTTCTTTTGCTACAATGAAACGCTTCGAGGTCTGATCAATCTTTTAGACTCATATGTTTATGGATATGACATTACATCCCCAGTAGAGTCTCCATTTTGTTGGTTCTTCTCCTGAATCAGCAAAGGGTTTGTCAGTTCCAATGCACAGGTAGATTCGGACAACTAATGCAGGAGGTTGCGTGAGATGCCTCCCCTTCACTTCTAGTTCTGCCACACCAAGGGGTGTATCCCTATAGCTAAATATTTGACCTTGACTCGCCCAATGACAAAAAGATTTAGCTTTACAACAACAGGAAGAATACTCTCATTTTAGGACCAAGATTTGGGTGATAAATCACAAGGTTGGCAACTTTCTTGGACATATCTAGCTAGTTATGGATGAGAGTATGCAGGGGTCCTAATTCTACTCCTACAACTAATGGGTTGGAAAAATGAAGGGATTTGGATTAATGTTTTGGATGCAAGACAGGGGGTTTTGGATCATAACTACTACACAAGAAGTAGACTGGTGCCTATCTTAGGGCAAGGAGTCAAATAGACATATACAAATGAATGATTTGTAGTGGCATTCAAGTTTCAAGGGGTTAGGACTGGTATTTGCCTTACAAACACCACCCAAGGATAAGTATTTAACTATCTCTACTTACAAATATCCTTGCTGACACAACCTTCTTCATACTTAACCTAAAATAGTTTAATCCACTCCTTGAATGGAAGTTAAAGATCAAGCATGTGATATAGAAATCTATACCCTAGAATCTGAGAAACCCTTAGCAACTAAATTCAAAAGAAGAAAAATGCATACAACAAACAAAGACAGATAGATAAACACATGCAATAATGCATTTCTCATATAAAATGACATGAAACTGAATATATGTGCAACCTACATTCGAAATGCAACACATAAACTCCAAAAGAGATAAAACAACCAAGAAAAGCTTTGTTTTTTGTTATCTCTCCAAAAATGCCCAAGTCTTCAACAACCCTAAATGAGTAACATAGTTTACATTTTTATAGCAAGACATGTGTACTCAGCAGTAATTACATGGCATTTCAAAATTTCTGCCACAATACAATGCACCATGAGAATGGCGCCTAAATCATTGAATGTTCTAGGCAGAGAGAAGGAAAGGAGCAGGTGAAATTGGGAGATGTGCCGCCGTTTGGAGATTTTCCATTAAAAATGGTGGTTGGCATATCCATTGTCGACCCAAACATCTACAAATGTTGCCATCAATGGCCCAGCTACCTGCAGGATGCAACAGTTGCGTGCTTAGACATTTTCCTACCTAAAAATAGCTGCAAATACAAAGAAATTGCCCCAGTTGAACACTTGAATCATGGCCGTCGATTTCCCTCCCTATCGCCAAGATCTGCAGCCTCAAAATACATTGAAAAGTTGCCAGCCAATTAGAATGTGCCATGTAGGCACCCTTTTGCTATCGCTGACTTTCTCCCCTTCCTATTTTGCCTTTTTCTCCTTGTATATGCAAAAGAACATGCATATACAACTGCTTGCATACAAAGCATAGACCCCAAATTTTATAGAACAAATTGCAAATACCATCGGGTCTGGCTTGTATCTCCTTTTTACATCTATCGCTTTGTATATTGCATATACAAATGCAATATACATACAAGCCACGGACGCCAGCCACTTTATTCGCCAAATTTGACCCTTGAATCAGGTTCATCTTGTATATTGCTCCCTTGTATGTTCTCCATGTAAATCGGCTTGCATATCACATAATATAAATGCAATATACAAGAAAAAACATACATTCAATCAGATTTGAGCCCTTATCAACTAAATTGCATACTTTTTCAGATCTGGCCAATGCATCTTTGGAATGCATGTTCCTTTATATGTGCGAACATACAATCACACTTGCATATGCATCTAATGGGCCCCATCCTTTGTATCTCCATCCTTTGAATATTTTCTTTGTATGTGCCCGATGTACATTGCTTTGCCGATGATGCTTTCCACTGTAGCGAATGTATGTTGGCCCTTTGCATATTTTGCATTGTATAAACCCGATGTACATTCTGCCTTGTACAACTTCCTTGTATGCATCCAATGTATCTTTTACTTGCATGTTTCCCTTTGTATCTAGCCGTTGCATGTCCAAACATACAACAAAAATATACAAGCAACCTCCACATACAAGCAGGGAATATTCCCAGAATCTGCGACAGATTCCTCAATGCATGTACAAACCTGATATGCATTGTGAAATGCATACAACCAATTTTTTACCATTTTTTGAAGGCCGATTGAACATACAAACTGCCCTACATGCCTAAATGTACATTCAAACTTGCATGTATATACAAGAGGCCTTGTATATACAAAGGCACATGCAAAAAACTATTTTTTACACTTTTCAACTGCAAAGGCCGAAAGACTTAGAATTTTTTGGATTTTTTATGAAAGTGCCTGTGAATTTCAAATGCCCAAAACCTGAACTTGCAGCAGGCACCAATAGGTGGAATGGCTTCATTGTACAAGTATGTGTTTTTATTTCCTGTTTTGTTTTCCTGTTCAATGGCACAGAGAATCCAAATGGAGTGTCTTACACAGTAGATCGCCTAGCATCTCCATGCACTAGGGTTTGGTTGAAGAGTAGACAAATCGTAGGGTTGCTGAGCTGCTGAAGTCATTATTGGTGAGACCAAGGCCATCAACAAAATATTTCTCTCTTGGAGAGATAAGGATAGTCTGGCTGAAGAGAGGTTCAAGTCGTTGAATGGAAGTCACAGTCTAAAGATTCATATCAGGATGACAAGGTCATTAGGTAGATAACTTGGCATTAGACCGACAACATTGATCTTACTGATCGAGACATATCAGAGACACAAAAAAGAAGTCACGCCGAAGAGTGGTTGGTCCATCAGTGCATTGGCCTAAGTTTGTAAGTGCTCACCAATGACAAGGGTCACAGTGAAGACAATAGTCATCGGCGTATCGGCAAAGCTAATCCTACCATGGCTGATAGTAATCATCTTGCCAATAACCAAAAGCCAAAGTTGACACTAGAGTGATCGGTGCATCGGCCGGACGGGTATCCAAGTCTCACCAAAAACAAATGTCATCGGTGCATCGGGAGACAAGCTCAAAGTTCTGCCAATAGAAGTAAGTCTCACCGACGATGAAGAGTTGAGCTATCAGCGTAAGGTAGATCAACGATAAGACTTGAGGAAGTCATTCTGACCGATGGTTATCTCACCGATTGAGGTGTATCGGTGGCCTGTAAGGGGAGTCTTGCCGATAGACAACAAAATTTGGTTTTGTCTGTTTGCTCCTCATCATAGTGGATGCTTACAAACCACACTTTTCTAGCATCACTTTTGAGCAAATTCCAAGAGAGCATAACAAGGCTGCAAACTCTATGGCATCTGTGGGGTCACTTATAGACATGCCTGCAAACACACAGAAATGTGAGTTCTTGATTGCGCAATTGTTGATACTAGCCGTCGATGTTCCAACTACTAAAATCATCTACAAATTTGTTGGTCCCAATTCCCCATGGTACCTTTCCCTTTAAGCTATCTTCCACCCAACGTAAAACCTTTATCCATCGATCCTCCCATTACATATCCTGGGTGATACACTATATTGTAGGAGTCTCGATGGTATCCTCTTACGATGTCTTAACGCGGAAGAAGCTGATGCTACCTTACGAGACATACACGAAGGTGTCTGTGGTACACATTCTACCATTCCTAACCTCGCTAAGAAGATACTCCACATAGGGTATTATTGGCCTACTATAGAACAAGATGCTTTATAGTTTTCTAAGAAGTGTCTACAATGCCAGTAGCATGGAGATTTGATTCACGTATTAGCTCTTGAACTACAACTTGTGACTACTCCATGGCCTTTTTCACAATGGGGTCTCGATCTCGTATGACAAATCCACCCATCCTCATCCAATGGCCATAAATTTATCATTACCGCCACTGTGTACTTAACAAAGTGGGTTGAAGCCATTCCCATGACTTATATCACCAGCAAGCAAATAGCCAAATTGATCCTTAACTACCTCATTTGTCAATATGGTATCCAGCAAGCCATTGTCACTAATAATGGGAGACCATTCAAGAATCAAGATGTTTGTGCCTTGTGCACCCAATACAATATCCAACATCACTTTTTAAATCCCTACTATCTGTAAAGTAACGGCCAAGCTGAGGCTTCCACCAAAAACATTCTCAAAATCCTCAAGAAAACTGTCAATGAAGCTGGTTGTGATTAGCACTTGCAAATCAATCCCACCCTTTGGGCCTACCACACTAGTATCAGAACACCAACTGGTGCCACACCCTATGCCTTGGTCTATGGCTCTGAAGCCATCCTACCTATAGAGTTTGAGATCCCATCCCTTAGAGTATCCATGCAGCACCTAAATGATGGAGAGGAGTATCGCACTTCCAAATTAACTGAGCTAGAACTACTAGATGAGAGGCGCCTTGTCACACTTAATCATCTCCATGTCTATCAAAACCTCCTCCAGCACAACTACAACAAGAAGATCAAAGAAAGACAGTTTTAAGTTGGTGATCTTGTCTTAAAAGAAAAGCAGATAAATCAAACAACTCATAAAAAGAAGGGCAAGTTTGAGCCTAATTGGTTAGGACCCTTTGTTATCACAACAGCATATGGATTAGGAGCTTATACTTTAGCTACACCTGATGGCATTCCTCTAGATGAGCCAAACCAAACCAATCAACCATATCAACTATCTTATACAGATTGTCACACGCTCAAAACCAGACCAAGCATCTTATACGAGGTGTTTCATTTATGAAACTAGACACCTACACCCTTGTGTTGATCTAGGGATGTATCATTCCCCACAATGACAACACTATCCTACATCAAAATACAAACTAGAACTACATATCATCTCATCTCAATCTTAAGGTACCTTGATCCCATGGATATGGGTATGTGGGCAGTCTGGATTACGAAGGAAGTTTCCAGTACTCAGGTACATAAGATATCATCATTTCACCTACCCAAGCTCAAACACCTTGACCCACTCATCACTCTACCTAGAACTACATATTTATCATTTTCATCTTTCATCGTAATGTGCCTTGATCCCGTGGATACAAGGTATGTAGGCAGTTTGGAATATGAAGGATGTATCCAGTACTTAGGCACATACGATTCATCATTCTTCACCCATCTCAATCCATTGACATGTCATCTTTCTAGTCTTCCATATTATCAAAATCCATTCACATCAACTTGACTAACTCAAGCAGCAAAGAAACAAACAAACACATCCTTTCAAAGAAAAAGTCCTTAAACAAACCTAAAGCACAAAAACTTACTTATAGAGCCATATGCTATCCTTCATATTGATTGCCAACATTAGCTAAATCAATCTCAACCAAACAACAGATCAACACACTTGTCTTATACAGGATGTTCCATGATCGAAACCAGACTAGGCGTCTTATACGACATGTTTCATTTCTTGAAACTAGACATTATCCTTTCAACAAATCAACACCCTTTAACAAACACATTGTTCCTACAATAAGGCTATTATCTATCCCAACCAATCCAAACTATCCTGAGCAACCTCTTTGGCAAGAGAATATGTTGGCTGTATGTTTACTTTGTAAGTCAGTCAATTGTCTGTTTGGCTTATCTTTTTGTTCCTTTCTCATTACTTATTCAAGACTACCTTGATTTATCCATATCTTGGTATGTTGCAATGCAGTATAGATTGGGGGCATAGTCATTGCTTTTATGTGATGTGTTTGAGGAATGATCTTTAGTATCTTTCTTAGTAGCATATTTATCTTGTGTGAGTGATACAACCTAGCATCTTACATATTAATATTCTTCTTGCATTTATGTATTGAATTTTATTTTATGTTCAAGACTATGGCTCATTCACATGTCCAATAAGGTTACATTATGTCTAAGGCATCTAAGTTCAAACTGCTTGCTTGCAGAGTCAACGTCCATGCACTCGGATATCACAGCACCTTGGTCATTTATACCTTGGTGGCAAACTATCCATGTGCTATATCAAAATAAGGATTGCTCTTTATAAACATTTGTGAAACCATTGCAACAAGCTCATCCATTTAAACCATCCATCTATCCATGTCATCATATAGTTTTTCAAGCAAAGATCGATCTGTTGGTCATGATGTTAGTCATAAACAAGCATAGAATAAAAGTACACATTAACCTTTATTCATCTTGAAAGATACGATGAATTCAGAGAATTCATGATCCCAAGTCTCCAGTGATTAGGTCTTAATCATTTGACGTTACTCAGAGGTTAATGTGAGTTACTGTTTCCATTTTGGGGCCTTATGTGAAAGTTCATCATCATGACAATACTCCTACAGAAATTCTTTACAGAGAAGTCATATTATACAACTATTTGATGAAATGATGAAGAAATACTTCAATCTTTGCATGATATTCTCAATTATGCATGCTCTGTATTCAAATATGCTAAATATTTGTAATTATCTACGAGATGTCCACATATTTGTGTTATTTTCTTAAGATCATCAATTGTTTGCAATTATGAGGATGAAATGCTCTGAAATTTAAAAGAAATTGAAAGAAATGCTTCAAATTAAAGTTGAACCTTTAGCTTTTGAACCACATGTATATTAGATACTGTCATGAAGAGAAGAAAACCAAACCATATTTTCACCAGGACATTCCACAGCTAGATATAGTTGATGCTAACTTTGAAGGGAATTTGTATGAAGACAACACATGTAAGTAGACATGCACTCCAAGGGACGCAGCAACTCACCACATATGTCCAGAATTCATACACTGATTACTCAAGATTTACTATGAATTGTAATCGACACAGTCTTCTCATTCATTAAGCATGCAAAAAATATAAATGTATACAAAAACTTTGAAATGAGCTTTGAATGTTTCAGCAGACAAATTTCAATTAAGTTTCGAATATTAACAATAAGGCATTCCATCACCTTTTATAAAGCAAGGTGAGGAATCCGTTACAAGAAGATCCACGATCTTGATTTATCAATGCATATCTATGGTCACCATTCTCTTTGACTTTGTCAAACCTATCAAAAGTAGCACAAGTTGCCAGCTGGCAACTATCTAGATTACTTACGCTTATATCTCCCTTTATGATGTATCCTCATCATGCTCCTTGTCTGATTCATGTGGATCATCATCATGTGCATCACTTTCTAAACTTTCATTATCATGATGATGATGATGTCGCATATGAGGCTGCATGCTGCTCTGGATCTGTTCATATGACTGCACAATTTTATCTATTTCTCCGCCATCCTAAGTTTTTACTTTGATGATGGCGTGCTTGTGTGCCTCATATTTGTTTCTACTACTATCCAGTTTGTCTTTTCTGTCTTGCAGTGTCCCATTGTAGTTTTCCATCTTGACTTTGATTCTCATTATTTTATCTATGACTTCTTCTATCAAGTGGACAAGTGGATCATCTGCTACTGATTGGAAGTTGTCATGTAAAGCTTTGATGGCAAACTCTTCATCTTGATTTTCTATTTTTCCTTCCACTTTCCCTTCCAATGTTTCCAATATTTCTGCTTCAGCAGCCATTAAATCATGTAACTTCATGTTGATATCTCTTAGTTTATTATTGCATCTTCTGAGTACTCCACATTCAAATTGAATGTCCTTATACCGTATGTCAATCAACAAAGCAATATTACTACTTAATACCTGTTTATTGATAAGCAGCTGAGGATTTATCCTTTTTATTTCTCCCAGGATGCTTAGTACTTTTTCCAATTTGTTAGACCTTTTTCCTGTCTGCATTTGCAATTTGTCTACTTTGGTCTTGGAGTCACTGAGAATGCTCCACCTCTTCAAAGAGGCCTTTACCATTTCTTCAACATCATCCAATGTGGATGACATCCATCTCCTTAGTACAGATGCCTCATGTTTCATGAGGTCTAATTTATTCACTTCCTCTTGAGAAATAGTAGTCAATGGGACTACATGTTCAGTTGAAGTTTCTTTAGTATTAGTTAGCCTTCTTATGTAGGCATGCAACTAAGCAATGTGCTCTTTGTGTTGCTTATTTTTATCTTTCTCTCTTTTCACCTTTTGAATTAAAGAATCAATAATATCTTTGCCTTCTTGACCCTCTTGGTCTTCATTGGCAAAACCCAGATCCACTGTAATAATTTGAAACTCATCTAAGGTAATTTTACCTTTTTCTTTCTCCACAGTAGGTACTGCAATCTGTGCAATCCTTCTCCTAGTTGTTGGATCTCTTTTGATGGCCGAAGTCATTCTGGCCTTCCTCTTAGGCTTTATTATATTTTCAGAAAATAAGGTAGATATGTCAAATTCCTAAATTTCAAATTCTACTTCTATATTTACCTCTTTCTCCAACCATGGAGGTGCCTGATCATGTTTCTTTGCATCATCATGATGTTCACCTTTATCTCCTATTTCTATCAGCAGGTGCGGTGGAGAAGGTAATTTTCTCAATTCTTCTTCATGATGCTCGCTTTGTTGTTGATCCTGTGGCACATCCTCCTGTTGAGGAACTTCTTTCTTTGGAGGAGTATCTTCCTGGGGTGGGGGATCTTGTGTTGTATCTATATGTTGATCATGATGATCATGATCCTTTTCCATCATTACCTCATCTATTTTTGACTCTTCCCCTTGTTGAGGTACATTTTCATCAATGGACATTGTGGCATCCTCCTTTGGCTTTTCTTTTTCTTGTTGCATATCCACCATACTAGATATTGTGGAGTCTGCCTGCAGTGCTGGCATTTGTTCTAAAGACATTATTTGTTCTGCACCTATACTATCAACTTTCTGAGCTTTGGCAGCAGGATCTTCAGATACATCCTTTTCATCAGCCTTCGTTTCATGAACCTCTATTATAGCAGGTTCCGTTGATGCATCTTGTGTGCTTGGTTGGCTTATTTCTGAAGTATGGCTCTCTGGTTCGGCCATCTTTATTTTTTCTGCTGGGTGCCCTTTGTTAGGTGATCCTGATGGATGTTCAGGATTTACATCCTATTTCTCTGCCAGGTCTACCACTATAGGACTTGTCACCTGTGTAATTAATGTATCTAGCCCTATTTCTTGGGCTATCTGCTCTAGGCTCTTTTCTTTCTCAGTTTCCACTTGCTTCAGTTCCTCCAGTATAGTTTGAACTGGTGGAGTCTTGTGAGGGGTTATGCTTGTACCAGCAGCAAGTGTTTCCATCTTTTGTGATGTCACTTCCTGTACAACTTCATTATCAGACAAATTTATTGTCTCGTCTAGCGAGATGTGACATGCATGTGTCTGGGAAGTTTCTTTCATCTACTCTTCTGCAAGTTCAGTTTTGAACTTGACAATGGTAGGAAGAGGAATATTGTGTTGAAGTTCCTTGTGTACTTCACTACCTGCCCCTTGTAACAATGTAGGGGGTTGTCTTATTTCACCTCTCATAGAGGTTCTTTGTTTCTTAGGTGGGGTAGACACCACCACCTGTGGAGACCTCCTCTTCCTTTTAAATAACAAAGGAGCTTCCTCTTCCTCAGGCTCATCCTCCATGAGGATATCCTCTTCACCTGGTTTTCTTGAGGATTGACCCTCTTCTTGGGTCTCAATAATTCCAGCCTCTGCTATCTTTTCTTTCTTGGACTTTCTTTTGCTTGTTCGTGGAGGTGATGCGGATCCTGATCCTGATCCTGATCCTGATGCTACTGCCTCCTCAGCATTGAACACCACCCGTTCAATAATAACCCCTTTGGGTTCATTATCTACCTTCTTCCTCCTTGGGGGTTTTTTGCTCTGTTGTTGTTGTGGAGGGAGCCTATCTCCCTTAGACTTCCTTTTCTCATTCACGAAGTCATCATACTCATCCCCAGGAATATCCTACCCGTTCTTCTTGTTGTCCACCGTAATGGCAACACCTTTCTTCTTCAAAGCCTCTATCTGTTCATCAACCCAAGCTTGGGTTAGCTGCATGGTCCTGGCAATGAAGGGGTCCAATGATATGTCCTCTTGTATGGTGAGGTCAGGTGCAAAGATGGTATCATTATATATTTTCTTTTGCTCATACTCATCTATAATTATCCTGCCATCATCCTTTTTCAATTGTTGAGGGATGGGGATGCAATCAAAGGTTCTGATTTGATTCAATGTTAGACTTTGATACCTTCTTTTCCTTACTTCCGCTTCATCTTCGCAGTCGGCCTGGAAGTCTTCTAGGTGCCTCTGGTGAATAGGCTTTCCTATTATTTTCTGCATCCTGCCATAAGGATCATATGGCCTTATCAGTGGGAAAGGCTACAGATTCATTTTATTCAAGGTGACCATCACCTTCTTTATGTTCTCTAAATCTGGGCACATGTACCAGCCAATGGTGACTGGAAACAAAATTGGTGGTAGCTTCTTTGCATCCTTGTATGTTTTAATCATTGTGGAGCTCTGCCTGATGAACTCCATAAGTACAACTGCATCAGTGGGATACTTGGGCAGCATGAGGGGAGGTCCATCAAAACCCTTAATCCTCATGTAAGAAAATGTGGCAAATTGTATGTACCCGGCTCCATGCCTGTAGATAATTTCTTGAGCTTCCATGCTCAATCTCTTTGTTCTATCCTCCTCCATGGTCCTTACCAGAGGCATAGAGAATGCATCATTGACCAGTTTGTAGTCTTGGAGGTAATTGGCTCTTTGTAGCTGGGGATGATGATCCCAAACATGTACAGCATTTGTACCTATAAGCTTTCCATCTGTAACTAGTGCATCAAATGTGCCTTGGTATGCACATTAATAGACAATATAGGATGTCATATAGAAAGCACAATTTGAACCTCTTAGGTTCATCAATTGCTCATGCAGAGCATCACCTATTAATTGGCCCCACAATGGCTTGATGTCGAAGTATATGCACATCATAATTACACCATACATCCAATCTTTAAAGCTACCAGCATCAGGCTGCCTATGACTCTGCTCAGTAGTGCAATCATGTACTAGTACTCCTCACTAAAATCATATTTGAACAAGTGCATAGGAAGTTTGGCGGCTGCAGGATATGTGCTTTTCTCAGCCCTCGAGTGGTACATGTTCTTCCTGGCTTGTTTTTTGTTATTCTCATATTCTTTCTCTGATTTTTTTAGGTCTACACTCTTGACCTTCTTGCCCAATGACAGTCCAAATGTCCTAGAAAGACCTTTGATGGATAGGTTTGCATATATCCTCCCATGCTTCATTATCTGCCTAGTCTCTAGATTATAATTCTTGGCACACTTGATGACCAGCTACGGAGACTCCATGGAGTATGGGAAACCGGCAGCATTCCACATCCTGGATACGAAAATTGCATCTAGCATAGGACTTATGTTTTTCTCGTCATTCAGCTTAGCTGACCAGGCTTCCAAATTGGTATCCCTCTAATGGGTATCTGTAATGGCACCATATTTGAACAAGACGCCCCTCTGGGATGAGAACATAGGCTTACTAAATTCAACCTCACACTTAGCCAACCTCTTGTCAGCCATAACTACGTGCAATTAACAAAATCTTGTCTTACAATGGGTTCTCACAGGCATGCATATTACATTCATTCAGCATAAGCCCATCATGGGGATGCATAAACTAGAACTTACAACATCATACCTAACTGTTACAGAAACAACATGATGAGGGTTTCATTCACTTACCTGGTTATGCAGATTTCTTTTATACCAGTGACTTCCCAGAAAATGCTCTTGATTCGGCTGATGATCACGCACTTTCAGCTACTCGCAAACTTCACTCATTGTAATATCGCCTGTAGGAGGATATGGAAGTTGTGCTCTATAAAAAGTAATTTCTTCATAAGGTAAATGTAAAAATGGCATTAGATTTACCTTTTAACCATGTAATTAGGGTGAATTTAGGGCAAATCCTGATAGATTAGATTTTATTCATTGATTTTCTGCACGGAAAGTTAGGATTTTGCCAGGTGTTCCATCGGGTTTAATGATTAGCGGGAAATACCAACCACCTCGGTGTGCATTTAATGCTAATGGCGGCAACGGGAGTGGGGTGATATCTAAACGGCACGATGATATTTGAAAATATCGGGCCATGTTTAAATATCAGGTGATGTTCGCGCCATTAGGCTGTGCTTTAAACGTCAGGAGGATATTCAAAAATATTGGGCTGTGTTTTTACATGATGATGATGATGACCGAAGTCATTCTTTTTCTAACTCTTGGGATATTGGGGTGACGTCATCCGGATATTCGTTCATTATATCAGAAAGGCATCATGACGTCATCGTCATGTTATGCAAACATGATCATGTTTAGAAAATATCCTGCCAAGAGGTAAATGTGATGATGATGTCATCGTCATATCGTTTCTTCATTTATCATACTTAAATGACATCATTAGGATATTGGCATAGGGTGATTTTTCACGGTAGGAGAATATTAAGAAATATCTGGTTACATTTGGAAATATGACGCTTGCAAAATATAAGGCTGTTTGACGTGTAAAGGTTACCATCACTTAAAGTTGACGTCTGAATATTTGGACCGCATGACTTATCAGGTGATGGACTAAGATCAGGATGATCTTCGATAACATGACTGAGGTTATAAAATATGATCCTCCTCTTGCGACTATCAGATTTGACAAAAACTTTGATTGTTCCTAACTTTCACATCCTGATGAATATCAGGGTGATGTAAAAGGCAAACCTGCATGGAATTTAATGCTCTTTCTAAATATGAGGTCACAGAAATGTAATACAAACTTTGACAAATTGACCTCCTAATGATGACTTACCTCATCCTGATTCTACATGATGATGCACATGACTTACTTTTACCAAACCGCTAGAAAGCAAACAACACAAGCCAAACCAAAAAGTTGGGTCCTTGTTTTGCTAGGTCAAAATAGGGTGTGTTGTGTAACCACACAACAACTTGCCACCAAAGAAAACAAACAAATTCCAATGATTCAAGTGATGTGATCACATTCATTCATAGTATTCTAATTCTGTCTAAGCATAAGCATCATGATCCTCTGAATGATAAAATTTCATCATGGTAACAATACTAACAAAGGATCACGTGTGTGCAGATGATTAATTATCCTCATCTTGAAAGCAAGTTGAAAACATGAGTAACTGGTGTTAAACTACATAGTTGGAGATCATCCCTCATAGCCGACCTAGATAGAGCCTTGCTACCAGCAGGTTTTCATAGCCCCGGCAAGGTTATCTATACAATCTCCCTAAGTAGAGTCCCACTACCAGCAGGCGTCTATAGCCCCGGTAAGGTTACTTAGATGGCCTAATATTATTGTTTATATTTTTCTTTTTATTTTATATGTATATGTATTTGGTATCATCATGTCAGCTCATTTGTACAAGGTATAGTCACTTGCAGCTTTAGGTTGGAGATTGTATTGGTAGCAAGGGAGTCCCTTTAGATTTTTCACTTAACACCTATACTTGTGTGTTCAACAAACCCAAGGCTATTAGGTGTTTCATTGTGATTGATTCACTTTGACCAAGAAAAGGTACCCTGATGAAAGGATATCACAAACTTGATCATGATTACTTCTCAGGATGAATCATAACGTATATCTAAATTTGATCTCATCACTTGAATCCTAACAATTTAGTTATTTTCTAGGGTGATGAAATGCATCATCCTGACTTACCAAAACAAAACAGGACAAAAAAACACTGTACAAACAACTATACAAATGTACAATATGATACACATAACTGTCATGAAGTCACTTAGGCCTAGAAAAAATGTTTGAGGAATTGTCCATTAACTGGCAATGGGACATCCTCACCTGTCAAGTTCTTAAGCCTATAAGTGTTGTCTCCTAGTATCTCAGCAATTTGAAAGGGACCTATCCATAAGCTATCAAATTTGCCATGGTCACCTTTCTTTTCATGGGCTTTATCCCACATTAGGACTAAATCAGATATCCTGAAAGCTTTAACTCTGGCTCTCTTGTCAAACTAGTGTTTGACAATAGCCTGATGTTTTGCAAATTGGTCAATTGCTTGACTCCTCTTTTCTTCCAGGTGCATCAACTGAAGCAACTTGACTTCTTGCTTATTGTCTATGCCTTGGTATTCTTGGGCAAATTGCAGTGTAGGAATTTTCAAGTTTACAGGGAGGATAGGATCTACTCCATATACTAGTTGGAAAGGCGAGTTTCCTAATGCAGTTTTCATTCTAGTTCTATCTACCCATGAGGCATATTTCAAAAATGAGTTCCATTCCCTAGGGTTCTTCTCTATTAATTTTCTTATGATACTCAACAAATTTTTATTGGTGGATTCTGCTAATCCATTCCCTTGGGGATAATAGTTGGATGAAAACTTGAGTATGATGCCGTGATCAAAAGCCCAACTTGATAACTTGGTGGAAGTGAAAGCAGAACCATTATCACTTACCAAAGCATAAGGAGTTCCATACCTGGTGACAATGTTGGTTTCCAGAAATCTAATAACATCATCTGCAGTACAGGTCTTGCTGCTGACAGCCTCATTCCATCTAGTACAATAGTTAGTAATTGTTAAGACATACCTATGACCTAAGGAGGATGGAGGATTGATTGGTCCTATGAAGTCCATGCCCCATTGTGCAAATGGGCGCTCTTCCATCACTGGTTGCAAGGGTTGCGTAGCATATTTCTCTCTATTGGCGGCAACCTGACATACATGACAGCATTTAACATGATCAGCTGTGTCTTTAAAAATTGTAGGCTAGTAATATCCTACTCTGAGGATTGCATGTGTTGTGGCCAAGGCTGATTCATGTGCCATTCCAAACTTGTCATGTAGTTTTGACAAAACCTTATTTGCTTGTAGTTTTTCTAAGCATCTTAGGTATATTCCTTCATAATTCTTCTTGAATAGGATCCCTCCCTTCATCATGTGTTTTTGAGATCTTATTTTCAAGGCTCTTCTTTGTGAAGCTTGCATTCTTGATGGACACCTCCCAGTGATCAGGATATGCCTGATATCTACATACCACTCTTTATTATCTTTCTCATTGATAACGTACCACTGACTAGTGATGTTTGGGTCAATCTCAGATATCATTTGACTCAGAGCTTGTCCTCTTACCAGTTTCATTGGTGTAATTTCCATGTCATACTCTTGTAATACAGTAATCCATTTGGCTCTTTTTTCACCAGGCTCACTCTGCATCAGCAGCATCTTTACTACTGCATCTGGTACTACGACAATTACTTTGCTTCTCAGTATGTAGTGTCTGAATTTCTTTACTGCTCTGACCAATGCAAGTGCCTGTCTCTCAACATCCACATATCTCAATTTAGCATCCCTGAAAGGACAGCTCATGAAAGCAATTGGTTTCTCTTCTTTCTCTTCATTTCTCTGAGTAAGCACTACTGTAGATGTATGTTCTGAAGCAAATGAATAAATGTAGAAGTCCTTTGTGTAGTCTGGACTGATAAGGACAGGAGCATCAGAAATGGCTTTCTTTATATCTTCAAATTTAGCTTTGGCCTCTGGTGTCCACTCAATTTGTGCATCTTTTTTCAACATGGCATTTAGTGGTCTGACAATCTCAGCAAAGCCGGTGATGAACTTCCTTACAAAGTTTATCTTACCAAAGTAAGATTTATGTTCTTTCTTGCTTCCTGGAAGTTGTAACTTCATAATAGATTCCACCCTATCAGGGTCAATGATAATTCCATCTTCTGTGATTAGGTGGACTAGTAACTTTCCTGTTGTCACCCCAAATATGCACTTCTTGGGGTTCAGTGATATTTCATACTCTTCACATTTCTTCAGCACATTTCTGAGATCAGCTACATGATTTCCCCTTTCTTTGGAGAATACTGTCAAGTCATCCATGTAGATGACTATGCACTTTCCTATTAAGCCTCTGAAGGCTATGTCCATTGCTCGCTGGAATGTAAATGGCATGCGTCTATATGCAAATATCCCCCACTTTGTGGTAAAGGTAGTCTTTAGTCTATCAATCTTGTCAACCATGACCTGATTGTATCCTGAAAAACCATCCAGAAAGGACATCATTTTGGCTCCATTTACAATCTGCAGAACTTCATCTAATGATGGCAATGGATAATTGCCTTTTTCTAAAGCTCAGTTCAGGTTCCTAAAATCTACGCATAACCTAATATCTCCATTCTTCTTTCTGACTGGGACTAGATTAGCAACCTAGGTGGAGTGCCTCACAGGAAAGATTATCCGGGCACTTAACAGACTTCTTGACTTCTTCAAGAATTATTGGCTCAAGCAAAGCATTGACTGGCCTTTGCTTCTATCTGAAAGGTTTAGCATCTGGCTTGAGAGGTATAGTGTGAGTTATGACTGATGTGTCATATGTCTTCAGCTCATCATAAGTCCATGCAATCACATGTATGTAATCTTTGAGGGCCTGAGTTATTCCTTCTAACTCTTCTGGTGTGCAAACTTTACCAATCAGTACATTTCTCTTGTCTTCATTTTGTCCAATATTCACTTGTGAATATTGACCTCCATCTGCCTTGGGCAGATCCTTCTATTTAAGCATATTATCCAAATCAAAGGCTCTCTCTAATTCAATCATACCTTTGGGAATCCTATTGCTAGGCAATTCTAATATTTCATCTTCCTCCCAGACATGATCTTCCATACCATTCTCATCTATGATTTGGGAATCAAATAGATCTCTGTTTGAGATGAAATCCAAAATGTGCTAATCATCATCAAACACCTGGAGGTTGGTCACATTGTCAGGTACTGAAGGTACTGACACCAGTTCTACTAAAAATCTCTTTAGACCTGATATAGATAGTGGCTCCAATGTACTGGCAGCCTGGGCAAGTGCATCTGCCCTATGGTTTTGTTCTCTTGGTACGTGAGTGATATTAAAGGCATCAAAGTCCTCAATCAAGTCCCACACACGATGTCTGTAGTTGGATAGCTTCCTATAGTTACAAGAGTAAATTCCTCTTACTTGCCTCACAACTAGCTCTGAATCTCTGAAGACATGCAGAATCTTTACTTTTTTCTTATGAGCAAACAATATCCTGTGAATCAGAGCCTCATACTCTGTTACATTGTTAGTACAGGGGAACTGTAATCTGTAGGCTGCTAGATAGGATTTTCCTGATGGATCGATGAGGTCAATTCCTACCCCAGTGCCCTGCTTGGACTTGGATCCATCAAACCTTAGGATCCAAGGTTTATCTTCAGCAGGATACTTAGCTGAACCTTCTTTTTTCTTTGCAGCTCTGGCTACTGCTCCGCCTGATATCCACTTTAATTTAGGGATCTCATCATTCTCAAGTTTCTTCTTTCCTTTCATTTGTGAGCCTGATGGCTTTTCTGTTCTCTTTTACATCAGTAGGAGGATGATCTTCTGGATCTACGGCTGTATGCCTTTTCAAAATGTGTAAACATAGTGAACAGGTTGTTTTTGAATAAGGTGCCTCATGCAACCTACACCAACCTTTAATTAAGACCTGGTGGGGAGATCTATGCTGTTGTGTCATCTTCTCTATTTCTTTCACTAGAAATTCTTTGAACTTAGTCAGGTCACTACCTTTGTCTTCATCGGACAATTCATAATCTAGCTCCATAAAATAATCACTCCCAGGGGTGATCTTTTCGTTCTTCTCATCATTTATCTGGTCATAAACTAGAATTTCTTCTATTCTCAGGATATGATCCTCATCATGATCCGTCACCTCTGCTGTTCCTACAGGAGACAAACAAGAATTAGTATCATCATCATCATCACATGTAGAACTTACCTCAGAATATGATGATGATGATTCACTACATGTCTGCTCCAGCATCATCATATCTAAGCATGTTTCACAAGTCCTTTCTAAATGTGCTTCATCGTGTAATCTGCACCATCCATCAATCAAAATATCATTAGCGGGTATATTTAACAATTGACAACGCTTTACCTGGTTAGACAGATGCATCTCAAAGTCTCTAAAGTGATCGATTTCGTTCTCATTCTCAGGATTATTATCAGGTTCTATGACTGGTACATCCTCCCAATGATCATCATCATGATGATGATGAACGTCAAGCATCAGGATCTCTTCTATTTTGACTGTCTGTGGCCTGATGCAATAAACTCCAAGCTCTATGTCTATGTACATGATCTCATTTGTTTTGTTGTACTCAGTGATCATAAGTTTCATTCTAGGCTTAGCATCAATCCTGATCTGGTTAGGTATCCCTTTCCATGGTAACCACATGTGACTGAAATCTGTGGACATATATCCATTAAGCGTTTTGGACCAGTCTCGGCTAAGCAACATCCCATAAGTATCAGGTATGTCAACTACCTGAATGTCGATGTAATACTGGATCCTAGGATCAGATGCTAATTGCATGTGGATATGAGTCAACTCCCCTACTACACTTACTTCTGTTTTGTCTAGTTGAGTAACCTTCTTTAGGGATTTAGCAGGATGTAGTCCTAAAGCATTACATATTGACAAGGGCATAACATTTGTGGAAGCCCCTAAATCCACCAAATAGTTGTGTAGGTTCTTACTAAACATTCTTATGGTGAGGAGGAACGGAGGTGATTCAGTTTTGTCCCTATACAAGGTCATATGAGAGGTTTCTGTAGCTTGGACCGTAGCTGACACTTTAGGCTTGATAGTATTGTCTCTAGCAGCATGATCTTTGCCACTAGATTGACTTGAAAGATTGATATCCTCTTTAGGAGCAAGATCATCTAGTGACTTCATAAATGCCTTTTTGATGGCAGGAGTTTTTAGTAACTCAGATAGGGACAGGCTAATCTTAATTTTCTTCATTTCATCAGCCAGATAATTGACTAACTTGTCAGATTCATGAGGTGCATTTACAACCTTTGATCCTGTGTTCTGAGGTGACAAGTATTGAGCATTTACCTTGGGGAACCCAGGGTTATTGCTAGCTTTAGGATTAGGAGGTGTATTGAAGTTGTTTGGAGGTAGAGATGATGTTAATGGACCAGCAGGTCTGTTGGCATTACTTCTCAAGTTATAATTATGCTTACCAGGATATTGCTGCTGGTATGCATGCACTTCCTCATGTTTTCTTGTAGGCTCATTTTCATCCTCAAAGGGGAATACATAGTATGTTTAAAAGGTTAGGGCAGATTCTTCACATGCCTGGTTATAACTCTGATGAGGTTGATTTGTATAAGTTTCCAGCACAAAGGCTGAGTCATATCCACATGGAACTATGTATATGGAAAAATGGATTAAATCTAAACTAAATAAAACCAAAGAACCCAATAACATAAAGGAAACGAATCTAAGTAAAAGCCATAATTCACAAATCAAAGACAAATGAAAGCTCTTACCAAAACCTGTATTGTTTCCTTTTGGAGATATGTGGATTGCTCAATGTAGTTGCAAAGCCATGGCTGCAACAAGCAAGTATGTGCTCAAAAGATCAATGTCAAAAGATCGTTATAGTGCTCAATCGACGCGTTTTGTATGCTCGAAGCTCTGTTAAGTATGCCTGAGAATACGATCGAAGAGAGAGAGAATGAAGGAGATGAGGGGGGTTTATATAGATTTCAAGGAAAATTGATCAACGGTCCAGATAATTCAGAAGAATCAATGGAGGAGAACAGTTGAGGAACGTGCAACGAATGAGAAGAAGACATGTGTCTTGCTTGCTTTTGCATGAGAGGAGTTATCAAGAATAGAAGAATGAGTTAACTGAAGAGATAAATCAATTAAAAGAATAAAGCAATCAGTTAAGTGATTTAAAACAAGAAGAAGAGATTTGCATGAGAAAAGAAGATATTTTGCTTTATTAAATATAGAAATCTTGAGTTATATTAGAGATAACTCAAATTTAGAAGAAAAAGTAATTTAAATAAATAATTGATTTATTTAAATTTAGAGAATATATTTTGGAAGAAATAATTAAATAATTAGAATTATTTAATTTAGAAGATTCGAAAGCAAATTAAATAAATAAATTTATTTAATTATTGTGCATGATTTTGGAAGAATAATTTTGATTTAATTAAATAATTTAAGAATTATTTAATTGTAGATAAGAGGGAATTTGTTGAATTAATTAAATAATGGGATTTAATTAATATGGATTTGATTTTTGGAAAGAGGATAATGATCAAATTAAATAATTAAAATTATTTAATTGTGGAAGAATATAGAGGAAATTGATTTAATTAATTAAATAAAGAGGATTTATTTAATTAATGTTGAAAGTATGTGATTTAGAAGAATTTGATGATAATTAATTAAATAATTAGATTATTTAATTAACGTTGGAAATGCAGGTGATTAGACATATTATGAAATGCAAGTGATTCGACGACACGGTGATTTTAGGGTGTCTACATTTTGCCCCTCTTTGATGCAATGCAGCATGTAGCGTTGCGTCAAAGAAAATGATTGTTGAAGATGTAATACAATTTTTTGATGCCCCAGTGTATGCCCCCTTAAGCGGAAAGACAGGGAAGTGATAGAGGAAAGGTGTTGACGCTCAACCAGAAGAGGATGCAACCAGGCAGACAGAAAAGCAGAAGAAGGGCTGGGCAAGAAAGACTAAGGGGGGGGACACTATAAATAGGTCCCATGGGGACCACAATCCTCATTTGCACCCTTGGATAATCTAAATTTAGAGAGAAGAGAAATTCCAACCTAGGAGGAGTGAGGTGAGCAGCCAGTGAGGAGAGATGCTGATTCCAGCGCACAGTCATCGGGTGGAGTTGGTGCAGACCTACAGGAGGCCAGCAGGAGCTCCGGCAGCGGTAAGTGATCGAAAAGCCCCTTTTTATTTGTCGTTTAGGGTCACTTAGGGCTAGGTTTAGGTAGGGTCAGCTATGTCAAGCAAAAGCACTTTAGGAAGCCGCAGCACGTTTGGTATAGGATTGCAGCGCTTTTGGCACGCTGTAGCGCGGCTGGTAGTCGCCTGCAGCGCATGTGGTAAAATCGCGTCGCTTTTGGTGTTAGGTGTCTGCACCGCAGCGTAGTTGGGAAATCCCGCAGCGCACCTGGTTAGGCAGTGTAGCGCACTTGGTTAGGCAGTGCAACGCAAGTGGGGGGAAGGGAAAAAAACACGTCGCGTCTGGTATGACAGAGTGGCACAGTTGGTAGGACAGTATGGCGCGGTTGGAAAAGCAAGGCGCATTTGGTTCAAAAATCACAGCGCGGTTGGTTGAATAGTATGGCGCGGTTGGTGGGGAGGGACAGCGCGTTTGTATAAAACAAAGTGCTTTTGGTTTGAATAGAAGAAAAGTTAGGGTGCAAGTAGAAGAGTGAGGCTGCCAAAGAGGAAAGGGCAAGTTGGAGGTTTTAGGGATTGATGGTAGATAGGTTTTGAGGGATTTGGAAAAGAAACTAACAAGTGATTTGTGATGGATGCAGAGGATTTTGCCACCACTGATGTCGCGTGAGCGACATCACGCGATAGCGCACGAGGTGGTTCAACTTACATGGGAGGAGGATGCATTCCTGGAGCATGCGGGACTGTGCCACGTGGCACACTTGACGCACATTAGGGTGAATCTTGCCCTAGTGACAGCAGTTGTGGAGAGGTATCACAGCGAGACCTTGTCATTCCACTTTCTGACAGGGGAGGCGACAGTGACATTGGAGGATGTATACCGCATCCTGAGGATCCGAATAGATGGAGAGATTGTTGACTTCGACCCAGCACGGGGCGAGGCAGGCTTGGAGGAGGTCTTCTGCACAGACGACCTGTGGATCGAGGACAGGGAGATCAGATGGGCAGACATCCCGCGACTCTGTGATAGGATCAGATGGATTGTTGCTTCGTTGATTGGCGGCTTCCTATGCCTGGACAGGAGATCGAGAGGACTATCAGTTGGCTGGGGGATAGTTCTATCAGGGATGTTCACCCACGGTAGACAGTATGCGTGGGGACCCTACGTGTTAGGCCAGCTATACCATGATATGCACCATTGTGTGTACAGGAGAGGCAGGAGCCTCTCAGCAGGTGTGACTCTGTTATAGGTGTGGGCATGGGAGCACATTCCAGTCATCCGACACATGGCGCAGCGCCACCAAGACAGGGGTGAGCCATACGCATTTTTGTACGACGGGGTGATGACACACCAGAGGATGGGGTCCGTGAGCTACTGGCGGTGACAGATAGATGAGATGGACATCTTTATATGGAGGCCCTAGTTACTGTGCGACGAGTGAGCTGATGAGCATGAGCAGCTCATGTACTGTAGACAGGCTCACTATCTGTTCGGTAGACGAATAGATGTGATAGAGAGATACCTACCCGAGTGAGTTCTCAGGTAGTTTGGATTACCGCAGGGGTTACCAGTGGGGGAGGCCACTCATGCCAGGACACGGAGGGAGGTAGGGGACTGGGATGCCAAGATCCCATTGGCGACAGCACTGACAGAGGTGCGGGGACTTATCCCCGTGAGATGGGATTGGGATTCTGGGCTTGCAGACCCAGGGACACTGCCAAAGTACGATCAGTACTGGCAGACACATAGGCCTATGAGACTGACTACACCAGGTGTAGCTGGGGCAGTGGGAGAGGTGTTAGTGCTTAGAGGAGAGGCTAGGATGAGGCAGCAGGCTAGGGCAGCTAGGCAACAAGCAGCGGGCCAGCAGGCAGGTGGAGAGGGCAGCGGCCAGCAGGCCGATGTGGAGATGGCAGAGGTAATGGGCCCGGTCGTAGAGACTGACCTACAGAGAGCGGAGAGACTGCTGCAGGAGGAGATAGCCCAGAGGACTCGCTTAGAGCTCCGGATGGCTCAGCTGAGGAGAGACAGGGATGCAGCGCGGGCCGATGCGAGGCAGGCAGAGGCCACCACCCAGGTACAGACACAGGCAGCCATAGCAGCACAGACAGCCCTAGCACAGGTGCAGGCGCAGCTATAGGCACAGGTGCAGGCATATAGACAGCTGCAGGCCTAGATATAGGCACAGGCACAGGCACAGGTACAGGTGCAGCTGCCAGCCGCACCAGCAGCAGATGCAGATGAGCTAACGCAGGCTAGGAGAGAGAGAGAGACGCAGAGGTGCAGCTACGTTTGACAGCAGAGGCCACACTATTCAGAGTGAGGCAGGAGAGAGAGGAGGCACGCCATGCGCTGGGTGCCGATCAGAGGACTTTGTACAGCGAGCTCATCCGAGTGCAGGGTGAGCTAGTATCAGCTGGCAGAGAGGCAGAGTATTACAGGGGCCTATATGTGGGTGACGTGCCGGCAGCTCAGCAGGCACCGAGCTATAGAGACAGGAGCAGGTCGGGGGCCTCAGGATCCCGGAGGACAGAGCAGTCAGCGTCCTCAGTTAGAGGGCCACTTTTGCCGCCAGGGGGAGGAGGAGGACCATCAGGGGGACCTCCACCGAGCACAGGGGGAGGCCAGGGGCCACAACAGGAGGGCAGCTCCACCCACTAGGGCACATTCATTTGTATTGTATCATATTGTATCATTTTGGACAGATGCCTGCGTGCATTCTGATGTATATTTGGAGGGATCTTGATAGCCTTGATGTACTATATTGGTGTATATTTGGATGTATACCCCTTTGTATTATTGATGTAGACACAGAGACTTTGTATTATGACGGCCGTTACATGATATATATATATATGATGATCTGTTCGACTCACAGTTGTTCATGCTTTTGTGTATGCATTCTTTGATGTCATGGATGTGATGATATGTATGTATGATTATGGATTCATGTGATGACATATGTGGCTGATATGATACTTATAGATGTATGATGATAAAGATATATGATGATATAGATGTGATGACTAGTGATATCTGACATGTGGGTTTTGCAGATATGCACCAGAGAGGAGAACAGGGGGAGATGGAGACAGAGATTGTTGATAGATTACTGTAATGAAAGCGATATAAAGGATGTGGAAATGGATGAATGAGCTTGTTGCAATGGCTTCGCATTTGTATATAAAGAGCAATCCTTAGTTTGATATAGCCCATGGATAGTTCGCCACCAAGGTATAAAAGACCAAGATGCCGTAATATCCGAGTGCGTGGACGTTAACTCTGCAAACAAACGGTTTGAACTTAGATCCCTTAGACATAATATAACCTTGTAGGTACATGTGAATAAGCCATAGTCTTGAACATAAAATAAACTTCAATACATGTAAATGCAAGAAGAAATATTAATATGTAAGATGCTAGGGCATAACACACACAAGATAAATAGAATGCTAAAAAAAGATACTAGAGATCATTCCTCAAACACGGCACACAGAAAGCAATGACTATGCCCCCAATCCGTACTGCATCGCAACATACCAAGATTATAGATAAATCAAGGTAGTCTTGAATAGGTATGGGAATAGGGAACAAAAGATAAACCATAACACAAATTGACTGACTTACAAAGTAAACATACAGCCAACATTTTCTCTTGCCAAAGAGGTTGCTCAGGATAGATTGGATAGGAAAGATAACAGCCTTATCGTAGGAACTCTGTGTCCGTTAAAGGGTGCTATCTACCTAAAAAGACAATATCTCGCTACAGGAAATGCCACATGTCGTAGGAGACGCGTGTGTTGGTCTTGACAATGGAACACTTCGCAGAAGACAAGCTTGTGGATCTAGGGCTTGGTTAAGCGGTACTTAGCTGATGTTGGCAATCGGTATGCAGGACAGTAGATGACTCTGGAAGTAGGCCTCTTTGCTTCAAGTTTGTTAAGGACTTTTGCTTTGAAAGGATGCGCTAGCTTGCTGCTTGAGTTAGTCAAGTCGAGGCGAATGGATTTTGAAAAATGGAAGACTAGAAAGGTGACAGTGCTAATGGATTGAAACAGGTGGAGAATGATGGATCGTGTGTGCCTGAGTACTGGATACATCCTTCGTATTCCAGACTGCCTACATACCCTGTATCCACGGGATCAAGGCACACTTACGATGGAAGATGAACGTGATAAATATGTAGTTCTGGATAGAGTGATGAATGGGTCAAGGTGAAAGGAGGGGATCTTATGTACCTGAGTACTGGATACTTCCTTTGTATTCCAGACTGCCTACATACCCATATCCATGGGATCAAGGTACCTTAAGACTGAAATGAGATCATGTAGTTCTGGTTAGTGTGATGATGTGGGAAAAGAGCGGAGAAGAGGTGATCTTATGTACCTGAGTACTGGAAACGTCCTTCGTATTCTAGACTGCCTACATACCCATATCCATCAGATCAAGGTACCTTAAGATTGAAAAGATGATATGTAGTTCTGGTGGCGTGATGATGTAGAAAAAGAGTGTTGAAAAGATAACAGCCTTATCGTAGGAACACTGTGTCCGTTAAAGGGTGTTACCTGTGGAAATGAGAAAAGATCGAAGTATGCGTTGTGAACCACGAACAAGGAACCAATCCTAGACCAAAGCTAAGGAAAGAGTTGCCCCCATTCTGGTAGAGGAAACTGTAGGGGTGACCGCCAAAGAAGACACAGAAAGACTTGACCTAGGACAAGACAGTGTTAACTGTAGACATAGATCAAGACATGGGATGACGATGAGGGACACTGACAAATTTCCAAGCTATACTAGGTAGGGAGATGGAAATGCAAACAAAGTCAATGGTTTTATTATGGATGGATGGATGAGGCGCGTTGCGAACTGGACAAGGAGCGGACAGGACTCGATAGACGATGGATGCTAACTCTACGCATAGCGCCTATTTGCCAGGTTTTCACTATGGTACTTATCCAAGGCACCTGTTTGCCAGGTTTTCACCAGAGGACGGATTTTTTTGGATTTTTTGTTTTTTGGATTTTTTTGTTGTTTTTTTTGCTTTTTTTATTTTTTGGGATTTTTTTTTTTTTTGGAATACTCTGAGGATCAGGCATAGAACTTCTTGAGATGGACACTGTTAAGTGGCTCATCCAGAGGAATGCCGTCAGGTGTAGCTAAAGTATAAGCTCCTGATCCATATGCTGCTGTCACAATGAAGGGACCTAACCAGTTAGGCTCAAACTTGCCCTTCTTCTCTCGATCTACTTGATTTCTCTGATTCTCCTTAAGTACAAGATCACCAACTTGAAACCGTCTTTCTTTGATCTTTTTGTTGTAATTACGCCGAAGGCGGTTTTGATAGACATGGAGATGATTAAGCGCGGAAAGGCACCTCTCATCTAGTAGTTCAAGCTCAGCTAATCTGGAAGTACGATACTCATCGCCGCCGATCAGGTCCTGCATGGATACTCTGAGTGATGGGATCTCGACCTCTATAGGTAGGATGGCTTCAGAGCCAAAGACCAAGGCATATGGTGTGGCACCAGTGGGTGTTCTGATACTAGTGCGGTAGGCCCATAGGGCGGGATTGAGTTGTAAGTGCCAATCACGACCCGCTTCATTGACCGTTTTCTTTAGGATCTTGAGAATGGTTTTATTGGAAGCCTGAGCTTGGCCGTTACTCTGTGGATAGTAGGGAGTTGAAAAGTGATGTTGGATATTGTATTGTATGCACAAGGCACGGACATCTTGGTTCTTGAATGGTCTCCCATTATCAGTGACAATGGCTTGGGGAATACCATACCGGTATATGAGGTAGTTTAGAATAAACTTGGCTATTTGCTTACCGGTGATATAGGTCATAGGAATGGCTTCCACCCACTTCATGAAATACTTAGTAGCGGTATTGATAAACTTGTGGCCATTGGAGGAGGAAGGGTGGATTTGTCCTACGAGGTCGAGACCCCATTGAGAAAAAGGCCATGGAGTAGTCACAGGTTGTAACTCATGAGCTGGTGCGTGAATCAGATCTCCATGCTGCTGACATTGTAGACACTTCTTAGCAAACTGTGTAGCATCTTGCTCTATTGTAGGCTAGTAATAACCTGTTCTGAGTATCTTCTTAGTAAGATTAGGACCGGTAGAATGTGCACCACAGACACCTTCGTGTATGTCTCGTAAGGTAGCTTCGGCTTCTTCCGCGTTAAGACATCGTAAGAGGATACCATCGAGACTCCGGCGATATAGTGTATCACCCAGAATGATGTAACGAGAGGATCAACAGATAAATGTTTTGCATTGGGTGGATGATAGGTCAGGAGGAAAGGTATTGTTCTTGAGGTATTCATAGATATCTTCATACCAAGGGGAATTGGGACCAACAAGTTCGCAGATGATTTCAGTAACAGGAACATCGACGGCTGGTATCAACAATTGCTCGATCAAGAATTCACACTTCTGTGTATTTGCAGGCATATCAATCAGTGACCCTACAGAAGCCATAGAATCTGCAGCTTTATTATGCTCTCTTGGAATTTGCTCAAATGTGATGGTAGAAAAATATGGTTTGTAGGCATCCACTAGTTGCTTGTAGGGAACCAACTTTTCATCCTTTGTTTGGTATTCATCTGTGACTTGGCGAATGACTAGCTGTGAGTCTCCATATACTTGTAATTCTGTAATATCCCATTGAACTACTGTATTGAGACCTATAAGGAGTGCTTCATACTCGGCTATGTTGTTGGTGCAAGGGAATGCGAGCCGATATGACTTTGGAATGTAGTCATCCTGAGGTGTAACAAATAAGATGCCAGCTCCTGATCCATGCTGTGTGTAAGAACCATCAAAGTACAACTTCCACATTATGGAGGTAGCCAGAGTGAAGAGATTCTCGTTAGGAAAGTCTGCTACCATAGGATGTGTATCTTTCATAGGTGCATCTTCTAGTTGATCTGTGAGGGCTTGTCCTTTGATTGCCTTACGATCTATGTACTCAATGTCGAACTCACTAAGGATCATAACCCATTTAGCTAGTCTGCCTGTGAGAGCTGCTTTTGCTAGTAGATACTTTAGGGGATCAATTTTAGCTATCAGATTTGTGTGTTGGTTCAGCATGTAATGCCGCAATTTTTGGGAGGCGAACACTACTACTAAACAAGCCCTTTCCATTGGTGAGTAATTGAGCTTGTATCCCACCAAGGTTCTACTGATGTAATAAATTGCATGCTCTTTTCCTGTTTCATCATTTTGTGCTAGCAGGGCCCCTAAGGCCGAGTTTGTAGTGGAGATGTATAAGATCAAAGGTTTGTCCGCAACTGGTGGAACCAATATAGGAGGTGTAGCTAGATACTCTCTAAGTTGATCAAATGTTGCTTGACACTTATTGTCCCATCGAAATGAGACGTCCTTTCGGAGCAAGTGTTGAAAGGGTTGACATTTATCTGCTAGCTATGAGATAAAACACCTGATGGACTGCAACCTTCCCTGAAGGCTCCTTAATGCTTTTAGGTTCTTTGGTGGAGGCATCTCCACTATAGCCTTTACTTTTGCTGGATGCACTTCAATGCCTCTACGAGATACAATGTATCCCAACAGCTTTCCTGATGTTACACCGAATACACACTTCTTTGGATTGAGTCTTACTTGGTATTTTTCCAGCCTGTCAAAGATCTATCCTAAGACCTGTATGTGATCTGCCCTAGAAGATTTAGCCAATATATCATCAACATAGTCTTCCATGATGTGATGAAAGAGGTCATGAAATATCACTGTCATTGCTCTTTGATAGGTTGCTCCTGCATTCTTCAGACCAAACGGCATGACACACCAACAATAATTGCCCCAAGGACAAGTAAAGGTTGTTTTATGTTGGTCTTCTTCTACTATCCTTATCTGATTATAACCCGAGAATCCATCCATGAGAGAAATCATCTCGTGACTTGCTGTCAAGTCCACTATAATGTCAATGTTTGGTAGTGGAAAGTCGTCTTTAGGACATGCTTTATTGAGATCTCTGAAATCATTACACATGCGGATGCACCCATTAGGTTTAGACACAGGTACAATGTTTGAGACCCAATCTGAATAGTCAATAGGTCGTATGAACTTTGCGTCTAATAGCTTTTGTACTTCCACCTTCACCAAGAGAGCTATCTGTGGGTGCATTTTTCTCAATTTCTGCTTGACTGGTTTCACCTTGGGATCAACAGTGAGATAATGAACTACCAGCTTAGGGTCTAGCCCTAGCATATCTACATAGGTCCATGCAAAGTTGATGGTTCGTTGCAAGAAGAAGAATCTTCCACTAGGAGAGCTGATTTCTTCTAGTACTTAGATGGTAAGGGAAGGTCAAATCCTCCATCCTCAGGTGCCACAGTTGGGTTTTCACCTTTGGATATGTCCTTTATTTTTACTATTTTATGATCAGGAGGTGCCACAGTGTGGTTTTCACCTAGAGATCTTTCTTTATTTGCACTTTTGCGACTAGAGGATTTGGCATTCTCACCAAAATAAGCCATGGGCTCTAGTTCCATTACAAAACCTACCTTGTGATCGCCAAGAGGGATACCGTCCCGAAGTCCCATGAACTCAGCTAGAGCTTCGTCATTCTGAAATACATCTATAACGGGGGCCCCTTGTTGGTCCCAATCGATAAGTTCAGGGTAGACAAGTGTGACATTCTGGGTGCTAGTGGTGGAAGTTAAGGATACGGAGGATAGTGTAAAAATGGAGGATTTAGTGAATAGATTAGTCATGTGGAGGGAGGAGTCATCGGTGATATCCTTTGCAGATGTCGTATCAGCGGGAAAAGTGTCAGCTACCTCGTCGAGGATATACTCGATGTCCGAGGCGCGTGGTACCTTCTTACCAAATCCTAATCCTTTCTTGTCTAGCTTTTTTGTTACCACAATGGGCTCCATAGTGCCTTGATTTTGTTTCCCAAGGCCACCTTTGCCTTTATAACCCATGTTTTTCACTATCCTTAAGCCATTGCCATATTGCTTGACTGGTATCGTGATTGGTTCTTTCTCCTTGTAGAGCCAAGAAGAGATGTCCTCAATAGTTTCCTCTTCCAATAACCGTCCATGTTGGAATTGGGTTAGGAATGTTGGGGGAGGAATAGTTGCTTTTTTGGTAACTTTGGCAATGGGTGGCTGGCCGTAAGATTTTGGAGATAAAGGCATCCACCCTACACAACAAGATTCTGAGATATCATAAGTGCCAAAGCCTGTATCTCGGACACGAGCTGTGATTTTGGGGAGGGGTGTAGGTTCACTTGTAGAGGCTTGCGTGAGAGTTTTAGGGTCAACATAGAGAGGGGATTCGAGGGCTTTGTCATTTTTAGGCACTTGGTTGCAATTCTTATAGCTTCCTTGCAAGACACGGCAGAATTCAAAAGGATTAAGATCTCCTGGGATGGTGATCTCCGTACCATTGTATGGGAACTTGAGGGACTGATGGTACATGGAGGGAACAGCTTTCATTGCATGGATCCATGGGTGGCCTAGGATAATGTTGTAAGGCAGCTCAATATCAAGAACTTGACACCTAGTTTCAAGCATGACTGGGCCCAGTTGTATAGGCAAGTGAATAACACCTTCTGAACGGCGTTCTGCATCATCATACCCCTTGATTGTAATACTATGATCAGTGTTGACGTGATCCTCAGAGTATCCCAATTGCTTTAGTAATTTTAAAGAATAGATGTTGAGACCAGCACCACCATCTATGAGTATACGTTTGATTTTGCGCTTATGGATGAGAACTTCAATATGCAGGGCATCATTGTGACAAGGATCATGGGAGGGGAGGTCTTTCTTAGAGAAGACCACATTGTAAGGTGAAGCAATATTACCCACTATAGCTTGGAAATCTGTGACTGCTATGTTGTTAGGAATGGATGACTCTTGGAGGGCTTTTTCTAGCACCACTCTATGTGCAGGTGATGACCGTAGAAGGTCCAAAATAGAGATCTGTGCTGGTGTTCTCCCTAGATGTTCGACAAGATTATAATCAGACTGAACCGGAAGCCTAGGTGTAGGTGCACGGATGGTGACATGACCTTGATGAGTAGTAACAGCACAATCCGTAGATTTGCCTTTGATGGTGAGGGTAGACACTCGACTCTCTTCAAAATGACCTACAATGGAATCGAAAGACGTGGAAGCGTGATTGATACCTTTACCCCTATCCTGAGGAGGCGGTGGACCATGATGAGGGAATGGTTCCTTGTACATATCGAGATCCTTGTTCGTGTGTTGCGCTGGTGATTCATTCTCAAAAGTGATTTGATTACCGTCGATGAGGTTTTGGATGAGGTGCTTAAGCTTCATGCAAGACGCAGTGCGATGATCTTTGCTCCTATGGAACTCACAATACTCATTGTCTCTGTAACGTGCAGTTTTGTAGACAGGTTCTCCATACGGGGGAGCATCAGGTAAGGTGATGAGCCCTTTTTGCAAAGCTTGCTGTAAGACCGATTCGATGGGTACTCCCAAGGGAGTAAATTGACGTCGCAGAGGGTAATCTTGTTGGGGCCGCTCTTGTTGTAGTTGCTGTTGGTTGGGATAAGGCTGTCGTTGTTACTGCTATTGTTGGGGTGGAGCTTGACTTGGTTTGGAGAGTTGCAGCGGTGTTTGCAACATTTGGACATGCTTAGTATCGACCACCCCATCGTTGACCACGTTCTTGTTCTTGTTCCAATATTTGGGCTTATCGTTCGACTGTTGATGAGAAGTACTATCTTTCGTCTCCTTAAAGATTTTGACCACACCCTTAGCAATGAGGGCCTTCTCAATGTTGATACCCTTGTATGTGATTTCATCGAAGGTTGTAGCACTAAGAATTTGCAAATGGAAACCTAACTCTTGGTTGAGGTTCTGCACAAATATGCTAACAAGCTGTTTCTCCAGAATCTTGAAAGGGAATTTACTAGCCATTTGTCTCCATCATTGAAGGAAAGAAATGAAAGTTTCTCCATTCTTCTGTTTATTGTTGCATAAGTCTGTCATGGAAATCTCATGCTCAGTGTTGTAAGAAAAATGGGTGGCAAACTTCTTAGCTAGCTCGTTGAAAGACTTGATACCCGTAGGTAAATGCGAGAACCATTCTATTGCTTGACCTCCAAGACTGCGAGGAAAGAGATGCATAAGATATGTGTCGTTGTGAGAGACCTCGAAGCAAGCAAGATAGAATTCCCGAAGATGGTCTTTAGGGTCACCTTTCCCTTTGTACTTATCGAACTTGGGAATAGTGAAATTTTGAGGAAAAGGGATCATTGGTAACGACCGATCAAAAGGATAAGGACACACTTCCTCTAAAGAGAAGGTCTTTTTGGTGTGGCCAAATGTAAGATCAGATAGCTGTTGTTGCACCTCCGCAATCTTTAGTTCCATAGTCGTGGGAGGGGTTGGTAACATCTCCTGTTGTCCAAAAAGCGATTGGTGTTGCCCATATGGAGGATTATAGTGTAAGCCATGCGTACTGGTATTATAAGGGTCGTAAGATTGATTGGGATTGTATGGATTGTACGATTGGTTCAGATTGGGTTGGAATTGGAGGCCTTGATTAGGCAGAGGTGGAGGTGGCGCTAGGTAAGAATGTTGGCTTTGCGATGGTTGAAGAAACGTATTGGGGGGAGGAAAGCTAAAGTGCATTTGATTAGGTTGTGATGGTGGCACATAGCTTTGGGAAACCTGATGTTGGGAATGTTGAGAGTGGCTAGGCAATGTATGAAAGAAGTTGAACGAGGATGAATGTTGTGGAGGAGGAACATAGGTAGAAGTGATTTGCGACGGTTGGGGTTGATTGAAGATGAGAGTAGAAGAATGTTGTGGTGGAGGAACATAGGTAGAAGTGATTTGCGACGGTTGAGGTTGCTTGAGGATGAGAGTAGAAGAATGTTGTGGTTGGGGCTGCGTGGCTCCAATTGGTTGAGAGACATGCAGGTGTGATGATATAGGAGGTGGCATATGTTGAGACCCTTGTTGCATGGCTACATAAGTGTTCCCTGGATTGTAATTGGGTGGGAAACCTATGCGTGATGGGGTAACCAAGATTCCGCTTGCACTTGGGGTGGACACTTTAGGAGGTGGTTGCACATTCGATCGAGCTAAGGTGGCTTGCTTAGCTAACTCTACTTGACGTTGGAGAGTTTCTTGTTGGTTTTGATAGATCTCCATAGAAGTCAAAAGTGGTGATATGGGCCTCTCCTCTGTTGGATTTTGAAAAAGAGGATTCCTATATTGCGAGCCTTGAGTAGGTAAGGGCGTAGTCACCGTGGACATGGTTTGCACCGCTTGTATGGTTTATTGGGTGTTGGTGCTCTCCTTGAGAGTGGACACATCAAAATCTTGAGGTAACTTGGCGCCTTGCTTTGTAAGCAAGCGAAAGAAATGATCTTGGTTCTCACTAAGGATTTTATCAAAGGCAGCTATAGCTCTAGGATCTTGTATAAATTCATCAAGATCTTGCCCATCTTCTTGAGAGGATTGACCTATTTCAAAGTGTCGCTCTTCTTGAGATGGGGTTTGATCTACGATATAACCTTGTGGGACAAAATCCGGAGGCAAGCCTGTGGTATACTGAGGTGCATTTAGCAAAGGGGTTCTCTCCTCATGAGGATTGCTTGGTTCATCTATGTGCGACATGTTTGGAGAGCTGATTGGTTTTGTCGTGGGTGTACTAGGAGTCACCTTGGGAGTAATGTTGAGACGACCTGATTGTGGTGTGCGAGGGGGTGACTTGTGCTTCTTAGGGACAACTTGCCTAGATTTCATGGTTTGCTGGAGTCTAGTGGTGACCATGGGAGACACTTAGGCACAATGTAATGCTAGGAATCTGTGAGATGCTTTAAAGAAATGGACAAACTCTGATGCACAAAGTACTGGACCAAAGGCGCTATACTGTTTGACCAGAGGTGCAGAACTGTGCAACCAAAAGCGTGCTACTGTGGGCCAGAGGTGACGGACTGAGCTACCAATAGCGAGTTACTGCTATGCCAAAGGCGAGCTACAGTGACCAAAAGCGAGCTACTATTATACCAAGGGCGCTGAAGTAGAGTTTTGCCAGAGGCGGGTTACTGCTGTACCAAAGGTGATCTACTGTATTACCAAAGGTGAGCTGCTGTAATACCAGGGGCGCTGAAGTAGTGTCTGATGTTTTTCAAAGGCAAGATTTTTCTGTTTCTGATTGGATTGGTTTGGCAAGAGAAAACACAGCAAACAAGTGGTCAAAAAAGGCACAAGGACTGACACAACAGATAGTGTATGTTCAAGGCTCCAAACAAGCCCAATGTTTCCACAGGTCTAATACAGTTGCAATCAATAACAAGCACTTTTTATCCCTAGAGACAAGGTTTCATTGCAGTAGATCAGCTCACAGCTTAATACTCCGTCGATAAAAATATCATTCCATAAAGGTGTCGGATATTTAGTATCTTTGCGAGAGACGATAGGTAGGGATATCTCACCCTCCCCTTGGAAAGCTCAAGTAGGTCACAAGAGCTTTATGTCCAAGGGAATACTATCTCTTCTCAAGGGAGCCAATGGTGAGTATCTTAAGAGTTTAAATCGATTTCCCTTGCACTGATGATTACCGCAATGTTCGGAGGTAGGTCGGGTAGTCTCTATCTAAATTAGTTCTTAGTGACTTTAAGGGACCAACACCTTACGAGCAATGCGACAAGCTACTAAAAGCTTTAACCAATCCTACTAAGAGTTTCAAACACTTCGCTCAATGTGAAAATCATTTCCACAAAGAGCTAGTACACCTCTTTTCAGTTTGGCACCACAAGGTAAGGCTGACGTCGGTTAGGACTTGGCTTTCGCCTTATCCCTCTTATATAGCAGTTCAAAGGAAAACTCCGCTTAGGGTCGTCCCTTTTGGATGAATCGCAATCCAAAAGCAGGCCCTTCTAAAGGAAGTACAAAAAAAGTAAAAGCAAGCACGTCAAACAAAGGTTCAATTGTCCCGTTATAAGAAAAATAAGGTGCAACTAAGCTATGCACACACACAATTGTAGCTATAAATTGTCCCTTATGAAATGAAGTGTTTGGCATTCATGTCCATTGTCCTTTAGAAAATTGAGGTGTTTGTTCATACATGTCCATTGTCCCTTAAGAAATGCAGTATATTCCTAAGACTTAGATTGTAAGAAAAGATTTGTTCAATTATCCTTTTAAGCATGCAATGTGTTTCTAAGACGTAGTAAGATAAATCAAAAGAGGTCTTCAATGCTCATCCTACATGAACATATTAAGAAAACACCTATTGGCTCTATGTGAGTAATAAGAAACTGCAACAAGTGAGTTAGTTCCACCAAAAATTTCACAAGTTAGCAAAAAACAAATCAACTTTAACCAGAAGCGCTGCACAATTTTACCAGCAGCGACGTCCTGTATTCCGAGAGCGCTATATTGCAAAATCGAAGCGCTGTATAATATTACCAGAGGCACAGCAAAATAAATGGAAGCGCTTCACTGTGTTTTCGAAGGCGCTGTGATGTAGACCAGAAGCACACTATAATAATACCAGAAGCGCTGAATAATAGCCGAAAGCGTGACACTGTGTTACCAAAGGCGTGAGATGATATAACCAGAAGCGCCGCGCTGTCTCAGATCACAAAGAGTGAAACTTTTTCAAAATAATCAGATCTAAAGTAAAATTCCATGATTGATTGCCTGTTCTGAGAAATGATAGCTGAGAGATTTGTGTTCTGCAATCGTTAAAGAACTCAAAAAGCTGTAACAACACCAAGGATTAACACAAAAGGTCGAAGGTACTCCTAAATAAATCAGCTTAGGATGTCCAACAAGAAAAACTAGTTTGTCTGACAAAATACAACAGCTTGTCATACAAAGCAATAAGATAGATGGTGTAAAAATCCTGTAAAACAGTGAACAAGGTCAGAAACCTAATCTAGTTCAAAAGCACTGTAGAATATTGCCTAAAGCGCTGTTCTGTGATGCCAGAAGCGCTGTTCTGCACAGCCAGAAGCGCTGCAGAACCTCAAAAGTGCCGCACTGTGTCTGCAAAAGCGCTCAACGATCCTGCCAAAAGCGTTGTGGGGTGTCGTGTGCGCTGTTCCGTACTGTAACTTCAAAAAAATAAATTTCTCAAAGAAACAAAGGGATTAGTGGGTCCCACCGGGCGTGCCAGAATGTGTATATGGAAAAATGGATTAAATATAAACTAAATAAAACCAAAGAACCCAATAACATAAAGGAAACGAATCTAAGTAAAAGCCATAATTCACAAATCAAAGACAAATGAAAGCTCTTACCAAAACCTGTATTGTTCCCTTTTGGAGATATGTGGATTGCTTAATGTAGTTGCAAAGCCATGGCTGCAACAAGCAAGTATGTGCTCAAGAGATCAATGTCAAAAGATCGTTATAGTGCTCAATCGACGCGTTTTGTATGCTCGAAGCTCTATTAAGTATGCCTGAGAATACGATCGAAGAGAGAGAGAATGAAGGAGATGAGGGGGGTTTATATAGATTTCAAGGAAAATTGATCAATGGTCCAGATAATTCAGAAGAATCAATGGAGGAGAATAGTTGAGGAACGTGCAACGAATGAGAAGAAGACATGTGTCTTGCTTGCTTTTGCATGAGAGGAGTTATCAAGAATAGAAGAATGAGTTAACTGAAGAGATAAATCAATTAAAAGAATAAAGCAATCAGTTAAGTGATTTAAAACAAGAAGAAGAGATTTGCATGAGAAAAGAAGATATTTTGCTTTATTAAATATAGAAATCTTGAGTTATATTAGAGATAACTCAAATTTAGAAGAAAAAGTAATTTAAATAAATAATTGATTTATTTAAATTTAGAGAAGATATTTTGGAAGAAATAATTAAATAATTAGAATTATTTAATTTAGAAGATTCGAAAGCAAATTAAATAAATAAATTTATTTAATTATTGTGCATGATTTTGGAAGAATAATTTTGATTTAATTAAATAATTTAAGAATTATTTAATTGTAGATAAGAGGGAATTTGTTGAATTAATTAAATAATGGGATTTAATTAATGTGGATTTGATTTTTGGAAAGAGGATAATGATCAAATTAAATAATTAAAATTATTTAATTGTGGAAGAATATAGAGGAAATTGATTTAATTAATTAAATAAAGAGGATTTATTTAATTAATGTTGAAAGTATGTGATTTAGAAGAATTTGATGATAATTAATTAAATAATTAGATTATTTAATTAACGTTGGAAATGCAGGTGATTAGATAGATTATGAAATGCAAGTGATTCGATGACACGGTCATTTTAGGGAGTCTACACAAACAATCTCATTTCCTTCTGCCTGAGGTAGATTTCCAGAAGTGTTAGACACTTCAGTCTGAAAGATACTAGCAGCAATTCTAAATTGTGGACAGTTTAATTCTGCATGTGCATTTGTATTGTGGATCCTACACCAATTGGTAAGGGCTGCTTCAGCAAGATTGACTCTAGTAGTCTGTTTGGCTTCACCTGGAGGCTGATTGTCCAGGGGTGATGGTAATGAGCCATTATTTGGCCTAGAGTTCCATACTCTGGGCTGTCTCTGAGGATTATTGTTATTTCCACCATTATTGTTGAAATTATTGGTGTCATATCCTCTGTCAAGATAATTTGGCCTATCATTGGTATAATTCCTATTCTGATTTGACTAGGAATAGAAACCTTGATTTCTCAAATGTGTCACTTCTGTGGTGAGTTTTCTCAGTTGAGCAGAAATTTCCTTGATTTCCTCCTTTTCTTCTTGAGCTTTGGCCACCACATTTTCAGTTTGAGGCTTGAAGAAAGAGGATCCATGGTTATTGTTGGACAGATCAGTACCCTGAGGTGTCTGAGCTTGTGTAGGATATTGTGGCAACTGGCCCTTTCCATTAGGAGGAGGCATAATGCTCAGTGGAGGTATTTGTAAAGGTGCAGGCATGACTGCTGGAGGTATCACTGCCCCATTAGGATATTGTGCAGGATATTGTGGATGCATGCCAGGTAAGGTAGGGAATACTATATTTGGAGTAGGAGCAGGTATCAACTGCTAATTTACCTATATGGCTTCTTGAAAGGCTAAGGCTAAAGTTGTGATTTGGGGTGTGTTCTCCTTATGAACATGGAGGTCAAAGGATCTAAGGCTAAATAATAAATGCTCCTTGTAGCTTCGTCAGACACAGTATAAGGAGTGACTACCCTGGACAACATTTTCTGAAACCTAGCATTGAAATTTATAATAGGCTCGTTCTCAAATCTCTTGATAGTGGCAAATAAATGATAGTTTATTGAGGGATCGATAGGAACCTTGAATCTATCAAGAAAGGCTTTCTCTAGTAGGGCCCATGAATCAACAGAACCCTAACCAAGACTAATGAACCAATTATAGGCTTCTTCCCCTAAGGAAAAAGGAAATAATCTGCACACCACATCTTGATGTTTTATTCTGGCTCTGCAGCAAGCTTCCTTAAAGGTCCTGATATGATCCTCAGCATCTTGGTAAGGATGATATTTTGGACAAAGTTTATCCAGATTCTTTGGTAATTCATGATATGCAGTAAAGGTCAAAGGTGACTCTGCTACAAAGAAAGACATCGCAACCGGAGGAGGTTGAGCTAGTGATACAACTGGCTGAGGTTGGACTAAAGGTACACCTTGAGGTTGAACAGGAGGTGTCACAAATATCCCAGAAGGTATTTGCAACCCAACAGGAGTTACAGGAGGAGGTTCTGGTGAAGCTCCTGATGCACTAGACTCGGAAGTATGATGGATGTCCACAGTTCTAGGTCTGAAACCTCTAACAGGCAATTCTTCAAAAATTCCACTAGGTCTAGTCCTGGTACTTATCCTGTGAGCTAGGATTTCTCAATTTTGAGGCAAATTGGCAAAAACTTTGCAAATATTGGCTGGATTTCACTGGCTGAGGGGTGATATTTGCGGTTGGATGACTGATCAGACTGGATATTTACGAACTATTTGCAAAGATAGTGCAAAGATAAGATGATATTCGCGGTATAATGACCCTTAGCACAAGATATCAAGTTTCTAAGGCCAAAATTCTTCAGAGCTTGAACAAATTTATGTAGCTGTGGCTGATATTTGAGAATTCATAATGATCTACTATAAAGCTTGCAATATTTATGTTAAATCTAGAAATCTTTATACAAAATGAGCATCTACAAGCTTGCCATAGTAAATATATGCGTAAAATTTGAAATTCATTGATGGTTTGAGGTTACCTTACTCTCTGCATCATCAAACCTGAAAATGATGATGATGAGCGTAGTCTTTCAGATCAGGCCCTCCTTCTAGCACCAATTTATGTTGGTCATGATGTTAGTCATAAACAAGCATAGAATAAAAGTACACATTAACCTTTATTCATTTTGAAAGATACGATGAATTCAGAGAATTCATGCTCCCAAGTCTCTGGTGATTAGGTCTTAATCATTTGACGTTACTCAGAGGTTAATGTGAGTTGCTGTTTCCATTTTGGGGCCTTACGTGAAAGTTCATCATCATGACAATACTCTTGCAGAAATTCTTTACAGAGAAGTCATATTATACAGCTATTTGATGAAATGATGTAGAAATACTTCAATCTTTGCATGATATTCTCAATTATGCATGCTCTATATTCAAATATGCTAAATATTTGTAATTATCTATGAGATGTCCACATATTTGTGTTATTTGCTTAGGATCATCAATTTTTTGCAATTATGAGGATGAAATGCTCTGAAATTTAAAAGAAATTGAAAGAAATGTTTCAAATTAAAGTTGAACCTTTAGCTTTTGAACCACATGTATATTAGATACTGTCATGAAGAGAAGAAAACCAAACCATATTTTCACCAGGACATTCCACAGCTAGATATAGTTGATGCTAACTTCGAAGGGAATTTGTATGAAGACAACACATGTAAGTAGACATGCACTCCAAGGGATGTAGCAAATCACCACATATGTCTAGAATTCATACACAATTACTCAAGATTTACTATGAATTGTAATCGACACAGTCTTCTCATTCATTAAGCATGCAAAAAATATAAATGTATACAAAAACTTTGAAATGAGCTCTGAATGTTTCAGCAGATGAATTTCAATTAAGTTTCAAATATTTACAATAAGGCATTCCATCACCTTTTATAAAACAAGGTGAGGAATCCGTTACAAAAAGATCCACGATCTTGATTTATCAATGCATATCTACGGTCACCATTCTCTTTGACTCTGTCAAACCTATCAAAAGTGGCACAAGTTGCCAGCTGGCAACTATCTAGATTACTTACGCTTATATCTCCCTTTATGATGTATCCTCATCATGCTCCTTGTCTGATTCATGTGGATCATCATCATGTGCATCACTTTCTGAACTTTCATTATCATGATGATGATGACGTCGCATATGAGGCTGCATGCTGCTCCGGATCTATTCATATGACTGCACAATTTTATCTATTTCTCCGCCATCCTGAGTTTTTGCTTTGATGATGGTGTGCTTGTGTGCCTCATATTTGTTTCTACTGCTATCCAGTTTGTCTTTTCTGTCTTGCAGTGTCCCATTGTAGTTTTCCATCTTGACTTTGATTCTCATTATTTTATCTAAGACTTCTTCTGTCAAGTGGACAAGTGGATCATCTGCTACTGATTAGAAGTTGCCATGTAAAGCTTTAATGGAAAACTCTTCATCTTGATTTTTTATTTTCCCTTCCACTTTTCCTTCCAATGTTTCCAATATTTCTGCTTCAGCAGCCATTAAATCATGTAACTTCATGCTGATATCTCTTAGTTTATTATTGCATCTTCTGAGTACTCCACATTCAAATTGAATGTCCTTATACCATATGTCAATCAACAAAGTAGTATTACTACTTAATACCTATTTATTGATAAGCAGCTGAGTATTTATCCTCTTTATTTCTCCTAGGATGCTTAGTACTTTTTCCAATTTGTAAGACCTTTTTCTTGTCTACATTTGTAATTTGTCTACTTTGGTCCTGGAGTCACTGAGAATGCTCCACCTCTTCAAAGAGGCCTTGACCATTTCTTTACCATCATCCAATGTGGATGACATCCATCTCCTTAGTACAGATGCCTCATGTTTCATGAGGTCTAATTTATTTACCTCCTCTTGAGAAATAGCAGTCAATGGGACTGCATGTTCAGTTAAAGTTTTTTTCAGTATTAGTTAGCCTTCTTATTTAGGCATGCAACTGAGCAATGTACTCTTTGTGTTGTTTATTTTTATCTTTCTCTTTTCACCTTTTGAATTAAAGAATCAATAATATCTTTGCCTTCTTGACCCTCTTGGTCTTCATTGGCAAAACCCAGATCCACTGTACTAATTTGAAACTCATCTAAGGTAATTTTACCTTTTTCTTTCTCCATAGTAGGTACTACAATCTGTGCAATCCTTCTCCCAGTTGTTGGATCTCTTTTGATGACCGAAGTCATTCTGGCCTTCCTCTTAGGCTTTATTATATTTTCAGAAAACAAGGTAGATAAGTGAAATTCCTGAATTTCAAATTCTACTTCTATATTTACCTCTTTCTCCAACCATGGAGGTGCCTGATCATATTTCTCTGCATCATCATGATGTTCACCTTTATCTCCTATTTCTGTCAACAGGTGCGGTGGAGAAGGTGATTTTCTCTATTCTTCTTCATGATGCTCGCTTTGTTGTTGATCTTGTGGCACATCCTCCTGTTGAGGAATTTCTTTCTTCGGAGGAGTATCTTCCTGGGGTGGGGGATCTTGTGTTGTATCTATATGTTGATCATGATGATCATGATCCTTTCCGTCATTACCTCATCTATTTTCGAATCTTCCCCTTGTTGAGGTACATTTTCATCAATGGACATTGTGGCATCCTCCTTTGGCTTTTCTTTTTCTTGTTGCATATCCACCATACTAGATATTGTGGAGTCTTCCTGCAGTGTTGGCATTTGTTCTAAAGCCATTATTTGTTCTACACCTGTACTATCAACTTTCTGAGCTTTGGCAGCAGGATCTTCAAATACATCCTTTTCATCAGCCTTCGTTTCATGAACCTCTATTATAGCAGGTTCCGTTGATGCATCTTGTGTGCTTGGTTGGCTTATTTTTGAAGTATGTCTCTCTGGTTCGGCCATCTTTATTTCTTCTGCTGGGTGCCCTTTGTTAGGTGATCCTGCTGGATGTTTAGGATTTACATCCTGTTTCTCTACCAGGTCTACCACTACAGGACTTGTCACCTGTGTAATTAATGTATCTAGCCCTATTTCTTGGGCTATCTGCTCTGGGCTCTTTTCTTTCTTAGTTTCCACTTGCTTCAGTTCCTCCAGTATAGTTTGAACTGGTGGATTCTTGTGAGGGGTCATGCTTGTACCAGCAGCAAGTGTTTCCATCTTTTGTGATGTCACTTCCTGTACAACTTCATTATCAGACAAATTTATTGTCTCGTCTAGCGAGATGTGGCCTGCATGTGTCTGGGAAGTTTCTTTCATCTGCTCTTCTACGAGTTTAGTTTTGAACTTGACAATGGTAGGAAGAGGAATATTGTGTTGAAGTTCCTTGTGTACTTCACTACCTACCCCTTGTAACAATGTAGGGGGTTGTCTTATTTCACCTCTCATAGAGGTTCTTTGTTTCTTAGGTGGGGTAGACACCACCACCAGTGGAGACCTCCTCTTCCTTTTAAATAACAAAGGAGCTTCCTCTTCCTCAAGCTCATCCTCCATGAGGATATCCTCTTCACCTGGTTTTCTTGAGGATTGACCCTCTTCTTAGGTCTCAATAATTTCAGCCTCTGCTGTCTTTTCTTTCTTGGACTTTCTTTTGCTTGTCCATGGAGGTGATGCAGATCCTGATCCTGATGTTGCTGCCTCCTTAGCATTGAACACCGCCGTTCAATAATAACCCCTTTGGGTTCCTTATCTACCTTCTTCCCCCTTGGGGGTCTTTTGCTCTGTTGTTGTTGTGGAGGGAGCCTATCTCCTTTAGACTTCCTTTTCTCATTCACGAAGTCATCATACTCATCTCCAGGAATATCCTGCCCCTTCTTCTTGTTGTCCACCATAATGGCAACACCTTTCTTCTTCAAAGCCTCTATCTGTTCATCAACCCAAGCTTGGGTTAGCTGTATGGTCCTGGCAATGAAGGGGTCCAAGGATATGTCCTCTTGTATGGTGAGGTCAGCTGCAGAGATGATATCATTATATATTTTCTTTTGCTCATACTCATTTGCAATTATCCTGCCATCAGCCTTCTTCAATTGTTGAGGGATGGGGATGCAATCAAAGGTTCTGATTTGATTCAATGTTAGCCTTTGATACCTTCTTCTCCTTGCTTCTGCTTCATCTTTGCAGTCGGCCCAGAAGTCTTCTAGGTGCCTTTGGTGAATAGGCTTTCCTATTATTTTATGGATCTTGCCATAAGGATCATATGGCCTTATTAGTGGAAAAGGCTGCAGATTCATTTTATTCAAGGTGACCATCACCTTCTTTATGTTCTCTGAATCTGGGCACATGTACCAGCCAATGGTGACTGGAAACAAAATTGGTGGTAGCTTCTTTGCATCCTTGTATGTTTTAATCATTGTGGAGCTCTGCCTGATGAACTTTATAAGTACAACTGCATCAGTGGGATACCTGGGCAGCATGAGGGGAGGTCCATCAAAACCCTCAATCCTCATGTAAGAAAATGTGGCAAATTGTATGTACTAGGCTCCATGCCTATAGATAATCTCTTGAGCTTCCATGCTCAATCTCTTTGTTATGTCCTCCTCCATGGTCCTTACCAGATGCATAGAAAATGCATCATTGACCAGTTTGTAGTCTTGGAGGTAATTGGCTCTTTGCAGCTGGGGATGATGATCCCAAACATGTACATTATTTGTACCTGTAAGCTTTCCATCTGTAACTAGTGCATCAAATGTGCCTTGGTATGCATAGGAATAGACAATATAGGATGTCATATAGAAAGCACAATTTGAACCTCCTAGGTTCATCAGCTGCTCATGTAGAGCATCACCTATTAATTAAACCTACAATGGCTTGATGTCGAAGTATATGCACATCATAATTACACCATACATCGAATCATTAAAGCTACCAGCATCAGGCTGGCCTGTGACTCTGCTCAGTAGTGCAATCATGTACTGGTACTCCTCACTAAAATCTTATTTGAACAAGTGCACAGGAAGTTTGGCGGCTGCAGGATATGTGTTGTTCTCAGCCCTCCAGTGGTACATGTTCTTCCTGGCTTGTTTTTTGTTATTCTCATATTCTTTCTCCAATTTCTTTAGGTCTACACTCTTGACCTTCTTGCCCAACGGCAGTCCAAATGTCCTGGAAAGACCTTTGATAGATAGGTCTGCATATATCCTCCCATGCTTCATTATCTACCTAGTCTCTAGATTATAATTCTTGGCACACTCGATGACCAGCTCCGGAGACTCCATGGAGTATGGGAAACCGGTGGCATTCCACATCCCAGATATGAAAACTGCATCCAGCATAGGACTTCTATTTTTCTCGTCATTCAGCTTAGCTAACCAGGCTTCCAAATTGGTATCCCCCTAATGGGTATCTGTAATGGCACCATATTTGAACAGGACACCCCTCTGGGATGAGAACATAGGCTTACTGAATTTAGCCTCACACTTAACCAACCTCTTGTCAGCCATAACTACCTGCAATTAACAAAATCTTGTCTTACAATGGGTTCTCACAGGCATGCATATAACAATTTATCTTTAATATTCATCATGCATATTACATTCATTCAGCATAAGCCCATCATGGGGATGCATAAACCAGAACTTACATCATACCTGACTGTTACAGAAACAACATGATGAGGGTTTCACTCACTTACCTAGTTATGCAGATTTCTTTTATACCAGTGACTTCCCAGAAAATGCTCTTGATTCGGCTGATGATCACGCACTTTCAGCTACTCACAAACTTCACTCGTCGTAATATTGCCTATAGGAGGATATGGAAGCTGTGCTCTATAAAAAGTAATTTCTTCGCAAGGTAAATGTAAAAATGGTGTTAGATTTACCTTTTAACCTTGTAATTAGGGTGAATTTAGGGCAAATCCTGATAGATTAGATTTTATTCATTGATTTTCTGCACGGAAAGTTAGGATTTCGCTAGGTGTTCTATCGGGTTTAATGATCGGCGGGAAATACCAACCACCTCGGTGTGCATTTAATGCTAATGGCGGCAATGGGAGCGGGGTGATATCTAAATGGCACGATGATATTTGAAAATATCAGGCCATGTTTAAATATCGGGTGATGTTCACGCCATTAGGCTGTGCTTTAAACATCAGGAGGATATTCAAAAATATCGGGCTGTGTTTTTACATGATGATGATGATGATGACCGAAGTCATTCTTTTTCTAACTCTCAGGATATCAGGGTGACGTCATCCAAATATTCATTCATTATATCAGAAAGGCATCATGACGTCATCGTCATGTTATGCGAACATGATCATGTTTAGAAAATATCCTACCGAGAGGTAAATGTGATGATGATGTCATCATCATATCTTTTCTTCATTTATTAGACTTAAATGACATCATCAGGATATTGGCATAGGGTGATATTTCGCGGCAGGAGGATATTAAGAAATATCAGGTTACATTTGGAAATATGACGCTCGCAAAATATAAGGCTATTTGACGTGTAAAGGTTACCATCACTTAAAGTTGACATCTAGATATTTGGATCGCATGACTTATCGGGTGATGGACTAAGATCAAGATGATCTTCGATAACATGACTGAGGTTATAAAATATGATCCTCCTCTTGCGACTATTAGATTTGACCAAAACTTTGATTGTTCCTAACTTTCACATCTTGATGAATATCAGGGTGATGTAAAAGGCAAACCTACATGGAATTTAATGCTCTTTCTAAATATGAGGTCACAGAAATGTAATACAAACTTTGACAAACTGACCTCCTAATGATGACTTACCTCATCCTAATTCTACATGATGATGCACATGACTTACTTTTACCAAACTGTCAGAAAGCAGACAACACAAGCCAAAGCAAAAAGTTGGGTCCCTATTTTGCCAAGTCAAAATGGGGCATGTTGTGTAACCACACAACATGATCAAATGTCTTTCTATCATGTTCTCTTCTATCTCCTTTCTTCTATCTCCAACACAATCTTCTAGTCGAGCATCAACCCAGTTCTTCTGTCGCTTCCCTGTCTTTCCTCTCGAGGGGGAATCCTACACAAGCTACACTGGGGCATCAAAATTGTATCATGTCTTTAACAATCATTTTCTTTGACACAACACTATAAACTACATTGCATCAAAGAGGGGCAAAATGTAGACACCCAAAAATGACCATGTCTTCGAATCACTGGCATTTCATCGAATCACCTGCATTTCAACATTAATTGAATAATCTAATTATTTAATTAATTTTATCAAAATCATCAAATTCTTCCAAAACTCCAAAATTCAACATTAATTGAATAAATTATATTTATTTAATTAATTTAAATCAAAGTCAACTTTATTCTTTCACAATTAAATAATTCTAAATTATTTAATTAAATCAATCATTCTTCCAAATTTAAGTAAATCAATCAAATTTATTTAAATTATCTCAATTTGTAAAAATAAAATATAATAAAATATTTTATTTATCCTTCATCATGCAAAATAAATTAAATCAATTTATTTGTTTAATTTATTTAAATCTTCAAATCTATTCTATGTCCTCTAATCTTGCACACCAATTAAATAAATTTATTTATTTAATTTACCTCAAATACCTTCCAATTCTTCTAAAATAAATCTTGTTCATCATGCACACAAAATTAAATACTTTATTATTTAATTTATCTCAAATCATGCAAAAAGCAAATTACAAGTTGAGTTAATTGACTTAATCAATCTTATTTTTATCAACTCTTAAATAAGAAAAAAATATTCTAATTTATGAAATCAAATCCTATCTTTATCAAAAAGTAATTAACTAAAACAAAAATAGTTTTTTGTGTGACACATGTCAGGTGCACATTCATCATGAATTCTAGATTTATCTCATCCGTTGATTCTATTGAATTTTTTGGACCATTGATCGATCTTTATTGAAACCTATATAAACCCCCTTCATCTCCTTCACAAATCCTCTTCCATCATTTATTTGCAGGCATTCTAGTACATTGAGCATACATTGCATCATTGAGCACTTTGAGCACAAACACAATCTACATCCGCTTGTTGCAAACATGGTTTCGCAATTTGAAGAGCAATCTGCATTCGACCAAGAGATCCAAACAATCTAGGTGATAGCTTCTTTGTTTGTAATTTAATTTATTCATTGATTTGGTTATTGCTTAGATAGATCTCTTGATGTTATGGGTAATTGAGTTGTTATTATCATTACTTTGTGATCTTATCATTCAACCTCTCGATATTACCTATACACAAAATGCATTTGATTTTGGCATGGTCAAACGGACTGGAGTTGACCAAAACTGAGAGAGGTTATTGTGGACAGAACCCACATGCACCTTTAGGTCTAAACAAAACATTCCCAGCTGCCACAAATTCTAAGAACTGCTCTGTCAAAGTTTGACAGTTTTTGCTCTTACAATCTTAAGTGACTTTGCCGGTAGCCTGCTGTCTCAAACGACTGGGACCCTTGACACATAAAACAAGACCTCCCTTGGCATTTACAAGCTATGGAATGCAAATTCACTCCTAGCACCTTTCCACTGCATGAAATTGAAGTATTTTGCAAGAATGCATTTGATTTCAGCATGGTTAGACAGACTGGAGTTGACCAAAACTGAGAAAAGTTATTATGGATGGACCCTACATGCACCTATAGGTCTAAACAAAATGTTCCCAACTTCCACAAATTTCAAGAACTACTCCATCATAGTTTGGCAATTTTTTAGTCTTATGGATCTTAAGGGACTTTACCGATATCCTGCTACCCTAAACGATTGGGACACTTAGCGCATGAAATGAGACCTCCCCTAGCATTTACCCACCCACCTTAATGAGTTGGTGTAGTTGGTTTGGGCCAACGACGAGAAGAACAAAAAATATGGTACTTGGCAAGGTTGTGCTACATGAAACTGAAGCATTTTGCAAGAATGCATTTGATTTCAACATGGTCAAACAGATTTGAGTTGACCAAAATTGAGAGAAGTTATTGTAGAAAGACCCCACATGGACCTGTAGGTCCAAATAGAATGTTCCCAGCTACCATGAATTCTGAGAACTACTTCGTCATAGTTTGGTAGTTTTTATGTCTTAGGGATCTTAAGGGACTTTGTCAGTAGCCTGCTACCCTGAACGACTGGGACACTTGGTGCACAAAATCTGACCTCCCCTAGAATTTACCCACCTACCCTGATGCATTGGCACAGTCAGTTTGGCCCCACGAGCTATGGAATGCAAAATGTCACTCCTAGCACCTTTCCACTGCATGAAAATGAAGCATTTTGCAATAATGCATTTGATTTCAACACGGTCAAATGGACTGGAGTTGACCAAAATCAAGAGAGGTTATTGTGGATGGACCCCATGTGCACTTATAGGTCTAAACAGAACATTCCCAACTGCCACAAATTTAGAGACTGTGTCATCATAGTTTTGCAGTTTTTTGGTCTTATGGATCCTAAGGGACTTTGCTGGTAGCCTGCTGCCCTGAATGACTGGGACACTTAGTACATGAAACAAGAACCTCCCCTGGTATTTACCCACCACCTCGATGCATTAGCGTAGTCAGTTCAGCCCCAGGAGCTATGGAATGAAAAATATCACTCCTAGCACCTTTCCACTGTAATACACATGTATGGACAAGGTGTTGAGGACACATATTTCATCCATTTGCTTTATAAATGACAACCAACCTACCCTTCAGAAGCTTGTGCATGGAGTTTTTGAACTTCATAATCTTTTTGGCAAAGTCTTAAAATTTTCTTCTTTGATCAAAATGTAGTTGTTTGCATATTGAAGGAATTCTTATAGAGAAAAATCAGAAATTCCTTACCTGAATTAGCATTTTCATCCTAGGGCTTGATAGTTCATGCTAGTAGAAAGAGTTTAGAGGCCCTCATGGTGTTGGATGTTCATCTTTTCTAGATCTTGTATGATTTAAATGAAGAATTTCAATTGGGAGTTAGATCTTGTCATGCCCATATTTCCCATGCGGTCACGACACACAACACGTGTCATGTCCACATTTGTCATGTGGTCATGACACAAATTACCAAAAAACTTTTCTGCATGTCCCTAGGAACCCTCTTGCACGTGTCTGCGTGCTCGATGGCGATACGCATGAGGCGTAAACATGTCATACATATTTGGGGAAGTGCATCTTCCTACACCATCACCTGCATGATGAAAGCCGTCTAGGGGGTATGCGACGCGATGTGCGCCACTTCTAGGCTTAGAACAATTTTAATCTGAACCCTAAGTTTCCTAGGTGAAGAGGTGATTTCATCAGATTTGAAACAAAACCATAACTCTAATGCATAAATGAAATCGAATAAAACACGAAATCAATGGCATGATGGTCGCATGGTAAAATGGAGTGATTAAATGATGTCGCAAAAATGCCATAAAAATAAAACCCTAAAATCTAGGAAACATTTGACAATATAACGCGTTTTCAATAATTGAAATAAATATTTAAAAAAGGAAACACCAAGAAGTAATTAATGCAAAAATTGAAATAATTAACCATAAGGAAAAATTAAATAAATTTTCCAAAGTCAAATAATTTTGACCATTCAACAAAATTACACAAAAATTGAATTAAAATAAACGACTGAATTAAAATTCAATACTTAAGTCCATTAATAAATATAATTCTGACAATTACATTTATTAATTAACTCAAGTTAAAAATTAATTTAAAAGAGGTTAAATTAAAGTATCCCATCTGGGATAAAATTGATTTAAAATAAAATTTAATTCAATGAAGAGATTTCTCAACCCATTAAATTAAAACATACAAGATAATTAAATGAAAGCCCAAAATAAATAACTTTGCAAGGGTTAAAGAATCCCATAAAATAAATCAATCCATTTCCACAAGGAATTTAAAATCCATACCCCCAATATAATATTAAAACAACTAAAAATAAAGCACAAAGAGAAAGTCAATATTTCAAACAAAAGCCAAAAGGCAAAGAAGAGGGAAACTTAGTTTCCCATGCACATGAGCAAATAAGGGGGAATAATTAAATTAAAACTCTAAAAATCCCTCTCACTCTCCAACTAGGCCCTAGCCATTATTTTAATGGTTTCCTCGATAAAAACCCTAATCATATTTTATTATTATCTTTATGGAAAACCCTATCTTTCTCTTCTTGTTTTCCCAACTCATTTGTTTGGTTTTTTTTCTCCTTTCTTTTCTTCCTTATATTTTGTTTTGCCTCCATTGTTGCAGGTTGAAGGTTTCCCCCTACATGACAGCCATAAGGCTCTACACACGGAGGTATATAATTATTGTATATCTCCATAGGCTTTGTTTCATCTTTTTTTTTTGTAATAAATATATATATTTATATATATACATTTTATGTATATATATAAGTATTTGTGATCTATAACTAAAAGAGTTTATCCTTCTGATACACAGAAGAGGTATATATATATTATTTTGCATATATATAAAAAAATTGTTAAACATAATAAAGGCTCCGCAGGTCGTAGAGTAAAGGAGGCTGAGGAAAGTCTAAGGCCGATGGCCCACACCGAACTGTCGCTATCGTTTGAAGCCATGGAAGGGGGTTTGGGGGTGTGGGTGGGGGCACGGCCCCCTCCCCACACCCCACACTACAATGAAGAGGGCAATGGGCGGTGGCCATGGCCGCCGTCCATTGCACAGCAATTTTTTTTTGTTTTATTTTTTTTTAAAACCTAAACCCTAAACTCTGACTTTTCATTATGCACATTTAAATCTCTTTCCCCATTTTCTTTTTATTCCGCAAAAAATTAAAATAAATACTATTTGGTTTATAAGTTGTGTAAAACAATTATTAAAATATTAAAATATATATATATATACTCAGTGATGTATATACACTACTTATTTCAGTTTTCAACAGTGAGGTTAATATGTATTTAAAATTTAGAAATATATATATGTGATATATATATATATATATAATCATAATATGAAATAATAACACCAGATTTGTATCATAGAATCAATCAGTAGTATATAATTTTTTTTTAAAGGTGAATGCACAGAAATACTATTTCTTCCTTCCTATCTTTTTTTATAAGACAACAAGAATAAGGCAGAAAACATATTTTTAGTTTGAAACAGATTTTCCCTCTACAACTATCTCTTCAACAATAATAAAATAACAGTTCTAATTCTTTTTTTTAACATACATTAACATCTAAACATCATTATCTCCTCTTTTTTTTGGTTTAAATGCAACATAATACTAAAATAGAAATAACATTTAATATAGAACAACAAGAATATTTTCTCTTTTTCAACATTCCATAGCCATATAAGCACAAGCAACATCATAATGAACACATTTTTTTTTTTGAAATCATGATAAGGAATATTACACTCTAGAATTTCTTTTCCACACACAAGTACAAGGAGAGTAATAATTTACAGCTCAACAATAGGGCCACCAAGGCCATGGTTTCCAAAAACTAGCCAAAACAAATAAAGTGAATAATGCTAAAATGAAACTTCTTCTTCAATTTTACAAGAGCCAAACAATGACCTGCAAAACATAAACATAAAGGGGGAACCAAGACACTAAGGAATGCCTTCCTCCCTACCATAGACCTGCTAGTGGGTCACCCTCGAGATGGGGAGGTAGGGATCACACGGTTGCACACACACACACCACAACAAATAAAATTTTTCAAACACACAAAAGAATACTCCCAAGGATTTGCACAATACTAAACTCATGAAAATAAGTTTGTAGGGGGTAGGGTAGTGGACCCCTCAACTCAAGAGATCACTCCTAGATCTCAAAATCACCAAGTCTCAGGCCTCAAGCCACAACCTCATAATACATATCTCCAAATATCTCAAAAAAACTATCATGGCACTCTTGCCATCAAAAAATGCTCTTAACACCATAGAAAAGCCCTCAAGGCTATAAGTAGCACAACAATAAGGAGGTGACCTCGAGGAGTTTCACTCTCCCTCACCCCATACAAGTTGAGCCTTACCTCCAAATGGAGGTGCTCTCACCAAACTCCCAACCCACACAAACTGAAAACAACCATCAACATAAATTCACAAACACAAGCATAAAATGAAATATACAAGGGAAAATGGCCATAGCCATGGAGCTTACCTTCAAAAGCCCTAAAAATGGAAGCACATTTGGTGAAGAGCTCCAAGCTTCTCCAAGTCTCCCAATCTCCCAATTTCTCTAACTCCAAAAAAGAACTCCAAGAATAGAAGGAAAAATCTCAAAATGCAAGAACCCCACACTCCTCTTCAAGAGGAGATAATATAGGCCTTCCAATTTGGCCTTGAGGAATGAGAAGGTGACACTTGTCACCTTCTCCTACCTCTTCCCATGCCACTTACAAAGGAGGAGTGTGAGGGTGAGAAGTGTCACCCTCCAATTCCATTCCATTCCTCACCTTATCCACTTGTGCTCTCACACATGTGTGAGAGACCAAGTGGTGAGGTGGCAATTCCCTTCAAGCCTCCATGAGGATAAGGGATGCCATATGGCATCCTCTTATTCTCCAAGAGAGCCATCTCCCTCCAAGATGCTCTCACACGTGTGTGAGAGTCTTGGAGGGAGATCCCACACACTTGGGAGTCTTGGAGACCTCCTAAGTCTTCTTGGTGATGGGATACCCAAACTTTGGGAAGGGAGATGGGTCTTTCCCAAAGCATGACTCATCTCCCACCCTTAGCCATTTCAAAATTCGTCACTTTGACTAAACCTTAGTTTAGAGTGACCCAATGTGAGTTACCCCAAGGTTTAGTTAGTCAAAATTGACCCTAGGCCCATGGGTAACCACCTAGGGTAAGTTTTGGGACACTAAGGTACACTTAGGGAGTCATAAATTCACCTTAAATGGCCCAAAAATAAAAACAATACCAAGTGGTGTAAAACAATAAAAATATACAACACATGATATAAATTACTTTAACAAAAAGGGGTACTAGGCCAAAATAATAACTCAAACAAGTACTCAAACAACATCTGATCAAATGTGATCCTTATCCCTCTTGGGAATGGATCAGTTTCACAGAGAATAACATATGTGTGAACACTACCTCCAATTTCCTGTGGCCTAGGACTATAATCCTACACAACTAGATCAAGTGTCAATCATATCATGAATAATCATAGCTGAAACAACTAAAATTAAATTCATGTCATTGCATATTAATCATTCACAACATAATTCAAGGTTAAACTGCATTTTCTATCCAATGTCACATAATCATCATCAATTAATGAATCTACATAATAAACTAGAAATCACATCTATAATCATCATCTAATATACCTCACATGTCTAAACTCATCATAGCATCAAAATATGATTTAAATCAAATCCCCCCATGTCCAATCAATGCCAAACTAGAATCAGGAGATAAAATCAAATCTGCATAAGGGAACAATAGTCTCTAAAAGTCTAATAATGTCACCAACTGTAATGTAAAATGATCAAAATAAGGAATGAAAATAATCGGCCTCACATCCTCCCCCCTAAGACTAAACTTCCTCCTGGAAGTTGTCAAAAAGGTGAGGATAAAGTGCCCTCAAACTAGCTACATCCTCCCAAATCATTGTGACCTCATCATAACGATCCCACTGGAGCCTAACCTAGTCTAGCTCTCGACCTCGAAGGCCCAGTGTTTGACAAGACAGTATACAAATTGGTTCCAAAGCCAACTACCCATCCGCCTCTACCTATAGAGCACTACAGTCCAATACATGAGATAAATCAGATATATATCATCATGGATACGCGACAGGCTAGGTGGAAATGCTAGACAGTAGGCAATAGGTCCTATCCACTCCAAGATCTCAAAAGGTCCTACAAACCATGGTGCAAGCTTAGAGCCCTTTCCATAACAGATTGGACTCTTGTGTGGCCACACTCTAAGGAATACTCTGTCCCCAACTAAGAACATTTGATCAAGTCTCTTAGCATCGGCATACTTCTTCTATCTATCTTGTGCCTCCTGAAGTCTTTGCCTAATCAGTGTGACCTGCTGCTCCATATCCTGAACCAACTCTAGACCAATGGCAACCTTGTCCTCTATCTGATCCCAACTCAATGGTGTCCTGCATGGTCTTCCGTATAAAGCCTGAAAGGGAGGCATACCCAACGAGCTGTGATGCCCATTATTGTAGGCAAACTCAACTAGATATAAATACTCATCCCATTTAGATTGATGGTCTATAACATACATACAAAGCATGTCCTCCAACACCTGATTCACCCACTCTGTCTGTCCATCTATCTTGGGATGATAAGCGGAGCTAAAGTTGAGTTGTGTGCCCAACACATGCTGCAAAGCTCTCCAAAAGGCTGAAGTGAACACTAAATCCCTGTTAGAAATGATGCGGTGAGGTACCCCATGTAATCTCACAATATCATCCAAGAATACTCTCACTACTGCTGGTGCATTGTATGTCATGCGTACAGGTGAGAAATGTGCCACCTTGGTCAACTTGTTGATTGTCACCATAATGGCATCATGGCGACGCGAAGACATAGGAAGACCAACAATGAAATCCATGGAAATGGTGTCCCATTTCCACTCAGGTATCTTGTGAGGGTATAAAATACCCGCTAGATGCTGATGCTTGGCCTTGACCCTCTGGCACTCAAGGTATCAAGCAACAAACTCTACAATATCCTGTGTCATACCCGCCCAATGGTACAACTGTCGAAGATCGGCATGCATCTTCTTCACCCCCGGATGTGCCGCATATGGTGCTCTGTGAGCCTCTGATAACACTACAGTATGTAGGTCACCTGTGCAAGGTACATAGATGCACTGTCGATGATGAAGTAACCCATCTTCCTCAAGTGAGTACCCTGCAAACTTGCCCACAAGGGCCCTATGTGAATGGATCTCTTGTTGTACCTCAAGAAACCTCTCATCCTCAGGTAGATGCTGAATAATGTGTCCTCTCAAGTCCACACTTAGAGTCAAGGTCAACATCTCGTGGCACCTTCAACTCAATGCGTCAGCTACCACATTCTCCTTCCCTTTGATGTAGTGGACATCAAAGTCATACTCGCAAAGAAACTCCATCCAACGCCGCTGATGGGTGTTCAGATTTGGCTGTGTAGACTGAAGGCTATGGTGATTTGAATGAAGCTCAAAGTGATGACCCAATAAGAAATGTCTCCAATGGACTAGAGCATGAACCACTGCTGCAAGCTCCAAATCGTGAGTGGGATAGTTTAGCTCATGGGTCTTGAGCTTTCGCGACTCATATGCAATCACTCTACCAGCCTACATAAGTACGGATCCCAAACCCTCAAGTGATGCATCCATGCAAACCATAAAATCTACTACTGGATTAGGAATTGCTAAAATGAGAGTGTTGGTAAGATGCTCCTTGAGGACTCCAAAGGCCCTCTCACACTGCTCAGTCCATAGAAAACTCTTCCCTTTCCATTGAAGGGAAGTGATGGGGTACGCTATCTGAGAAAAACCCTTGACAAATCTACCGTAATAACCAGCTAACCCCATAAAACTCCTGACCTCTGTCACACTGGTGGGTGCTGGCCAATCTTTGATAGCCCTAATCTTCAATGGATCAACTGAGATTGCATCGCCAGATAGGATGTGCCCCAAATACTATACCTCTGTCCTTAAAAATGCACACTTCGCCAAGTTCCCATAAAGATCCTACTCCCTCAAACACTGTAGGACCTGACATAGGTGCTCCTTATGCTCCTCCTCAGTCCACGAATAGATCAATATGTCATCAAAGAAAATAATCACGAACCGATCCAAGTAGGTACGGAACACCCCATTCATGAGACTCATGAACACTATAGGGGCGTTCGTCAAACTGAAGGGGACCACACTAAACCCATAGTGGCCATATCAAGTCCAGAAGGCGGTCTTATGGATATCTGCCTCTGTGATATGCAACTGATGGTAACCAGACTTCAGGTCAATCTTAGAGAACACCTTGGCTCCTTGCATCTGATCGAAGAGATCATCAATCCTAGGTAGAGAATAACAGTTCTTCACCGTCACCTTATTCAATTGCCTATAATCCATGCATAATCAAAGAGACCCATTCTTCTTCTTCACGAAGATGATAGGAGTGCCCCAAGGTGAAACGCTCGGTCGGATGTACCCCTTCTCAAGCAAGTCCTCAAGCTGCAACTTGATCTCCATGAGCTCATGTGTCGTCATCCTGTAGGATGCATGAGACAATGGCTTGGCACCCAGTACTAAGTCAATATGAAAGTCTACCTCACGACGGGGTGGCATCCCTGGTAACTCTACTGGAAACACATCAGCAAACTCTCTCAGGATGGGATGGTCATCCAAAGATACCTCAGGCTCATCCTTTGATCTGTCACTCACCATAATAGCGAACATCTGGCATCCCTTCCGCATGCAGCACTTAAGCTACTGAGAAGATATCATATGTACTACTGTGGGCTTCTAAATGCCCACTATCTCAACTAATGTACCATGATTGTCTAAGCAGCTAATCACCTTTCAACAACAATCTAGCTTGGATTAATGAGCCACAAGCTAGTCCATACCCAAAACCACATCGTAGGATCCTAATGTCATAACTCTAAGGTCACATACTATGGCAAAGGGTCCCAAAGATATCTCACAGTTGTGGACTAAGGCATCTACTATCATCTTGGCCCTTGAGGCCAACTCAACCACCCACCTATCACCTTGCCTAGAGGCCACCAGCTTGCGATGCTCCACTAACGATGGAGATATGAAAGAGTCAGTAGCACTAGAGTCAAAAAGAATAGAAATGGGGACACGCCTATCATACCTGATGTCTCAATCACTGATGCCTAAAAATTAGCCTGGCAGTTATTAATCACTGCGAACATCTGGTGGGATCTACCCACATCTCCAACCATCTGCTCTGATCCTCCTAAATGAGGCTGCCCCCTACTGTAAAGCCCTGTGGACACTCTCTAGCTAGATGTCCCTCTCCACCACACACATAACATGGGCCCCTAGCTTGTACTTGTCTAGTCTGAGTCCTACTCGACTACTGTTGTCCAGATCTACTTGTGGACCCCTATGAACCCCTATATGATTGTTGCGACCTCGCAGGTCCCGCAGGTGGTCCCTGCTGCTTCTGATCTCTGCATGGGCCCTGCTGCTGCCAACCTCAATTATGCCCCCCATGTACCCTCTACTATGGCTGGGATCTCTGCTGTTGCTACTATGGGGGCCTAAGAGGTAAGGATGTGGAACTGAATCCTCCTCTCTAAGGTGGCGGTGGTGGCCTATGGTAACTCTGCTGATGCTGCTACTGCCCACGATCCTGAAACTGAGGGCGTGAACTCTGGCCTTGTCCCTGTATCTCCTCAGCTATGTATGCCTTCTCGGCAGCATCACTTAATGTCTGGGGGTCTGCCATGCGTACAGGCCCTGCTATGCTATGGTTCAATCCCCTAATAAACTTATGAACTAGAAGTTTTTCATCATGGAGATACTCTACATATCGAGACAACTCAGTGAATCTACCCTCATACTGAGCAACCGTAAGTCCTCTTTGCTGAAGGTCATGAAAATCATCTATGTGATGCAACCTATAGTGATCTGATAAATATCACGCATTGAAGTGCTCAATGAAAGTCTCCCACGTGAGTGTCCAATGATAGATGGCGCTTGCACTCCTCAGTGCACCACCAAGTAGCTGCTACATCTTGTAATAGGTGGACTACCACATGTTCCTTCGTGTTGCCCTCGTAAGGACACAACGCGAAGCATCTGTCTAAGATGATGAGCTAGGCCTCTGTCTCAGCTCCCTCTGTGGTCTTGACTAATGTAGGAGGATTCAACCCCAACAAATCCCTGATGGGGTCTCTTCGATCTCTGTGCCCTTTGATAGGCTCATCTGCATAGTAATCATCAGGCCTATGAACAATCTGCTCCCCTCACACTGCCTCCTCACACCTAGCATGACATGGAGGGCTCCTGCTACGGGCCCTATCGGCCGATCCAACCTCCTCTATCGTCGTATATGGTACCTCAACATATGGCTCCACATGTGGTACCTCTCGCGGCTCAATGTGGGGCTCCAAACGTGGCTCGACATGTGACTCTACTCATGGCTCTGCGTGTGGCTCCTCTCGCGGATCAATGTGGGACTCAACACGTGGCTCTGTGCGCGGCTCAACTATGGTCGATGGTAGCCTATCTAACACTGCCTGTAGTGCCTGTAATATCTGTGGCCCAATATCTGGTATAGGTAGGGCCAGTGGTGCCTGACCCTCAGCTAAAGAATCACTATGCACCTCAGCGGACGTAGTGTGGCAAGATCGTGCTCACCGAACTCATCGAGGAGGCATCCTACAAAAATGAGGTAACCACAAATTAATCAAAGTTACGAAAATAATAATGTGCCCTAAACAAGCCTAGTGTTTAAACCTGGCTCTGATACCAAATGTCATGCCCACATTCCCCATGCGGTCACAACACACAACACACATGTCATGTCCACATTTGTCATGTGGTCATGACACGAATTACCAAAAAACTTTTCTGCATGTCCCTAGGAACCCCCTCACATGCGTCTGCATGCTCGATGGCAATACGCATGAGGCATAAACATGTCATACATATTTAGGGAAGTGCATCTTCCTACGCCATCCCCTGCGTGATGAAATTCATCTAGGGGTTATGCGACGCGATGTGCACCACTTCTAGGGTTAGAACAATTTTAATCTGAACCTTAAGTTTCCTAGGTGAAGAGGTGATTTCGTCAGATTCAAAACTAAACCCTAACTCTAATGCATAAATGAAATCAAATAAAACATGAAATCAATGGCATGATGGTCGCATGGTAAAATGGAGTAATTAAATGATGTCACAAAAATGCCATAAAAATAAAACCCTAAAATCTAGGAAAAATTTGACAGCATAACGCGTTTTCAATAATCGAAATAAATATTTTAAAAAGGAAACACCGAGAAGTAATTAATGTAAAAATTGAAATAATTAACTATAAGGAAAAATTAAATAAATTTTCCAAAGTCAAATAATTTTGACCATTCAACAAAATTACACAAAAATTGAATTAAAATAACTGACTGAATTAAAATTCAATACTTAAGTCCATTAATAAATATAATTCCGACAGTTACATTTATTAATTAACTCAAGTTAAAAATTAATTTAAAGGAGGTTAAATTAAAGTATCTCGTCTGAGATAAAATCGATTTAAAATAAAATTTAATTCAATGAAGAGATTTCTCAACCCATTAAATTAAAACATACAAGATAATTAATGAAAGCCCAAAATAAATAACTTTGCAAGGGTTAAAGAATCCCATAAAATAAATCAATCCATTTCCACAAGGAATTTAAAATCCATACCCCCAATATAATATTAAAACAACTAAAAATAAAGCACAAAGAGAAAGTCAATATTTCAAACAAAAGCCAAAAGGCAAAGAAGAGGGAAACTTAGTTTCCCATGCACATGAGCAATTAAGGGGGAATAATTAAATTAAAACTCTAAAATCCCTCTCTCTCCAGCTAGGCCCTAGCCATTATTTTAATGGTTTCCTCAATGAAAACCCTAATCATATTTTATAATTATCTTTATGGAAAACCCTATCTTTCTCTTCTTGTTTTCCCAACTTATTTGTTTGGTTTTTTTCCTCCTTTCTTTTCTTCCTTGTATTTTGTTTTTCCTCCATTGTTGCAGGTTGAAGGTTTCCTCCTACATGACAGCCATGAGGATCTACACATGGAGGTATATACTTACTGTATATCTCCATAGGCTTTGTTTCATCTTTTCTTTTTTTTTTTGTAATAAATATATATGTTTATATATATACATTTTATGTATATATATATATATATATAAATTGTTAAACATAATAAACACTCCGTAGGTCACAGAGTAAAGGACGCTGAGGAAAGTCTAAGGCCAATGACCCACACCAAACTATCGCTGCCGTTTAAGTCGTGGAAGGGAGTTTGGGAGTATGGGGGGGAGGTTGTGCCTCCACCCACACCCTTGGGTGTGGGTGGGGGCACGAGCCCCTCCCCACACCCCACTCTACAATGAAGAGGGCAATGGGCGGCGGCCATGGCCGTCATCCATTGCACAACAATTTTTTTTTTGTTTTTTTTTTTAAAACCTAAACCCTAAACTCTAACTTTTCATTATGCAGATTTAAATCTCTTTCCTTATTTTCTTTTTATTCTGCAAAAAAAAAATACTATTTGGTTTATTAGTTATGTAAAATAGTTATTAAAATATTTAAATATATATTTGTGTATGTATATATATATACTCAATGATGTATATACACTACTTATTTTAGTTTTCAACAATGAGTTTAATATGTATTTAAAGTTATATATATATTCACAATCATAATATGAAAGAATAACACCAGATTTGTATCATAGAATCAATCAGTAATATATAATTTTTTTTTAAAGGTGAATGCACAGAAATACTATTTCTTCCTTCCTATCTTTTTTTATAAGACAACAAGAATAAGGCAGAAAACATATTTTTAGTTTGAAACATATTTTCCCTCTACAACTATCTCTTCAACAACAATAAAATAACAGTCCTAATTCTTTTTTTTTTAACATACATTAACATCTGAACAACATTATCTCCTCTTCTTTTTTTTTGTTTAAATGCAACATAATACTAAAACAGAAATAACATTTAATATAGAATAACAAGAATATTTTCTTTTTTTCAACATTCCATAGCCATATAAGCACAAGAAACATCATAATGAACACATTTTTTTTTGAAATCATAATAAGGAACATTACACTCTAGAATTTCTTTTCCACACACAAGTACAAGGATAGTAATAATTTATAGCTCAACAATAGGGCCACCAAGGCCATGGCTTCCAAAAACCAGTTAAAAAAAATAAAGTGAATAATGCTGAAATGAAACTTTTTCTTCAATTTTCCAGGAGCCCAACAATGACCTGTAAAACATACACACAAAAGGGGAACCAAGACACTAAGGAATGCCCTCCTCCCTACCATAGACCCACTAGTGGGTCACCCCCGAGTTGGGGAGGTAGGGGTCACATGGTTGCACACACACACACACCACAACAAATGAAATTTTCCAAACACACAAAAGAATACTCCCAAGGATTTGTACAATACTCAACTCATGAAAATGAGTTTGAAGGGGCTAGGGGAGTGGACCCCTCAACTTAAGAGGTCACTCCAAGATCTCAACATCACCAAATCTTTAGGCCTCAAGCCACAGCCTCATAATACATATCTCCAAATATCTCAAAAAAAACTATCATGGCACTCTTACCATCAAAAAATGCTCTCAACACCATAGAAAATCCCTCAAGTCTATAAGTAGCACAACAATAAGGAGGTGACCTCGAGGAGGTTCACTCTCCCCCACCCCATACAAGTTGAGCCTTACCTCCAAATGGAGGTGCTCTCACCAAACTCCCAACCCACACAAAATGAAAACAACCATCAACATAAATTCACAAACACAAGCATAAAATGAAATATACAAGGGAAAATGGCCATAGCCATGGAGCTTACCTTCGAAAGCCCTAAAAATGGAAGCACGTTTGGTGAAGAGCTCCAAGCTTCTCTAAGTCTCCCAATCTCCCAATTTCTCTAACTCCAAAAAGGAACTCCAAGAATAGAAGGAAAAATCCCAAAATGTAAGAACCCCACACTCCTCTTCAAGAGGAGATAATATAGGCCTTCCAATTTGGCCTTGAGGAATGAGAAGGTGACACTTGTCACCTTCTCCTTCCTCTTCCCATGCCACTTGCAAGGGATAAGGAGTGTGAGGGTGACAAGTGTCACCCTCCAATTCCATTCCATTCCTAACCTTATCCACTTGTGCTCTCACACATGTGTGAGAGACCAAGTGGTGAGGTGGCAATTCCCTTCAAGCCTCCATGAGGATAAGGGATGCCATATGGCATTCTCTTATTCTCCAAGAGAGCCATCTCCCTCCAAGATGCTCTCACATGTGTGTGAGAGTCTTGGAGGGAGATCCCACACACTTGGGAGTCTTGGAGACCTCCCAAGTCTTCTTGGTGAAGGGATCCCCAAACTTTGGGAAGGGAGATGGGTCTTTCCCAAAGCATGACTCATCTCCCACCCTTAGCCATTTCAAAATTCGTCACTTTGACTAAACCTTAGTTTAGAGTGACCAAAAGTGAGTTAGCCCAAGGTTTAGTTAGTCAAAATTGAACCTAGACCCATGGGTAACCACCTAGGGTAAGTTTTGGGATACTAAGGTACACTTAGGGAGTCATAAATTCACTTTAAATGGTCCAAAAATGAAAACAATACCAAGTGGTGTACAACAATAAAAATATACAACACATGATATAAATTACTTTAACAAAAAGGGGTACTAGGCCAAAATAATAACTCAAACAAGTACTCAAACAACATCTGATCAAATGTGATCCTTATCCCTTTTGGGAATGGATCGGTTTCACAGGGAATAACATATGTGTGAACACTACCTCCAATTTCCCATGGCCTGGGACTGTAATCCTGCACAACTAGATCAAGTGTCAATCATATAATGAATAATCATAGCCGAAGCAACTGAAATTAAATTCATGTCATTGCATATTAATCATTTACAACATAATTCAAGGTTAAACGACATTTTCTATCCAATGTCACATAATCATTATCAATTAATGAATCCAAATAATAAACTAGAAATCACATCTATAATCATCATCTAAAATACCTCGCATGTCTAAACTCATCATAGCATCAAAATATGATTTAAATCGAATCCCCACATGTCGAATCAATGCCAAACTAGAATCAGGAGATAAAATCAACTCTGCATAAGGGAACAATAGTCTCTAAATGTCTAATAATGTCATCAACTGTAATGTAAAATGATCAAAATAAGGAAGGAAAATAATCGGCCTCATAGATCTAATTGCATAAACTAATGGCTAGGGATTTGATTTGATTCATTTGTATGAGTACAATCTAGTTTGATCATTGCACTTATGTAATAGGGCTGATATTTTGATCTTATTTGGGATGCAGGGATATGGAGATCAAGGGCTTATTGCATTCAAGGAATTTTCTACATGGTTGTATACAAGTTCATCACACACAATTCACATATCTAGAGTCATTATTGGCAATCAATTGTTCATATGCAAGGCATTATCTTTGACTGGACTGTCATATTCCCTTGTTGTTACAACCTGTTAAGATTATCACAAAACTCATTAGGAACCCAAAGAAATCACTATTCTATCTAGGGTGATCATGGCTAAAATAGGGGTTGTAATTTTACATTAATAGTAGGTTATTAAAACCCCATACATATTATACCAAAGGGAGAATATTACAACAGTCTTGAATGTAGAAATGTAGTTATCTTGAGGCAACCATCTCCTAGCACTATTGTAGCATGTTACAAAAGGGTTTAATTCATTAATTGTGTCTATTCTTTGTCTATTCTTTGTCGTGAAGTAAATGTAATTGACATGTATAAAGACAAATTCCACAAGCTTTGCCAGCATCCTCCCTATCTTTCTAAAAATAGGATCTTTGGAACAACGTATGGACAACCATCAAAGCATAAAGAATATAGGAATTTTCTCACATGTTGTAATTGTAGCTGCCCTTGTAGACATGTATGCAAAGTGTGGAAGCATAGACAAGGCACGTGGACTGTCTGATAGAACACATGATTTTTGGCTTTCATTATGGTTTATCTTACTACTCATTCTTGGTGTGTACTTCACTTGAAGTCATCATGAATATGTTTAAGGGCTTGTATTCTTCATGGTGAAGGCTTGGTTGTGGTGAATTTTGTGTAATATTGAGTCTTCTAGTTGTTTATTCTCTTCGGGTACTATGACCCTATTACATGGTTGGATTCAAGTGGGTTCTCAAGTGTCACTTCTTTGGGTTGATTGTGTTTTACAATAGTGGTAAGGGTTTGTGAAGGTGTTTGTGAAGTTGACTGTGATGAATATTATGTAGGTTTTATTTTGAATGGTGGAAAAGGGTTTGGTTTCTCAAGAAGTATTATACATTTGGACTTTATCTTATGAGAATTAAATGGTGAAGGTCAATGACATTGTGTTAATCATAGTGACAAACCCTAGAGGCTTTATTATTGTGCTCAGAATGAATTTGTAGATGATGGTAAAGAAAAACGTAATGTGCCTTCTAAAATGCCTAGTTTTCTCTTGAATATTGTTGTGGTTGTTAGTTCCATGTGTATAGTCTCATTGATAAGATGTATTGTTATTAGCCCTTAAGAATAAAGTGAAAATGCTTTACTTTGATTGAATATGTGGATAGCAATTATGTATGTGCATATGAGAAAAATGTTACCTTAAAAGAATTTGAAATATTTGCAAGGGCTATAGGATAGACCTATGGCTTTATTGTAACTCTAAAATGATTTTTAAGGAAACCCTTATTTATGGAATTGTTATTGTGTCTATTTTGCAATAATTAAGCTCAAAGTATATATGTTGCAATAATTGCAAGCTATGCACAAAATGGATTTGTTGATAAGGATTTAGAAACTTTCAAGCAAATGCGATTGGCAGGTGTAAATCCAAATTCCACAACCTTAACTAACATCCTCCCTACCTATGCCAAAATGGGATCTTTGGAACATGGTATGAACATCCATCAAAGCATAAAGGATATTGAAATTTTGTCAAATCTGTTGTAGCTACAACTACCCTAGTAGACATGTATGCAAAGTGTGGAAGCATAGACAAGGCACATGAACTGTTTGACATAACACCTCAAAGAGTACCATCTCATGGAATGCAATAATTGCAAAATATGCACAAAATGGATTTGTTAATAAGGCTTTAGAAAATTTCAAGCAAATACAAGTGAGAGATGTAAATCCAAAATGTGATCTTTGGAACATGGTATGGACATCCATCAAAGCATAAAGGGTATGCGAATTTTGTCAGATCTTGTAGTTGCAACTGTCCTAGTAGACATGTATGCAAAGTGTGGAAGCATAGACAAGATACATGAACTTTTTGACATGATGCCTCAATGAAATGCCATCTCATGGAATGCAATGATTGCAAGATATGCAAAAAAAGGATTTTTTTGATAATGCTTTATAAACTTTCAAGAAAATACAATTGGCGGGTTTAAAGCCAAATTCCACAACCTTAGCCAGTATCCTCCTTGCCTATGCCAAAATAGGATCTTTGGAACACGGTATGGACATCCATCAAAGCATAAAAGATATGGAAATTTTGTTAGATGTTGTAGTTGCAACTACCCTTAGAGACATGTATGCAAAGTGTGGAAGTATAGACAATGCACGTGAATTGTTTGGCATGATGCCTCAAAGAAATGTCATCACATGGAATGCAATGATTGCAAGATATGAAAAAAATGGATTTTTTGATAAGGCTTTAGAAACTTTTAGGTAAATGCAATTGGCGGGTGTAAAGACAAATTCCAAAACCCTAGCCAACATCCTCCCTTCATATGCCAAAATAGGATCTTTGGAACATGGTATGGACATCCATCAAAGCATAAAGGATATGGGAATTTTGTCAAATCTTTTAGTTGCAACTACCCTAGTAGACATGTATGCAAAGTGTGGAAGCATAGACAAGGTATGTGAACTGTTTGACATGATGCCTCAATGAAATATCATCACATGGAATGTAATGATTGTAAGATATGAAAAAAATGGATTTTTTGATAAGGCTTTAGAAACTTTCAAGAAAATGCAATTGGCGGGTGTAAAGACAAATTCCACAACCTTAGTCAACATCCTCCCTTCATATGCCAAAATGGGATCTTTGGAACATGGTATGGACATCCATCAAAGCATAAGGATATGGGAGTTTTGTCAAATCTTGTAGTTGCAACTACCCTAGTAGACATGTATGCAAAGTGTGGAAGCATAGACAAGGTACGTGAACTGTTTGACATGATGCCTCAATGAAATGCCATTTCATGGAATGCAATGATTACAAGATATGCAAAAAATGGAATTTTTTTTATAAGGCTTAATAAACTTTTAAGAAAATACAATTGACGGGTGTAAAGCCAAATTCCACAACCTTAGCTAGTATCCTCCTTGCCTATGCCAAAATGGACATCCATCAAAGGATAAAAGATATGGGAATTTTGTAAAATGTTGTAGTTGCAATTGCCCTCAGAGACATGTATGCAAAGTGTGGAAGCATAGACAAGGTAAGTGAATTGTTTGGCATGATGCCTCAAAGAAATGTTGCCTCATGGAATGCAATGATTGCAAGATATGAACAAAATGGATTTTTTGATAAGGCTTTAGAAACTTTCAAGTAAATGCAATTAGCGGGTGTAAAGCCAAATTCCAAAACTTTAGAAATGGTATCATTGGAACACAGTATAGACATCCATCAAAGCATAAAGGATATAGGAATTTTGTCAAATATTGTAGTTGCAACTACCCTGCGAGACATGTATGCAAAGTGTGGAAGCATATACAAGGAATGCGAACTATTTGGCATGATGCCTCAAAGAAATGTTGTCTCATGGAATGCAATGATTGAAAGATATGCATGTAATGGATTTTTCATAAGGCTTTAGAAACTTTCAAGAAAATGCACAAAAGAAACTTTCAACCAAATGTAATTGGCACGTCTAAAACCAAATTGCATAACATTATCCAACATCCTCCTTGCCTATGCCAAAATGGGATCTGGGGAACATGGTGTGGACAACCATCAAAGCATAAAGGATATAGGAATTTTGTCACATATTGTATTTGCAGCTGCCCTTGTAGACATGTATGGAAAGTGTGGATGCATAGATAAGGCGTGTGAACTATTTGACATGATGCCTCAAAGAAATACATAGTTTCATGGAATACAATGATTGCAAGATATGCACAAAATGGATTATTTGAAAGTGGTTTATAAAATTTCAAGCAAATACAATTGGCACGTGTAAAACCAAATTCCTGTAATGATAATTGATCATCATATTAAATATTTAATATAAACTGTCATATACATAATGTCATGAACATAACATCAAGTCTATATATAAAGCCATATAGGCATGTCCAAACAAAGCCATACAGGCATATACAAAAATATACATCGGTAACAAACAAAAGTATGTATACAAAGCCATCTAGGCATACAAAAAATTTCCCAAAATCTTTCCTATGGACTTTCATCAAATAATCGGTGGCCCTTGCTTGGCCGTGAAGATCAAGAGCCAATCAGTGACCCATCCTCTCTCCCATCGAGTAGATCTCCTTGAAAGAGCTTTTTCCAGCTCCACCTATTAATACAATCAAGCAATATGCATATTAATATAGAAAACATGAAATATATAACATCACATATGTAATCGATCACTTCACACTACTCGATGATCACTCTCGATCATCTTTTCTCTCTTTTCGTCTATAATTGGATGGGTTGGAGTTGTGACCCCCTATGAGAAGCATCAAGAAATAAAATTGACTAAGCATAAATATCATTTATATACATCAAATGACAGGATTTAAAATAAGAAATACAAAATGACATTTTCATGTTATTGGCTCATACCTCGGTGAAAGGATTTGAAGACATCATGGCTACAACAATGCCTATCTACACTGACTCACGAAGATGAGGAGTCTCCATATTCAGCATCTGAAAATAAAGTTCAAGATTATTCAAACAAAATAGATACATAACATTATTTACATGCATAATGATTACAAATGGTTAAATTTACCTCCATATAAGTGGTTTTGTGTCTAGGGGACCAAGGGAACCATGGAGGTGCTGGTGAAGCTCCCTATTGAAATCATCAAATTGTCACTATATAATATTACCATTGATATATGTACAATATTTATGATCATATGATAAATTACATACTTGTTGACTTGACCTCCTCTCATAACCTGCCAATGGATAGCTAATAGAGGTAGGATGAAGACTCTAACCCTGGAATTTCATTGCACAGATAATTACATGCATTATTTTTTATTTATAATATAGATAGACATATATAATTAATTACAAATTTCAAATTAGAATATATTAAATCAAGATGAAACTTGTAATAAATTACCTGAGAGTCAATACCAAATGTACACTATAAGACATCATCGGTGAGAACAATATCATCTAATATGGATGTGTCCATCATTGGATGCTATCCCTACATCACAGCATCCTACCGAGAGTCCTGACGTGAGTCTTGCATCCCATAATCACATAGGTTCCCACATGAACTGCACAAATGTGGGGACAAATGATGCCTAGTGCTCTCACCCTTGTCAACCTGGGTGAGATCATCGTTGTGCTATGCTAGAGACTATGTGAGAGCAGTCAATGAATGTAGTGGCTCCACCTCAACACTCTCCTTCAAAGTTGAAGGGAGTGACACACATTCTAGCCTTAATAGGGGTCTAGGTACATAGTTTTGGTCTTGCTGAGCCCCCTCTGTATCTTGGGTAGAGCCACCACCTTTGTCTTGGAACTCTCGAATCTCAAAATAATTAGGAATCTTCTTGAGGACAAACTCGCAATGGAGTTTCCTCAAGAAATATTGTGGCACTTCATTGTTGTTGCATGGATGCTTATCAAACACCATGTACCATCTATCCCAAAAGTTTTGGGATATATCTTGATTCCTACACCAATGAATAGGGAACCATTTGCAAGTCTCTTCTAATACTTGGCCAGTTTTAGGATTAATAAAGTGTGTACATAATGCAGATTTTGTAATTCTTTCATTCTTCACTTGTTCATAAGAAAATTTGTTGGCATAGTATTGCCAACACCTCTCCCTATAGTCATGAAATTTAGTGATTTGTTTTGTCACCAATTCGGTGTGAGAAACAATCATCTCTAATGACTTCGCAAGTGCTCTCCTATGATCGGTGCTTGCACTTGGATTGTTTAACATTTCAATTAGGGTTTGAAGATGTCTTTTATTTTATTCTATTTACCCTAAATAGTTTTCTTGAGCATCTCTTTCATGGTGAGGACGTGAAGGTGGGGGGTTTTGAGGGTTTGGAGGGGTTTCAAGGTTGTTTTGACCCTCCTTAGCTGGATTTGTATTTTGTCCCACCTCATTAACTGTAAATTCAATATTAAAACTAATTAAACATTGCAAAAGTCAAAAATTCTTTTCAAACTCACAAAAATTAATCAAACCCTACCTTCTTTGACTGCTAGACCCTCTACATTTGCTTCATGACGTCTTTAGGAGTGGGTTTGGTGAGGTGGCATCATGAAAACATCGATCTCTCTTTGCACTTGCTTGATTTGCCCTTCCTTGAAGATACTTGCACTATAAACTCTAGTTTTTCTCTCCAAACTTTGTTTTTGGCTGTGGGTATGAGAAAATGAGTGTTTTTTTTACTTTTAAGAAGAAAAAATGTGAGCGCGCTATAACACGCTCACGTTTTGCTCTACATGGGACCAAAAATTCATGTGGCAAAATTTTGGTCCCACAACTCCATGCACTTACCCAATGGTTCATCATTTAAGAATAAAGACGTGAAGCGATTCTTAGAGAAATTTCACATTCAACATCGCTTCTCTCTACCATATTATCCACAATCAAATGGCCAAGAAAAATTTTCCAACAAAACCATTGAACAAATTTTCTATAAAACTATCAACAAACGTGGTAAAGATTGGCATACCCAACTCTCCTATGCATTATGGGCCTATTGCACAAGAATTTATACAACTACATGTGCTACGCCATATAATCTCGTGTATGGTGTCGATGCAAATATGCCCTTGGAGTTGGAAATTATTTCACTGTGGATTTCCATCCATGGCCTCATCAATGCTAACACTTATAGAGAACTAAGACTTCAATATCTTGAGATACTTGATGAACAGTGCATTCACGCTCGCGAACATCTCCAAGCCTATCAAAAGAATCTCATATACAGCTACAATGAGTGTGTCATCCATCTCTTTTTTGAAGTTGGTGACTTGGTCCTCTACAATAACTAGCACAATGTCAATGCTCATCTAGGTGCAAAAGGAAAATTCAATCTAAATTGGTTAGGACCCTACATCATCACCAAAGTATATGGATCGGGTGCATATAGACTTTCTACAATGGATAGTAAACCTCTCAAAGAGCCTATTAATGCTATGCACTTACATAAATTCTATGCTTAGTTTACTTTAATATCATGTCTCTTCTTTCAATTAATCATATTCCTTTCTATTTAGTACACTAGTTCTCTTTTTATTAAAGCACATTGCGTTGAATAGTGTAGTATTTAATACTTTACTCTTCTTTATTTATGCTTTGTTGCTTCATCCTTGACACAAATGTAGTTTTATTGAATTGTTAAGTAGTTTTCCTTGATAGTGAAAATTACTTTCCTCTTCTTACCATGTTGTTCTAGTTAATTGTAGATGTAATTAATTAGTCTTTTTCATTGTTTAATTAGATCTTGTATAGCATTTAATTCAACAATTCTATTTTTTCATAGTATTTTAATTAGAATCTCTAACATCCTCAATGGTATCAAGAAAACTATTTTACCATCTTTGATTAGATCATTGTCATATTTGGTTAAACAATATCATTATAGCAAGTTTAATTAAATCACAATTTTATTTAATTAAACATTTCTATGTTTCAACAAATCAATGTTGCATTTAATTAAAAAATTTAACCAAGTTGTTTAATTAGATCACAATTAATTTTCACTAAACATTTCTATCTCATTACCATGAGTTTGATTAGATAATTGTTGTATTTATTAAACAATCTTATTTGTTTAGTTAAATCACAATAGTATTTAATTAAACACACATATGTCAAATCACATGATTTAATTAGATCTTTGTAGTATTTAATCAAACAATGTAACCAAGTTGTTTAAGATAATCACAATAGAATTTAATTAAATCATCCACAAAACATAATGCAAACACATAACACAATGATATTGATCAAAATCATAAAAAGATCGTATATACATCACAGTCTCGATACACGTTAGACAAAACCACCACTTTGACAAAATGTGGTGTATCAAAAAGCACATTTGCAAAATGTCAATCGCTCCTTGAGGCTATGACTATTGAATCCCTTTGGCCTTGCTGGTGGCTGTCATAGATGGTTCTTGTTGTGATACCATAGACCGTGAATGAGTCCTAGACCCACTCCGTGTCTGTAGGCCCCTAACAATACCTCTTAGCTCTGTCGCCTATGCTATGAGATCTAGCTCATGCTATTGTAGCTGGGCCACCTCAACTCACATCATATTAGCCTCTGTCATTAGTATGTTAGGATTAAGGTACCATCAACCTTGTAAATCCTATGTAATTTATTATTCCTATTAATTTTTGTAAATTGCCCATAAGGGATGAAAGGTTTCACTAGCAGCGATCTTGTTTCAGCTACATGTTTATATCTAGTACCCGATGCCAATTCATCTGCAATAGGGACAGAGCCCCCAAAACCACATTTTATTTATATTTTATCATTGTAAATATGGACCATTCGACATTAGGTCACATATATGACAGTCAATATTATGTCAATTTTCTTTCTGTAGAAGGGAACCCCCTTTTATAAGGATATTTGTACTACATTTTTTGTAGAGTTGAGAGTAACAAGCACTGCTAGATTGAAGACTAAGAAGAGGAAGTGCATGTATTGTAATCTCATATTTGAAGATAATACAACTTGGAGTCTCTTTTCTTGGTGGACTTTTTTACCCGAAAGGGTTTTCTCCATATTACATACTGTGTTATGTGTTCAGTTCTCAATGAATGTCATGTTTGTGTATTGTGTTTTATTTCTGTTACAATCTCCATTGATTCTACATTGTTTAGAGGACATAAATAAGGTTTTAATCAGATTTCTATTGTGTGGTCTGCACCTTCATTTTTAACATAGTGCCTACACACGGGGGTGATCAATAGTAGGTGTTGGTGCTGCTTGGGCTCCCTGCAAGTTCACTACAGTGAGATCTAACCACCTCTATAGAACATCACACATATGCTCTGCGCCATCTACTCTCAATGTGGCCTGGTCTCTCTATGTTGTGACCTACCCCAGCTACACCAGACCCTCCTCATAAGAAGCTCAAAGCTGCACAATGGGCTCCAATATATCTACGTGTGACCCAGTAGTCTACAGTGGCCTATCCCTACAACAACTTGACCTATAAAGTTGAGCCATACCCATGTGCCAACTGCAAAATCAAACAAGAATTGTGTCAAATCTCTCATCACATATCATATATCAAATCAAAATAATAAATGCATCTAGTGTTCTACTTAAATCATGAACATAAATAAAATCTCACTAGGATCTCCATCCTACCAATCAGGATATGTAGGAGCAGCCCATTGCACTGGTGTGGTGTTGGGTGCACTAACCACTATAGCTACTATTGTTGTCACTAGTATTGAAGGGGCCACTAAAGTATCTTTACTACTTGACTCCCCTCTCTCCTGTCAACCTGGTACACCATTGGTTGATGGAAGTGGTCATGACACTCGAGGTTGGGCCCTAGGCCTCTCCTCTGCAACGTCACTACCCTCATCCCTACATCTATGTCTCCCTATTGATACTGGCATCAACTCCTCCTCCTCTTGCTCATCATCTCCCTCCTCCTCATAAGATGGATCCTCATAGCTAGTAGCCTCCTCCAACTAACCTAGCTCTACCAATGGCCTTGGGTCTTCAAGTGGGTAGTTTGTTGGGTAGATGGGGGCAACCTGAGATGCAACCCACCATGTTGTGTATGTTGGCGTCACCCCCACATCATCCATTGTGAACATGGGTATTGCATCCTCAAACTCATCATCTAAATCACTTAACGAAACATCTTCCATAGCCAGTCGAGGCCTATCACCTAGCCTCACCACACTATGGCGCAAGCACACATATGTGGACACAGCTCTAGGTACCCCTGTACCTACCCAAACTACATGGTGACTCGATCATAGTAGAATGACACTATGATGTGATCAAGGAAACTGACAAAAAGTTGATCCCTCTGCATCCACACTAACTATCGTGTCTGTCCCATCCATGGCCTCATAGCTCTGTAGGGCCTCCATGCGACGTCTGTACTCTGCAATCTACAAAAATTTTGCCACGAGTGCAACAAATCTCCAAACTTCCATGGCCTCCTTAGGGCATAGGCATGTGCTCATGGCACTGAGAAGATAATCATTGTTGGTACCCCTATAGGCTACATGCATCTAATATGCTCAAAAGCCAACACCTAAAGAAGCATACAGGTCATCAAGTTATGTGCCTAATAATGCACATATATAGCACCCTAGATCATGATATAAGTGGGTGAGCATGCTCCATCCCCATGCAAAGACCGTCCTCTACTCCTCCATCACTCTGATAGTGTGGACGAGCCCACTATGAAGGTAAGTGCCTCACCCATCTTGTGTAATACACAGTGCAATGGTAGTGATCAAGATGCAATGCACATGTGGTGTGACCACTATGCCCTACTCCAACCACCCAATGTGGATGTGCCATGTGTCATCCATCAACATGATCTAACCTAGGTAGCAAGTCTATCCCTCCTAGACATATGATACTAATTATTGCTCAATGATTGAAACAATGCGACCTTGCATTTGCAGCTGAAGGATCTGGTACACATTCTCCAAAGTCACTATCATCTCTATCATCAACAAGTGGAAGGTAGAGGTGTCAGTGTCCCATCTCTCCATGAACACCATCAACATGCTATCATGAAAGTGTACCACATGCATCATATAAACCCAATAGATTCTGACGTCTCGCAAGAGACCAAGCTCTATCGATGTAAGTGCCTCAACACAGCCTCGCAGTAATGTGTACATGTGCCTACTAGCGTGCTCCCACATCATCAAAGGATACTTCAATCACATCAATAAAAATATCATCAATACCATCATCAAATATCAAGTTCAAAATTCAAATATTCAAAAAAATTTGCTAACACCTTCAGACACTAATGTGTCTTTCAGACCCCATCACCTATTTTAGATGTAGGCGCATCCTAAAGACCCTAGTGCACCTTAGGGTGCTAGCACATTCCCTAGATTCTAGTGCATTAGAAGGATGCTAGCACCCTAGTGAGATGTTTGGCATGCAAAATGATGAACGAAAGAAATGCTAAATTCAATTTTTGACTCACCTCATGAAGCATCACACCCTGCTCCACACGGTCCCTCAGTACGTCCAGCCTGGGTGCTCAGTAAGCTCATCTACATGGCATGTTTTCTCTCCAAGGTGCTCAAAATCCTCCAAAATAGAAAAATTTGAATTTACAAATGAATAGTAAAAATAAAAATCTTTCTTACTATTTATAGTAAATTTTTAAAATTTTCACATTTTTCTGAGGCACTCTTCTAAAAACTCTCATAGCTTGGGCCTGTGAACCCTAATTTTCATGTCGTTCATTATGTTGGAAAACTGGTTCCACCCTCTATTTTATCATATACCTTTTTCTTTAGTGTTGTTTTATAAAATGACCCTACTGAAGGCATTTTCAACATTTTTTTAGAAAATTGAAGCGGTAGATGTTTACCATGTTTCTACACTCAAAGTAGCAAGCAAAAATAGAGGGGAACATATCTACCCTCATTTTTCACTCTAGATCATTTTTCTCGTCTCATTCCCCTTAAAATTTTTTTTGGACTAACATATCTTTTCACCTTGCATGATGATTTTGTTTTCTAACAAGTCGTTTTGTAAGATGCGGTACCTAACATTATCGTGTTGTAGGTTCCTAAGCTGGGGGCTCCATTCTCTCACTTGGCGACATCCTGCATCCTCTATAGTATCCTTTTGGGTATCCTTTTTGTTCCTTTTTACTTTTAGTACTTTCTTTTTTGTACTTTAGCATGCATCCTCATGTAGTGTCATATGCCTACTAAAGTGGGGGCTAAATGTAGAGTCGTAAATTGTGTGCACTCTCAATTTCACGCTATGTTTGGTACTCATTTTAGTGTCCATACCCTTAGCATTTTTTAGGATCATTATCAGACTTCGTCTTACCCTTAACCCAAAAGATGTGCCTTTACACTGCTTTGACCCTTTCTTCTTATCATATCCAAAAACCATAAAAGTGCCTAAATCCTAGCTCTGTCCCAAGTTGACTAGACATTTCAAGACCTAGAATTGTAAAGGCTCTAGCACTTAGTGCAAATATCTGTGCAACGTGTTGACATCTTGAAAGAATTTGTCAATCTTGCAATCATTTTTAGAAGTTATCTCTTAACTTACATGATACGCCGAGATTTTCTTGTTGCTTATCTATGCCCAAACAACTCCTTTCCTTGTTTTTTTTGCCTTTGCCCTCTCTATTTAAGAAAGTAGATTTTCCATTGCAAAGAATCAATTTTCTTTCATAGTGAAGCTCTACTGAAATTGAGAATCACCATTACTGCAATTTATTTTATCAAGGTTATATCATGCTCTTGCAATCAAAGTGTTGCGAATTCTGAAGGATTTCGATTGGGACCACTGCTTGCTGAGCGGCTTTCACTTCCTCACTATGAGATGATAAAGTTTCAATTAATCCTCATTTTTATTCTTCATATTGTAATCCATTTTTGATATATCTCATATCTTTGTGGGTTGAATATATTTTCTACTTTTCTCTATCATATAGGGATTGTTTTGTGAATCTACTCTAAGTCAATGAGTAGGGTTTTATTTATCAATATTGCATTATTGTTTGTCACTACTCATAATAATTCTAGACACACTTAGAATTAGATCACACACTTTATTTATCAATTGTGTGAGCAGGAAAAATCAGGTTAGTATGATCAAGCAATGCAAATCAAACCCAATCCTACCACTTTGAAAGAATCCATCTAAATGACACAAATGCAAACAAATTGAAAGCAAATCACCTAGATTATTGATTCCTTGGTTGGATTTGTGGATTGCTTCTCAATTGTGAACAATCATAAATGCTAAAGATGCCATGATGATGGATGAAATGCTCAAGATGCTCAATGGATGCTAATGGAGGTATTATGCTTGAGACGATACTATGGATACTATATGGTGAGATGATGATAATGAGAATGAGTGGGTGTATATATAGCACTCAATAAGAGTTGATCAACAGTGGAGAAGAAAATATAGTTTGAACAGTTGAGATGAATTCATGATCATAGGTGAATGTGCACAAGACAAGTGTTATTGAAGCTTATGTTTATTAAATGATTGTTGTTGGTTTGTTGGTAGTACTAAGATTGATTTTCTTAAAATAGAATATTTTTTTATTTTAAAGATTGGATGATGTAGATGATTGATTTTAGAACCAATTAAATCATTCTTTTCCCTTGGTTTAAGATAGGACCTATCTTGTACACATAGAAGAAAATGAAATGATAAGATAATGATAGAGAAAAATGCTATTTTTAGAAGATTAGAAGAAAAGTCATAAATTAAATAAATAAATTATTTAATTTATGCTCATGATGAGAAAATAAATAAATAAAATATAGATTTTATTTATTTATAGAAGAACTAAATTAAATAAATATGTAAATTTATTTAATTTAAGAAGAATGGAGAGATAATTAAATAATTAAAAATTATATAATTATAGATAGAGGAAAATAGAAGAAAATAGATAAATCATTCAAATGTGTTAGACAAATGTAGATGATGAATAATGTAATATTTTAATAATGATAACTAGGTCAATTTTGAGTGTCTACATTTTGCCCCTCTTTGAGATGATGTTCGTTAGAACATTGTTTCAAAGAAGATATGATACGATATATTGCTTTCGGAGAACAAATTTTTGCCCTAGTGAAACTGGCAGATGATGCCCCCTCGAGAGGAAACCCTAGGCGATCGAAAAAGGATGGGTTGACTCGCAAATAGATGACAATTGTGTATAGGAAAAATTAAGAATGTTTGAATGATAAAATCAAAACAATGCAATGATAATAACAACTCAATTACCCATAACATAAAAAGATCGATCTAAGTAAAATTCGATATCAATGAATAAATCAATTTAAAACAAGAAAGCTTTCACCTAGATTGTATAGTTCTCTTTGTATGAATGTAGATTGCTCAATAACGTTGCGAAACCATGGTTGTAACACACAGATGTAGGGGTATTTATGCTCAAAAGATCGATGTCAAAAGATCATCAGGTGCTCAACGATGTGATGTATGCTCAAAGCGCTGTAAAAGGATGCCTGAGAATAAGTGATTGAAGAGGATTTGTAAAGGAGATGAGGGGGGTTTATATAGGTTTCAAACATGATCGATCAACGGATGAAATAAATCCATAGAATGAATGGTTGAGATAAATCAAATAACTCATGTTGAATGTGCACACTACATGTGTCACTCCAAAAAGGCATTTTTATTAAGATAATTACTTTTTTGATAAAGATAGAATTTGATATCATAAATTAGAATGCTTTTTCTTCTAATTCATGAGTTGATAAAAATAAGATAAATTAAAGCCAATTAACTTAACTTTAGTTTTACCTTTTTTAGAGTTCTAAAAATAAGATTGATTGTGCACATGAGTTAACATGATATTTTTAGAGAAATTGGAAAGATAATTGAAATTAAATAAATAAATTTATTTAATTGTTTGTGAATGATTTTGAAGAATAGATAAGATATGAAGATTTAAATAAATTAAACAAATAAATTGATTTAATTTATTTTGCATGATGAAGGATAAATAAAATATGTGATTTAAATAAATTAAACGAATAAATTGATTTAATTTATTTTGCATGATGAAGGATAAATAAAATATGTGATTATTTTTCTTTTTAGAAGATTTATTTTTAGAGGAAAAAATTAATTAAATAAATAAATTTATTTAATTGTTTGTGCAAGATTAGAGGACATAGAATAGATTTGAAGATTTAAATAAATTAAACAAATAAATTGATTTAATTTATTTTGCATGATGAATCATAAATAAAATATTTGATTATATTTTATTTTTAGAGGAAAAAGCAAAATAAATAAATAAATTTATTTAATTGTTTGTGCAAGATTAGAGGAATATGAAGATTATAAATAAAATACTTGATTTTATTTATTTTTAGAGGATTGAGATAATTTAATCAAATTTGTCTGATTTATTTAAGTTTGGAAGAACAATTTGATTTAATTAAATAATGTAAATTATTTAATTGTAGATAAGAGAGGATTTGTGATGAATTAATTAAATAATTGGATTCATTTAATTAATGTAGACTTGAAATTTGAAAAAGGATAATGATTTAATTAAATAATAAAAAATTATTTAATTTTGGAAGAATATAGAGGAATTTCGATAAATTAATTAAATAAAGAGGATTTATTCAATTAATGTTTGATTTTAAGAGATTTGGAAGAATTAGATGAAATTAATTAAATAATTAGATTATTTAATTAATGTTGAATGCGGGTGATTAGACAGATTTGACAAAATGCAAGTGATTCAAAGACATGGTTATTTTAGGGTGTCTACATTTTGGCCCTCTTTGATGCAATGTAGTTTATAGCGTTGTTTCAAAGAAAATGATTGTTGAAGACATGATACAATTTTTGATGCCCCAGTGTAGCTGGCGTAAGATGCCCCCTTGAGAGGAAAGACAGGGTAGTGGCAGAAGGACTGGGTTGACGCTCAACTAGAAGATTGTGTTTGAGATAGACTAGGTGGGATAGAAGAAAGGAGATAGAAGAAAACATGAGAGAAAGATTGTTGATCAATCTTTTCTTGAAAAACTATATAAGGCCATGGATAAATGGATGGTTAAATAGATGAGCTTGTTGCAATGGTTTCACAAATGTTTATAAAGAGCAATCCTTATTTTGATATAGCACGTGGATAGTTTTCCACCAAGGTATAAATGACCAATGTGCTGTGATATCCAAGTGCGTGGATGTTGACTCTGTAAGCAAGCAGTTTGAACTTAGATCCCTTAGACATAATATAACCTTGTTTGATATGTGAATGAGCCATAGTCTTGAACATAAAATAAACTTCAATACATGTAAATGCAAGAAGAATATTAAATATGTAAGATGCTAGGTTGTAACACACACAAGATAAATATGATGTTAAGAAAGATGCTTAAAGATCAATCCTCAAACATGGCACACAAAAGCAATGACTATGCCCCCAATCCATATTGTATTGCAACATACCAAGATTATAGATAAATCAAAGTAGTCTTGAATAAGTACTGGAAAAAGAACAAAAAAGATAAATAAAAAAGCAAATTGACAGACTTACAAAGTAAACATACAGCCAACATATTGTCTTTCCAAAGAGGTTCCTCAAGATAGATTGGAAAGGAAAGATAACAGCCTTATCATAGGAGCAATGTGTCCGTTAAAGGGTGTTATCTGTTGAAAAGATAATGCCCGGTTTTAGGAAATGCCACATATTGTATAAGACATGTGTGTTGGTTTCGACCATTGAACATTCTGTATAAGACAAATTTTGTTAATCTGTTGCTTGGTTGAGACTGATTTAGCTCTGTAAGTAAGTTGCTTTTCTTTAGGTTTGTTAAGAACTTTTGCTTTGAAAGAATGCGTTTGTTTATTTTTTGCTGCTTGATTTAGTAAAGTCAAGGTGAATGGATTGTGATAAATAGAAGACTAGAAAGATGTCATATCAATGGATTGAAATGGGTGAAGAGTGATGAATCGTATGTGCCTGAGTACTAGATACATCTGTTGTATTCCAAAGTGCCTACATACCTTGTATCCATGGGATCAAGGCACATTATGAGGAAAGATGAAAAATGATAATATGTAGTTCTAGGTAGAGTGATGAGATGGGTCAAGGTGATTGAGCTTGGGTTGGTGAAATGATCAGATCTTATGTACCTGAGTACTAGATACTTCCTTCGTATGCCAGACTGCCTACATACCCATATCCATGGGATCAAGGTACCTTAAGATTGAGATGAGATGATATGTAGTTCTAGTTTGGTTTGATGATGTAGGAAAAGTGTTGGAAAGATAACAGGCTTACTGTAGGAACAATGTGTCCATTAAAGGGTGTTATCTATTGAAAGGAGAACGATTGAAGTGTTTGTGTGTTTTGGATTGCTGAGGTATTTGAGGTGTGTGTGAACCACGAACAAGGATCCATTCCTAGACCTAGGTTAAGGAAAGAGTTGCCCTCATTCTGGCAGAAGTGTTGTTATGGCTGACTGACACAAGATAACCATGGATGATAGAGCAAGATGTGGGATGATGACAACAAACGCTGACAAATTTCCAAGCTATTCTAGATAGGGAGATGGAAATGCAAACAAGGTCAATGGTTTTATTATAGATGGATGGACAAAGTGTGTTGTGAAATGGCCATGGAATGAACAAGACTTGATAGATGATGGATGCTAACTCTACACATAGCACCTATTTGCTAGGTTTTCACTATGGTACTTATCCAAGGCGCCTGTTTGCCAGGTTTTCACCAGAGGATGGATTTTTTTTTGATACTCTGAGGATCAGGCAAAAAACTTCTTGAGATGAACACTGTTGAGTGGCTCATCTAGAGGAATACTGTCAGGTGTAGCTGAAGTATAAGCTCCTGATCCATATGCTGCTGTGACAATAAAGGGTCCTAACCAATTAGGCTCGAACTTGCCCTTCTTTTCTCGATCTGCTTGATTTCTCTGATTTTCTTTTTAGACAAGATCACCAACTTGAAACCATCTTTCTTTGATCTTTTTGTTGTAATTACGCCTGAGGTAGTTTTGATAAACATGTAGATGATTAAGTGTGGCAAGGCGCCTCTCATCTAATCTGGAAGTGCGATACTTCTCTCCATCAATCAGGTTTTGCATGGATACTTTGAGGGATGGGACCTTGACCTCTATAGGTAGGATGGCTTCAGAACCATAGACCAAGGCAGAGGGTGTTGCACCAGTTGGTGTTCTGATACTGGTGTGGTAGGCCCATAGGGTGGGATTGAGTTGTAAGTGCCAATCACGACCAGCTTCATTGACTATTTTCTTGAGGATTTGAAGAATGGTTTTGTTGGAAGCCTCAGCTTGGCTGTTACTCTGCGGATAGTAGGGAGTTGAAAAGTGATGTTGGATATTGTATTGTGTACACAAGGCATGGACATCTTGATTTTTGAATGGTCTTCCATTATCAGTGACAATGGCTTGGGGAATAGCATACTAGCAAATGAGGTAGTTAAGGATAAACTTGGCTTTTTACTTGCCGGTAATATATGTCATGGAAATGGCTTTGACCCATTCGTGAAGTACTCAGTGGCGGTAATGATGAATTTGTGGCCATTGGATGAGGATGGGTGGATTTGTCCTACGAGGTTGAGACCCCATTGTGAAAAGGCCATGGAGTAGTCACAGGTTGTAGTTCATGAGCTGGTGCGTGAATCAAATCTCCATGTTACTAGCATTGTAGACACTTCTTAGCAAACTGTAAAGCATCTTGCTCTATTGTAGGCCAGCAATACCCTATGCGGAGGATCTTCTTAGCAATATTAGGACTGGTAGAATGTGCACCACAGACACCTTGATGTATGTCTCATAAGGTAGCTTCGACTTCTTCCACATTAAGACATCATAAGAGGATACCATCGAGACTCCAGTGATAAAGTGTATCACCTAGAATGGTGTAATGGGAGGATTAATGGATAAAGGTTTTGCGTTGGGTTGATGATAGTTCAAAGGGAAAGGTACCATGTTTAAGGTGTTCATAGATATCTTTGTACCATGGGGAATTGGGACCAACAAGTTTACAGATGATTTTAGTAACTGGAACATCAACGACTGGTATCAATAATTGATCGATCAAGAACTCACATTTTTGTGTGTTTGTAGGCATGTCTATAAGTGACGCCACAGAAGCCATAGAATCTCTCACTTTGTTATACTCTCTTGGAATTTGCTCAAATGTAAGATTAGAAAAGTGTGGCTTGTAGGCATCCACTAGTTGCTTATAGGGAACTAGCTTTTCATCCTTTGTTTGATACTCATCTGTGACCTGTCGAATGACTAGTTGTGAGTCTCTATATACCTATAATTCTGTGATGTCCCATTGAACTGTTGTATTGAGACCTATGAGGAGTGCTTCATTCTCGACTCTGTTGTTGGTGCAAGGAAATGCAAGCCAATATGACTTGGGGATATAGTCATTTTGAGGTGTGATGAATAAGATGCTAGCCCCTGATCCATGCTATGTGTAGGAACCATCAAAGTATAATTTCCACATTATTGAGGTAGAAAGAGTGAAGAGATTCTCATCCAGAAAGTCAGATACCATGGGATGTACATCTGTCATGGGTGCTTCTACTAGTTGATCTGCTAGGGCTTGTCCCTTGATTGCTTTACAATCCACATACTCAATGTCAAACTCACTAAGGATCATGACCCACTTAGCTAGTCTACCTGTAAGAGCTGCTTTTGCTAGTAGATACTTCAATGGATCAATTTTGGCTATTAGATTTGTGTGTTGGTTTAGCATGTAATGCTACAACTTTTGGGAAGTGAACACTACTACTAAACAAGATCTGTAAGTAAGTTGCTTTGCTTCAGGTTTGTTAAGAATTTTTGCTTTGAAAGGATGTGTTCATTTTTTGTTTTGCTGCTTGAGTTAGTCAAGTCAAGGTGAACGGATTGTGATAAATGGAAGACTAGAAAGATGTCATGTCAATGGATTGAAATGGGTGAAGAATGATGAATCATATGTGCCTAAGTACTGGATACATCCGTCGTATTCCAGACTGCCTACATACCCTATATCCACGGGATCAAGGCACATTACGAGGAAAGATGAAAAAAGATAATATGTAGTTCTGGGTAGAGTGATGAGATGGGTCAAGGTGATTGACCTTGGGTTGGTGAAATGATCAGATCTTATGTACCTGAGTACTGGATACTTCCTTCGTATGCCAGACTACCTACATACCCATATCCATGGGATCAAGGTACCTTAAGATTGAGATGAGATGATATGTAGTTCTAGTTTGGTTTGATGATGTAGGAAAAGTGTTGGGAAGATAAAAGGCTTACTGTAGGAATGATGTGTCCATTAAAGGGTGTTATCTATTGAAAGGAGAACGATTGAAGTGTTTGTGTGTTTTGGATTCCTGAGGTGTTTGAGGTGTGTGTGAACCACGAACAAGGATCCATTCCTAGACCTAGGTTAAGGAAAGAGTTGCCCCCATTATGGAAGAGGTATTGTTATGGTTGACTGACACAGGATAACCATGGATGATAGAGCAAGATGTGGGATGACGACAGTGGACAATGACAAATTTCCAAGTTGTTCTAGATAGGGAGATGGAAATGCAACCAAGGTCAATGGTTTTATTATGGATGGATGGATGAAGTGTGTTGTGAAATGGCAATGGAATGAACAAGACTTGATAGATGATGAATGCTGACTCTACACATAGTGTCTGTTTGCCAAGTTTTACTATTGTACTTATCCAAGGTGCCTATTTGCTAACTTTTCACTAGAGGATGGATTTTTTTTTGATACTCTAAGGATTAGGCATAAAACTTCTTGAGATGAACACTGTTGAGTGGCTCATCTAGAGGAATGCTGTCAGGTGTAGCTAAAGTATAAGCTCCTGATCAATATGTTGTTGTGACAATAAAGGGTCCTAACAAAATAGGCTCAAACTTGCCCTTCTTTTCTCGATCTACTTGATTTCTCTGATTTTCTTTTAAGACAAGATCACCAACTTGAAACCGTCTTTCTTTGATATTTTTGTTGTAATTACACTAGAGGCAGTTTGACAGACATGGAGATGATTAAGTGCAGCAAGGCACCTCTCATCTAGTAATTCTAGCTCAGCTAATCTAGAAGTGTGATACTCCTCTCCATCAATCAGGTTCTGCATGGATACTTTGAGGGATGGGATCTCGACCTCTATAGGTAGGATGGCTTCAAAACCATAGACCAAGGCATAGGGTGTTGCACCAGTTGGTGTTCTGATACTGGTGCGGTAGGCCCATAGGGAAGGATTGAGTTGTAAGTGTCAATCATGACTAGCTTCATTGACCGTTTTCTTGAGGATTTTGAGAATGGTTTTGTTGGAAGCCTCAACTTGGCAGTTACTCTGCAGATAGTAGGGAGTTGAAAAGTGATGTTGGATATTGTATTGTGTGTGTAAGGCATGGAAATCTTGATTTTTGAATGGTCTCCCATTATCAGTGACAATGGCCTGGGGAATACCATACCGGCAAATGAGGTAGTTAAGGATAAACTTGGATTTTTGCTTTCCGATGATATATGTCATGGGAATGGCTTCGACCTACTTTGTGAAGTACTCAGTGGCGGTAATGATGAATTTGTGGCCATTGGATGAGGATGGGTGGATTTGTCCTATGAGGTCGAGACCCCATTGTGAAAAAGGCCATGGAGTAGTCACAGGTTGTAGTTCATGAGCTGGTGTGTGAATCAAATCTCCATGTTGCTAGCATTGTAGACACTTCTTAGCAAATTGTAAAGCATCTTGCTCTATTGCAGGCCAGTAATACCCTGTGCAGAGGATCTTCTTAGCAAGATTAGGATCGGTAGAATGTTTGCCATAGACACCTTCATGTATGTCTCATAAGGTAGCTTCGGCTTCTTCCGCATTAAGACATCGTAAGAGGATACCATCAAGACTCCAACGATAAAGTGTATCACCCAGAATGGTGTAATGGGAGGATTGATGGATAAAGGTTTTGTGTTGGGTTGATGATAGTTCAAAGGGAAAGGTACCATGTTTAAGGTATTCATAGATATCTTTGTACCATGGGGAATTGGGACCAAAAAGTTTGCAGATGATTTCAATAACTGGAACATCAATGGCTGGTATCAACAATTGCTCTATTAAGAACTCACATTTTTGTGTGTTTACAAGCATGTCTATAAGTGACCCCACAGAAGGCATAGAATCTTCTGCTTTGTTATGCTCTCTTGGAATTTTCTCAAATGTAATACTAGAAAAGTGTGTCTTGTAGGCATCCACTAGTTGCTTGTAGGGGACTAGCTTTTTATCCTTTGTTTGATACTCATTTGTGACCTGTCGAATGACTAGTTGTGAGTCTCCATATACCTGTAATTCTATGATGTCCCATTGAACTGTTGTATTGAGACCTATGAGGAGTGCTTCATACTCGACTATGTTGTTGGTGCAAGGAAATGCAAGCTGATATGACTTGGGGATGTAGTCATTTTGAGGTGTGATGAATAAGATGCCAGCCCTTGATCCATGCTGTGTGTAGGAACCATCAAAGTATAATTTCCACATTATTGAGGTAGAAAGAGTGAAGAGATTCTCATCCAGAAAGTCAAATACCATGGGATGTACATCTGTCATGGGTGCTTCTGCTAGTTGATCTGCTAGGGCTTGTCCCTTGATTGCTTTATGATCCACATACTCAATGTCAAACTCACTAAGAATCATGAACCACTTAGATAGTCTACCTGTAAGAGCTACTTTTGCTAATAGATACTTTAATGGATCAATTTTGGCTATTAGATTTGTGTGTTGGTTTAGCATGTAATGCTGCAACTTTTGGGAAGCGAACACTACTGCTAAACAAGCTCTTTCCATAGGAGAGTAATTGAGTTCATAACCCACCAAGGTTTGATTGATGTAATAGATTGCATGCTCTTTGCCTGACTCATCATGCTATGCTAGAAGAGCCCCTAGGGCTGTAATTGTAGTTGAGATGTACAAGATCAAAGGCCTACTAGTGACTAGTGGTACCAAGACATGAGGTGTAGCTAGATATTCTTTGAGCTGATCAAATGTTGCTTGACACTTATCATCCCATCGAAATGAGACATCCTTTCAGAGCAAGTGTTGAAATGGTTGACATTTATCTATTAGCTGTGAGATGAAACGCCTAATAGATTGTAACCTTCCTTGAAGGCTCCTTAATACTTTTAGGTTCTTTGGCGGAGGCATCTCCACTATAGCCTTAACTTTTGTTGGATCTACTTCGAATGCCTCTACGAGATACAATGTATCCCAATAGTTTTCCTGATGTTACCCCGAAGACACATTTCTTTGGATTGAGTCTTACTTGATATTTTTTGAGTCTATCAAAGATTTGCCCTAGAACCTGTATGTGATCTGCTCTAGAAGATTTTGCTAGTATGCCATCCACATAGTCCTCCATGATGTGATGAAAGAGATCGTGGAATATCATTGTCATTGCTCTTTGATAAGTTGCCCCTACATTCTTTAGACCAAATGGCATGACGCACCAACAATAGGTAGCCCAAGGACAAGTGAAAGATGTTTTATGTTGATCTTCTTTTTCTATCATTATCCTATTGTAGCTGAAGAATCCATCCATGAGAGAAAGCATTTCATGACCTGTGATCAAGTCTACTATAAGATCAATGTTCTGTAATGGAAAGTTATCTTTGGGACATGCTTTGTTAAGATCTCTGAAATTGTTACACATGCGGATGCCCCCATTAGGTTTAGCCATAGGTACAATGTTTGAGACCCATTCTGGATAATCAATAGGCCTAATGAACTTCACATCCAGTAACTTCTGTATTTCCACTTTTACCAAGAGAGCTATCTGTGGATGCATCTTCCTTAGTTTTTGCTTGACTAGTTTAAGTATTTGATCAACTATGACATAGTGAACTAGTAGTTTAGGGTCTAGCCCTTGCATATCAGCATAGGTCCATGCAAAGTTGATGGTTCTTTGTAAGAAGAAGTTGGTGAGATTCTTGTGCTTTGTTTCTGATAGTGATGCTGCAAGGAATGTGGTCTTCAGATTTTGCTATGTACCAAGGTTTATCTCTGTAGAATCTTCCACTGGGAGAGCTGATTTCTCTTGATACTTAGATGGTAGGGGAAGGTCAAATCCTCCATCCTCAAGTGCCACAGTTGGGTTTTCACCTTTGGATACATCCTTTGTTTTTACTATTTTGTGGTCAGGAGGTGCCACAGTGTGGTTTTCACCTAGAGATCTTTCTTTATTTTTACTTTTGTGACTGGAGGATTTGGTATTCTCACCAAAATAAGTGGTTGGCTCTAGTTCCATTACAAAACTAGTTTTGTGATCACCAAGAGGGATGTTGTCCTAAAGTTCCATGAACTCACCAATAGCTTCGTCATTCTAAAATACATCTAGAATGGGGGACCCTTGTTAGTCCCAATCGATAAGTTCAGGGTAGACAAGTGTCACTTTCTGGGTGTTTGTGGTGGATGTTAGGGATACAGAGGATAGCATGAATACAGAGGATTCTGTGAATAGGTCAATCATATGGAGGGAAGAGTCATTGATGATATCCTCATTAGACATCGAATCAGTGAGAGAAGTTTGTGCTACCTTTTCAAGAATACCCTTAATGTCAAAGGCGCGTGGTACCTTCCTACCAAATCCTAACCCCTTCTTGTCTAGTTTCTTCTTCACAATAATGGGTTCCATTGTTCCTTGATTCTATTTTCCAAGGCCACCTTTGCCTTTAGAGCCCATGTTTTTGACTATTCTTAAGCCATTACCATATTGCTTGACTGGTATTGTGATTGCTTCTTTCTCCTTGTAGAGCCAAGAAGAGATGTCTTTAATAGTTTCCTCTGCCAATAATTTTCCCTCTTGGAATTGGGTTAGAGATGTTGGTGGAGGAATAGCTACTTTTTTAGTTGCTTTAGCTATGGGTAGTTGGCCGTAGGATTTAGGGGATAGGGGCATCCGCCCTACACAACAAGATTTTGAGATATCATATTCTCTAAAGCCTATATCACGGATGTGAGATTTGATTTTGGGAATAGGATGAGGATTGGTTTCAGCTACAGAGGCTTTTGTTAGATTTTTAGAATCGACATATAATGGGGATTCATGGGCTTTGTCATTATTGGGCACTTGGTTGCAATTCTTATAACTGCCTTGCAAGACATGATAGGATTTGAAGGGATTAGGATCTCCAGGGATAGTTATCTCTGTACTATTGAATGGGAACTTGAGAGATTGATGGTACGTTGAGGGAACAACTTTCATTCCATGGATCCATGGGCAACCTAGGATAATGTTGTAAGGAAGTTCAATGTCAAGGACTTGGCACCTAGTTTCTAGAATGACAGGGCCTACTTGTATAGGCAAGTGGATAACACCTTTTGAACGGCACTCCACATCATCATAACCCTTGATTGTAATACTTTGATCAATGTTGACATGATACTTAGAGTATCCCAATTGTTTAAGTAACTTTAGAGAATAGATATTGAGACCAGCACCACCATCTATAAGTATATGTTTGATCTTGTGTTTATGGATGAGAACCTCAATGTGAAGGGCATCGTTGTGACATGGATCGTGAGATGGGAGGTCTTTTTCAGAGAAGACCACATTGTAGGGTGAGGCAATGTTACCTATTATAGCTTGGAAATCTATGACCGCTATGTTGTTAGGAACCGAAGACTCTTGTAGGGCTTTTTGTAGCACAGTTTTATGTGTGGGTGATGACTATAGAAGGTCCAAGATAGAGATCTGTGCTAGGGTTTTCCCTAGATGTTTGACAAGATTATAATCAGATTGAGTTGGGAGACATGGTGTAGGACCCCGAATAGTGACATGACCATGACGAGTTGTAACAGCACAATCCATAGATTTGCCTTTGATTGTGAGGGTAGATGCACAACTTTCTTTAAAATGACCCACAATAGAATCATAGGAAGTTGAAGCTTTGTGAACACCTTTACTTTTGTCAGGATTTTGACCTTGACCATGGTTAGGGAATGGCTCCTTATACATGTTGAGGTCTTTATTGGTGTTTTGAGTTGGTGGTTCATCCTCAAAAGAGATTAGGTTTCTGTCAATAAGGTTTTGTATCACGTGCTTGAGTTTCATGCATGATGAGGTTCTGTGTCCTTTGCTCCTATGGTACTTGCAATATTCATTTTCTCTGTACCATGTGGTTTTGTAAACAAGTTCACCATATGGGGAGCATTGGGTAAGGTGATGAGTCCATTATTTATAAGTTTATGTAAAACAGTCTCTATAGGCTCTCCCAAGGGAGTGAATTGGCGTTGTGGAGGGTAATCTTGTTGAGGTCACTCTTGTTGTCTTTGTTGTTGGTTTTGGTATGGTTGTCTTTGTTGTTGTTGGTTTTGTGGAGGTGGAGGTTGACTTGGTTTAGAAAGATGATGGGGTGTTTGCAGTGTTTAGACATGTTAAGAATATACCACACCATCATTGACCATGTTTTTATTTTTGTTCCAAAATTTTGGTTTGTCATTTGATTGTTGTTGGGGAGCATTGTCTTTGTTGTCTTTAAAGATTTTGACCACACCTTTTGGTGCAGGAGCACCTAACACAAGGTGGCCTCCATGAGGCATTCAACTTCATGACTTGTTTTGATGTTCCTTTTTGTCTTGTTGTCTTGTTCCAATAAGGTCCTAGAAGACCATTCATGATTGTAAGCCTTTGTTAAGGCATGTAGGGACAGTCATACTTTTCATGTTGTAAGCCTTACAAAAGGCATGTCAAAGTGTTAGGAAGACATGTCAAGTTTTGTCAAAGGTTGCCAAATGTTTTGAAGGCTTCATTAAGCCTAAAACAAGTCGCTACAGTCCTAATTAGGACAGTTGTAATAATGGAAGTAGTTGTTGTCTTAAAATTGACAGGGTAGTTCGCTCATGGAAGAATAGTTATACACCCTCCAATGAACCAAACTACCTCTCAAACCATTGTATGTGTTTGATAAGACTTGGCACTTGAGAGAAGAGTCTTGGAGAAGTCTTGGAGAAGTTGTTTTGAAGGAGAAATAGTAACAAAACTCAGAAATTTTGCATTTTCTACTGTTGCAGTCCGTACCCTATTTCTGCACAGATAGGTTGTGAAGGATTATGGTAGTGGCATGAAACTAGAGTGAGTTTAATTCTATTTTCATCTATTTTGACATCTTGAAACAATTCTAGAGTAGAGTAATACTCGTTTTCCTAAAAATTGTTTTAAGAAACCCTTATCTAGGGTTTTGGTAAGAATTATACATTTTTGGCCATTCCACTGATTTGATTCACTTTTGATCAGTGGAATGGGTTGTAGTAGGTCTGTTCTAGTATACTATGATGATTTTTTGGTAGGAGATATAAGGAGAAGAAGTTTTCTTTGAGGAAACCTAACAAAACCATGGTTAGGTGATGTTTAGAGACACAAAGAGGGAACCATTGAAACATTTTTGGGAACAACAGTTTGTAGAAGTACAAAACCCACAAAATCCTTTGTTTTGGTAGTTAATCTAAATGTTCAAGTCATTGGTTGAGTTCTGGGCTTGCATTCTATAGTAGTCTCTTTGTAATTTTGGCCTAATTGGGGCTCTAGTCCATTGAGAGGGGTTATAGGTTGGGGTATTTCGTCCAAAACAACTAATACCCATCCTTGGATCTGTGATAGGGGGTTATAATGGGTATCTTTCAATTTTCTAAGATTTACATTTGAAGGTATGGGTCAAGAGTTATTAGGATTGTTCTCATTTTGAAGGGCTATAAGCCATTTCTTAGGTTTGTGAAGGAAGTGTTAACCAGAAGTTTGACCTACCTTTGCCAATGGATGGGATGGGTCCCTATACATGTCTAAACACTATTTCCATGGATAAATCAAAGCCCCTAATTGTTATTCCCACTTTTGCAAATTGACCTTTGATTTTGGGCTTTTGGGTGTAGTAGAACCTTGTCTAGTTTGCTATCCTCCAACTATCTCATTGCCTCTACATCACCTTTAGCGATGAGGGATTTTTCAATGTTGACTCCCTTGTAGGTAATTTCATCAAAGGTTGTTGCACTAAGACTATGTAAATGGAAACCCAATTCTTGGTTAAGGTTCTGCACAAATATGCTAACAAGCTACTTTTTAGGTATCTTGAATGGGAATTTGCTAGCCATTTGTCTCCATCTTTGAAGGAAGGAAATGAAAGTTTCCCCATTTTTTTGTTTATTGTTGCATAGGTCAGTCATGGAGATCTCATGTTCTATGTTGTAAGAGAAATGGGTGGCAAAATTCTCCGCAAGCTCATTAAAAGATTTAATACCCTTGGGTAGGTGTGACAACCATTCTATAGCTTGACCTCCAAGACTATGAGAAAAAAGATGCATAAGACATGTGTCATTATGTGAGACCTCGAAGCAAGCAAGATAGAATTCTCTAAGATAGTCTTTTGGGTCTCCTTTTCCTTTGTATTTATCAAATTTGGGAATAGTGACGTTGTGAGGAAAAGGGATCATGGGTAATGACCGATCAAATGGATAAGGACAAACTTCTTCCAAAGAGAAGGTCTTCTTGGTGTGGCCAAATGTAAGATCAGATAGTTGTTGTTGAACTTCATCAAGTTTTAGCTCCATAGTTGTGGGAGGGGTTGGAAACATCTCCTGTTATCCTAGAAGTGGTTGTTATTGCCCATATGGAAGGTTGTAGTGGAAACCATGTGCATTGGTGTTATAAGGGTCGTATGATTGGTTGGGGTCGTATGTGTTGTATGTTGGGTTTGGATTGGGTTGGAATTGGGTGTTGTGATTTTGGGGAGGTGGGGGTGGTGCTAGGTAAGAATGTAGGCTTTGTGATGGTTGTTGATAAGAGTTTGGTGGAGGAAAGCTAAAGTTTGTTGGGTTTGGTTGCGGTGATGGAACATAGCTTTGGGAATTTTGGGTTTGGGAATGTTGAGGGTGGTTAGGAAATGTTTTGAAAAAGGTTAGTGTCAATGGTTGTTGTGGTGGGGGGACATAAGTAGATGTGTTTTGTGATGGTGGAGGTTGATTGGGAAATGTGTTGAAAAAGGTTAGTGTTGATGAACATTGTGGTGGAGGGACATAGGTAGATGTGTTTTGTGATGCTTGGGGTTGCGTGACATTGTGTGGTTGAAGGATATGAAGGGTTGATGATGTTGGTGGTGGTGTTTGTTGAGACCCTTGTTGCATGGCTACATAAGTGTTTCCCGGATTGTAATTGGTGGAAAACCTTCTCGTGATGGGGTAGCCAATGTTCCACTTGCGATTGGTGTGGGCATTTTGGGAGGTTGTTGTGTGTTTGATTTTGCTAGAGTGGCATGTCTTGCTAGTTTTGATTGACGATGTAGAGTCTCTTGTTGTTGTTTGTAGATCTCCATAGGAGTCATAAGAGGTGATATGGGTCTTTCTATGGTTGGATTTTGATAAAGAGCATTCTCATATTGTGCAATCTTTCTCCCTTGTGAGATTTGTTCAGGTAAGGGTGTGGTCACAGTTGACATGGTTTAGATCGCAGGTATGGCATCATAGGTTTTGTTTGTGTCTTTGAGATTGGATAGATCAAAATCTTAGGTAATTTGGCTCCTTGTTCGGCTAGTAAGTGGAAGAAATGATCTTGGTTCTTGCTAAGGGTTTTGTCAAAGGCAGCCATGGCTCTAGTATCTTGTATGATTTCATCAAGGTCTTGTCTATCTTCTTGAGAGGATTGACCTATTTCAAAGTGTCGCTCTTCTTGAGAGGGGACTTGAACTGCGGTATAACCGGGTGTAGCAAAATCATGAGGCATGCCGGTAGTGAATTGAGTTACATCTATCAAAGGGATATGACCTTCTTGAGGATTGTTTGGTTGGTCATGTTGTGGCATGTTTTGAGAGTTGGTTGATCTTTCCATTGGTGTCTTTGGAGTACCCTTTGGAGTCATGCTTGGTTGAGGTGTATGAGGATGTGATTTGCGCTTCCTTGGGACAACTTGCTTTGCCTTCATAGTTTGTTGGAGTCTAGTGGTTACCATGGGATGCACTAGGATACTTTGTTTGAGATGCTTGCTGGGATTTTGCTATGTTTTTAGAAAAGACAATTTTGATGAAAAATTTACTGGACCAAAAGTACTGTACTATTTGACCAAAGGTGCAGGACTATGTTACCAAAAGTGAGCTACTGTGTTACCAGAGGCATTGGACTAAGCTACTAGAGGCGAGGTACTATTATACCAAAGGCGAGCTACTATTATACCAAAAGTGAGCTATTGTTATACCAAAGGTGCTGAAGTAGTTTCACCAAAGGTGAGGTACTATTATACCAAAGGTGAGCTACTGTTATACCTGTTGATAACTGAGAGGGGGGGGTGAATCAGTTATCCTAATTATTTCCTTTTTGAACTTTCTTATTAATTAATGTAGCATTGAATCAAACACAAAAACATTACCATGAAATAAGAAACACATGACACAGTATTTTTGACGTGGAAACCCTGTTAAGGGAGAAAACCACGGGGTGATTAACCCAAAATTATTCTCTGTTAGAAGAATAGGAAATTACAAAATGGCACTTGCCAATTAGGGCTCACTGCCCGAGCACACTGCTCACAAGAGGCCCACTGCCTACAAGAAGACACACTGTCTACAAAGTGATAAGAATCACAGTCTTGAACTGATTGGAAGCATCTGCATATGCTGGAGTTCAGTTCCGGTTGGGCTCAGTACACTGATCTGCTGCACTTCATCTTTTCTCTGTTCTTTATTCTGCTATCCTTTCACATACCGGATCTGTCTTAATACTTCTGCTCTGTTCTGCTCTTCTTCATATATATTCTTGACATAGTCACACACTTCACAACTAAATCCATCCTCTATATATATCCGCACAAGTAATTTCATCACCTTTCTAGTCGGCATCCGGAACAGTCTAGTTTCTTACAAACTCTGTTCTGTCGGCTGAATCCTTGCTCACCAAGCAATGCGGATCAAGCATATACTTGTAGATATCATTAATTATGTCGGCCAAACATGATTCATGCCTTCACAACCTTTATCATCAACAGTAACACATCCGGAAAGTAGTCTGATACTCTGTCAGTCAGTTCATCCTCTGTTTTCACTGTCTCTTAGGAATCCGGTACTCAACTATTCATATCTTTTTCCTTGTCCATCATCGAAGGCTAAATCCTTGGAATATACCACTCAAGGTAGTCCTCTTGACTTCCCCAAATATGCACTGCACCAAGACACTTCCTCTGAGAGATCCGGACCAATCTGTCGGACCTTGCCACATGCTCTGTTCTTGTTCACCGGACCACAACATTCTTTATTCTGACTTCCGGTAGAGACACACCATGACTTGCGGATATGTGGGATGATTTTTGTTGCCATCAATGACAACAACCATGAATCCATATAGTGTCTCTTGCCAACAATCTCCCCCTTTGGCATTGATGGCAACACTTAGTGAAAAATGACTAAGTGTTTACATTATGCTCCCCCTTTGCTGATGCTCTGTCTTTATATACAATTTCCGGAACTCCCCCTTAATTGGATTCCTCATTTTTCACTGCTCCTCACTCCCCCTTTGACATCAATGGCAAAGGGTAGGGTCCGCACATCAAAATTTTCAAAAATTTTCTATACATAGCCGCATATTTACATACTCACATATACTGAAGAATGTCTGCAAAGGATGTCTGCAATTGGATCATTTCTGTAGCCCAACTTTGCTTCATTCTATCCAAAATTGAAATGTGACCACTCAACAAAAATGCAAAAGCTTCTGCCCGCTTGAGATCTGTCGGATCATTTGTTTGGGCGGTGGTCTGAGCATCACTGATGGCCTCATGCATAGTTTCCAACTTAGGGATTATAATCCTTCTAAGTTCTCCCATCCGGTTAGTGATGTTCTTCCTTTCCTTCTCAAGATTCTTTATTTCATTCAAGACTGCAATAGTCTGACATTCTTGATTTATTATGGAGGAAGAGAGAGGATCAAAACTTTGAGATAAGCTTTGTAGCTTGTCCTGTTCCTCTTTTATTTTCTTATCAATTGCTGCTGTTGCCTTTGACCAGGATATACAAAATTTGTAAATGTCACCGCCATCCTTAAGAGCATTCTCTAAGCTCTTTATTCCAATACTCACAATCTTCCTATCTTTAGAGATTAATTCTAATACTTCTGAAAATCTTTTATCCAAAAATTCCTTCCGGACCTTTTCTTCAGCAGATTTTTCTAGAGATTCAAAATGTGTACTAACACTGCTGACTAAGGTTTTGAGATTACCGGAAGAGGAGGCTATGGGTCCTTTTGAAAGGATGGCATGATCTTTTCTAGCACTCCAGATGCTACCTCCATAAGCTCACAGTCTTCCATGTGAGATTTCAGCAGCTTCTCTTTGACTTTCTCATTTGCAAATGAGGCTATTTTCATTGTTTGCACCAGTGACAAAGAGTCAAAATCTAATGGTCCTTTTAGCAGGTCGGGTTCATCAATTTCTATAGTGGCTTTGCTCAAAAATTGTTGAACAGTTTGTGCAGTGTCTCTTGCCGGAGACAGATGTTTCTTTTCTTCTGCAGTCTTGGAACTGTCAACCTCTTTATCTTCCACCCCTGCTTCCTTCTCCTGTAATTTCTCTTCTTCTTTGGATCCGGAGACTGTAGGGGAAACCGGAGGAGAGATGTTTGTCTGTTCAGGGCCCACTTCTTCTGGAATAGATGATTCCAAATCCGCAGCTGTTTCTGCACCTAAGTCCTCTACAACAGGAAGATTGAACCTTTTGAAGGCCTTCCGGAGGATCTCTTCTGTCTCTTGGGCCACTTTGTCAGTCTCACCAAGCATGAGTTGATTCATCCTGGCTTTACTTCTAAACTCATCTTTGCAGTCTTTGAAGATTATGTTCATTGTCTTGGGATCAATTTGAGGATATAGCTGAATAGCTATCTGCTCCCGGATCTCAAGATCTTTTGCATGAGAATTATTCTTTCTTATTTCTAATTCCTTTTCTAGGCTTTTAGGAATAAGAGATATGATCTCAATGAAAGCCTTATTGTATATGTTCAGATATTTGACTGTGGCTTCCTGCAGAATCTTTTGGTTAGCCTCACTGTAGTCATCATAAAATTCAGTCATTGGTTGAAGGTTTCCATCCACCGTGACTGACTTGATTACACTCTCTAGAGACAGAGTGGGCTTTTCAACAGATACCTCTGCCATTTCATCCTTGTCTTGGCTTGTGGAGGGTTTACCGGATCCTTTCTTCTTCTGCTTCTTTATTTCTTTTACTCCCTCATCTGACTCTGTTTCCTCTTCATCCTTTTGGCTTTCATAAGCCCTTGTGGCTTTTGTCTTGGATCTTTTACCGGATGCCTGGACTTCCGGTTTTGAACTTTTGGTTGTGGGAGGTGCAGATCTTTTTGATGATCTGGTCCGGGTGGGAGTTTCAACCGGAACACTTTCTTTACTTTTCTCTTCTTCCTCAGCCTTCCTCCTCTTTTCTCAGGTGGCATCAAGTGCCTCTTTTGAGATGCCTAGGCCTTGAGCAATATGCTCAACTTCTTTTCTTACCTTCCTCTTTATCTCCGGTTCCTTGAGTTCTACATGTATCTTTACACTCAGTTCCTCAAAGGTTCCAAACCTTTCTGCCTTAGGATCTTTGGGCTGGCTTAGCATGTGTTGAACATGCAGCTCTACTATCTGTTCATCCACTTCATACCCCATGGGCATGATCCAAACAGTCCTTGGCTCCACTGCCTCCATTAGACACTGATCTGTTTCAACCATGAAGCATACTGTGTCTTTGTACTTTTCAACAAGGGATTGGCGTATTCTTTCTCTTGCATGCATCATGCTTTGGAAGTTCTTGAAGTATCCCCATAGAGCTGTATTTCTTGCTTTAGCATCCCCAAGTCCATGCAAATAGTCTCTGATTTGGATGGCAACCGGTCTATCATTCTGCCATATCCATCCACTGGATCCGGGAAGCTCATTCATGTAGTAAAAGAAGAGACAAAGGATCAGATTGCCATACTTGAAGGAGTTTTTCTTGTCCTTCTTGATCTTCTGCAGATTTTCAAAGAGTTGGTTCACAAGAAGCTCACACAAGTCATAGTCTGCATTCTCCTTTAACATTTGATAAGCTGTGTAGATTGCAGTTCCTGGTACTGAATTTTCCCTACTGGAATGATAGATTTTGTAACCAATTATCATAGCTGCAAATTTGACATCCGGTTCAGTGATGTCATCAACTGTCATAGCTCTCTTGTCAAACTTGGATCCGGTTGCATCACTAACTGTCTGATTTTTGACAGACTTGAGAACAGGTAAACCACCGGATGAGTGCAGACCGGTTACAGCCCTAATTGCATCTTTGGTGATCTTGAAGGGCTGGTTCAACCATAGGAAGTTGTCATGTACTCTACTTAGTACATACCGGACCCATTCATCTTCTTCAAAACTGGGGAAATGAATGCACTGTGCAAAGTGTTTGTCCCGGATGGCTTTGTACTGAGGTTTGATCTTAAAGGAGTCATCTATCAATTGTTTGTGATAGATATCCATCAGCTTTGATTCTCCAAAGTCTTCAAGATTCGCATGGATGTAAACCCTAATATCTTTCGTATGCAATACACCATGAGGAACACTAGAGAAGGCTCCTAGTGGATCTACCTCCAATGATTTGTAAGGATGTTTCTTGAATGTGGGGCGAGGTCTATCAGAGATCTTAACTATATTTGGAGTAGCCATTCTTCAAAGATTTGCAGTGAGATAATGAAAAATAGAGAATACCTTATGCGCCTTCGGTTTGCACGGAGTGGTGGGATTGATTTCTTTATGCAATGACTTCGGCAGGAGATTTTTGGTGTGCTTGATGAATCTTGTTGCAGAGCTCCACTTTTTGCTTCTTCTTGAGTGCAGAATGAGCAAATGATCTTTGAGAAATCCCTTATATTGCTCCGCAAACCCTAATATCTGTTTGCAATAAATGCTTCACCTATATTATTCCGGTTTGCCTTGTCTGGATAGCTTGGAGTATCCCAGATCAGTCTTGATCTGTGAACATCATCTGGATCTTTCAATCATGAATAAATCAAGGTGACACATTGAAAGAACATCCCCAAACACTCTGTCCAATCCACAGAATAAGATAGTGCACTTCCAGATCTCTCCGGACCTTTTTGTAATCCTCTGTCATACCGGAGCATCTCCCGGAACAGGTCTTACTTGATCGATCACAGCTTCTTTATAACTCCATGCGGACCTCTGAAATCTTATTTGGATCGTCTCAAGACTTATATCTTTAAACTTTTTACTCCGCATCTTGTGCCACATCAGGCACCACTTGATTGGCTGGGGGAATGATGCAGAGTGAAACGCAAAGGAAGCTAACTAACAGGAAGGAAGAGCCAAATATACAAACAGCATGATAAAAATCCCTATCGGCTCAGCATCATCATCATGTTTCCTAAAAACACCAACAGCATCATCATATTTCGGACGATCACAATTATCCTCCTGCCGACTACTGTTCACCTCCTCCGCCTGTCGCCTATCATCATCATCATGATACTCAACGGGCGCAAACATCCTCCTGTTGCACTGTTCATCGGGCGCCAAATACTAGCGGCATCATCATGATATGCGACACCACCTTCGTCAGCAGGATATCAAATATCTGGTTGCTCCAAATATCCTGATGACGACCACTTCAGCACTTTCCCTTCGATGCTCCGCTAGCCGACGATACAAGCAACAACATCATGATATGAATTATCCGGTTCCCTCGAAACCTCCTGATGATGTTAACACAACTTTCTGCCGAGAGCCTACGCCGATACCTAAACCCTTAGCGACGACAGGATCAACATGCATAGGGTGATATCTCAATATCCTGATGACGATGACGTCATATGCGGATGACGATGACGTCACACAATATCCTGATGACCTCTTCAACACTTAGCCAAAAAACCCGAACTTTCACTCCCGCATCTGTTAGCGATATGCGGATGATGGGCACTCACAGAAGATGATCCTGACGGTGATATATACACTGAGTATATATCTGACTTACAACATCCTGATGCACTTGCAACATGTAAACTTCAACAGTTTCATAACCCAATCTTCACCTTATGCCGATGTACTCTTCTTCAGCAACTCCTGACGATGATCACCCCGACGCACATTCACTTCATGCACTTAACTGCATCATGTTCATCTTCACTTATCCGGATGACGACGTCTAAAGGGACTGCAGGATATAAACCGAAATATCCTGATGAAGCCGTTTTGACGAACTCCCAACCTTAGCGAAATCTCACTTCGCCAATCCTCCAGGGATGACCCGATCCACTTCCAGGGTGATCTTTCAAACTCTATTAGCTCGACCTAGCACATGAGGATGCTAGGCTTCTCAACACCTCTCGACCGCGATCCTGCACACCTGCATGCGAACAAATAGAAAACACAAACTACCTCCTAACCTACTGTACACAGCCATTCCACCGATTCGACGAATCAACCGGTGGAATGGATCAGCATGTCCATGAAACCACCAGATCAGCAAAATGATTAAACAATGGAATCCAACCAGATAAAGAACACAAACAGGATCTCTTTATTGCTTTCAAAGATGCAATTACAATGATCAGTCTCTCTCTCTCTGTCTCACTCTGTGCAATCTAACTTGATCGATGATATCTCTATCTGTATGCAATATCAACCGATCCCCATGCTTAAATAGATTTTCCTACGAGTACTACTGACCCGACTCCAAGCGGCTGGGAACTCTCCAGGCGGCTGGGAGATCCAACCGGACCCTACAGCATGACAGCTGTTCTAACAAACTTAACTAAAAATAGTAAAAGCCTGGTCAGCATGATCTTATCATGATCAGCGTGACCTTATTACATGCATTTGGTCTTACCAGACCTTCTTGAAAACATAAACAAGACCTATAACAAACTAACTGCCTCATGGAGGCCAGCTGTTAGGTAGGTGCCTCTGCACCAGGGAACAGGATTTTCTTTGAGTCTCCCCCTAAGCCAGAGCTAACTTTTTAATTTCTGGAAGAAATATCAGCACCAGAGTCTGGTGCGGATCCAACCTCTACATTCTCTGAACTTTTCTTCACCCAAATCTTGCTCATCTGATTCCTAACTTCATCCGCATGCATCTTTTGTTTACCCTTGTCTTGATTCTGATTATACACCGGACCTCTTTTGTCCTGATTCTTGCTTCTGCAGACTTTAGCATTATGACCGGACCTATTACAGATTTGGCAAATAACATTTCTTTGCATAATTGACTGATATCCTCTTGATCTGCATTGATTAGCCATATGACCTACTCTATTGCATGTAAAGCATCTACCTTTGAATGATTTGTTTACTTGCATATTTCTGCATTCATGGGATTTGTGTCCATACCTTTTGCAGTTGAAGCACTGTCCGGAGAAGGATGAATTAATCTGATTCATTCTCTTTCTGCACTGATTAGCTTTGTGACCAAAGTGGTTGCAGCTGTGGCAGTATCCATTGAAAGATGAATATCTTTGAGCATTGGGCTGTCTTACCGGAGGTCTTCTAGGCCTGTTTCTTGGATTTTCTGATGCAAAATTCTTTTGACCGGATCCGGAGCTTTCTCCTTTCTCATATCCCAAACCATACTTGTCATCTGTCCCTTTTTGACTTCTAAGAAGAACTTCAAGTTGAGCAGAACTTATCTTGAATTTCTCTTTATATTCATTTGCTGTTTGAAGGTCTCTTTTGAGAGAGGCAATTTGATCCTCAAGTTTTTCTTCATTATCTTTGGCATCTTCAAGATCAGATTCAAGATGTCTGATAATCCTGTCCATCTGGTGGCATTCTTCTGATTTTTCTTTAAGAGATTGTTTTAGATTGTCTTCAGCCTTTCTTTTTTCTTCAATCTCTTGAGTAAACTTTATAGTTCCTGATTCCATTTCATGTCTTAACATAATGACTTCTTTTGATAACTTTTCACATAACTTGGTTTGCTCAGTCAATTCTTCATTTGTATTGCTTTCTTCACTTTGTCTTGCCAACTGTTGGAGCAGTTCCTTTCTCTTTTTCATAGAGAGACTTAATTTGTCTTTTAATTCTCTCATGAATTCATCAACCTGTTTGAGTCTTTCCTTTAATTCATTGACTTCAGAATTTGACTATTCAAGATCCTCAAGGGCAGTCTTGAGTTGCTCCCTTAAACCATATGCATCCATTTGAGCTCCCAGATCTTCCTCAAGCTGTTAGGCTCTATTAGGAGGAACTTAGCTCTGATACCAATTGTTGATAACTGAGAGGGGGGGTGAATCAGTTATCCTAATTATTTCCTTTTTGAACTTTCTTATTAATTAATGTAGCATTGAATCAAACACAAAAACATTACCATGAAATAAGAAACACATGACACAGTATTTTTGACGTGGAAACCCTGTTAAGGGAGAAAACCACGGGGTGATTAACCCAAAATTATTCTCTGTTAGAAGAATAGGAAATTACAAAATGGCACTTGCCAATTAGGGCTCACTGCCCGAGCACACTGCTCACAAGAGGCCCACTGCCTACAAGAAGACGCACTGTCTACAAAGTGATAAGAATCACAGTCTTGAACTGATTGGAAGCATCTGCATATGCTGGAGTTCAGTTCCGGTTGGGCTCAGTACACTGATCTGCTGCACTTCATCTTTTCTCTGTTCTTTATTCTGCTATCCTTTCACATACCGGATCTGTCTTGGTACTTCTGCTCTGTTCTGCTCTTCTTCGTATATATTCTTGACATAGTCACACACTTCACAACTAAATCCATCCTCTATATATATCCGCACAAGTAATTTCATCACCTTTCTAGTCGGCATCTGGAACAGTCTAGTTTCTTACAAACTCTGTTCTGTCAGCTGAATCCTTGCTCACCAAGCAATGCGGATCAAGCATATACTTGTAGATATCATTAATTATGTCGGCCAAACATGATTCATGCCTTCACAACCTTTATCATCAACAGTAACACATCCGGAAAGTAGTCTGATACTCTGTCAGTCAGTTCATCCTCTGTTTTCACTGTCTCTCAGGAATCCGGTACTCAACTATTCATATCTTTTTCCTTGTCCATCATCGGAGGCTAAATCCTTGGAATATACCACTCAATGTAGTCCTCTTGACTTCCCCAAATCCGTACTACACCAAGACACTTCCTCTGAGAGATCCAGACCAATCTGTCGAACCTTGCCACATGCTCTGTTCTTGTTCACCGGACCACAACATTCTTTATTCTGACTTCCGGTAGAGACACACCATGACTTGCGGATATGTGGGATGATCTTTGTTTCCATCAATGACAACAACCATGAATCCATATAGTGTCTCTTGCCAACAATACCAAAGGCCCTCAGTAGTGTCTGTGATGTTTATAAGGCAAATTTTGCTAGATTTGGTTTTGAGTTCAATTAGATTTGCTTTGGCAAGAGAAAACACATCAAACAAAGTGCAAAAAGGACTGACACAACAAATAGTGTATGTTTGAGGCTCACAAAAAGCCTAATGTTTCCACATGTATTTAGACAATTGCAAACAATATCAAGCACTTTTTATTCCTAGAGACAAAGGTTCATTGCGGTAGTTTAGCTCACAACTTAATTCTCCATTGACCAAATGTCATTCCATAAAGGTGTCAAACATTTGTATCTTTGCAAGAGACGATAGGTAGGGATATCTCACCCTCCCCTTGGAAAGCTCAAGTAGGTCACAAGAGCTTTATGGCCGAGGGAATACTATCTCTTCTCAAGGGAGCCAATGGGGAGTATCTTGAGGGCTTAAATCGATTCCCCTTGCACTAATGATTACCACAATATTTAGAGGTGGATCAGGTAGTCACTATCTAGATTGGTTATTAATAACTTTGAGGGACCAACGCCTTACAAGCAATGTGACAAGCTACTAAATGCTTTAACCAATCCTACTAAGAGTATCAAATACTTCGCACAATGTAAAAATCATTTCCACTAAGTGCTAGTACACCTCTTTTTGATTTAGCATCACAAGGTAAGGCTGATGCTTGTTAGGACCTGGGTTTCACCTTATCCCTCTTATATAGCGGTTCAAAGGAAAACTCCACTTAGGGTCATCCCTTTTGGATGAAGCGCAATCCAAAAGTAGGCCCTTCTAAAGGAATAACTGAAATGTAAGATTCAAGCTCATCAAACAAAGGTTCAATTATCCCATTAGAAGAAAAATAAGGTGCAACTAGATTAGGCACACACACGATTGTAGTTGTCAATTGTCCCTTATAAAATTGAAGTGTTTTATATTCATGTCAATTGTCCCTTAAAAATTGAAGTATTTTTGCATTCATGTCCATTGTCCCTTAAGAAAATAATATGTTCCTAAGACTTAGATTTGCAAAAAAGATGTTTTGTCCCTTAAGAAAGTAATATGTTTTTTAAGATTTGCAAATATGATGGTTCAATTGTCCCTTAAGAAAGCAATATGTTCCAAAGACTTAGATTGCAAATATGATTTGTTCAATTGTCACTTAAGAAAATAATTTGTTCCTAAGATTTTACGATAGATTTGTCAATTTCTTCAAAGCTCATCCTATATGAACATGTTAGAGAAACTCATTTTCTCTATTTGAGTGATAAGAGGCTACAAAAAGCTGATTAGTTCCAACAAAGACTCAATAGCTAGTCAAAAAAATAAATCAATTGACCAAAAACACTTAACTTGTTAGGTGAAAAATAAGAAATTTTAAAAAAATCTGGTAATAATGATTAGGTATAGAAGATTGAATATTATGATCTGATTCTATGTGAAATTCTATGCAATTTTAAAAAAAATTCGTGAAAATTGAATAAATTTTGCACAAGTTATAACTGTTTGAAGTTTGTAAAGAAGGATTGACTTTGATTGAGTGTACCTAATAAATCTGATAAAATTACCTTAAAATTATTTCACCATAGAAAAGTTGGGAGAACCAGCTTTCCAACACCACTGGTTTCATGAAAATCTAATTCCGTATGCAAAAGATATGCCTAATTTCGCAAAACTGCTCTGAAAAAGTAAAAAAAGAAAAAACAAGCATGGGCTAAAAATAGAGACACGGATTGGGATCTATTTTTCTTGAAACTTATGCACTTCCTGCAAAAAATAAGAGATTCCTAGATAGAATTTCAATATTTTTGACAAAACCCATAAATCTTTTGAGCTAAAATTACACAGATATGTCTGATTTCATGAAATTGCTAAAATAGGCAAAAAAAAACAACCATAGGCTAAAAATAGGGACACAGATTTGTAATCTATTTTTCTTGAAATCCATGCACTTTCTTCAAAAAGTAAGAGATACCCAGATAGGATTTCGATGTTTTTGACAAAAAATAGAAATCTTTTGAGCTAAGGTTACATCATTTGAATGCTCAATGTCTATTCTCTCAAACCATTGAACAAGGATCTTCAGATTTTCTGCATTGTGATTGCACTTTTCCGTACCTAGCTTCCACAAAATCAACTTTTTTCTAGAAAAAAAAAGCAAGGTTAGTGGATTCCATCAGGCATGCCAGAATGTGTATAGGAAAAATTGAGAGGTTGAATGATAAGATCACAAAATAATGATAATAACAAATCAATAACCCATAACATAAAGAGATCGATCTAAGTAAAATCCAATATCAATGAATAAATCAATTTAAAACAAGAAAGACTTCACCTAAATTGTATTGTTCTCTTTATCGAATGTGGACTGCTCAATAATGTTGCAAAACCATGTTTGCAACAAGCGAATGTAAGTGCTCAAAGTGCTCAAAAGATCAATGTCAAAAGATCGTAAGGTGCTCAACGATGCGATGTATGCTCAAAGCGTTGTAAAAGGATACCTAATCGAAGAGGATTTGTAAAGGAGATGAGGGGGGTTTATATAAGTTTCAAACATGATCGATCAACAGATGAAATAAATCCATAGAATGAATAGTTGAGATAAATCAAATAACTCATGTTGAATGTGCACACGACATTTGTCACTTCAAAAAGGTATTTTTATTAAGATAATTAATTTTTTGATAAAGATAGAATTTGATATCATAAATTAGAATGTTTTTTCTTCTAATTCATGAGTTGATGAAAATAAGATAAATTAAAGTCAATTAACTTAACTTTAGTTTTGTCTTTTTTAGAGTTATAAAAATAAGACTGATTGTGCACATGAGTTAACATGATATTTTTAGAGGAATTGGAAAGATAATTGAAATTAAATAAATAAATTTATTTAATTGTTTGTGTATGATTTTGAAGAATAGATAAGATATGAAGATTTAAATAAATTAAACAAATAAATTGATTTAATTTATTTTGCATGATGAAAGATAAATAAAATATGTGATTTAAATAAATTAAACAAATAAATTGATTTAATTTATTTTGCATGATGAAGGATAAATAAAATATGTGAGTATATTTTATTTTTAGAAGATTTATTTTTAGACGTAAAAATAAATTAAATAAATAAATTTATTTAATTGTTTGTGCAAGATTAGAGGACATAGAATAGATTTGAAGATTTAAATAAATTAAACAAATAAATTTATTTAATTTATTTTGCATGATGAATCATAAATAAAATATTTGATTATATTTTATTTTTAGAGGAAAAAGCAAAATAAATAAATAAATTTATTTAATTGTTTGTGCAAGATTAGAGGAATATGAAGATTATAAATAAAATACTTGATTTTATTTATTTTTAGAGGATTGAGATAATTTAAATAAATTTGCATGATTTATTTAAATTTGCAAGAACAATTTGATTTAATTAAATAATGTAAATTATTTAATTATAGATAAGAGAGGATTTGTGATGAATTAATTAAATAATTGGATTTATTTAATTAATGTAGACTTGAAATTTGAAAAAGGATAATGATTTAATTAAATAATAAAAAAATATTTAATTTTAGAAGAATACAGAGGAATTTGATTAAATTAATTAAATAAAGAGGATTTATTCAATTAATGTTTGATTTTAAGAGATTTGGAAGAATTAGATTAAATTAATTAAATAATTAGATTATTTAATTAACGTTGAATGCAGGTGATTAGACAGATTTGACAAAATGCAAGTGATTTGAAGACATGGTCATTTTAGGGTGTCTACAACAATATGATGGAAATAATAAGTGATACTATGTCATGGATAATAATAATAATGGACAATGCAAATGGTATATATCTAAGACATTTGTTTTGGCAGGATGAGAAGAATGAAGACGATGATGAGATGAAGAATGAAACCAATGATCAACTCTCATGAGTGCTATTGTGTTATTGCAGGATAGATGGATGGATGAAGACAACTTTAACTATTGCCACAAAGTTATGAGATTTGCAATCCTTATGTTTGATATAGCATATAGGTAGTATGCACTAAGGTATATAAAACTAGGGTGTTATGTACCTAATGCATACAATGTAATACAATCTTGTCTAACGTATGAGGTCAAGATGTTGATCCAACATACACAATATATGAATATTAGCTACTTTTCTGAGATGGACTTTTGACTCTGCAAGCAAAGGTTTGAACTCACCTCCACTAGACATAATGAAACCTTGTGGGTTATATGTATGAGAAATAGTCTTAGCATAAAATTGTCTTAATGCATAGGAGACAGTTTAGCTTCTCAAATGCAAAAGATATTACTATGCAAGATGTTAATCCCAACACGTACAAGATACCATTAGGCAAGTAGGAGAATAAGATCATCCCACAAACACAACATATGAAAGCCAATGACCATGCTCTAGCCTATACTTCATCTCAACATACCAAGATATGATAAATCAAGGCAGTCTTGATTAGGTATAGAAAGGGACAAAAGATAAATCAAAAGATAAACAAAAGACAGAACCATCATGTTCTCTTGCCAAATTTAAATGCTCTTAAATGGATTGGATAACACCTTATTGTGAGGAAAGATATATCATGTTGAAGGCTAAAGATGATTTGCTTGAAATAGATGCAGTGGATATTGGCTTAAGGTATGATGGACAAATAACTTTTAGCTTAGCTCCTGATTTTAGTTCGCTCTTGAGCTATCGAGTTATGCATTGTTTGCTTCCTACTTGAGTTAGTCAAAATAGAAGAAGATGAAATGATAAAGGGATAGAAGAATGGATCATTGGTGCTTGTGTACTAGATACTTCCTTCGTATTCCAAACTACCTACATACCCTATATCCATGGGATCAAAGCACCACACGATGGTGATGAGACATGATGAATATGTAGTTCTAGGTTTTATTGATGATGTGGGAGGTGAAGGATAGAAGAAAATGAGATGAAAGACAAAGGAGAATGATCATAAGAAAAGATGAATGATGAAGAAAGGGGGCTATTGTCTTATGCCTGAATCTAGGTATTTTCTTCATACACTAGACTGCCTACATACTCTCTATCCACGGGATCAAGGCACTAATGATAGAAATGATATGTAGTTCTGATTTATTATTGGATGGTGATGATGGTGTGATAAATGGGTATGATTTGATGCAGTGATGATTGGATTGGCTTGGATTAGGAATATGATCGATTGGAAGGAGTGATTGGATGGATTGATTTTATTGCTTGGAGTTTTTTTGTTGTTGTTTTTTTTTGGATTTTCTTTTGGGGAAATATTTGATTTTCTTGGATTTTTGGGAATATTTGATTTTTTTTGGATTTTTGGGAATATTTGATTTTTTTTGGTTTTTTGGATGTTTTAAGATGGCAATGTATGTACAATGCATTTACAACTATTTACAAAATGTTTGATAATGACGCTTTGAAGGTCCCCTTCAAAATGAGGTGCAAGAAAGTGCCTCTAGTGTGGGATGGACTTATTAAGTGGTGCTCATGGATCAAGTGATAGCCTATATGATTTAGCATAAGGTGAAATAACATATCGAATCCAATGGTTTCTAACCATGGTAGCATGCAAAGATGGATAGGCAACATTATTAAGGAAAGAGATAGTGGATTATGATCTAGATTATGTAGGGAACTAATGGATTATGATGTGGATTATGTAGGGAACTAATAGATTATGATGGTAAATGAATACTAAATAGATGATGGGAGATAGTCTTCTACACATAGCATTTGTTTGCCAGGTTTTCACTATGGTACTTATCTAGGGCACCTATTTACCAGGTTTTCACCGTAGGACGAATGATTTTTCTTGATTGATGATTTTTTTTTTAGGATATTCTGAGGATTAAGCATAGAATTTCTTGAGATGAACATTGTTCATGGGTTCATCTAAGAGAATACCTTCTGGTGTTGATAATTTATATGCTCTAGATCCATATACTACTGTGATGATGAATGGTCCAAGCCAATTTGGTTCAAATTTGCCTTTTCTGTCACGATCCTATTGATTCTTTTGATTTTCCTTTAGGACAAGGTCACCTACTTGAAACCTTCTTTTTCTAATTTTCTTGTTGTAGCTGTGATGAAGACAATTCTGATATACTTGGAGATGATTTAGGGTTGCTAGATGTCTTTCGTCAAGTAATTCAAGGTCACTCAATCTAGATTTTCTGTATTCTTCTTCACAAACAATGTGTTACAAGGAAACTCTCAACGATGGGATATCGACCTCAATAGGAAGAATGACTTCAGTTCCATAAACCAAAGAGTAAGGTGTAGCACCAGTTGGAATTCTGACACTAGTTCGATAAGCCCACAATACTGGATTAAGTTGTAAGTGCTAGTCACGACCAACTTCATTGACTATTTTCTTGAGGATCTTGATGATAGTCTTGTTTGAAGCCTCAACTTGGTCATTGCTCTGAGGGTAGTATGGTGTAGCGAATCTGTGTTGGATATGGAACTTATAACACAAATCACAGACTTCTTGGTTTTTGAATGGACAGCCATTGTCAGTGATTATGGCCTAAGGAACACCATATCAACATATGATATAATGGAGGATAAATTTAGATATCTGCTTACCTATGATGTAGGTCATGGGTATAGCTTCTGCCCACTTTGTGAAATACTTAGTGGCTGTGATGATAAACTTGTGACCATTAGAAGATGACAGATGTATTTTCCCTATGAGGTTGAGTCCCCATTGTGAGAATGGCCATGGAGTTATGAGGGGTTGTAGTTCATATGTTGAAGCATGGATAAGATCACCATGTTGTTGACACTGTAGACATTTCTTGGTAAATTGTTGTGCATCTTTCTCCATTGTCAGCCAATAGTAACCTGCTCTCAAGAGTTTTTAGTAAGATTAGGGCCAGTGGAATGCAATCCACAGACACCTTCATGTACCTCGCGTAAGGCAGTTTTAACTTCGTACGAGTCAAGACATCTAAGTAAGATACCATCGAGACTCTTTTGGTATAGGGTATCTCTGATGATAGTGTAATGAGAGGTTCGACGTATGAACATTTTGCATTGGGAGTTTGAGAAATGGAGAGGGAAGATTTGATTGTGGAGGTATTCATATATATCCTCGTACCAAGGTGAATTGGGACCAACAACTTCACATAGTAGCTCAGATTGTGGTACTTTAAATGTTGGGATCAAAAGTTGTTCTACTAAAAACTCATATTTGTGTGCATTGCTGGGCATGTCAAGAAGAGAACCAATCATTGCCATGGCATCTGCTGCTTTGTTATTGATCCTAGGAATCTATTCAAATGTGATCTTGGAAAAGTACTTTTTGAAATCATCAACCATTAGCTTGTAAGGAAGAATCTTTTCATCCTTTGTTTGATACTCATCTAGGACCTGTTTAATTATGAGCTGTAAGTCTCCAAAGAATTGTAGTTGTTTGATGTTTCATTGCACTGCCATGCACAATCCTGTGATCAATGCTTCATACTCTGTAATGTTGTTTGTACAAGGAAAAGCTATCCTGTATGCTTTAGGTATACAATCTCCTTGTGGGGTGATGAACAATATGCCTACTCCAAATCCATGTTGTGTGAATGAACCATCAAAATATAGTTGCCAAACTGTTGAAGGATGTAAGTTGAATAATTCCTCATCAGGGAATTTTGCACGCATTAGATGAATATCTATTATTGGTGCTTCTGCGAGTTGATTAGCTATTACTTGTCCTTTTATTGCCTTCTGATCAACAAACTCTATGTCAAATTCAGTGAGAATCATTACCCATTTGGCTAGTCTTCTTGACAACATATACTTGAGTGGGTCAAATTTGGATATGAGATTAGTTCTTTGATTTAACATATAATGCCGCAACATTTGAGAAGAAAACACTACTGCCAAACACGCTTTTTCCATTGACAAATAGTTGAGCTCATACCCTACCAAGGTTCTGCTGATGTAGTAGATGACTTGTTCTTTTCCTAGATTATCATGTTGAGCTAGTAAAGCACCCAGAGAGAAGAGGAGGTATAGTAGCAATGGTTTATCAGGTATAGGAGGTACCAACACTAGTGGAGTTGCTAGGTATTTCTTGATCTGATCAAAAGCATGCTGGGACTTATCATTCCATTTAAAGGATTCTCCTTTACGAAGCAAATGCTGAAAAGGATGACATTTGTCTGCTAACTGTGTTATGAATCTTTGAATGGATTGCAACTTACCTTAAATACTGAGGAGTTGTTTTAGATTGGCTAGAGGAGGCATGTCCATTATGGCTTTCACTTTCTTAGGATCTACCTCGATACCTCTTCTTGATACTATATAGCCCAATAGCTTTCTTGATGTTACACCAAACACACATTTCTTTGGATTTAATCAAACTTGATACTTCTCTAATCTATCAAAAATTTGTTCCAACACCTTCAAGTGATCTTCTCGAGTTTTAGATTTTCCTAGGATATCATCCACATACTCTTCCATTATGGTATGAAAAAGGTCATGGAAGATTACAGTCATTGCCCATTGATATGTGGCTCCAGCATTTTTGAGACCAAATGGCATCACTCTCCAACAATAGGTACCCCATGGATAGATGAAAGGTGTTTTGTGCTGATCTTTGGGAGCAATTAAGATCTGATTATATCCTGAAAAACCATCCATTAATGATAGCATTTCATGCCCAACTATGAGATTTATGATAATATCAATGTTTGGCAATGGAAAATCATCTTTTGGACATGCTTTATTCAGATCTCTGAAGTCTGTACACGGATGGATGCTTCCATCTAGTTTTGATATTGGCTCAAGATTTGACACCCACTCAGGATAGTCAATGGGTCTTATGAATTTGGCTCTAAAAGTTTTTCAATTTCCACCTTGACTAACAAAGCTACTTGAGGATGCATCTTTCAAAGTTTCTGCTTCACTGGTTTGGTGTTTGAATATACTACTAAGTGATGTACCACAAGTGATGGATCCAATCCCAGCATATCTGCATAGGTCCATGCAAAATTGATTATGTGTTTCATGAAGAATTTTGTGAAATCTACTTTTTCTTGCTCTGATAATGATGTAGCTATGTGTATGATCTTAGGATTATGTTCTATACCAAGATTTACTTCCTGAGATTTCTCAATTAGAAAAGGTGATTATTCCTGATATTCCCTCAAGGCAAGGTCAAGTCCTCCATCCTCAGGTGCCCCGAAGAGGTTTTCACCATTGGATACGTCCTTTATTTTTACTTTTTCTTGGCCAAGAGGCGCCTTGCGGTTTTCACCTAGAGACCTTTTATTTTCTTTTTTGTTTATTTCACTTTTGTGACTAGAGGCATTGACACTTCCCCCAAAGTATGCTAATTGAGGTAAATCCATTTTGTAGCCCACCTTATGATCTTCCAGTGGTAGACATGTTCTTAGTCCCAAGAATTCTACTAGAGCTTCATCATTTTGAAATGTATCTAATATAGGTGCCCCTTGTTGGTCCCAATTGACGAGGTCAGGATATACAAGAGGTAGGTCGAATGGTGAAGGTTGGGAAATAGAGGTTGTGAATGAGATCATGAAAACAGATAGATCATGAAATAGTTCGGTGAGGTGAAGGGAAGAGTCATCGATGGTATCTGGATTAGAAGTCTCTTCTGCAGGGAAAGCTTCAGCTACCATGTCAAAAACACATTCAATGTCTTTAGAAGGTGGGTCCTCCTGTCCATACCCTAGACCTTTCCTATTAAACTTCTTGATCATAGTGATTGGTTCTGTAGGTCCTTGCTCATGTAGTCCTAGACCACCTTGTCCTTTGTATCCCATGTTTTTGATGATGCAGAAACCATTGTTGTAACACTCTACTTCAAGGATTTTTTGGTCATTTTCGTCATAGAAAATCCATTAATCAATGTCTTCAATGTCTTCGTCATCTAGTAGCCTTGATTTGATAAACACTATAGGAGGAGCTCTGATAATTTCTTGAGATGATGATGCTTTAGATGCGGATGGTTTTCCATATGTCTTTGGGGATTGAGGCAGTGTTCCAACACAATAGGATTTTTGCAATTTATACTCACCCAGTCCTTTGTCCTTGTACTTGATTTCTTTGTTAGGGATGGCTTTGCTTGAGGATTCTTGATTGAGATCGGCAGGGTCAACATAGGAAGTGGATGGATATGCTTCAGTGTTGATAGGTATATGATTAGGAGTTTGATATTTAGCTTGATATACTCGGTAGAACTCAAAAGGATTGGGATCGGTGGGAGTGGTGATCTTGGCTCCATTATGAGGAAATTTGAGGCATTGATGGTAAGTTGATGGCAAAACTTTCATGGCATGAATCCAAGGATGACCAAGGATGAAGTTATATGGTAATTCAATGTTAAGGACTTGGCAACAAGTATCTCTAGTGATTGGACCAACTGTGACGGGCAAAGTTATAATCCCTTCTGATTCTCTTTGGGCATCATCATATGCTTTGATTATTATGCTTTTGGATGTATCAATTTTATCCTTAGAATATCCCAATAATTTTATTAATCTTAAAGAACAAATGTTTAAACCCGCTTCCCCTCTATTAAGATTTGTTTAATGTGACATTTATTAATGAAGACTTCAATGTGGAGGGCTTAATTATGGGATGAACCAAGTGGTGTTAGGTCTTTGTCAGAAAAGGTTAAGCATTATGGGGATGCAATGCTTGCTACCATAGCTTGAAACTATGTAGTGTCTATGTTATTGGGGATCGATGATTCTTGCAATGCTTGGTCAAGGATGGCTTTATGTGTGGGGGATATGTGTAGCAGTTCCAAAATGGAGATATGCATGGGAGTTTTGCCTAGGTGATCAAGGATATTGTATCCCATAGTCAGTCTTGCAATGGATGGTGCAGCTTGGATTGTCACATGACCACGACGAGTAGTAACTGCACAATCGAGCTCTTTTACAACTTGGATATGAATAGGTTCTTTCACTTTTATGGAGATGGTCGATATGCGAGCATGGTCAATGTGGCCAATGGTGGATGACTCATATGTGTATTAGACATTGTTCCCCGAAGATGAAGCACTTGCTTTACCATAAGCAGGAAGAGAATCTTTAAAAGCGTCAAGATCATAGTTTGGTGTCTTCTTAGGTTGTTCTAAATTGACTAGACCTCAGTCAATTAGGTTTTGAATGAGATGTTTCAGTTTCATGCATCCAACAATGTTATGTCATTTCACCCTATGGTATTCACAATATTCATTGTCCTTTTACCAATTAGGTTTGAATTGAGGTTCATCATATGGTTTCTCTTTTGGTAAAACAATAGCTCCGGATTGAATAAGTTTCTTCAAAACAACCTCGATAGGTTCTCCCAAAGGAGTGAATTGGCATCTTTGTGGTTTTGCTTACCTTTGATCTTGTGGGAGGAATGGTGTGTTTCTGTTTGGAGTGCTTTTGGTTGCAGCTTGAATAGGCATAGGATCTTTCAGAGTTTAGACATGTTTTGCGTCTACAATGCCATCATTAACAACATTTTTGTTCTTGTTCAAAAAATGAGATTTGTCACTTGAAGATTGCGGGTTGTCTTTATTATCTTTGAAGATTTTGATCATACCTTTGGCAATTAAAGCTTTCTCAATAGTTGTTCCTTTGGCAATGATTTCATCAAAGGAAGTGGCATTTTGCAATTGCAATTGGAATGAAAGTTCCAAATTAAGATTTTGTACAAAGATATCTACTTGTTGTTTTTCAAGCATTTGCCAAGGAAGTTTGCTAGCCATATTATGCCATCACTGTAAAAAGGATGCAAATGTCTCAACATTGCATTGTTTGTTTATGACAAGGTCATTCATGGAGATCTCATTTTCAATGTTAAAGGCAAAGTGTGACAAGAATTTTTCAGCCAATTCGCTAAAAGTTTTGATCGTCGGAGGAAGAAGAGCAAACCATTCGATAGCTTGTCCCCCTAAACTACGAGGGAATAGATGCAAGAGGTATGTGTCATCATAGGAAATGTCTAGACAAGCAACATAGAAATCTCTAAGATGGTCATGAGGATCTCCTTTCCCTTTGTATTTGTCAAATTGAGGCACTTAAAAATGTGGGGGAAAAGGTGTCATTTGTAATGATCTATCGAATGGATAGGGACACACTTCCTCAAATGAAAATGTTTTCTTGGTGCGACCCAATTGCATATTTTTCATATCTTGTCAAAATTGTTGAAGTTCCTTAGGAGTGATCATTTATGATTGTTGTTGTATGTGACTTTGATGGTTTGGATGCGGTATAAGGTATTGCAGATTTGGATTTGGTTGGGTGTTGTAGGATTGAATGTATGTATTGTGCCCTTGGCTAGTAGGCAGAGGAACAAATGAATGTGTGGTGGTATTGGGGTTGGATGCAACTGTCGCATGGGAACCATGGGATGGATTGACATAGGTTACTTGCAGAGTGGAATTGTGTGGAGCTTGGGAAACGGTCAATGGATTTTGGATCGCAAGATTTGGATTAACATAAGATATGATAGGTGCTTGGGATATGGTATGCATATGTTGGACATTAACGGATGGGTTGGTATATACTACATGTGTACCAGCGGATGGATTAACTTGTAATGCAACAGATGTATTTGTCAATGGAGGTTGAGATACAAAAGATGGATTGGTAGATGGATTGCCTTGGAATTGTGCTTGTGAGATAATCGGTGAATTGACATAAGAAGTGTGGGTATTAGAAGGTTGCAATCCAAAGAAAAGTTGGTCAAGTGGAGAAGGATTGGTGATGGGAGGATTGAAGTCAATGAGAGGAGTGTCTGGATTGGTTTGGGTGCGGTTATGGTGTTAATAGAGAAAGATGCATTGGATGGTTGGGATGGTTCAACATGCGACACATTGGTAATTGATGCTTGTGACACTTGAGGTGTTTGGACTATGGTTGTAGTGCTTTGCATGGCATGGGGTGCATTGACTATAGGCACATCTTGAGTAGAGCTTACAAGTGTTTGTGAAATGGACATTACATTTTGATGTGGATGTTGAGAAGCTATAGACTCATGCATTTTGGCAATGACGGTTGGTTGTATGAGAGGTTGCTTGGTAATGGGAGTATGAAATGGAGGGAATTGAGCCAAGGATGGTGACATAATGTTAGATGGTACGGTTGTGGGCTTAGTGGACATGGTAGTGATAGTAGCGGGAGTGACATTTGAAGGTGCTTCTTTTTGGATACTGGATAAATCAAAGTCACTTGGTAGAAAAGTTTCACCTTTGAGAAAATTCACAAGTACTCTTTGTCAATTGGCTTCTATGATCTTGTTAGCATGTTGCATGGCTTTTGGATATTGGAGGGACATTTGGTCATCTTCCAAGGAATCTTCATAGACATAGGTTTGTTCTTGTGGCCTTGGAGTAGACGATGAAGCTCCTAACATGTAACCTTCAAGTAGAAAGTGTTGCAGGTTCATTCCAGTTGTAAATTGTGAGGCATCCTTAGGAGGAGTGTTTTGGAATTGTTGTAAGTTTCTCTCTATGGCATCCTTGTATTGTCTTCTTGTTTGAGGCATGGGATGATGTTGGCCTAGATTGGTGGACTTGTTTCACAAAGTTTGAGACTACAAAGTTGATTATGATGATGGTTGATTATTTGATTCTTGGTTGATAGGCTACCTGGATTGATCATTTGCTAGGATTGATGGTTTGGATTGGATTGTTCGATTGGTTGATTGGATTGATTGTTGTTTTGATGGCTTTTTGATATGGTCTAATTGATTGATAGGCTGATTGGATTGCTGATTGGATTGGTTGCTTGATTGATTGGATAGTTGCTAAATTACTTGATTTGGTTTTGGATAAGGAATACCCCTAGAGATAGACTCTTGAACTCAAGGAATATGTTGTTATTGCTAAAGATGATGATGATCAGACCTGAATGATGGTTTCAGCTACAGGAAGTCACTGATGTGATTTGATGATTGATTTAGTTTGTTGTTTTGGGAGTCTCAATGGATATAATTGTTCAAAAGTCCAAAATAAATGATGATTCTAGGCTCAATGAAGTGGTTGCTATAGAGACTAGATAAAGGATGCTCAAAATAAAGCTTGTAGACCAACAATGATGCTTAGACAACAATGAAAATGATGGTTTTGGTAGAGATTTTGGATGACTGTCTGTAGATGACCAATTGCAAAGTAGGATAAGCTAATTGCGATGAAGGATAGCTCAATTGCTACTGGGGATAAGCCAATTGCGATAGACTATTGTTCAATTGCAGTTAGGTTTTTAACAGATGCGATAGACTGTGATTCAATTGCGCATGGAAATTTGCAAATGCATATGACAGGGAATTTAGTAGCAAGAATTTGACAGAGACCAATTGCGTATGGATTTGACTAGATGCGATGAACTGTGGTTCAATTGAGATTTTATGTTGTTCAATTGTGATTTCAAACTATATTTGATAGAAAAATGATGGTTGTAAGCAAACAATCACTCCAACAGTCACAAGCATGTACACCCTAGGCTAGGCAAGGACAATATCTGTTGAGTTCCTACTTAGTTTTACCCAGCCGTGTCTACTTATGGTGTATATCTCCAGGAACTTGGGGCACGGGCTCCCCCTTACAGTGCACTCACTTCTCAGGCACACCAAGTTCCAAGTCCTTAAGATGCATAGATCTTAATATACTTTGCTATCTCTGCCGTAAGTTGTGAAAATGTGGGATGACTATCAAAGGCCTAATCAGTTATCCTCTTGTATCAATAGATAGAGGGTTTTTGGCCACTACATAAAGGTTGCTAGTATGGGCATCCATTCGGGTGGCTATACATGCAGTGATTCACTCCATTAATGGAGGCTTCCTAGCTTAAAGAGGTTACACTCTACAAGGTTTTGGGGGAAACATTTGTTGGTGTAACACAACTGCACCCATTGCTTATGAATTTCGCCACAAACACATTTTTTTGTATAGTGGTTTGGAAGAGCTTGGCTTTAGCTTGTTACCGCTTGGGTCATCCCCTTCTCACACTGGGAAGGTAGGCCCTCTAAAGATAATAACAAGTTCTCATACACCCTAGAACCATTTGATAGGTAAGGGGATATGATACTTTTGTTATTAAATTTGGGTTACACACATACACAACAAGCAATCAAGAAAGATAAAAAAAACACGAAGCAAGCAATGGTTCCTTTTAAGCACCAAATCCAAATGTTCCTAGATTAGTGATAAAAATGTTATGTCTTGGACCGATCGATGCTTCAACAAATGGATTAGTAGTTTCAAAACCTCCTTTCTTTGACAAATGGATAAGATGTTGCACAAGAAGATGATTATATGCCAAAGAAATCAAGAAAAAATGAGATTTAGCAAAATGCATATGAAAAAGACCAACTGTGATGATCTGGGTTGCAATTGCGTATAAAATAAAACTAATTGCCAAAAATTAACGACAAATGCATATGGATTTGAGCTAAATGCGATGTTCTGCACTTCAATTGCGGTTGGATCTGAACAACTGTGCATAACTTGTAAGATAGAAACCCTAACTAACTAAATGCGGCTGGAAATACCAAATGTGATTCCCTGCTGTGTAATTGCACTCAAAATATGACCAAATGCAAAAATTTGTGGATCAATTGCGCTCTATTTTCGGCCAATTGCGACGATCTATGGTGCAATTGTGACTTTCTAGAGATCAATTGTGCTCAGAACCCTGCAAAATCCAACTTAAAAAAAAAACAACTAGATTAAAAAGATGTTAAATCAAGGACGTGGGTCCCACCGGGTGTCCAAGAATGTGTGAGCAGGAAAAAATAGGGTAGTATGATCAAGAAATGCAAATCAAACCCAATCCTACCACCTTCAAAGAATCCATCTAAATGACACAAAATGCAAACAAATTGAAAGCAAATCACCTAGATTATTGATTCCTTGGTTGGATTTGTGGATTGCTTGGCAATTGTGAACAATCATAAATGCTAAAGATGTCATGATGATGGATGAAATGATTTATTCCTATTTACTTTTAGTAATTTCTTTCTTGAACTTTAGCATGCATCTTCACGTAGTGTCATATGCCTGCTAAAGTGGGGGCTAAATGTAGCGTCATAAATTGTGTGCACTCTCAATTTTAGCCTTAGCATTTTCTTGGATCATTATCAGCCTTCACCTTACCCTCAACCCACAAGATGTTCCTTTACACTGCTTTGACCCTTTCTGCTTATCATATCCAAAAACCATAAAAGTGCCTAAATCCTAGCTCTATCCCAAGTTTACTAGATGTTTCAAGAACTAGAATTGCAAAGGCTCTAGCACTTAGCACAAATATCAGTGCAACGCGTTGACATCTTGAAAGAATTTGTCAATCTTGTAATCATTTTTAGAAGTTATCTCTTAACTTGCATGATATGCTGAGATTTTCTTGGTGCTTATCCGCACCCAAACAACTCCTTTCCTTGATTTTTTTGCCTTTGCCCTCTATTTAAGGAAGAGATTTTCCATTGCAAAGAATTAATTTTCTTTCATAGTGAAGCTCTACCGAAATTGAGAACCACCATTACTGCAATTTATTTTATCAAGGTTATATCATGCTCTTGCTCACAAGATTGATTCCAAGTGCTCTTGCAATCAAAGTGTTGTGAATTCTAAAGGATTTCAATTGGGACCACTACCTATTGAGCGACTTTCACTTCCTCACTATGAGATGAGAAAGTTTCAATTAATCCTCATTTTTATTCTTCATATTGTAATCCATTTTTGATATATCTCATATCTTTGTGGGTTGAATATATTTTCTACTTTTCTCTATCAGATAGGGATTGTTTTGTGAATCTACTCTAAGTCAATGAGTAGGGTTTTATTTATCAATCTTGCATTATTGTTTGTCACTACTCATAATAATTATAGATACACTTAGAATTAGAGCACACACTTTATTTACAATTGTGTGAGCAGGAAAAAATAGGTTAGTATGATCAATCAATGCAAATCAAACCCAATCCTACCACCTTTAAAGAATCCATCTAAATGACACAAAATGCAAACAAATTGAAAGCAAATCACCTAGATTATTGATTCCTTGGTTGGATTTGTGGATTTCTTCTCAATTGTGAACAATCATAAATGCTAAATCTACCATGATGATGGATGAAATGCTCAAGATGCTCAATGGATGCTAATGGAGGTATTATTCTTGAGATGATACTCTGGACGCTATATGGTTAGATGATGATAATGAGAATGAGTGGGTGTATATATAGTGTTAGAGGAAATATTGTTAACAGTATTAAACTACTAATAATCCAATAATCTCAATGAAATATGATGCAAATCAAATAAACAAAGACATTTTATCTTGAAGACTGATTTACCTCAAAGCTTCCATTGTTTACCTATCTTGTATTGATCTTGTTGATGAATAGAGCTCTCAGAAGTGTGCACTTCCACCCTATTTGAAGATGCTAATACTTGAATGGCTGTTGTTGGATAAAATGCAATGAAGATTACCTACAATGCAACTATTGTGAGGATGAGGGATGGATGATTGAAGCCATGGTTGTATGGATATGAAGATAATGGATATAAAATGCAATGAGCAATATGGATGCTTTTCCAAAGGCACGCTTGAATTTTTTCACAGAGTAAGTTTTCTATAGCTTGTGGATGATAGAATGAGGGAATGAGCTTCCTTTTATAGGCCAAGGCGGGGGCAAATCCATGTGTCAAGATCTTAATGGTGGAGAAGTCTTGAAAGGTGTATGGTGAGGATTGAATTGGTTGAGATGAGGGAGAGAAAGAGGGAAGATGTGTTGGAATAGGTCTAGACAACTAAGAGGGGGGGTGAATCAGTTGTTGCTCTATTATAACAATTTATTCAATTATTCCCTTATACTACTTAAAATTAAATCAATGATATAACCATTTTAGCATTAGAGAATATCATAAGAGTAGAAAACACGAATGACACATTTGACACCAAGATTTTGACATGGAAACCCAGTTAATGGAAAAACCACGGTGGGGGTTAACCCACAAAAATTAATACCATGTGAAAAGTATTTTACAAATGAGAATGCACATGCATTCAAGCTCACTGCCCCAAGCTCACTGCTCAAGTGGAGGCTCACTACCTACAGAAAATTTTACAAGAGATTTATAGAGATTATGAACTGGTAAGATGCATCTACCAATGCTAGAGATCAGTTCTGGTTGATTGCAAATACTGACTTTGTACACTTCATCTTTATCCTACTCTTCTCTTTATTCTGCCCTCATTTAGATATTAGATTTCTGCTCCCTTTTATTCTTTCTTCATAATTGCAAATACATTCTTCCACAATATCCACAATCATCGGCTATATATATTCTTATCATGAATTGCAATCTCTTGCCAGTCGGCAACAACAAACACTTAGAACTTTTTAAGAGTGCTCTAATCTATCGGCTAGATCCATACACCAATATTGATGCATACCAAAAATAACACATGTAGATCATCATACATGTTGGCCAATAACATCCTATCTCATACATAGTTCATCAAAACACTTCTATTGGGTCCGCACAAGGATTTACATAAGTCTACATGTTCTTCACTGAACTGTTCTATCATAACAAGACCCGATATTCAGATGCTCATAACTTTTGGTCCCTTTATCACTAGAGGCTAGAAACTTGGATTTAGATTGTCCTGGTGTCCCTCTAAACTCCTTTAGATCTGTAACACATAGTGATTAACTGGAGAGATCCGCTGACCAAAATACTGGGCTCTACTAAATGCTCTGTTTCAGACTCTCGGACTTAGATAGATTATCATTTTGACTTTTAGTATGATCAGATACTACACTGTGGATGTGTGGAACAACCTTAGTTGCCATCAATGACAATACCTATCAAGGCTTATGCAATGTCTCTAAGTAACAATCTCCCCCTTTGGTATTGATGGCAACACTTAGTGAAAAATGACTAAGTGTCTATGAGCAACTCCCCCTTTGTCTATACATTTGTGCACTTTACTTACTCTAGTACTCCCCCTTTGCTAAATACATTTTTTTTTCACTGTCCTTCACTCTCCATTTTACATCAATGGCAAAGGGTGGGATCCGTAAAATTCTCCAAAATGTTTCCATACATTGCCGCATATGTACAAGTAACTATTAGGTTCCATGCATATGAACTTGAGGACGTTTGCAAAACTAATTTTTAATTGGGCAAGTTTGAAGGCCCAAGCATTCTTTATTCCATCCAAAATGGAAATGTGCCCACTTAGCAAAAATGCATATGCTTCTGCCTTTATCAGATCCAGAGGATCACTTGTTTGAAGTACATTCTGAGCTTCGGATAAGGCACTGTGCATGGATTCCAATTTGGGAGCAATCAATCCCCTGAGTTCACACATCCTCTTGATGGTGTTGCTTTTCTCTTTTACAATTGCCTTTATTTCATCTATCGAGCTAATAACTTGACATTCTTGGCTTGTAGGAGAGACAATTAAAGGATAAATTTTTTGAGACAGAACTGATATTTTCTGTTCTTTTTCTTTTATCTTCTTCTCAATATCTTTATTTACTTTAGACCAAGATAGACAAAACTTATATATATCTCCTCCATCATTTAGAGCATTTTGAATACTCTTTATACTAATGCCTAAGATCAATCTATCATTCCCTATCAATTTCTTGACTTGGTTGAATTCCTTATTCAAGAACTCTTTTTGAACTTTTGTCTCTGTAGACTTTTCAAAAGGCTCAAAATGTGAACTTACTGAACTTACAAGATTTTTTAGATGACCGTAGGGGGAATCACTTTGATTCTTCTGATAGGTTGGCATTAATTTCTCTAAAAATCTAGTTGCTAGCTCTAGCAGCTCATTATCTTCTAAGTGGTATTTTATCAACTTTTCTCTGGCTTTCACTTGGGTGAAAGATGCTATTTTCATCAATTGAAATGGAGAGAGCGCATCCATATTGGTTAGTCCTTGGAGTAGTTCAGACTCATCAAGCTCAATCACTTCCTTTTCAAGAGAGCCTTCTACTACATCTATAGTGTCTCTTGCTACATTTTCTGAACCATTCTTTTGATCATCAATTTTTTCTACATTTGCTTTAGGTGCTTCAGCATTTGCCCCATCTTCTTCTGCTTTGTCTTCTTTTCCTTTTTCCTCCTCTCTCTTTGTATTATTCTTCTCTGTGTTCTCTTTTGAGGGACTCATTTCAACTTGTTCACCACTTGCTACTTGATTTAGAGGACTCTGTATGGTAGCAACATCCTTTTCCTTCCCAGAGTGATCAGGTGGAGGAGTTATCTTTGTATCAAGTATTATGTCTATCATTTCTATGTCCTCCTAATTGACTTGTTCCTCTTCCTGAACTTCTCTAATATTTAGATTTGATGAATCAAGTTCCAGAGGATCTAGAGTAATACTTTGGTCATTAATTCTTTTGTCAGTTTCTTCTTTTGGAGCTTTTTGTTCAAGAGAAGAAAGATTGTCTTTTTTAACTTGCTTTTCTAAAACAATGTAGTATTTATTTTTGTCTAAAGCCTTTCTCAGAATTTCCTCTATTTCCTTTGCAATTTCTTCAATCTCACCAAGCATTAGTTTATTCATCTGGAATTTGCTTCTGAATTTATCTTTGACTTCTCTGAGGATTTCATCTGCTTCTTTTCTGGTCATCACAGGGCACAAAGAGGAGAGAACATACTCTCTAAGTTATATATCTTTTTCTTTGGCTGCATCTTTCCTCATTTCCATTACTTTCCTCAAATTTTTAGGAAGTTCTTATAAGATTTCCAACAAGGCTCTGTTGAATTTATTTAGATATATGATAATGGCATCTTCTAGAGTTTTCTTATTTGCTTGATCAAGGTTATCATAATAAACTTTGATAGGTTTCAAATTTCCATGAACAGTGACTATTTTTACAATTTCATCAATAGTCATGGAAACCTTACCGGATACTTGCTTTTTACTGACCCTTATGTTTCCAGATTGTTGATCTTTAGAAGCCTTTGAAGTTTTGACCTTCTTAGATCTTATTTCTTTCACTTCTTCATCTGTTTCTATCTCCTCATCATCTTGAGTTCTTATTGGGGGTTTTGATGCCTTGGTTTTCTTTCTTTTCCCTTCTTCACCAGATGGAGTGGATTCTGGCTTCTTAGTGGAAGTGGTCTTGAGAGGCTCAGTAGGAGTTGCAGAACTCCTTGTCTTCCTTGGGGCTTCCAGGGGAACTACAAGCTCACTTTTTTCCTACTTTATGCTCTTCTTTACCTTTTGAATCCTTTATCTATTTTCTTTCATTGCTTCTTTTGTAATTCCAATGCTTTCTACATACATGTCCACTTGCTTGTGTACCTTTCTTTTTATTTGCAGCTATCTAAGTTCTACATGCAACTTTAAGCTTAGTTCCTTGTATGTTCCAAACCTTTCAACAGAGGTGTCTTTAGGTTTGCTCAAGAGATGTTGAGAATACATGTCCAGAATTTCCTTATCCACTTCATAGCCCATTGGCATTATCTACACTGTCCTTTGTTCTACAACTTCCATCAAGCATTGATCTGTGTCTACCATGAAACATATTTCATTTTCATACTTTTCAACAACTAAACTAGGAATTCTTTCCCTTGCATGCATCAAATTCTAGAAGTTTTTGAAATAACCCCAGAAGGTAGTCTTTTGAGTCTAGGTATTGCCAAGACTGCGTAGATGATCCCTAATTTACCATGCCATTGGCCTGTTTGATGTCCATTGTATACCCAGAACTCTCGGCACTTCATTCATAAAGTATAAAAATATACATATCACCAAGGAACCATACTTGAAGGAATATTTCTTGTCCTTTTTTATTTTCTTCAGGTTTTCTATCAGTTGGCTTTTAGTAGCTCACACAAATCATAATCCACATTTTCTTTTATCATCTGATTTGTGGCATAAATAGTTGTTCCAAAAATTAAGTTCTCCCTTCTGGAGTGGTAAATCTTATACCCAACTACCATCGAAGCAAATTTGACATCTGGATCAGTGATATCATTAATAGTCATAGCTCTTCTATCAAATTTTGCTCTGGTTGCATCAGTTACTATTTGATTTTTCACAGCCTTAAGCATGGGTTGCCCACCGGTTGCATTCAGTCCAGTCACAATTTGGATTACATCTTTTATGATCTTGAATGGATTCAATAGCCACATAAACTTATCATGTATCTGACTCAATACATACCTAACCCATTCGCTTTCATCAAAAGACAGAAATTGAATAACTTGTATGAAGTGTTTGCTCTCTAGGGTTTTGTATTCCGGTCTCAATTGATGACTGTCATTCTTCAAGTGGTTTTCAAATAAATCCAGTAATTTCAGATTTCCAAATTCCTCTATATTACAGTGAATGTAAGCCCTAATATCTTCGACATGTAAAACCCCGTACGAAACTCTAGAGAAGGCACCTAGCTATTAGAATGGATGCTTCTTGAACTTGGGATGAGGCCTCTCAGTAACATCCACAATTAAAGGTGTAGCCATATGCATAAATTGATAACTCAAAAGATTTTGCAAAAAGAGAGACAGAAAATACCTTGCTATGCAGATTAGGGTTTTTACTTGAAAATCCTTTTTTTTGCTTCCAACTCTTAAGAATTCTTAGCTCTAAGCTTGTCCACTTCTTTCTTCTTGATTTCTCTTAATGCAAAGTGTTTGAAATGAGGGCTGAATGATCCTTTTAAGCTTCACACCACCTAATTTGCCTTTGTAATAAATACCCTTCCCCAGCACATCCAATTGCTCTGTTTTGAGTAGTTTTTCATGTATGCTCTGCAATTTGCCATATCCATTTATTTTCTCTCAGAAAACCTTCCACATGGTCTGAAAATAATCCAAGATCTCTTTTCTTACTGTGCCAGATCTAGGCACTTACTTACTGGTTGGGGGAATTTGACTTGTAATGCCACTCCCCCTAAGCCAAGACTTCCAACTTAATTCCTAGAGGAATTATCAGCACCGGATTGCGGTGCAGATCCATTGTTGTCATTTGAAGTGGTTCTCCTGACCCATATCTTGTTTGATTCATTCTGAGTCTCATTCATACCAATTTTCTCTTTGCCTTTGTCTTGTCTTTGTTCATCCAGTTTTTTGTTCACCAAACCTTTTCTTCCACTGTCTTTACTTCTGCAGAGTCTTGCAATATGGCCAAATTTATTACAATTAAAGCATACAATATTTCTTTTCTTATAAACCTAATTTTCTCTTGATTTGCACTGATTAGCCATATGTCCAAACCCATTGCAAACAAAGCAGTAACCATTGAAAGAATTGCTAAATTTTCTGTTATTGGGATTATTCATTGTCATACTTCTGTATTCATTTGATCTATGACCATACCTGTTACACTTGAAGCATTGACCATAGAAGGATGGACCATTTTGTTTTACTTTGTTTCTACACTAAGTAGCTCTATGACCAAATTTGTTGCAATTAAAACAATTTCCATTGAATGATGGATATATTTGAGCATTAGGCTATCTTACCAGAGGTTTTCTAGACCTGTTTCTCCCATTCTTAGATTGAAAATTTCTTTGTCCAGATTCGAAGCTTTCACCTTTCTCATATCCAAGACTATTTTTATCATTAGCCCTTTTCTAACCTTCAAGTAGTGCTTCAAGTTTTGCTGAACTTATATTGAATTTCTCCTTATATTCATTTGCAATATCTAGGTCATGTCTGAGAGTGATTATTTGCCTTTCAAGTTCTCTTTCATTAACTCTGCTTTCTTGTAGATCAAACTCTAGATGGCTAGCTATTCCATCCAATTTGCAACATTCTTCATATCTTTCTTTTAGTTTTTGTTTCAGATCTTCTTCAATTTTCTTCCTATCTTCACTTTCTTTGGTTTGCCTCATCACCCCAGACTCCATTTCAATGTTCAGAACAATGACTTCTTTTGAGAGCTTCTCACATTCCTTTGTTTTTTCTTTCAAAGCTCCATTCAAGCCATTTTCTTCAGGTAGACTAGATAGCTCTAGAAGTAGCTCCTTTTTATTTTGCAGAGATTTTATTAATTTATCTTTTAACATTTCAATGGTGTCATCGGCATCTTTAAGTTCACCTCTCATATTACTAATTTTTGTTCTAGATTAAGTAACCTCTTCTAGGATTGACTGAATATCTCTTAATGAACCCATTTGAAACTTTTTCAAGATCTTTTTCCTTGAACTATTAGGCTTCTCTAAGGATTCTCACTCTGATACCAATTGTTGGAATAGGTTCGGACAACTGAGAGGGGGGTGAATCAATTGTTTCTCTATTGTAACAATTTCTTCAGTTATTCCCTTTTACTGCTTAAAATTAAATCAATGATATAACCATTTCAGCATTAGACAATAGCATAAGAGTAGAAAACATGAATGACACATTTGACACCAAGATTTTGACGTGGAAACCCGATTAAGGGAAAAACCACGGTGGGGGTTAACCCACAAAAATTAATACTCTGTTAAAAGTATTTACAAATGAGAATTCACATGCATTCAAGCTCACTGCTCAAGTGGAGGCTTACTACCTACAAAAAAGTTTACAAGAGATTTACAGAGATTATGAACTGGTAAAATGCATCTTCCAATGCTAGAGATTAGTTCTGGTTGATTGCAAATACTAACTTTGTACACTTCATCTTTATCCTGCTCTTCTCTTTATTCTGCCCTCATTCGGATATTAGATTTTTGTTCCCTTTTACTCTTTCTTCATAATTGCAAATACATTCTTCCACAATATCCACAATCATCTACTATATATATTCTTATCATGAATTGCAATCTCTTGCCAGTCGGCAACAACAAACACTTAGAACTTTTTAAGAGTGCTCTGCTCTGTTGGCTAGATCCATACACCAATATTGATGCGTACCAAAAATAACACATGTAGATCATCATACATGTCAGCCACTAACATCCTATCTCATACATAGTTCATCGAAACACTTCTATTGGGTCCGCACAAGGATTTACATAAGTTTGTCTATTCTTCACTAAACTGTTCTGTCATAACAAGACCTGGTATTCAGATGCTCATAACTTTTGGTCCCTTTATCACCAGAGGCTAGAAACTTAGATTTAGATTGTCCTAGTATCCCTCTAAACTCCTTTAGATCCACAACACATAGTGATTAACTAGAGAGATCCACTGACCAAAATATTGGGCTCTGCTAAATGCTTTGTTTCAGACTCTTGGACTTAGATTATCATTCTAACTTCCGGTATGATTAGATACTGCACTATGGATGTGTGGAACAATCTTAGTTGCCATCAATGACAACACCTATCAAGGCTTATGTAGTGTCTCTTGCCAACAAGATGTTCCTCTCACCTTGACATGGTGGAGAGAAAGGTGTGACATGAGTCCACATGTCACAAGGCTCACAATGACCCAAGAGAGAAGGTCAAACAAGGAGACCATGTTTGTAGGGAAGTTGGAAAGATTCTAGGGACTATGGAACAAGTGTCACAAAGTGTCCCTTTGACAATGATGACATGGAGAGACCACATCCATGTGAATAGGGATGGTTGGAGGAAGAATAGGTTATGTAGGTGAGGAAAAATAGACTAATTAAATATTAAAATATTTAATTACATGTGCAACAAGGTGAGGTGGATGTGTGAGGGGGATTAGATGATGTGGAATTAGGAATGAATACTTTGGAATAGGATGATTTGTGATTAAATAATTTGATTATTATTTAATTAAGGGATGACATTAGAAGAATAGGTTTAATTGATTTAATTAAATAAATTGATATTTATTTAATATTTGGACTATTAATGATGAACGTGAATCAAATAGACAAATTGATGAATTTATTCATTGATAGAAGAATGGGAATTAAATAAATAATAAATATTTATTTAATTTGTCTTTGCCATTTTTAGGTGTATACATATAGCCACTATAACAAATCCCTATGATTAGCTCCCTTTTTTGCTCTGTTTTTTGCTTCCACCCATTGTTTTAATGTATTTCTCTCCAATTTTTTGAAAATGTCAGCACTATTTATCAGGATGGCACTATTTTTGGCATTTTTTATGCCAAACAAAACAAGTAGGGGCTAAATTAGGCACCAATTAGTGCCTAATTTAGCGTCTAATCTAGCACCTTTTTCAACGCCACATTTAGCGTCTGATGTAGCACCTGATTTAGCACCTTCTTTAGCACCTGATTTAGCACCTTATTTGGCACCGTATTTAGTGCCTAATTTAGTGCCTGATTAAGGGCCTTATTTAGTGCCTAATGTAGTGCCTAATTTAGTGCCTAACTTATGGTTAGTTGGGTTTAGGAATATTATTTAGGTTTAGGGTTTATGGTTTTGGGGTTAGGGGTTAAGGTTTAGAGGTTTAGGGTTTAGGATTTAGAGAGAGATAGAGGACCAATAGGGAGATATAGAGGAGACCGAGGGGAGAGATAGGGAGATAGAGAGTGAGGGACATGGCCAAAGACAGGGAGAGAGATTGAGAGGTAGAGGGACAAAGGTGATAGGGAGAGAGGGGACAGATAGGGAGATAGAGGTTTAGGGTTACTTGGGTTTGGGGTTTAGGGTTTCTCAAGTTTAAGGGTTAGGGGTTAGGGTTAATTAGGGGCATTATTTAGGGTTTAGGGTTTATTGTTTAGGAGTTAGGGCTTTAGGTTTAAAGGTTTAAGGTTTAGGGTTTAAGAGAGAGAGGAATGATAGGGAGATATAGAGGAGAGTGTGAAGAGACATAGGGAGATAGAGAGTGAGGCACATGGCCAGGCACATTATAGAGAGAGATTGAGAGGTAGAGGGATGATAGAGATAGGGAGATAGAGGTTTAGAGTTACTTGGATTTAGGGTTGCTTGGGTTTGGAGATAGCTAGAGAGAGAGGAAACAGATAGCTAGGGAGACATATAGGAGACAGAGGGGAGAGATAGGGAGATAGAGCCGAGTGAGTGAGATATCTAGAGAGATAGGGAGAAGGATTGAGAGGTAGAGGGATGATAGAGATAGGGAGATAGGGGTTTAGGGTTTAGGGGTTAGGGGTTAAGGTTTAGGACCATTATTTAGGGTTTAGTGTTTAGAGAGAGAGGACCAATAGGGAGATATAGAGAGTGAGGTACATGGCCAAAGAAATAGCCATAAGAGATAGGGAAATGGAGAGTGAGGGACATGGCTAGAGACATAGGGAGAGAGATTGAGATGTAGAGGAATGACAGAGATAGTTGGGAGATAGGGAGATAGAGGTTTAGGGTTTCTTGGGTTTAGTATTTGGGGTTTAGGATTTAGGGGTTTAGGGTTTCTGAGGTTTAGGGTTTATGGGTTATGGCTTAGGGCTTAGGGGTATTATTTAGGGTTTATATATGTTTTAGGGGTTAGGGGTTAGGGTTTAGGGTTTAGGGACATTATTTAAGGTTTATAGGTTTAGGGTTTAGGGGCATTATTCAAGGTTTACAGTTGCATGTCAAAAGAAGTCTCTCTCTCTCTAAATCCATCAACCCTAAACAATGCCCCTAATCCCTAACCCCTAACCCCTAGACCCTAAACCTCTATCTCCCTATCTCTCCCTTATCTCCTTCTCTCTATCATCCCTCTATCTCTTAATCTCTCTCCCTATCTCTCTAGACATCTCACTCACTCTCTATATATCTCCCTATCTCTTGCTCTATCTCATCTATCTCTCCCAATCTATCTCCTCTCTCTCTATACCTATCTATCTCTCCCTATCTCTTGCCTCTCTCTCCCCTATCATTCCTCTATCTCTCTATCTCTCTAGACATCTCTCTAGTCACTCTAGTCTATCTCCCTATCTCTCCCTATTTGTCTCCTCTCTATCTCTCTCTACCTAGCTTATATCTCTCCCTTCTAGTAATTCTCCCTCTCCCTTTATATCGATGAAGGAAATGAACAAGAAAACTAGGTCTCTCTCTCTCTCTCTATCTATCTATCTCCCTTATCAACTAAGCAAATGGAAACAAGAAAACTAGGAGATGAAAAGAGGGATGAGGATATAAATTGGTAGGATAAAATGGAAACAAAATAAAACTAAAGTTCATTGGATGGGGAATGATGAGAGGAGAGGTGGAAAATATTAAAATAGGGAAAAATTGGTGGGATCTAGAGAAAGAGAGAGAGAGTTGTGCCTTGGGGTTAGGGGTCAGGGTTTAGGGGCATTATTTAGCATTTATGAGTTTAGCATTGCTCAAGTTTAGGGTTTAACACATGGCTAGGGACATAGGCAGAGAGATTGAGAGGTAGAGGGATGATAGAGATATGGAGATAGGGGAGAGATATGGAGATAGAGGTTTAGAGTTGATTAGATTTAGAATTTAGGGGTTTGGGGTTTAGGGCCAGTTTAGGGTTGCTCAGGTTTGGAGATAGCTAGATAGAGAGAGAGGATTTAGGGTTTAGTGTTTAGGGTTTATGGGTTTGTGGTTTAGGATTTAGGGGTTTAGGGTTTCTTGGGTTTATGGTTTATGGGTTAGGGCTTAGGGCTTAGGGGCATTATTTAGGGTTTATGGTTTAGGGGTTAGGGGTTAGGGTTTAGGTTTTAGGGGCATTATTCAGGGTTTATAGATCTTCAAGGATCTAGATAGTGTGGCTATACATATTGCTACACATGTTGGTGGCTAGTTAGACACATGGAACAACAACAACTACATGTTATGCTTCCATACATGTGTGCCACCTAATGACATTTGTACTGCAAAACATGATCATATAATTGGTACTGTATGTGTCTAACACATGGTGATGTCCACGTACGCCACATGCCACAATGATCTAGTTGGCACCATACAAGTTTGAGTACATTTGTTCATCTTACCTCTCTGTATATTTCCTTCATAATTCATTTTGAATAGAAGTGACATATATGTTAGAACCCTTCTATATTTGAATATGTTTTGGTTTACATATATATTTTCCTTTATGTATTCTATGATCTTATTACATTAATAGATAATATAGGATTGTCCCTTAGTTCACCTTGGGAATTAGATTAAATAACATCTGAAGTTGACTGTAAACTAACTGCAACATGGTGAGCATTTTGTTGATTTTCTTGCTTATTTTCACCCTTTTGAAAACTAAAATTTCCTATTGAAAATTTGAAGGATGAGATCCATATTTAAGTGCATTAGACTTAAGAAGATTCAATTCAATGTTTCATACATTTGTACACAAATCCATGGAAGAATAATAGTTGTTTAGGTACATTGTCTCAGCTTGGATAGTAGGTAATAAGCCCTTAACAAATATTCTTTGCAATTCATCAATATGAATTTGATAGTGTATCTTTGTTGACAAAGTTTGAAATCCAATAACATAATCATGATTGCACTCATTTGATCCTTGTTTGATGCTCTCTTATTCCTTCAATCTATCTTAGTGAAGGAAAATAAATACAAGGGCAACCCATAGAGAAATTTTTCATCAATTTTGTTCCTCAAAATTGTCTCATTATATGGTGAAAGAAAAAATTACCAAAGATAAATTGTGATCATTATTCATTGACACAAAAACTAATGCACTATTAGAAATGTAGACACCTAAATCTTACCATGGCCTTGGTGGTTCCCCCCTTGGGTTAGGGTTTTAGGTTTTAAACAAAAATTCTAACTATCCAATTTTGAAAGCCCTTTGCCCCTTTCCTTTAGGTCATGCACTTTATTGTTATATTGTTGTGTTGACCATTATCACTAGTTGTCAATCTTTTAAGTCACAACCTTAAGTCTTGGTGCCCATGGGTTGACTGGCCCCTTAACCTAGTCATTACCTATTGCCGCTGGTAGGTCTTAAAGTCTTATAAAATGAAAATTGCACCATCGTGGAGCATGTCAAGATGACATCAATACTCATCTGCGACACCACGACAGGCCACCACCTGTCCATGTAACCAGGGTGCCTATGAAGTGTTAATGGTCCGTAGAGAAAACTTAAGATCCAACAGCTACGTTGGGGCATAGGGGAATCTTTTCAGAGGGAATATTTTCCATGAGATGGCGAGATGACGACACGTGGAATCCACCGATTAAAAAGAAAGTATAATAAAGGCACATGGGTGCTATGTCACATCATCGTATAGTAGATGTACGGTGGGCCTTCTATGACTGTGATACCGCAAAAAGGTGACATGCATCCAATCCATGCCGAAGATGATTTGATGTGCAGATGATTTGGCTCATTCTCATTGGGCAGTGACTCGTCAACCAAGATGACTAAGATTGTCAAATCTAGCCAGTGAATCAAGGCCATGGATTTCAGAAAGGTGACAAATGATCAATGGTCTAAATTCAAACATGTAAACAAAGAAAACCTTTGAGTGACTGTGGTACAAGTAGATTTATAGTTTCTGTGACCTCCATTAATATGTAGAATGGTACAGGAGTTCAAGGTATTTTTTATCATTCTTCAATGAGCAATTGCATTTAGAGCCAGAGAATCATCAAAATGAGAAAGAGGAAACAATTTCGCACCTCTATGGTGTCAAAAACTAGTAAGTCATTATCTCTCCCCTGCACTTAGTTCTCTATCTGTAAGAATTTTCTAAAATATTTAGGGCAGCCGTTAATTACATAAGCCCTAGGTTGCCTACATAAAATACAAAATGAGTTAGTCAGGTGAGGCTTCGACCTCAAAATGTAGCTTGGATGAAGATATCATGATTTAGTGCCCCGGATCATCTAAGAGACCTTTGACAAATTTAGGAGAGGTTGGAAAAAATGATAAAAAAATATGATCTTTGTGTAGATTGTCGAGATGCTAGGATCCCTATGTCTACTTGGAGTCTGTTTGAGCATTGGCAGAATCAAAGTGATTACAGAGCCCCAATCTGCCATGCCTAGACCCTTAGCTAATTTAATATGCCCTAATGTCTTCATAAACATAGACTTTGTTGGTTTTTCTTCTGAATCAGCATTAGGGTTTGCCAGTTCTAATGCACAGGCAGATTCAGCCAACTGAATACAGGAGGTTGCGTGAGCTCCTCCCCTTCACTTCTGGTTCTGCCGCACCAAGGGGGGTGTCCCTATTTGATAAAAGTATGACCTTGACTAGATCAATGACAGAAAGATATAACTTGACAGCAGCAGGCAGAATACTCTCATGTAAGGACCAAGATTTGTGTAACAAATCACAAGGTTGGCAACATTCTTGGACATGATGTCTGGTTGGGTATGAGAGCATACAGAAGTTTCTAATCCTAATCCTACAACTAACAGATGGAAGAATGAGGTGGTTTGATTTGATGTTTGGATGCAAACCTGGACCTGGTGTATAACCTCAACACAGAGCTAGATTGGTGCCTATCCAGGGCTTGGAGTCAGTAGACATACACCTGTGAATGATCAGCATGAACAGCTAAAACTGGATTTCAGGAGGATACACATGATACCTGCCTTACAGACATCTCCCAATACAGAGTGTTAAGCTGTCGATACTTATGGCATCCCTATTGCAGTATACCCTTCCCAATATTCAATCTGAAAACAATTTAATCTACTCCTTGAGCAGAAGTTAAAAGATTAAACATTCAACACAGGAATTCTATGTTCTAGAATCTCATACATTCCTTGAATATCTGGACTCAGAAGAAAGATACATGCAAAACTGGAGACAGAGTTAGCATAACACATGCAAATATAGCATTGTTCATATAAGATTAACCATGAAATCAGTGGATTCATGCAAAAACCTACAATAGGAGATACATAAACTCACAGGTTTGCTGCACAGAGCAACCAAAACTAGTTGTATCTTATTACAGAGCCAAAATGTCCAGATTTCAACAACCTAAACAATGGTAACACAGTCTGCTTATAACAGCCAGAGAGTGTACCACAGCAATTAATTACATGACTATTACAAAATTTGCTAGATACAGATCCTTCAAAGGAATGGCACTCAAAATTTATTACAGCAACAGACAGAGGAACCTCGAGCCCTGTGCCGCCATCTGGGAGTCTTTATGTCAAAAATCTGGTACCTGACTGTGCAACAACTCGCCCATGCCCCAGCACAGTCGCCAATAAGGGTCTCAACCACCCATGTCTTCTCCTGGAAATAGTCGCACAACACATACAGAAATTTCCCGCTCAAAACATGCTTGAAGCCACAAAGGAAACTCATATTCCAACTTTAAAACATGGCCGTCGATCCTTCAATCGCTTGAAAATCGATGGCACCAAATCCATGTTGAAAAGTCACTACCCTACAAAAATGTGCCACGTAGGCACCCTGAAAATGCACGTTTTGCCTTGCATATCATGCCATCGGCGTGACCAAGACCATCGGGAAGACCTTCACATCTGCATAAATCAATATCCCACATTCGTCCTGCAGAGACCATTCTATTACTTAAAAAATGGGGCCGCATGTATAATAGGTATCGAGCGTTTTGTTGCGCTCGACACATGACCCTTCGTCCACAGCCCATCGGCCAAACATATACCATCGACCTTCCTCAAAAAACTCCCGCCGACTCCAGTTGTCTCGCCGACGCCCAAAAGCCAAATACCACCTATCAGCTAGACCACCAACTGTCGGCCCAACAAAAAACACCTCTGCCAATGAACAAAGTCACCCCGATGATCATACCTTTCGGCATGATACCACTTCGTCGGCGCGCCCAAAAATTCTCCTACCGACATCAAAAGTTACGTTGATACAACTCATCGACCAGAGTACCCCTGTCGGAACAACACCTGCCCGCTCACCCGATATACAAAGTCGTGCCGATGGCACATCAGAACCCTCGCTCCCATCGGCCAGACACATATCGTCGGAGCAACAAAAAGAACCCTAGCCGATAGCACTAGTCACAGCGATGACCAACAAGCCTCACCCTGCCCCCTGGTCGGCTAGACATATGCCCATCGGGAAACTAGAAAGAAGATACGCCAACGACAGAAGTCATCCCGATGGCACATCACCACCACATCGGTGGAACCCAAAAAAAATACTCCAGCCGATAGGACAAAGTCTTGGCGATAAACAAAGAACACACCATGCTATTGATATGATCGCCAAGACGCATGAAAACTCATGCCGATGGGCAGAACATGATGACCCCTTCCATCAAGAAAGGTGATGTGGATGCTGCAAAACACTGAAGGGGTGCCAACACCTAAAAAAATTTTGGATTTTAGGGAAGGTGCCTGCATGAAAAATGCTTAAGAACTGACAGTGAATTCAGGCACCAACAGTGGCTCTAATTGGGGATGTGCAGGTTCAAGACTGCAGCGAGAACCCCAGATCTCTGGGATGCAGACCAGTGCCTTATCCATTGGGCATAGAGTCAAACTTGCACCAATCTACATCATCAAACACATTATTTTAAAATAAACATGGTGGCCCAGGGCCACCAAAAAGGGAAGACCAGACTTTTCCTTTGTCAAACACCTGATTTTCTTTTGATTTCTTCAAATGAAGCCTAAAAGCATTTAACTGTCTGCAGCAAGCCCCTTGGCAATTATTTGTGCTGCTGCTCATTTGTTTTTCTTCAACAAATCTACAACTAGCTTCATCAGCATATATAATTATCAGTTGTAGAATGTCATCATCATATGAGTCACTGATGTTGCTTGGAAAAATAACAGACTCACATGAAACAAATGAATCCACATTAGAATTTTGCCCTTCCTCAAAAAATAAGAGCTCCTCTGTATCAAACATGCAATATTCAGGCACAAGCAACATCTCATAATCAAATTTATCTTGATGAATATATAGATATCCATCATCATCATGCATGGCAGTTTTGTCATTAATGTCCACCTGAAATGTCTCAAGAGAAGGCAGAAATAACTCAGAATGTAGCCCTACACTAAAAGCTTCATAGTCACCCCTGCAATCAACACTATCCCCAACTGTATGAGCACACACATCTGCAATTTTCCCATCCACCTCTGAATAGTGACCTTGTTTTTTATCTTCACCAGTGCCCTGATAATCAAAAGCAAAGTTTTCAACCTCTGCACTATGAAGGTGGCCAAAATCTTCAAGGAAACATTCATAATCAGCATCCAAATATATTTCATCATCTGAAAGGCTCACATATGCATCTGAATGCTGACAATCACTAGCATATTCACTGCCATCCCTTGAATCAATGTTTTCTATATTCAGAGTGAAGCTCTGCATATCCACTTCATATAAATAATCAGGCATAACTGGGATATGCACACTGCTGCAAGACACAACTTCATGTATGTCTCTCATTTGATCAATTGGAGGGCACCTTGTGTCTGCAGGCTTTTCTTCTAGAGGCAAACAATAATCTTTGTCCACATCATTACAAGATGTGCCTACATTTTCAGCAACATTTTCTTCATGCATCACATCATGGCTGCACACATTATTCTGAAATATATTTCCCTCTATACACTCATCTCTCAATGCACATATTGGGAGAGCTGAAATATATTCATTTTGATAACTGCTTTGACAACTTGCAGCCATGAAACCTACTGGCATTCCATATTTCTCATTGTTTTCTATGTCCATAGCAAATTGGAAAGCCTGGTGAAGTCGTGACTGGTTCTTTGTCTCTCAATAGATAACTCATTTCTTCATCAAATGCAGCCAAATAAATTGTCAAGCACAATGCATTATTAGGTCTCATATATTCAGGGATTTGCCTGAGCAATTTAATAAACCTAAGATTAAAGACCGGAACCAGTTCCTCATCATCCCTTTGGATATTCATAAAATGTATGATCAATGAGGCCACATCCAACCTTTCACCAAACTGCCCTAGGAATGCAACTTCTAAATCCATCCATGAAGAAACTGAACAAACAGGCAGGTCTGAAAACCATATCCTAGCATCATCTTCCAATGACTGAACAAAGAGTCTCATTACTACATCTTCATCCTCTATCTCATAATCTTCTATCAAGTTACAAAATTTTTGCAGATGTTTGTTTGCCGATTCAGAATCTGATCCACTATATTTTGGCAAACATCTTCTAATTTTATTGGGAATAATATTTGGGTAACCATATATCCTTGTGAAATTTAGGGCTTTATATCTTTCAATAAAGAATGGTCTTCTCTGAGAGCACGACCAGGCTTGTTGTTCTGAACTCAACATTTTGAATTAAAGATGAATACCTGGATATATGTTGCAGCACTGATATGTTCTTTCAACAGAGTCGCCACCTCTCAGAGAGAGGACAGAATGTCAGCAAGGCACTTTTGTTTTTTGGATTCATCACCCCAGCAGAGCACCACATGGTTCCTTTTTGCTGCAACAACTTCACTGGAAACTAGATTTTCCAGCCCTCAGGTTACTTGACTCTCTCTGTCCCCAGCAGAGTCGTCATTTTGTTGGTTTTTCTTCTAAATCAGCATTAGGGTTTGCCAGTTCTAATGCACAGGCAGATTCAGCCAACTGAATATAGGAGGTTACGTGAGCTCCTCCCCTTCACTTCTGGGTCTGCCGCACCAAGGGGGGTGTCCCTATTTGATAAAAGTATGACCTTGACTAGCTCAATGACAGAAAGATATAACTTGACAGCAGCAGGCAGAATACTCTCATGTAAGGACCAAGATTTGTGTAACAAATCACAAGGTTGGCAACATTCTTGGACATGATGTCTGGTTGGGTATGAGAGCATGCAGAGGTTCCTAATCCTAATCCTACAACTAACAGATGGAAGAATGAGGTGGTTTGATTTGATGTTTGGATGCAAACCTGGACCTGGTGTATAACCTCAACACAGAGCTAGATTGGTGCCTATCCAGGGCTTGGAGTCAGTAGACATACACCTGTGAATGATCAGCATGAACAGCTAAAACTGGATTTCAGGAGGATACACATGATACCTGCCTTACATACATCTCCCAATACAGAGTGTTAAGCTGTCGATACTTATGGCATCCCTATTGTAGTATACCCTTCCCAATATTCAATCTGAAAACAATTTAATCTACTCCTTGAGCAGAAGTTAAAAGATTAAACATTCAACACAGGAATTCTATGTTCTAGAATCTCATACATTGCTTGAATATCTGGACTCAGAAGAAAGATACATGCAAAACTGGAGACAGAGTCAGCATAACACATGCAAATATAGCATTGTTCATATAAGATTAACCATGAAATCAGTGGATTCATGCAAAAACGTACAACAGGAGATACATAAACTCACAGGTTTGCTGCACAGAGCAACCAAAACTAGTTGTATCTTATTACAGAGCCAAAATGTCTAGATTTCAACAACCTAAACAATGGTAACATAGTCTGCTTATAACAGCCAGAGAGTGTACCACAGCAATTAATTACATGACTATTACAAAATTCACCAGATACAGATCCTTCAAAGGAATGGCGCTCAAAATTTATTACAGCAACAGACAGAGGAACCTCGAGCCCTGCGCCGCCATCTGGGAGTCTTTATGTCAAAAATCTGGTACCTGACTGTGCAACAACTCGCCCATGCCCCAGCACAGTCACCAATAAGGGTCTCAACCACCCATGTCTTCTCCTGGAAACAGTCACACAACACATACGGAAATTTCCTGCTCAAAACGTGCCTGAAGCCACAAAGGAAACTCATATTCCAACTTTAAAACATGGCTGTCGATCCTTCCATCGCTTGAAAATCGATGGCACCAAATCCATGTTGAAAAGTCACTACCCTGCAAAAATGTGCCATGTAGGCACCCTGAAAATGCACGTTTTGCCTTGCATATCATGCCATCGGCGTGACCAAGACCATCAGGAAGACCTTCACATCTGCATAAATCAATATCCCACATTCGTCCTGCAGAGACCATTCTATTACTTTAAAAACAGGGCCGCATGTATAATAGGTATCGAGCGTTTTGTCGCGCTCGACACATGACCCTTCGTCCACAGCCCATCGGCCAAACATATACCATCGGCCTTCCTCAAAAAACTCCCGCCGACTCCAGTTGTCTCGCTGACGCCCAGAAGCCAAATACCACCTATCGGCCAGACCACCAACTGTCGGCCCAACAAAAAACACCTCTGCCGATGAACAAAGTCACCCCGATGATCATACCTTTCGGCATGATACCACTTCGTCGGCACGCCCAAAAATTCTCCTACCGACATCAAAAGTTACGCCGATACAACTCATCGGCCAGAGTACCCCTGTCGGAACAACACCTGCCCGCTCACCCGATATACAAAGTCGTGCCGATGGCACATCAGAACCCTCGCTCCCATCGGCCAGACACATATCGTCGGAGCAACAAAAAGAACCCTAGCCGATAACACTAGTCACAGTGATGACCAACAAGCCTCACCCTACCCCCTGGTCGGCTAGACATATGCCCATCGGGAAACTAGAAAGAAGATACGCCGACGACAAAAGTCATCCCGATGGCACATCACCACCACATCAGTGGAACCAAAAAAAAATACTCCAGCCGATAGGACAAAGTCTTGGTGATAAACAAAGAACACACCATGCTATTGATATGATCGCCAAGACGCATGAAAACTCATGCCGATGGGCAGAACATGATGACCCCTTCCATCAAGAAAGGTGATGTGGATGCTGCAAAACACTGAAGGGGTGCCAACACCTAAATTTTTTTTGGATTTTAGGGAAGGTGCCTGCATGAAAAATGCTTAAGAACTGACAGTGAATTCAGGCACCAATAGACTTGATGAGAGCTATAGCAACTAGGTATGACCCTAAGACCATGTCTGTCTTGTCTAGAAATGACAGTTTTATCATTAGATTCACTAAGGCCTATATTACCACTGTCTTCAACCTTGACCCTACTGCGGGTATACCCATAGATTTGAATGCTTTTAGGAAAAAATAAAAAACTCGTAGATATGCATATAGGTCTCATAAATTGGCCAAGCATAGATTAAAAGGAGTTGATGGAGCTTTGATCAAAATCCCTGACTTAGAAGAAGAGCCTCTCTGATGCAGCCTATTCATGGAATATTTTGTTAAAAGCTATCATAGCTTGTGTCATGTGCTTGGAAGAGATGCATTGGATAGAATTCTGGTGTCTGATGATGATGGTAGCATATATCCAAGATTATGGAGCTGAGAAGCCATATGATTATACAGGTTACTTGTCAATAAGGATGCATGAGCAGATGATGGCCATTAAGAACAATATGTACACTCCAAGTCCCCATGTAGAATTCACTTGGTATTTGTTAATGTGACACATGATCATGTTTTATCTGTCTAGCCATTGGGGCAAGGAGTTGAATTTAAGAATGACTAATCTAGAAGGCAAGGCCATGCCAGTTTAAATGTGGACCTGCATGCTAGACATGCATTTCAATTATGCTAGCTATATAACTTTTGAGGAGCATTTTGTGAGGAAAATATTGGGATTCCTGGAGCCAGCTGCAGAGAGGATACCAAAGCAAATTAAGGATTTTCTGAGACAATAGAGAGGACCCCCTATCTAAAGATCAATTACAATTGGGGAGATTGGTTTTTACATGAAAATACAACTCGTATCAGAGTTTATGGGTGTGAGGCTCCACCCTATTCCTTACCAAAATTTGTGCCCAGAAGTATAGGATTTATGGAGATCATCAGACAGCTGAATAAAGTAGTCAAGGAACACTTTAGAAAGCATAAGAAGGGATCTCTTATCCCAACATCTCTGAAGCTTCATGATTTTATTACAATTGATAAGAGTGGCTTGGACCAAATTGGCCTCATGTTGCAATTTTATAGGATGAGTATCGAGAAAATAAGACTCTTTGATCCTGAAGGTTTTATTCATGACACAAGGCATAAATTTGGCAAGCCTGCATACCTGCACCATGTCCTGTTTGATGAGGATACTGTCAGAAATTGTGAATCAATGCAACAAGTGTTTTTCTTGAGAAATAAGTGGAAATTGATAATGGATGCAGAGAAAAGGAAAAAGAATGCTATCTCTGCATATCAAGGGGCTTTCATTGAGATTCAAAACCCCATTGAGAGAATCAAAATGTTCTTTGCTAAAGGAGATGAATTGATTGCTAAGGCACCTGCTGGAGAAGAGAGGCCCACATATCAACCAAGTAGTTTAAGGGGTAAGTACATTCGAAAATGTTCCCCTGACTCCCCTAAAGCCCCTGCCCCAAAGAGAGAAAAAATAATTAATCTTGAAACAAAAGAAGAAATGGAAGTTGTGAATCTAGAGGAGGAGGTGATAGAGGAACAAGACCCATAGTCCTCACATCAATTGCATTCTCCCCCGAGGATAGTACCATATGCCTCCCCAGAAAATAAGTTGACAAGATCCACAGTCAACAATGAGGTGGACACTGAAGATGTGAGGGAGGTGGCATGCAATTAGTTTATCTCTGATGATGCATTCATTGCCACTCCAGAATTCAAATTCTTTGTGTTGAGAATGAGGAGTGAAGAATTTCAGAAAAAGTTAGAAGAAGCAAAAAGTGGTGTAAACCCTTCAAAGTATGATGCTATCACAAGGAGGGTTTTGAGTGAAGTGAATAAGGACATCAGTGCCATGATTCCTAAGGAAGGGAGATCACTTGTGAAGAGAAGCAAAATCCTACTATTGCCACACTAGACACTGTAAGATGCTATTGCATTTGATACCATTACCGAGGATGATACAGATGTAAGTGAAGAACAAGCCAGGAGGGCATTGTAGGGTGCTATCTTTGACCCTAAATTTGATACCTTGGCTATCTGAGCATTGGCCCCAAATGATAAGAAACCAAAGGTAGGTTTAGAAGAATTGACTGGTAATGTGATCATCAAGAGGGTGTAGACACCCCTACTCCTCAAGCAGCCAACTTCAATGTACATACAACACATTTTGCAGAGGTAGCAACACTCAAACTACAGAAAGATTACAATGAATTATTGGGGAAATATACAGAGGCAATGGCCAGACTTAATGTTTATGAGAGTCAACCTCAATTGGAAGCCAGTCCATCTTAAACACCTCTAATTATATAAATTGTAGAGTCATTACCAGTGGATACACAACCCCTGCTCCAAGAAATAGAGGAGCTGAAAGAGGAAAATAAGAAGTTGAAAGGAGAAGTAGAAGGAAAAGATGAAGGTGTAGCCAAAAATTTAATCATGTATAGAATCAATGGGATATTGGCCAGGTTGGAGGAGACCCATAGGTCTTACTCTATGTTAAGGACAGTACGTGAAAAGCATGAATCAGACAAACATAAGCTATCAACTATGAAGACCAGCTAGTTACCAAGGATTGGAAAATTTAGAGAGTTTCTCAGGTGTTCTAGATATGATCTAGATGCTCCTCCTAAGTTGTAGTTGGTATTAGGAATGTTGGAAAAATTTAAGGAGGTGGCTACTTATCAATTAAAATATGATACAATACTAAGGGATAAAATGCAAGCAGTTGAGAAGCATGACACAAAATGGTTACCTCACATTTTAGAAGCTAATGGGACAACAAAGAACATGAACAAGTGGAAGAAGGAAATCATCGATAATGGTAATTAGTTAATTACATCTTGTTGCGATAAGGGAGATCTAGCTCTGCATGTGTTAAGTTGGACACTTGAAAGGTAGCATATGTTGGACATCACATTTGAATCATTTGGTAAAAATGTCAAAAGTATCCTAGATGCATGATATGTCAGCCACAATAGTAAGATAGCAGAAGTCATCTCATTTCCTTGGCTGGCTGAGAGTACATATGGTATGTGGAAGGATAGATATGGATATAAAGAATGACAACTTGGCTACTATCTTCCAACCACAACAATGTAGATCCCTAGGTAGCTCCTCGTGTTTCTCAAGGCCAACCACTCCTTTTCTTTTTCCTCTAGTGCAATTAATGTTTCCTCAGTGCCTTTGGGTGCTTCTCTGTATTCATTGAATTTGAAAGACAATGTATTAATTGCTGAGGGTACACGTTCCTATTATATAATGGAATTGTATCACTCATTTTAATGTTGTTGAAGACTTGGAAAATTTTGGAGAAGTAATGAAAATATAGGCTCTTTGGGTTGCTCTATTTTGTGCTGTAAGTTTATGAGTTATATGTTGGATGCCTTATGCATAAAATTTATCAATTTCATGTTGTTTTTAAATGAGTAATTCTTTGTTGCACGTGTTTGGTTATCTGTCTCCAATTTGTGTATATTTTTCTTTTGAATCTAAGTGGCTAAGGGTTACTCAAGGTTCTAGAACATGGGTTTTCTATCATAAGATTTGGCATATCTTTAGGGCTTTATAATTTGCAAATTTGAGTACCAATAAAACCAATATTGACATTAAAGTGATGTACAAAATCATTGGCCAAATCATGGAAGGAATGAATAGAACTATGAGGAAGAGAATAATTCCATTCAATTGCATAATCCTTTTAGTCTCTAGGGAAGAGCTTTGTAAAAATTTTATCATCATAAACATAATCAAAACAAACTCCCAATTGTGTCATAAGGTCCCCTTTACCACTATACATTACAAAATTAGGGGCCATCAAACAAACAAGAAATGGATAAGAAATAACTCAAATGAAAGTGGATTATGCTTGATTTCTCCTATGATATCCTTTGATTACTAGGGATAATGCATCAACTTTACTTTGCATCTCATCAATTCTTTTAACGATGACATCTATGTTGGAAGGATGAACATTAGGAGTTATGATTAAAATGGGAGTGGAAATGGCAACATGAAATAATACATGGAGTGTAGGTTGATTGGGGGACAAAGAATGAAGTTGGAATGACAGTACTAGAAGTGGGAACATGAGTAATGTGTGAGAAGTAAACACAATCAGGGGATGAGTGGAAGGTACAATATGAGAAGTAGGTACAATGAGAGGATCAATGATAGGAGCTATGAAAAATTGATAAGCAATATAGAGAAGAGAAGAAATATGTGGCTTGGCTAATGTAGGAGAAGATGTGGAAGGAGGAACACTAGACGAAGAGGCTTGTGAAGGAAGGGGAGGAGACACACTATTTAAGGAACTTGATGAGCTTATCCTTTGACCTATATCACTTAATACTACCATCACATAAGGATTATCCATTAACAAGTTATGAAGAACATCAATCAAATTTGAATAATTAACATTATTTCTCAAATTTGTAAAGGTCTGATATAAGTATTTGTGTAGTAAGATTCATGTCTTGCCTATCCATATGTGCAACATATGCATCATGATGAAAAACATCTTCCCCATTAAAATATGTAGTAGTCATCAAATCCTCAATCATAACTTCCTTGCAATGAATCAAGGCCATTATAGAGTTAAGTCTAAGGTTTCTTCTTAGTGCAAAATGAGGATTAGGTTGAGACCTTGACATTCAAGAAAAATATAAAGCAATGAAAAGGAAATTGCATCAAAGTAATCCTAATTTTTTCTACCAACAATTCATACCAAAGATTGAACAATTTCAGGATATTGCAATAGGTAATTTGTATTGACACAAATAATATTACTGAAGAATTTCAAATTTTAGGCCATAAGAATCATCCTTTTTTAAATATGGATTGCAAATAATTCTAAAAATTTAGTGTTTAGGGTGAAAAATGATAGTTTGTTTAAACTAGGTTAAATACTACCATTTCACCACTAAGCATTGGGAGGACAAAGGGGAAGCTTGCGAACAAGCTTTTAATTGCTTTGTCGGTCCCTTATGCTCACGTGGTTATGAAACCTAAGGCCCTAATCAAGATTTTATCAAGTGTTTTCCTTTCAATTAAGTAAAACCCTAATTATGCCTTAAATTAGAAATATACAAAAACTAATGAAACAACTAGCAAAACTGAGTGTAGAAGTGTAGAGGGAGGGTTTTAGAGATAGTGTACCTAGATTCTGAGGGTTGCATGGACTAGGGTACCTGCTCCAATGTCCTGAAAGTTCCTGCACTGGAAAATCTTCTGCACAGGGTGTCTGAGACTGCCGAAAGGCTTCTAGATCCCAAAATAAACCCTTGGTTGGACTAGGGCACCCGCTCCAATGTCCCACAAGTCTCAGAATCTAAAAATTTGAAAGTTTGTCGCAACTATACCTACACTATCCTTCTTCCTGTAGTTTCTTTCTGCTAGAACCTGCAAAACATGATCTGCACATACAAAAGAAGGAAATTGTTGCAGCTATATAGGAGCTTGCCTTACTCAAGCCCCATCTTTACTATTTCTACCTCAATATTAGCCAGAGATAAAGATTTACAGAAGTGTGTACAAACCTAACAATGTGTTATGCATAAAATCAAACCGTAGATGTCTCAATCAAGGGAAGATCAACAACTTGCTTTACATCAATAAACACATACAACTTCACCTCAAGGAGATGAGATAAATGAAGACTTGCATGAACAAGAAGGAAAATCAATAATGCCTGTGGAGGATCTCCAAGCTTGCTATTGGAGGCTTCAACCCTTCTCCTGATCATGCAAAGGGTGTACAAACCCTAGGAAGAGCAAGATAGTCTCAAGATCTTGGTTCCTACTCTTCATCCATTGTCTCCAAGATAGCAAATAAAGAATACTTTGAAGAGCTTCAACAAGTCATTGATCTTCAATGGCAATTGTAGTAGAGTTTTGGCATCAAGCTTGCATAACAATCGTGTGTGATAAAATGATTTGCAAATGTCTTTTTATATCTAACTTTAGAGAATTCAAATTTTGGAATAACGTCTCGATATTATGCAAAAACTGAGAATTTGAAAATGGAATCCTGAGGCACTCAGTGGGAACCGACACCCCACCAAAATTTAAAATCCCGTGAAATGGGGGAGGACTAGGGCATGGGTGCCTAAGTCCTAGCCCCCAATTTCAGCTCAGATCTACATTTTTGGGGGTCCTAGGGACCCAAGTTTCAAATCTCTTTTCTAGGTTTTATCAATAAGTTACCTCAAAAAGTGACTAGACTGCTCCTAGACTTAGTCAATCAGGGTTTCAGGAAGGCCGAAAAGAAAAGGTTGAGAGGTCACCAAGAGTGAGGAGCTAAACCGAGGGAAATTGTACCATTCCATACAAGAGGAAAATTTTCAACGTTACATTTAGCCCCCACTTTAGTGGCCATATGACACTACATGCATATGCAACTAAATGAAAGTAAAATGCATTAATCATGAAATGGATACCCAAAAGGATACTGTAGAGGAAGCCGAAGTGTTTTTGCCGAGAAGGAAGAAGCCCCCAATTTTGCAATCCTGCAAGACCACAAAGTTAGGAACCGCATCCTGCAAAGGAACACTTGTTAGAGAAATCAAAATCAAATCAACCTATAACCACCACCAATGAGTCAGAATCAAAAAATACTAAGGGGGTTGAGTGATGAGGCAGGGAGGAAATCAAGGGGGATATATACCCCCCTTTTTTCTGCTTGCTTAGTTCAAGAGTAGAAACAAGGAGATATCCACGTGTCAATTTCAAGGGAAATATGTTGTGAGGGTCATACAATGCTCAAACGTAACACATTGGGGAAGAAAGAGAGCGGAACCCAGGTTCCAATGCAACAAATGACATTGAAATCGGAGTTCAATAGCTCAAAAAGGGATCAAGATTGAAAGAGCACACTTTTGCACCTAGTTAGGGATAGGATTTCTCACTCACTTACTTTATGTAAAAAGGAGTTGTCAGTTATCACTTAACTCATCCTTGTTTCTTATCACTGTAGGGAGAGAGAGAAGGAGAATAGGAGAACAACCATGTTGAGCCAATGTCCATACCATCCACCACGACTGGAGATGCTCTGAGCCTGAGTGGTGGAGAGACGCTTCGAGACTGAGGTAGGGTCCTAATTCCATCCTTCTGTTGTCTTTTGTTGTACATTTGTTTTCATGTTTATTGATGGCTATGCCAAGAGGGTAAGGTGGACAGGGTTCCCAGACAGGGGCACCTAGGTCCACCTAGGGTTCCAGAGTCTCTCTGGGGCGCCCTAGTCCCACAAGGGCACTAGTGTCCCTCTGGGATGCCCTAGTCTTCTTAGGGCACCCTGGTCCATAGAGGACATCAGCCCTAGGCATAGGCATTCTACTTAGTTCGTGTTAGCTTATTTTGGTTTCTAGTGAGGATTCTGATACTCTTGCTTTCTTTTCAATTTGCAGGATGTCCCTGAGATGCATGAGCACACAAGCAATCATCTGATGGCACTTCTACGAGAGTGTGCTAGCGCTTTGACTACCGTAGAGAGAGAGAATTTATAAACGGTGGGCCTATGGTGTGTGTTTGAGATTCCCACAATCAGATTCTACTGCATAATGCTTATGGTACTGATGGAGAGATAGGATGCACATACATCCACATTCCACTTACCGACTGGTGAGATTACCATCACACTGGAGGATGTCTTTAGGATCCTTCAACTGCCGATCCAAGGAGAGACAGTGAGGATTGTTGGACATCGCTTAGCAGAGTATACTCATGAGAGTCAGTTATATTGCTTGGGTCATACTATTTCACAAGTAGAGTGAGGACACATTCAGCTCCGTTTACTAGAGCAGGGATGCAGAGACATTCCCTTACTAGGGAGGATCATGATTGTGATGGTCACACTAGCTATTGCACCAGATGGATGTGGTACTCACCTTCATGGGGGTCTCATTCACACTATCAGAGCGATGGAGGAGCATCAGACTGTCTACGCATGGGGGCGTAGTATGCTTACACACCTATATCATGACTTAGGGTGATATGTCCACTACGAGATGCAGATTCTAATGGTCTGTATACTACTATAGGTTTGGGCCTTTGAGCACATCAGGTGAACACGACCGGTGGGTTTTCCTATAGAGGCAACATTCACCCATCCATGTGTCTATGCCTATCCACTTGTTAGGTGTTGGAGGCACGGCAACCTGTTCTACTGGAGAGTAGTATTTGATAGCTTACAACTTGGTGAGATCATCTAGAGACCACATCGGGGCTACATTAGATGGCCTGGTGAGCAGAGGTAGCTAGCTCGGAAGTAGAGGGATCAACTGATGGCTAGTTGCCTTGATCATGTTGTATCATGGTTCTACTTTGACAAGGTGGCATGACAGTTTGGACAGGTATAGGATGTTCTTGTAGTTTGTTTGAGGTATGCACGTGTAGCTCGGAGTGTAGTCAGAGCCAATACTATTCGATGGCTGACTATAGCAGACATACCACTTAGCAACGACGGGGGTCCTGAGGATGTAGAGCCAATATCAAGTGAAGATGATGTCAGGTGTACCTGAGCATATTAGACCTGGTGGCACATAGTATGGCCTACACCTATCTTTCCACCTGCGCATCCTATAGGAGATGCCCAACCTTGGGCCAGTCACGCGAGTGACACCTGGGTGGAGGACGACATCAGTGACTTTGCAGGATACTACGATCTCGAGTAGGGTATGGAGGAGGATGAGGATGAGTCTGAGGAGGTCCCATCATAGTACATCTTTAGAATGAGATTGCAACAGAGCCAGCAGGAGGCAGACACTGACGAGGAGACTGAGTCGAGACTGCGGTCCAAGGCTCGTGGTCCTACTCCTATAGATGAGGTGAGGCCTAGTCAGATAGAGTGAGGGGAGAGTAGTAGGCCTATGCCCCCAGCTATAGATTAGATAGCGCAGTTCATCATACCATCAGTGATCTGAGACCCATCCTGGTGAGATGGAGATCCAGGTAAAGTTGGATTTATTATTTTATGTGTTGTATAGTTTATTATTTGTGATTTATATGGGAGTCTAACATCTATCTCATCCTCTATTTTATAGTTGGGATAGATACATGGTGAGACTTTGTGAGTCACGTCATAGGAGACATCGTACCAACAGATGCCTTAGAGTAGCAGGTGCAGGCACATGATTTGCCCTGATCATCTGCTGGGCGACATGCTGAGATTTTTATGCCTTTTATCAAATACAGGACAGCTACAGAGGCCATGCTCGAGTAGTCTACATGAGAGAGAGGAGTTTTGACAGAGAGCTAAGTGCACCGAGGCTGAGCTCAAGGCACAATGAGAGTAGACGGTAGTGGTTCCTATATCAGAGGGAGAGCCAGCTATCGGTGAGTTCTTACTGCAGGAGGTCCAGTAGGCAAGAGCTGACAAAGATAGGGTTCAAGCCGAGAGACACTGATACCAGATGATGTACTAGGAGGCACATGAGTAGATGATAGAGATGAGAGGCGAGATCAGGGGGTTACGATCGTGAAGTGCCTCTAGGAGTCAATCACAATCCGTAGCCACACATGGTTAGGCTTCTATCACTCGTACACCACGAGGGCCTAAGGGTACTGGAGATCGAGGCTCAACTATGTGATTCATAGACTTTAGGCACTATGACATCCTATTTTGTTTTGAGGGATAGTCGACTTAGATGTATACATAAAACTGAGATATATATATATATGATGTTTAATTTTTATCTATGTGTAATGGCTTTTGATCTATCACATGTGATTTTTGTAAAAATGCAACTAGTGATGATGTCTAAATGCTATAATTAATGCTATTGTGATATACTAACAATTCTAAAAAGAACATGTAGTAATAAACACAATGATTAATTATTTTACACATAACTTTAACTTCCATGCTACATTCAGTTAATACAAAAGTGATCTAAGCAATTATTACTTAAACATGATACAACAATGATCAACTAAACAGAGATGTATTGCTAAATGAATTAAGACAAAATAGTAATAGCTTGTCAAAATTGAAGCTAATCTATGTATTAAATTAGCTTAGGGACATTTAACATTAGATCTTAAGCATAAAATCTTTTGAGGTGCACTACATTAATAGGTTCTTTAAGTGGCATACCTTGCTCATCAGCTAATCTATATGCTTCGGATCCAAAGGTTTTAGTGATTATGTATGGTCCAAGCTAATTAGGGCTGAACTTACCTTTTTTTCCAGGCGGCGTGTTTACATTGCGTTGATTTTCATAAAGAACCAAGTCCCCAACATTAAATTAACATTGTATGACTTGCACATTATAGGCTCATTGCACACCTTTTTAATAAGCCTTGAGATATTCAAGAGCACTAATACATCTTTCATCGAGCATCTCAAGTTCCTGTAATCTTTTCTCTTGTTCTATGTCGTAATCCATGATATCTCTTAGGGAGATTCACAAAGAAGGAATTTCTAACTCCAAGGGCATTATCACGTCTACGCCATAGACGAGATTATATGGTGTGTTACCCATAGCTATTTGAATACTTGTTCTATAAGCCCATAGTGCATAGGATAATTACGTATGCCAATCTTTTTTATGTTTATTAACAATTTTCCTTAGAATCTATCCAATAAACTTGTTTGAAGCTTCTGCTTGGCCATTGGATTAAGGGTAATAAGGCATAGAGAAACGATGTTATATATGATATTTTTCGAGGAACTTTTTCACATCCTTGTTATTAAATGGTGTACCATTGTCCGAAACCAAGGAGGAAGGTATTCTAAATCAAGAAATTATGTTACCTTGTATGAATCAATAGATTACATTGGCAATCGTGGATCACAAAGGGACCGCTTTGACCCATTTTGTAAAATAATCAGTAGCCGTAATGATAAACGCATGTCCTTGAGAGGAGGGCAGGGAAATTTTACCTACAAGATCCAAGCCCCAAATAGAAAATGGCCATGGTGACACTTGGGAATGAAGCTCTTGAGTAGGAGCATGGATGAGGTGTTTATGTTGTTGACATTACGGGCATCTCTTGATGTAAACAAAGGAATCTTGCTCCATATGCTGCTAATAGTACCCCATACGTAACAATTTTTGCACCAACAATTTTCCACCAAAATGCCCTCCATAGGCACCTGAGTGAGCTTCTTCTAAAGCTATCGAAATATCTACATTACTTAAACACTAGAGTAAAACACCATTATAACTTCATCGATACAAGACATTCGATAATATAATGTATCGTGCTGCTAGTTTTCATAAGTGGAATCGAGCATTCTTAGATGTCGAGTCTGGAATGGTTCCATTGTGTAAATAATTGAATATGTAGGAGAACCATTCATCAGTGTATGTATTACCATAGAGTTCCAAATTTGCAACTATAGGGCTTTCAATTATCGGTGTCTTAAGATTATGAACCATGAACATAAATTCCTTAGGAGAACCATCAAGGGATATAAGGGAAGCTACGCTTGCCATTGCATATGCATGTCGGTTATCTTTCCTAGGAATGGTATCGATCATATATGATGTGAATTGTTTTAAGAGAGATAATGCAAACTCACAGTATTGAGAAAGCTTATCATGCTTAGTTTGATACAATCCTATAATTTGTTTGACAATCAACTGAGAATCACCGTATATTGTAATATTCTTGATATTCAGAGCCAAGACTACACGAAGTCCAGCAATAAGAGCTTCGTATTTAGCTATATTGTTTGTGGATAAGAAATCTAAGCAGTAAGATAAGGGAATCAGCTTACCAATGGGGGGTATCAGTATAACACCAGCCCCAGAGCCTGTTCGACATTTTGATCTGTCAAAGTATAACTCCCATTTTTCATCTGCAGAGATTGTTAAAATCTGTTCATCAGGAAAAGCATTGACATTCTATATAGAAAAGGGTGAGGGAGCTTCAGCTAACTGATCAGTTATCACTTGCCCTTTAATCACTTTTTGGAAATAAATTTGAGATCGAATTCTATTAACAACATAACCCATTTAGCAAGGTGACCTGATAAATCTGTTCTTGTGAAGCGATGTTTCAAAGGGTCAAATTTTACCATGACATGCACTACAACATTTAAGAGATAATGTCTACGTGGCAAACACTAAAGCTAAGCAATGCTTCTCTATGACTGTGTATCACACTTCATAATCGAGAAGAGTACGACTAATGTAATAGATAGCGCATTCTTTACCTGCATCATTATGCTGTTCTAACAGTGCTACTAGGGCACTGTTAGATGCTAAAATGTATAACAAAAATGGTTTATCAAAAATAGCAAGTTGCAAAATGGGTGGATTAGCTAAGTAATCCTTTAAATCATCAAAATCTTTTTGACATTCAACATTCCATTGGAAATGAAAATCTTTCTTTAGTAATTGTGTAAAGGGGCTAGTCCTATCTGTGAGTTGTGAAACAAATAGGTGAATGGCCTGTATCTTTCCCTGCAAACTACGAAGTTGAGATATGTTCTTAGGTATTGGCATATTAAAAATTGCACCTATCTTCTTCATATAAACTTCTATACTTTGATTTGAAACAATAAACCCAAGTAACTTTCCACTATCCACGCCAAAAACACACTTTCGGGGATTCAATCGCATATTATAATTTTTTATGTGCTCAAATATCTGTCGAAGATTTGTCACATGATCCTTACGATGGATAGACTTCGCTAGGATGTCGTCAACATAATTTTCTAAAATATTGTGCATATAATCATGAAATATAAGTCATTGCATGTTGATAAGTAGCTCCTACATTCTTAAGTCCAAACGGCGTGACTACCCAACAAAATGTACCCCAAGGTGTTATAATGGTTGTTTTATATTGGTCGAGAGGCTTTATAAGGATTTGATTATATCCTAAAAATCCATCCATGAAAGATAGTAACTCGTGTTCGGCTATGGAATCAATGATCATATCGATATTAGGAAGTGGGTAATCATCTTTCAAAGATGCCAAATTTATATCCCAAAAATCTGTGTACATTCTTATATGACCATTAGGTTTAGCGATGGCAACAATATTCGAGATCCATAGAGAGTAATCAATAGGTCGAATAAAACCAGCTTGTAAGAGTTTTTCTATTTCAATTTTAACAAGCAAATCAATCTTAGGATTCATCTTACAAATCTTTTGTTTGAATGACTTAGAATCTAGTTTCAAGACAATATTGTGCGTTATGATATGAGGATCTATACCAGGCATGTCTAAATAATTCCAAGTGAATAATTCTGAGAATTCATTCAACAGTTTAGTCATTTCTTCTTTTTTATTTCACATCTAAACAATCACCAATAGGGATAACTTTTTTAGGATTATCCTTATCCATAACAACATCGATAGTCTTTTTGTTAAGGAGAGTACTATGGTCAGGGGGATTGTAGGATTGTAATTGTTCCTCAAGTTCTTCATTTTTCTCTATTGTAGCAGTTATTGTGCTAGTAGTCTTTCCAAAATATGTATCATTGTTTAAACAATAAGGTAGGCCACGTTTATGGTGATAATGAGGAATACCATCATAAGCACCTAAGAAGTCCATTATCACTTCATCTGCCATAAACATATCTAATGGAAGTGAACCTGGAGGACAATTGGTGTCAATCATCTCAGGGAATATCAAACTAAGTGTTGATATTGTATTCACATTTAGAACAGGGCATTTGCGGGCTTTGGATTCCTTAAAAGGATTATATCCAATGCCACTTGAGTAATGTTGCAAAGTGGATTCTATAGGGACTTTGATTCCTTGTTGATTTATGCCACAATCATTACCTACATAGTCACAATTTTTGTAAAGGATTCAAAATCCTCTTCTATAGAGAGAGACCATTTCTTGAGATGAAGGCGGAGCTTCATAAGTCTCATAATCAGTAGTATAACTCAGAGTAGTATCATTATTTGTCACCAAAGAAGTCTTATTTTTATCATTTGAAGCATGTGATGTGATCGATGCAATATTTGATGTTTTGAGGATGGGGTTTCAAGTTTGTATTCTCCTGTGGAGGAAGATGCAAAATCTAATGAACCCCAATCATCACCAACGAATGCATTCGATTGCTTGGACTCTTGCATAACATTTCTAGAGGCAAGAGGAGCTGACAATTCAGCTTTCAGATTGTTTAAAATCTTAGGACCAATAACATGCTTATGCACTTCCATTTGCAAACACTTATTAGGTTTAGGATCTGAATAGATAGTATGCAATTTACCTTTAAATATAAACTTAATGGAATAGTGCAAAGTAGAAGGAAATGCTCCTAATGCATGTATCCAAGGTCTTCCCAGAATAATGTTATAAGATAGAGAACAACACATGACATGAATCAAGGTAGACACCATCAGAGGTCCAACTTGTATAGGTAAGGTTATAGTGCCCACGGATTGTCCATCAACATTATCAAATCCATGAATAGTTAATAATTCTGGTTTGATGGCAGATACATCAACTTTAACCTTGTGCAATTAAGGGCTAACCCATTATCAATCATAACTCTCTTAACCAATGTTTTGTTGATTCTAATAAAGATAACCAAAGGATCATACTGCTTCTAAACCTCGAGAGATGGTAACTCATGTTGTTGAAATAAAATGTCTATTTTCATTACATGCATACAATCTAGTAAAGCGGCAACATTGTTTGGTCTAACAGCAGGAGGAACAATCACCTTTTGTAAAGATTCTTGTAGCATTCCATGGTAAGTAGGTGAAGTTTGTATAAGTTCCCAAAGAGATATCTTCATAGGAGTAGCATGAAGCTTCTCTACAAGATCATGGTCTTTACCACCTTTATATGTTAAATGAGGTGCTTGAGGAAGCATAGGTTGAGAAGCTGGTAAAGATATCAGAACATTCATTTGTTCTGTACTTTGTTTGTTATTCCAAGTGTTATATGCATGAGCAACCACATTATGATTAGTTTGTGAGCCTTGTTTCACTATTTGTTTTGCATAATCATAAATGTGATCAGGAGATTGAGAAGAGGATGAAAGACCTTCAACCACAAGAACAGGTTTAGAGGATGGTTGAACCACATTTGCACATAGACTGACTACAATTTTTGGTTTTCCAATCTCTTCTTTAGGTTTAGGCACATAAATTGTATTTACAAATCTTTGAAACAATGATGGCTTAGAGGCCATAGTGGAATGTTCAATCAAGATAAAGTCCTCAAGGGCTTCATCTAACATATCGAAGTCATCATGACTAAACGACTCATCATAAGCATGAAAATCTTGTAAAAAATAATTTGACATTCTAACATGTTCTATTTAAACCAAGATTTAAATGCACAATGATGGCCTTTGCAAATGAAATACAATATCCAACAATAAATGATAATTTCCAATTCTTTTAGTGAAATAATTAAGAATGTAATCCATAATTTAACATATGCAATTTCACTAAAGAGGTTTTTTCAATCCAATTATGCTCTAGAACAACAAATTATTTCAGATCTGAAGTATAAAAGGATGCAAATTCTTTAAAGCTCGGGTTCACCAAAATGTTTAGGATGAAAAATGATAGTTTGTTTAAACTAGGTTAAATACTACCATTTCACCACTAAGCATTGGGAGGACAAAGGGGAAGCTTGTGAACAAGCTTTTAATTGCTTTGTTGGTCCCTTACGCTCGCGTGGTTATGAAACCTAAGGCCCTAATCAAGATTTTATCAAGTGTTTTCCTTTCAATTAAGTAAAACCCTAATTATGCCTTAAATCAAAAATATACAGAAACTAATGAAACAACTAGCAAAACTGAGTGTAGAAGTGTAGAGGGAGGGTTTTAGAGACATTGTACCTGGATTTTGAGGGTTGCATGGACTAGGGTGCCCTCTCTAATGTCCTAAAAGTTCCTGCACTGGAAAATCTTCTACACAGGGTGTCTGAGACTGCCGAAAGGCTTCCAGATCCCAAAATAAACCCTTGGTTGGACTAGGGCACCCGCTCTAATGTCCCGCAAGTCTCAGAATCTAAAAATTTGAAAGTTTGTCGTGACTATACCCACACTATCCTTCTTCCTGTAGTTTTTTTCTGTCAGAACCTGCAAAACATGATCTGCACATACAAAAGAAGGAAATTGTTGCAACTATATAGGAGCTTGCCTTACTCAAGCCCCATCTTTGCTATTTCTACCTCAATAATAGCCAGAGATAAAGATTTATAGAAGTGTGTGCAAACCTAACAATGTGTTATGCATAAAATCAAACCGCAGATGTCTCAATCAAGGGAAGATCAACAACTTGCTTTACATCAATAAACACATACAACTTCACCTCAAGGAGATGAGATAAATGAAGACTTGCATGAACAAGAAGGCAAATCAACAATGTCTATGGAGGATCTCCAAGCTTGCTATTGGAGGCTTCAACCCTTCTCCTGATCATGCAAAGGGTGTACAAACCCTAGGAAGAGCAAGATAGACTCAAGATCTTGGTTCCTACTCTTCATCCATTGTCTCCAAGATAGCGAATAAAGAATACTTCGAAGATCTTCAACGAGTCATTGATCTTCAATGGCAATTGTAGTAGAGTTTTGGCTTCAAGCTTGCATAAGAATCATGTGTGATAAAATGATTTGCAAATGTCTTTTTATATCTAGCTTTAGGGAATTCAAATTTTGAAATAATGTCTCTATATTGCATGAAAATTGAGAATTTGAAAACGGAATCTCGAGGCACTTGGCGAGAACTAACACCCCACCAAAATTCAAAATCCCGTGAAATGGGGGAGGACTAGGGTGCGGGTGCCCAAGTCCTAGCCCCCAATTTTAGCTTAGATCTGCATTTTTGGGGGTCCTAGGGACCCAAGTTTCAAATCTCTTTTCCAGGTTTTATCAATAAGTTACCTCAAAAAGTGAATAGACTGCTCCTAGACTTAGTCAATCAGGGTTTTGGGAAGGCCTAAAAAGAAAAGGTTGAGAGGTCACCAAGAATGAGGAGCTAAACTGAGGGAAATTGTACCATTCCATACAGGAGGACAATTTTTGACGTTACATTTAGAAGTCTTGTTTATCAACATTATTGTCTGCTACAATGTCATCCAGTGTATCATTGTCAATGTTCATATGTTCTTTCAAGTATTTAATATTATCATCATCCTCATCTTGACTTGCATCATCTTCATCATCATTGAAATTTGACTTTAGACCATCTATATTGTTACCAGATGTATTTGGATCATAATTTTCTATACCATCCATATTGTTGTCTTCCATAACATCATCTAACTCTGGATTGTTGTCTTCTTGTGCCTGAACATAACCATCTTCAACATCATCATGGATGTCAATTTATTTGATTTTCTCTAATCCCTCTCTCTCATTTTGTTGGCCATCATTGTTTTGATCAGTATCCACTAATGCATCATCAAATACATGCCTTAATCTTGGATCATAATGTATGACAAATATCCATTTCGGTTCCAAAATATCTTCATAGAAAAATACATGCACATGAATGACATACATATATTAGACATATGGTATAACAATTTTATTGATTAATAAACACATGTATATATTCGCAATAAACTATGAATTAATAGATTAATGATCACTACCGCTTCTTGTTTGAGTTAAAGAAATACTTGCTCACAATGAATTGGTAGAAGATAAGGCTCCTTATCCTCCAGTAGGAAACATGAGGAATCTATAGAAAACAATCCAGTATGGGTATCATGTCTTCGTGTCCTCTCAAATGCTTCATACCATCTAAACTTAAAAATACAACATTTAAAAGAGTGGTAATCCAACTCAATAATTTCTTGTATTTTCCCAACATACTGTAGATTCCCTTCAATTATATTATTATCTTTTGAGCTTGATCGACTGGATTGCTTAAAGTCAACCATGATGCCACAATCAAAGGATCCTCTCTTTACATCCACACTTTCTACATGATAATGTTGACCATATGCCCACATTGCTGGATATTTCCTCGCTTGTGAAAGACCATTTATTTCAATGAAAACAAATATAATGACAACTATTAAAATAGTTAATAGTGTCAAAATTGTAAGGAAACAACATTTTGTAAAATTCCAATCGTACCTTTCTTTCACATCCTCTAGACATGTTGATTTCATCTTCTGTTATGTTTGAATCTATACCTGCATCTTTTATTTGATTTTAAATTTGTTCAGTAACCTATTCTAGTATGTAATCTTTGTCCCATTCCCTAAGCAGATCAGTGGGAAGTGGAGTATTCCTTAGGTTCGATCTCTTAAACTGTCTCCTTGCTTCTAACACTTCTTCTCTCTTTTTATCATACAGATCAATCCATTTGTTCATAAAGTCCATGTGGTACAGAATGAACTTTTCAAGTATAGCACTTTCGTCTATACGTATTACATGTCAACATGCTTTTTTCAAACTCCAAATGTCATGCTGTTAATTTGACAAATAAATTATAGAGTAAATTAATGATTGCAAGAAAAACAACCACACTGATCATGAATTTACTTACTAATTTCTACTTGAACACCATTATATTGTGGTTTTTCTCCATCAATAATATCTGATTCTCATTCTTCATCCCAGAAGCATCGCCCATCTTTAAAATCCTTACCAAGGAATTCACACAGGAAGAAAAATGCTTCATTCAATACATACCCTTGAGCCATGCAACCCTCTGGATGTGCCTTTTGTCAGACATATCTTTTTAGAGCTTTCATATACCTCTCAAAGAAAAATATCCACCTCGTTGATATGATACCCACCAATTCAATGTCATTGACTAGGTGTATAAGTAAATGGACTTGTAGGTCCATGAAACTTGTAGGAAGCTCCTTCTCAAATACACATACAATTTCTGCAATTTCCTTCTTCCATTTTGGCACTTCACATTCATGGATCTCCTTGGAGGTCACCCACCTAATATAAGAATAGTAAATTAGTATGAACCATTAGTCAAAAATTAAAATGCAATATAATATCTCTATGTCACTCACACATGAACATTTCATATAACAACATACCTTGTAAATGCTAACAATCAGCCTATGGCATTCCTTAAGTCAACTGTAAGACAAGAATCCCCCTTAATTACTAATGGCATGATATGCTATCAAACACATTTATGAAAAAGTCATTAGTAATTTTTTCTCACACAACAAAATATCAAAATATATTTAATACTTAATCAATGTTACCAATAAATGTTAAATGATGATATAATACCTTCATAAAATTATGAAAATCATGTGTTTTAAATCCTGTGATATGTCCATCAACTGTAAAAGCTTTAGCCAATGATGACCCATAGCCATTAGGTGTCCTTATTGAATGGATGACATTTTTTAGTTGGTCTAGCTCTTTTTCTTTTCAAAATCCATGGAGCTTCTGCATATGTTTCATTTTCCATGTTTAGCCACAAATGTTTTCTATCAATTTTGGTACATGAAAGAGCAATATCTCTCCTCGAAGATAAGGAGTCCTTCTCTTTGCTTGATATATGTCAAAATATAGAATCTGGGACATTTTTGAAGATGTGCATAGGATCTAATAGGTGAGATATTAATAGATCCTTCCAATAAGGGAGCTCATAAAATATGGATTTCCTTTCCATTCCTTCTAGCATATTAACTACAACTTGTTCTAGTTCTTCAATTGAATCACCTCGATCAAAAAAATCCTCCCAAGCTTTCAATTCGGCATCTTCATACTTCTTAATCCAATCACCTGGACCCATAATCATGGGAGGACCTCTATTTTCAACTTTTCCATCAAATTGATTATTCAGGCAATTTCTAAACTTATGATCTAGTGGTAGAAAAACCCTGTTGTTTGCGTAAATAAATTTATTTAGATCTTTAGAATACCACCCTTGAAATTGTTCTGCACATCTTGGACATGCAAATATCCCCTTTGTTTGAAGCCCTGCAATTCAATAAGTAATGTTAATAACATAAAAAAATAGTATAAAACTAAGTATGAAAGTTGGGATGAAAATAAATTATGAGTGTAAATACGTAAATATTTTATCTTACCAGAACAAACACCAAGTCTTAGGAAATCATGAATAGTCCAACATAGCACACCATACAACATGAAGGACCTATTTTATGGGGGGCATGATATGTCATACATTCTTATGCCTTTCCATAGAAGTTGCATCTCATCAATAAAAGATGCAAGATAAACATCCATGTTTTTAACTTGATGTTTTCCTGGAACAATGAGAGTTAGCATAAGGTGCTCCTTTCTAACACTCATCCATGGGGGAATATTGTATACTATCAATCCGGCTGGCCAAACACTATAATTTGAGCTCAAAAAAGAGAATGGGTACACTCCATCAATTGCAAGACCAAACCTAATACTACAGGGTTCATCTTTGAATTTTCTTGGCTATTTTTCCTCTATGTGTTTCATTGCTTTGGAGTCAGCCAGAATTCGCATGAATTCATCTTTACTCCTGTTCTTTGCATGCCAATCCATCAATTGTGCAAGTGACTTGCAACGAAACATTCGTTGAAGTTTAGGTATAATTGGCATGTGACGTAAAACCTTCATTGGAATTGTAGGACCTTGTACATCTATATGATATCTCTTCTTTTTGTATACATGGCATTCTACCTTGTTTTGATATTCATATCTGTATAAAATGCAATCATTTTTACATGAATGAATTTGTTTATATTCAATCCCCAACTCAACCAACAACAAACGTGTCTCTCTGCAAGTTGATGGAAACACATTCTCTTCAAGGAATATTTTAGTTTTTAGTGCCCTGTAAGATTGCCAGAGATTAAATCAATTGAATGTTTGACTTATGATGAACATGTTTGATATGTCAATCTATACTAGGACTATTTATATACAATATATGGTTTTAAAATCCCCTTAAAGAAAAATAAACGAAGTTGATGAATGTTTATGAATTATGTACACCAATTGACAATGCAAAGTAAGAAATAGATTTCAACTCACTTCAGTAGGGTAGTGAAACCTTTGTCTGACCAACCAAATAGTGACTTGATTTCTAATAATATTAATGTGCATGCCATTTTTGAGGTTCTACTTGCACCTGATTTGAACACAGGTGTCTTCGCTGCTTGCTTGATGGAGTCTTTCAGGTTGTTATCATCAACATTATGTTGGTGGTAATTACCCCTACTATCATTGTTACTATCAACCATATGATCATTATTTTCATCATTGTTTCCATCCCCAAAGAAATATGTAAGCATTTCATTCAATCCTTCTTCATGCACTATATTTTCACTATCATGATCATCGCCATTAAGGCTAGGTGGCATGTCATCTGTGTATGCGGATCTCATCAACTCTTCAAATTTCTCAGCTGGTAATATTATCTTCAATGTTGATCTTTTCACCCTGGTATGGTTTAAAGGATGGTTTGGATCATCCCATCCAAATCTTAATAACCTAGTTGGATCTTGGGTATTAGTATGTGTTTCATCAACATCTTCTACCTATCAACAAATGCAAGCATTATTTAATGTTTGGCAACAATCGGATAAATCATAAATGTATCAATTTCAAAGAAATATAATCAAATATGGCTTAAAAAATAAAAATATAAATTGTATGAACATATATACATCAATTGAATAATGGAACATTATTTTATAGACTACCTTTTTTATACAATAATTTAAATAAAACACAAATTTAACAACATAGTTTATAAAACATAAGTCCATACTCATTTATTATTCTTTGGTTTTCTTCCCTTATGAACATCCTTAGGGAGACCTTGTTCTTCCCTCTTCTTTCATGCAAGAGTGTGTTTTAAGAAAGGGTAATCAATCAATAACTCATCCCCAATGGTAAGGTCCATAATAGCCTCAACCATTATCAATCTATCAACCTCTCTTTCCATATCTCCATCTTTATCATTTATAACCTCAACAAATTGACAATTCAGTCTTACAGTAGGGTCCCTTCCCTTACTACTATTTATAAATCCTACAATATTTTTGTGTGTGTATGCACATCCATCTATATACATAAGATGACCTCTATTTATTTCTTTTCCACTTTCCAATTGGAGACGATGTGTATACATATTCGAATTTAAACCATATGCTGACATTCTAGGCTTATATTCTGCTAGCCTTCTCCATTCACCACTATAATATGATGGACCATAATATGGCATTAATCTCCTAGTAGTTTGTTCTGAATTGTTTCTATGTTTAGATCCCACATGTACATTTTGGACAATAAAGAGGCCTAGATTCACTCCATGAATACTGGAGGGTCGTATCATGTAGATGTATCCCCAAAATTGAAACACCTTGTACACTCTAGGTAGTTGTTGATCACTAGGCCAAGCGCAATATAATTGACGATCAAATGTCTCTTTGCAAATTGATCTCCAACTCAGGGGCAAGTCATCATCTCCATCACATTCATTCTCATAGGGTATGTAGTCCACCTTCCCCTTGTCTTTAAGCAAATTATGCATCTTTAAACCGATTCTTGTTCTGTTGCTTGTTTTCATCAATTCCTCATCTTCTGAGCTGGTATATTGGGACATATTTTTTTTGGATGTACCATCTAATAAATGATCATTACCCTCTAGGTTGGAAGTCGGTGATCTAGGAAACTTTAAACCAAGAACTTTATCCTGCAAGTATCCATTAAGAAAAAAATTAGTTATTTAAATAATATAAAACAATGTTTAAACGAAGTATACATGTTATTTATATCAAATTGGAAAATTCCTTACCACAATTCCTATTGGATTTGAATCGATTGTAGGAGGCATACTACTGACTAGAAGCTCATCATATATGTAATGTCTTTGTACAATCGCTCATTTGAATTGTTTCTTTCCATGACATACAGAACATCCACAAACAACAATTTTCTCAAAGTATTCATCCCATGTACTATAGTCCTGACCAACCTCTTGTTCAGTGCATTCATTTGTTGTGTCTATAGGATCCATTGTCGTATCCTCTTCCACCCACTATACTCTACATGATTTAATAGTTTTAGGTCCATGTCCACATACATATCTTTTTCTTTTGCTAGTTGAATGCTCAGGCTCTGCATTTGCTCTAATCTCCATCTAAAATAATCAACAATATGCATTAATTTATGTCAAGATTGGATAATACATTATAAATTTCAATGATACTATGAAAAAAGATGGATGTATCACAAAATGCCATCAGATCACTTTTTCCTAAGTTAAGTCAAAATTTGAGTACCTGATGTCCCACTTCATCCGTTGTGTCCTCATTTGATATGACATGATCTGTTGCCATGGCCTCGTCTGGCCCCTATAATACACAACATAGTAAATAATGTTTAGTACACCAATTATATTATTTCAATGAATATGCTATCCAACACAAAACCTCACTTTAGTCATATATTTGACATATTGATATCATGTTTTGGCCATCCTAATTTTCAAACTTTTCCCTTGATCATAGAATCACATTTAATCAACATTCCTGTGCATTTTCAAGCAATAAGTTTGACCTCAGAGGCCTCATGGATAGAAAAATGACTTTATCTCCTCTATGTTGTAGCATTTGTGAATTCATAACACCTTCCTCATTTGGTTGAGGTTGCTTTCTCTTCTTACCTCTATTGTATCTACAGATTCTATTGACATATCTATTTCCACAAACTTTCCTCTCTATGATTTAGTAGTTCTACGCCATCCACGTCCTCTCTCCATGGCCTCCTCTAGATCCTGTAATACACAACAATGACAATAGTCACATAACTGTTGTGCACCAAGAGAATATTGTTGAAATTATCTGGTTAATACACTCGCTTTTTGATGTAGAGCTGCCATGGGAAAGCCTTCAATCAAATAGTGAAATGCTTACAAATCACACTCACAGTCTACATACAACAATTGACTCATTACCACCAGTTTGCTATAGTGCTTTGCGTACCAGTTTACCACCACGGCCAGTCATAAAATGTATCGGGCGCTTGTATTCCCGCCAATGTACATTCTTCAACATACAAGACTTAACCCCTTATCGCTGGTGATTTGATGCCCTTACCTGTTTCTACCGGTCACTATTTGTATCTACAGAAAATGTACGTATCAACATACAATTGCTAAGTGTAATCGAAACATACAAATGACAACCCCTTGCTGTCGGTTCCCATTACCTTCACTGCTGGTAACCTTATGTATCTCAACCCATTGTATCTGCGGAATGTATATTCCAATATACATTCAAAAATATACAACACAAAACATGCATTCGCCAAATATGCCTTCGGAATATACCTTCGCCGAAGTCAAACGTTGACTTTCCTTGTATCAACCCGACGTACATTAAAATGTACATTCAAAACATACAATCTGCCGCATGCATCTGTGGGATACTCACAAACAAACAATTATGGGATACACAGAATATGAGCTGATACTCCTTGCAATATACATAGAACTTGTATATCAACAATGTATATCTTCAATGTACATTCTAAAAAGGTGCATTCAAAACATGCAAGCAAAAGATACATTCTTCCACATACTTTGCTGATTGAACATTTGACCCGTCCGTTGACCGCCTTGTATGTCGAAACCCTTGTATATTTGCAATGTATGTTTAACACATACAAACAATGACATACAACTTCTAATGAACCCAATAAGCTTGCGATATGCAAACATCAATAGAGGAAAGCGATATACTCACAAAATGAATATCTGGCATACATTTGCAGTATATACACAAAATGTATGTCAAATGAAAACCCCACAGATTTTCACATTTTAAACACAGTAGACCCTAGAATTTTCCAGATCTGTTTCCTTAGCAAATTTAACATAGATTTCAAGCTTTCAAAACCTAGCACATGAGGATGCTACGGTAAATTATTGCAGGCTGTAAACAATCCTGCCTCCATGGATTGAACAAACAGAAACAAAACAAAAGCATAAACAATTATGTACAACCATTCCATCGATTATGAAATAATCCAACCAGTGGAATGGACTAAGAGTCCATCTCAAATGCAAACCAGGAAATTCGATTGCACCAGAATTCAAAACATAGAAAAACAACACCAACAGGATCTCCTTTATATTGATTTCAGAAATGCATACAAAGATCTGGTTTCATAGTTCAACAACTGATTGCATAATTACTACACTATCCAAATCTCCCAATCTATCTATGACAATCTATCTCTTTTGTTCTACATATCTCTCAAAAGCAATCTGATCTAGGTTATAAATATCTACTCCCGAGAGTAGTACATATTTGATTCCCAGCGGCTGGGAGAAGACAACTAACATAACAACTTACTAACTGACTTGCACATAAACCTAGATTGACTTAGAAATAGGAATTGGTCAAAGTGACCTTATTACATCCAAATGCATAAAACATACTATACTAAGGCCTAGTCTTCTTTTTGAAGGGGTGCTCCTACAGCATACTCCCTGAGAGAAGAAATCTCAAGTCCACTTGAGATGAGAGTTTGAAGATCTGTACCATGGTCTCTGATCTGTTCTTCAGTCATCCAAACTACCTCTGAATCAGGTTTCCCTTGCCAAGCTATCAAGTACTCCATGTACTCTTTGTTCCAAGTAGGAAATGGCAAGCATCCATCTGAGCTATGTCAAACAATAATTTGTCCTGGTATGGTCCAATTTGAAACTATACCCAAGCCTGCTCTTCCACAACTATTTGCTAACCTTGAGTGAGCCATGAGACCTTGTACGAGAAGGGATGTGGTAGCCTTCTAAGCTTAAGCTTTTCTATCATTTCACTAGACACAAAATCTTCAGTAGATCCAGAGTCAATCAGAACTTTACATACCTTTCCTCCTGACTTGCAAGTAGTTTTGAAAAGAGACTTTCTTTGTGGGGGTTCTCTGTTAGGCACCTTCATAGTAGCCATTGCTCTCCTGATCATCAAAGCTTCTCCTATCTCAGGATACCCATATCTGATAGTATCATTCACACTCTGATAAGTGTTGGAGCTTGTCACACTTTGACAATTAGATTCTTGGATCAGATTTGTCCTCCTTTCTCCCCTTGAAATTGTTGCTTTTTCTAGACATCTACTGGCTATGTGGCCTTCCTGATTACAATTGTAACATCTAATAGCTCCTCTGCCCTAAGATCTCCCTCTAAATGGTGGTCTTTTGCCCCTGAAATTTTTTTTTTATCATAACTTCCCCTTTGGGTTTGATTATTGTCTCCTTTGCTGCTCTCTTGATTGGTTTCACCTTGGTGTCCAAATCCATTTCCTCTGCCTCTGAATGAACTTCTTCCCCCTCTTTGCTGTCTTCCTTTTTCTCTATTGTTCTACTCTTGTCTTCTCTTTAGTTTCTCTTCCACCTTGAGTGCTAATTGGTAGCACTTCTGAACTGTATCTGGATTATGCAGATTTAGGTCTTCTTGGATGGCAAATCTCAACCCATTGAGATACCTTGTTACCTTCTCTTCTTCATTCTCCTTTACCTTTATCTTGAGACATAGTTTCATGAACTCTTTAGTGTATGCACTGACATCTAACTCCTTTTGCTTTAGATTTTGTCTCCTCTTATGTAACTCGATGTTGTAATCCAATGGAACATAGGCTTCCTTCACTAAAGCCATCATCTTCTTCCACGTAGCAACTCTATTCTTTCCTTCTTTCATCCTTTCATTTTGGATGAAATTCCACCAGGTTAGTGCAGCCCCTTTCATTTTGGATTGAGCCATCTTCACTCTTTGGTGATCTGGTATTTCCTTTGTTTCAAAGAAATTTTTCAAGGAGTCTATCTACTCCATCACTGAATCAGGTTCCATTTTTCCTGCAAACACTGGCAGGTCTATTTTCATATCCATGGTCCTTCGCTCCATGGATTTGAGGGCATTAAGTAAGGGTCTGTGGTCTGTAGGAACGTCTATCTCTTCCTACCTAGGGATCTCCTCTTCATCCCTGTCTTCTCGTTCACCAGAATATTCTTTTCCCTTTCCTACTTTGTCCCTCAACTTCTCCAACTCATCTTTCAATTCCTGATTCTGAGCTCTAACCACTTTGCTCTCTACTAATTGCTTCTTTACTAAGACCGCCAACTTAGCATTGGTCATCCTTGCTGGGTACTCTTTTGACCCTTCTCCTTCTGACATTTTATTTTCTTCTCCTTCCCAAAAGATACAACCTTCGCTCTGATACCACTATGATGCAAAGCTGCTAGTGGAAAGCCTTCAATCAAACAGTGAAATGCTCACAAATCATATTCACAGTCTACATACAACACTTGACTCATTACCACTAGTTTGCTACAGTGCTTTGTGTACCGGTTTACCACCACGGCCAGTCATAAAATGTATCAGGCACTTGTATTCCCGCCAATGTACATTCTTCAACATGCAAGACTTAACCCCTTATCACCGGTGAGTTTGATGCCCTTACCTATTTCTGTCAGTCACTATTTGTATCTGCAGAAAATGTACGTATCAACATACAATTACTAAGTGTAATCAGAACATACAAATGACGACCCCTTGCTGCCGGTTCCCGTTACGTTCGCTGCCGGTAACCTTATGTATCTCAACCTATTGTATCTGTGGAATGTATATTCCAATATACATTCAAAAATATATAACGCAAAACATGCATTTGCTGAATATGCCTTCGGAATATACCTTCACTGAAGTCAAACATTGACTTTCCTTGTATCAACCCGATGTAATTCAAAACATACAATTCACTGCATGCATCTACGGGATACTCACAAACAAACAATTGTGGGATACACAGAATATGAGCTGATACTCCTTGCAATATACACAAAACTTGTATATCGACAATGTATATCTTCAATGTACATTCAGAATGTACATTCTAAAAAGGTGCATTCAAAACATGCAAGCAAAAGATGCATTCTTCCGCATACTTTGCTGATTGAACATTTGACCCATCCGTTGTCCGCCTTGTATGTCGAAACCTTTGTATATTTGCAATGTATGTTTAACACATACAAACAATGACATACAACTTCTAATGAATCCAATAAGCTTGCGATATGCAAACATTAATAGACAAAAGTGATATACTCACAAAATGAATATCTGGCATACATTTGCAGTATATACACAAAATGTATGTCAAATGAAAACCCCGCGGATTTTCACATTTCAAACACAGTAAACCCTAGAATTTTCCATATCTGTTTCCTTAGCAAATTTAACGTAGATTTCAAGCTTTCAAAACCTAGCACATGAGGATGCTAGGGTAAATTACTGCAAGCTGTAAACGATCCTGCCTCCATGGATTGAACAAACAGAAACAAAACAAAAGCATAAACAATTATGTACAACCATTCCACCGATTATGAAATAATCCAACTGGTGGAATGGACTAAGAGTCCATCTCGAATGCAAACCAGGAAATTCGACTGCACTAGTAATTCAAAACACAGAAAAACAACACCAACAGGATATCCTTTATATTGATTTCAGAAATGCATACAAAGATCTAGTTTCACAGTTCAACAACTGATTGCATAATTACTGCATTGTCCAAATCTCCCAATCTGTCTATGACAAGCTATCTCTTCTGTTCTACATATCTCTCAAAAGCAATCTGATCTAGGTTATAAATATCTACTCCCAAGAGTAGTACAGATTTGATTCCCAGTGGCTGGGAGACACTTCCAAGCAGTTGGGAGAAGACAACTAACATAACAACTTACTAACTTGCACTTAAACCTAGATTGACTTACAAACAGGAATTGGTCAAATTGACCTTATTACATCCAAATGCATAAAACATACTATACTAAGGCCTAGTCTTCTTTTTGAAGGGGGTGCTCCTGCACCACTTTTCATTAAGACACATAATGAAAAACAAATAGGACATTGCAACATTTTACTCTTCACAAAAAGTTTACATGCAGAATCTTGACAACTAGATCTCAAATCTTATGATTACAAGATGGCTACAAATTCACATCAAAAAGACATTTATTTCTTATTTGACTCTCCTTTTTCTTTTATGGGTCATTTTAAGGCTATCTATATCTCTCCAAGTGGCCATAAAACCCTCAAAACTATCATAGAACCCTCAAAATAGTCTCAAAGAGTCTTTGGCACCAAAATTTTAAGTTCTTGATGGAGGGAAGGATGATTTGGATGTTAATTTTGAATTCACATCGTTAGATCTTTGTTAGGTTAATCACATACCTAAAGCCTCTTAAACCGGACCTCAATATAATAGTGAAGTCACATAATATAAACAAAGATTCTCATGACTTAGATAAAATGTTGTCAATCTCCTATCACATATCTTAAGGTTGTCCTTAATCCCAAATCCAACTCTAAAATGTTAGATGGAAGGTCGTGGCTCCAACTAAAATAATTGGTGTCAAAATGATAAGTCAAGGGACCATCATAGTGTTGATCTAATATTGTAGTGGGATCTTGAGGATTCAAAGGTTGTCATATCATTGCTATCATCCAAATACCACCTAATGTTGTACTAACAATGATTTAGAATCTTTATTAGCAAGTCAATGGACTGATATGGGAATAAAGGACAGCCACCATATGATATCACCCACCCACTATCATTATAGGGGATGATATCAAGGACCATCATTATGCCTTGTTATAGCTGATGGACAATCATCCTAAGTATTGTTACAACCCAAAAGGTCTATCACAACCCAAAAGAACTATCACAAATGTTATTAGGTCATCCAAACCATAGCTCCAATATTCACCATCATATGAATATCATAATTAACATTGTAGAGGTTGTCATACCATGAGGCATACGTAACAACCATAGGAGGTTTAAAAGAAACACTAGCAACATTAAATTATTGTCATAGTACACCTAGGATAGCTAGGTATGCATCCATAGAGTTATTACTATAAAATTGTCTCATTAATCTTGTGACCAGGTTAAGTCACTATCATAGTAACAATGTAGTTAGTCATCAATCAACATGTTGTCTTTGCATTTCAATGAGACCAGTTCTTGAAAAATGACAATCCAGAGGTTAAAGAGACAAGTTGATACCTTACCCAAGTTGTCATGTTCTTGAAACCTTATCACTATAAAGAGTAGATATCTAGAGAGTAATGTCACAAGGACATAACCAAGGCATGCACTGTCATGAGCCCTAGGGACAACTTACTACACCATCCAAAACTCCATTTGAACTAGCTACTATTAATAATTCACATTATTGGGGACTGTCATGAAGAAAACACCATGCATAGGACTGTCATAGTCAAAGTTGAGAGGATTGTCTAGTCATTTTATGACTATCATAATAGCTAGTGGGTTATTTACCATGCTTCAACCTAAAATAGGTTAATGAGAACAAAGAAATAAAAATCACAATACCATAAGCATTGCCATAAGTTGCCAATATTGTTGGCAAGAGACACATTGGAGCTTCATGATTGTTGTCATTGATGGCAACAAAGGTTAACCCACACATCCGCAGGACATGATGAGTCTCTACTGGAAGGTAGATTGCAGAGTATTGTGATCTGGTAAGCAAGAATAGAACATGTGGTGAGGTCTGACAGTCAGCTCCAGATCTCTCAGAGGAAGTATCTTGGTGAAGTGCGGATTTGGGGAAGTCAAGAGGACTACCTTGACTTATAGATTCTAAGGATTTAGCCTCCGGTGATAGATGAAGAAAAAGATATGAATACTTGAGTGTCAGGTTCCTGATTGGCAGTGTGGACAGAGGAAGAACTGACTGGCAGAACATCAGACATTATTCCGGATGCGTTATTGATGATGGTAAAGATTATTAAGGCATAAGTTATGATTGGCTGACATGATTGATGACTTCTACAAGTATATCCTTGATTTGCATTACTTGGTAAGCAAGGATTTAGCCAACAGATCAGAGTTTGTGGAAAATATTGACTATTCCGGATGCTGACTAGAAAGGTGATGAAATCACTTGTGCAAATATATATACAAGATGGATTTAGTTGTGAGGAGTGTCATGGTTTTGGTGAAGTGCAAAGAAAAGCAGTAGAGGAGAGTGAAAGCATTAAGGCAGGTCTGGTATGTGAAAGGACAGCAACACTAAGGAAGAGAAAGGATGAAGTGCAGCAGATTAGTGTATTGAGTTTAATCAGAACTGAACTCCAACATATGTAGATGCTCCTTATCAGTTCAAGTATTGTATTACACTCTTTATAAATTGTTGATAGTGAGTCTCTTGTAGGCAGTGGGCCTCTTGTGAGCAGTGTGCTTGGGCAGTGAGCCCTAATTGGCAAGTGCCATTTTGTAATTCTATTCTTCTAACAGAGAATACAATCTTGGGTTAATCACCCCATGGTTTTCTCCCTTAACAGGGTTTCCACGTCAAAAATATTGTGTCATGTGTATTTCCATTTCATGGTTATGTTTGCTTGTTTGAATTGATGCTGCACTAATTATTAAGAAAGTTCAGAAAGGTGAAATAATTAAGATAACTGATTCACCCCCCTCTCAGTTATCAACAATTGGTATCAGAGCCAAGTACCTCTTAACAAAGCCTAACAGCTTGAGGAAGATCTGGGAATTCAAATGGATGTATATGGTATAAGGGAGTAACTCAAGACTGCCCTTGATGATCTTCAGCAGTCAAACTCTGAAGTCACTGAATTAAAGGAAAGACTCAAACAGGCTGATGATTTCATAAAAGAACTAAAAGACAAATTGAGTCTCTCTATGAAAAAGAGAAAGGAGCTACTTCAGCAACTGGCAAGTCAAGGTGAAGCCAATGATACAAATGGAGATCTGAAGGAGAAAACCAAGTTATGTGAAAAGTTATCAAAAGAAATCATTATGGTAAGACATGAAATGGAATCAGGAGTTATGAAGTTTACCCAAGAGGTTGAAGAGAAAAGAAAAACTGAAGATGATCTAAGACAATTTCTCAAGGAGAAATCAGAAGATTGCCACAAGATGGATAGAATTATCAGACATCTTGAATCTGATCTTGAAGATGCTAAAGATAATGAAGAAAAACTTGAGGATCAAATAGTCTCTCTTAAAAGGGATCTTCAAACAGCAAATGAATATAAAGAGAAATTCAAGATAAGCTTTGCTCAACTTGAAGTTCTTCTTGAAAGCCAAAGAGAGTAGATGACAAGTGTGGCCTGGGGTATGAAAAAGGTGAAAGCTCTGGATCCAGTCAGAAAAATTTTGGATCAAAAAATCCAAGGAACAGGCCTAGAAGACCTCTGGTAAGGCAGCCTAATGCTCAAAGATATCTATCCTTCAATGGATACTGCCACAACTACAATAACTTTGGTCATAAAGCTAATCAGTGCAGAAAGAGAATAAATCAGACTAATACATCCTTCTCCAGATAGTGTTTCAACTGCAAAAGGTATGGTCACAAATCTCATGAATGCAGAAAAATGCAAATAAACAATTCATTCAATGGTAGATGCTTTGCATGCAATAGAATAGGTCATATGGCTAATCAATGTAGATCAAGAGGATATCAATCAAATATGCAAAGAAATGTTGTTTGCCCAATTTGCAATAGATCCGGTCATATTACAAAATTCTGTAGAAGCAAGAATCAGGACAAAAGAGGTCCAGTATATCATAATTAGAATCAAGAGAAGGGAAAACAAAAAGTGAATGCGGATGAAGTTCAAAGTGAGATGAACAAGATTTGGGTGAAGAAAAGTACAGAGAATGTAGAGGATGGATCCACACCAGACTCTGGTGCTAATATTCCTTCCGAAAATTAAATAAGTGAGCTCTGGCTTAGGGGGAGACACAAAGAAAACCTTGTTCCCCCAGCCAGTCAATTAGTGCTGAAACCGGCACAAGGAGAGTTGCGGATTAAAGGGTTCATAAGAGAAACATCTAAATAAACTATGGTTTAGATTTGGAAGATCCACAAGATGTTTAAGATCAAAATTGATTTGGATCTTCAAGTCATCCAAATAAGGCAAACCAGAATGACTTAGGTCAAGCATTTATTGCAATTTGATATTAGGGTTTGCGGAGCAATATAAGGGTTTTCTCATTAAGCATTTGTTCATTCTGCATTCAAGAAGAAATGAAAAGAAGCTCTGCAATAGAAATTCCTCAAGCCCATCAAAGATCATCTGCAGAATCTAATTCATCTAGCAATTGATCTGGCTCACTTCGTGTAACCTAGAAGCGCAAAAGGTATTTTCCATTCTCATTATCTCTGTGCAAATCTTTGAAAGATGACTACTCCAAATATAGTGAAGATTTCTAATAGGCCACGACCTAAATTTAAGAAGCATCCATATAAATCCCTAGAAGTTGATCCCCTCGGCACTTTTTAAAGCATTCTGCATGGGGTTCTGCATGTAGAAGATGTTAGGGCATATATTCAAGTGAATATTGAAGAATTTGGGGAATCTAAGCTGGCTGATATCTATCACAATCAGTTAATAGATGATTCTTTTGAGCTCAAACCTCAGTTCAAGGCCATTCAGGATAAGCATTTTGCACAGTGCATTCATTTCCCCTATTTTGAAGAAGATGAATGGGTCTGGTATGTGTTGAGCAATGTACATGATAACTTCCTATGGTTGAATAGACCATTTAAGATCACCAAAGATGCAATTAGGGTAGTAACTGGTCTGCATTCATCCGATGGGATACCTATTCTCAAATCTATCAAGAATCAGACAGTGAGTGATGCAACCAGATCAAAATTTGACAAGAGAGCTATGACAATTGAAGATATCACTGATCCAGATATCAAATTTGCATCCATGATAATTAGTTACAAAATTTATCACTCCAGTAGGGAAAATTTAGTACCGGGAACTGCAGTTTATACATCTTATCAGATGCTAAAAGAAAATGTTGACTATGATCTATGTGAACTTCTTCTAAACCAACTATTGGAGAATCTACAGAAGATCAAGAAGGATAAGAAAAATTCCTTCAAGTATGGTGGGCTGATATTGTGTCTGTTTTTCTACTTCATGAGTGAGCTACCTAGATCAAGTGGTTGGATTTGGTAGAATGACAAACCTGTTGCAATCCAAATCAGAGACTATTTGCATGGGCTTGGAGATGCCAAGACAAGAAATACATCTCTATGGGGTTATTTCAAGAACTTCCAAAATTTGATGCAAGCAAGAGAGAGAATTCCCAAATCTCTAGTTGAAAAGTATAAGGATACAGTTTGTTTTATGGTTGAAATTGATTAGTGCTAAATGGAAGCTATGGAACCAAGGACAGTCTAGATCATGCTGATGGGGTATGAGGTGGATGAGAAACTTGTGGAGCTGCATGTCCAACACATGCTTAGTCAACCCAAGGATCCCAAAGTAGAAAGATTTGGAACCTTTGAAGAATTGAGTATAAAAATTCATGTGGAACTTAGACAACCGAAGGTAAAGAGAAAAGTGAGAAAAGAAGTAGAGAATATTGCCAAAAGATATGGCATATCAAAATAAGCTCTTGATGCCAATAGAGAAAAGGTGGAAAGGGTAGAGAAAGAGAAGGAAGAAGCAGAAAAGGCAACTGATCTGGTAGAAGCCCCCTCCTAGACCAGATCCTCTAAAAGGGCTGCACCTATCTCTGATAAAATCTCAAAGACATCAAAGACAGAAGTCCAAACATCCAGAAAAGGAGAAAAGAGAACAAAGAAAAAGGCAACAAGATCCTATGTTAGCCTAAAGGATGATGAAGAAATTGAATCAGACGAGGAGGTGAAGAAAACGAGGAAAAAGAAGAAGATATCCAGTGAAACCAAGGAGGCAGAAGTAGAAGAGTTTGTTGAAAGGACCACCCTGTCCTTAGATGATATAGTTAAGGCAATCACTGTGGATGGAAATCTGAAGCCATTAACAAAATTTTATGATGAATACAGTGAAGCTGATCAAAAGATTCTATAGGATGCCATAGTTAAGTATCTAACATTTACAACAAGGCTTTCATTGAGATTGTATCTTTAATTCCTAAAAGCCTTGAGAAGGAACTTGAATTGAGGAAGAATAATGCCAAAGAGAAGGATATGGAGATTCGAGAACAGTTAGCTATTTAGTTTTATCCCTCCATCAATCCTAAGCAGAAGAGTATGATCTTCAAAGATTGTAAGGATGATTTCTAGAGCAAAGCTAGAATGAATCATCTTATGCTCAGAAAAAATGACGAAGTAGCAAAAGAGACAGAAGAGATCCTCCGGAATGCATACAAAATATTCAACATTCCTATTATAGAGGACTTAGGTGATGATCCCTCAACTACAGATATTGAAGAAGAAGCTACTGAGACAGTAGCAGAATAGGTTAAGGAGACAAGGGAAGATAAAGGTACGGACTTGGAATCCTCTGCTTCGGAAGAGGTGGCCCATGAACAAACAAATATCTCTCCTCTGGTTTCCCCTACAGTCTTTGGATCTAAAGGAGAAGAAAGAATAGAGGAGAAAGAAGAAGAAGCGAAAGGAAGAGAAGAAAGTCAAGCTGAGAAGAACATAAGTGACAGTGCAGAAGAGAAGAAATCTCTGCCTCCGACAAGAGACACTACATAAACTGTCAAGGACTTCTTGACAAAAGAAATGTTGGAGATTGATGAACCGGAGTTACTTCAAGGTCCATTTAATTTTGACTCTCTCTCCCCAGTTCAAACAATGAAAATAGCTTCATTTGCCAATGCGAAGGTAAAAGAAAAACTCTTGGAGTCTCACATGGAAGACTGTGAGCTAATAGAAGTTGCATCTGACATTTTAGAAAAGATCATGCCATCTTTTCAGAAGGATTCCTTAGCCTCCTCATCTGGTAATCTCAAATCTCTAGTCAATAGTGTTAGCACACATTTTGATTCCCTAGAGAAGTCAGCAGAAGATAAGGTTTGGAAGGAATTCTTGGCAAAAAGATTATCAGAGGTACAAGGGTTAATAGCTAATGATAGGAGAAATATGAATATTGGGATAAAGAGCTTGGAAAATGCTCTTAAGGATGGAGATGTATACAAATTTTGTATATCCTAGACCGCAGTAACAACGGATATTGAGAAGAAAGTAAAAGAATAGGAGGACAAACTGACAAATCTATCAAAGAATTTTGATCTTCTCTCATCTTCCATAATAAATCAAGAATGTCAGACTATTGCAGTCTTGAATGAAATCAAGAAGCTGGAGAAGGAAAAGAAAAATAGAATAAGCAGGTTGGGTGCACTTAGAGGGATAATTATCCCTAAGTTAGAGGCCATGCATGAGGTCATAAAAGAAGCCTAGATCACAGCCCAGACCAGTGATCCGACAGATCTAAAAAGGGCAGATGCGTTTGCATTCCTGTTAATCAGTCATATATCAATTTTGGACAGAATGAAGCAAAGTTGGGCAATAGAATTTGTCCAATTGAAGACAACTTTTGCAGACAATCTTTAGTATATGTAAGTATGCCATATGTATATACTTATGTGGCCAAGTATAGTTGAAATTTTGAAAATTTTGGTGTGCGGACCCCACCCTTTGCCATTGATGTCAAAGGGGGAGTGATGAGCAGTGAAAAATGTTGTATCCAGCTAAGGGAGAGCTCCGGAAAAAGTACATAGAGACAGAGCATTAGCTAAGGGGGAGTATAGTATAACACTTAGTCATTTTTCACTAAGTGTTGCCATCAATGCCAAAGGGGGAGATTGTTGGCAAGAGACACATTGGAGCTTCATGATTGTTGTCATTGATGGCAACAAAGGTTAACCCACACATCCGTAGGACATGATGAGTCTCTACTGGAAGGTAGATTGCAAAGTATTGTGATCCAGTAAGCAAGAATAGAGCATGTGGCGAGGTTTGACAGTCAGCTCCGGATCTCTTAGAGGAAGTATCTTGGTGAAGTGAGGATTTGGGGAAGTCAAGAGGACTACCTTGACTTATAGATTCCAAGGATTTAGCCTCCAGTGATAGATGAAGAAAAAGATATGAATACTTGAGTGTCAGGTTCCTGATTAGCAGTGTGGACAGAGGAAGAACTGATTGGTAGAACATTAGACATTATTCCAGATGCGTTATTGATGGTGGTAAAGATTCTTAAGGCATAAGTTATGATTGGCCGACATGATTGATGACTTCTACAAGTATATCCTTGATCTGCATTACTTGGTAAGCAAGGATTCAGCCGACAGATCAGAGTTCATGGAAAATATTGACTATTCTAGATGCCGACTAGAAAGGTGATGAAATCACTTGTGCGGATATATATACAAGATGGATTAAGTTGTGAGGAGTGTCGTGGTTTTGGTGAAGTGTGAAGAAAAGTAGTAGAGGAGAGTGAAAGCATTAAGGTTGGTCTGGTATGTGAAAGGACAGCAACACTAAGGAAGAGAAAGGATGAAGTGCAACAGATCAGTGTACTGAGTTTAACCGAAACTGAACTCTAGCATATGTAGATGCTCCTTATCAGTTCAAGTATTGTATTACACTCTTTATAAATTGTAGACAATGAGTCTCTTGTAGGCAGTGGGCCTCTTGTGAGCAGTGTGCTTGGGCAGTGAGCCCTAATTGGCAAGTGCCATTTTGTATTTCTATTCTTCTAACAGAGAATACAATCTTGGGTTAATCACCCCGTGGTTTTCTCCCTTAACAGGGTTTCCATGTCAAAAATATTGTGTCATGTGTATTTCCATTTCATGGTTATGTTTGCTTGTTTGAATTGATGTTGCACTAATTATTAAGAAAGTTCAGAAAGCTAAAATAATTAAGATAACTGATTCACCCCCCCTCTCAGTTATCAACAAATATAGTCCCAATATCATGTCTCGATAGTAAGAGAAGAGTTGTTTGGTTTTTCCAAAGCCATATCACTTGCATAAGGATTGTCACCAACCATCTATGTAAGGTCATGAAAGAGTGAGTCATTATTGAGCTAATCATAAGAGAAGCATGAAGTCAAAATGCTATCATGGAAACAAGATATAGTTACTTTTTATAAGGACAATCCAAATTTGGTGAGGTTGCTACAAGCAACCAAATTTGGCATTCCATTAGATAGTGATATCAACTTCCAAGCAAAATACATCATTTTGCACTAATAGGTACTAAATTAGGCACACTTTACGCCGCCTTTTGTACCCCAAAAAGATTACATTTAGGCCTAAAAGTCAGTGCTACAGTCGGTGCTAAAGTCATCGCTAACTGCTCCGACTATAGCGCCGATGAATGGATAAAAAAATTTAAAACATTTCCGCCTGCACATACCCCAAAAAAAATAGAACTTTATTGATTTTTGGTGTTTATTTTGTGTTTAGAAATCGAGCATTTGGGTTTTTTGTGTTCACCCTTATTTTGGGCAGATCCTTGGCAATGGTGGGACCTGTATTCCAACCCTAATTTCATTTCCATACCTTTGCTTCCAGATATCTCAGCCTTTCAATTCATGCTTCTCTTCTTCTATTCGTGCCAGGTAAGGGCATCACCTCTCTTTTTTTCCCGTCAGATGTCGGATTCATTTGGACAAATGTGAGTCTTGTAATATTCATAGGGCATCTATTGAAGATAATTCTGAGCAAGGCTTTTCATAATAGATGACAAATTTCCACATTCCATAATATTATAAATGTGTGCTTTATTTCAATTGATGTATAAGCTTACTTTCTTGCAGCAAACTTACAGAGGAAAACAACTTCATGATTTACTCTACAAAGTAAAGGTCAAAAACCTTGAGGAATATAGAAAAACTAGATGAAAACTTTCATACTTGGCAGTGTGTACTTCGTTTGCCTCCACAGACTAGACAAAAATAATTTGCCCTAGGTCACCTCAAAATGTCAAGCAATTGAGGGAATAGAGCAAAGGGAGAAGACTTTGGCCACAATGAGGTAATTCATTGTCAATTTATAGATTTGTAAATGTTTCCATTGTTTCTTTGATTTTTAGTTTTTAGTTTTTTATTTCTAAATTAAAAAGAAGAAATTTATTTTATATATATATAGGGACATGAGACTAACAAAGATAAAGATACATTGGCTTCCATATTGGGGGTAGAGGCAGTGAACAAATTGGATGGTGTGGACTTGACAATGCTTGCCATATACATAGAAAAATGATCTAGTAAAGCCCTTGAAACATTGCAACCAAATCAACAGTGTCAAAGGGAATCAATTGATTCCCCAACTAGTTATGGATTGGGCTAAAGATCTAGGAGGAAATCAATAACAGTAACCTCTAAGAATGTGGAACAGAGAGCAGAGGCTTCCAATGTCCCAGCCACTCCTGGGACACAGACTTCTTCGACCACCACACTATGTTTTGCATCTTGCATTGGTAGCTATGATACCAAGATAGAATATGGTGTGGTTTCAAGGGATGTCTGAATGACAGATGCTAGAAAAATGTTTGTGAATAGGTTGAAGGAATCATGCCTTCAATGGTTCAAAGACCATCTACATTTTCCATTCTCAAATATACCCATGCACCTGTAAAAGTAGTTATCCAAGACATGGAGACTAAATTTGGCACAGGTTGGTCTGTAAAGAAGATAAAGCTACGAATGTATCAAAACTGCAAGAGATTTTGGTGCAACCAAACAAAGAAGATAAAAAAAACTCCCTCCTGATCTAAGGCTCAAAAAAGGCCAATTGATGTAAGTTTGAAAGTATGGAAAGAGCTTGTAAAAGCATATGAGAAGTCTGATGCACAGAGGAAGTCCAGTGAGGAGAGTACACAGGTATTTGAATTTGCTCATAAGATTATATCAAATTTATTAAATGATTTTTAAATTTTATTTGTACATAGTTAAATTGAATTAGTATATGTTTCAGGACAAGGCCTCCAAGGCTAGGCTTGACAAACTTCGTGCCATGCATCACAGTGGCCAAAAAGGTTTACTGGCCTTGATCTATACATTTGTAAGTATATTTAATAAGTTAAATGATATTTTTTTTATTTCCTAGGAAAAAGTAAATGATTGCATATTAATTAGTTTAACTAGTCCATGTGCCATGTTTTGACAGGACAAGAAATATGGCCAGCATCCAAGCCAATTTGCAAAGGAAATGTTACAAAGAAAAAAGTGGACCGATTTTGTAATATGGATGGAGAATGAGGTATCAATAGTTGACTTTCAATAACTTAGTTGGATATTGTTTTGTTAATATGTTAATTTGCATTTCTTGTGTTGAGTTGTTTATTAATGCATAGGATGAGTTCTAAAGTGCTTCTCTATTGGCCCTAGATCCCACCCAATTGTCCCATGATTTGCAGTCCTGGACATGTCCACATGTCCTCCTAGTTACCTTATTGTTGTGTTGAGATTTGAACTTCAGTCACTCTCATTATGAATGCACCTTTTTACCTTTACAGAACAATCCTTGGACATTTTTCACAATAATTTTAATACACAAAGCTTGACAACTGTAAGGGCAATCACTTATATACAAATGTGAGTTATGTGAATAGGCCACTGAATCATCCACACTTTTATTTATATTGAATTAATGTATAGACAACAGATCCTTTATTGAATCATTAGGTGGTGATAGAACTTATGAAAATGATAAGTCCCTTATCAAAAGCACATCATTGATATATTTATCAAAGGCACATCATTGAATATTCCAACAGTTGGAACAATGTAGGGTAATCATCTATCTTGTGATCAACATCATAATAAGTATACACTGGAAACTTTGTGCAACTACGTGAGGTATGCCCAGGTTTTCCACTCTAGTAGCAATAGATTCCTCTATTACATTCTCTACCATGGCCTCCTTGATTTTCTCCATGCTCCATATATTATGGCTCCTAATAGCACAACACCATCTATTGTGGTTGTAATTGGGGTTGCGTGGTTATATTTAATTTTGTTTTCCTCTTGCCTTGTGGAGGACTTGTACTACTTTGTAGGTGGTAATGTCATGGGTGGATGTGTGACAAACCTTGCACTAGTAATTGATAGGAACATCCTTTCACTTTTGTAGTAGTGGACAATTTCATGAGTCTCATGACATATGGTGCAATTAGGTATGTGTTGAGCAAGAGGGAACTATGTGGCATTAATAGCTTGAGCTCCCACCACTAGATAGTTTGTAGTTATATGCCCCTTAGTGTGGCACTTTGTTCATCATAAACCACATTGATTAAGAGTTTCACTTGCAAGTTGTGCCATTTGCATGACCATTTTTCCATTTGTTCTTTTAGGCATGTAGTAGAATCATATGTTGGGGGCTCCCCTAATTCTTATAGTCTCAACACAACTTTTAAGGCAACTTTTTAATTAGGGAGAGTGAGCTAAACTAGTTCATGTTGGATATGTGCAATTAGCTTACTAATAAATCATTCCTTCTAAATTTCAGCATTTTATAGTTGGTTCAATCTTTAACACTAATTCCTTAGAGCGTTGATCATACCTACACACAATCTCTCCCAATTGTTGCCTTATTTCCTTTAATGCCACAATATTACGATGCACCATCTTAAGGCAATTGAAATTGGGAAGGAAATCTCTTAGCAGTTTACCAAGATCATTCTTGGTGCCATTAGGATCAAAATGAGTATACTAGTCTTGTGCTTGCTTACAAAAAGTGGTTGCAACTAACCTAATCTTGTGGTCATTATCCACAACATTTTGTGTGTGCCATGCTATCTCATATGCTTAAGTTTGATGGGCTAATAATGAACAACAAACCCTTGTTTGCCTACCTCCTTCTTATGACTGATCCATTTTGGATTCCTTATGAAGTCAGGGTGATTTGATGGAAGATCAAAGTTCACTTCAGGTTCTGCCAGACCTAGGTATAATTGACTACCTACATGGAAGATGTTTAATAAAAACTAAAAGGGAAAAAATGCACACTCTCAGTACACAACTGGCATTAAAAATATCTCCTATGGTTGCTTCAATTCAAAAATAGGGAGGTAGAAAATATTTGAAGAGTCAATATATATGTTTTGTATCTTTCCAGTTGAGATGTCATTATTTTATCTTCTTTGATAATGGGGCTATAGTGATTGGTCATATCTCATTACAAGCTTTGGGGTACATAGCTCCAGCCATCATCGTGGTCCAAGGCAAAACGTAAATTTATTTTCATTCTTTACATGGAGAAAAGACATGCAAAAGTAGGCACGGAAATATGACCCCAAAGAGGACCAAAAAACATTTTCACAAATTCCATTCGAAAGAGAAATTTGGTCAACTAGTGGAAGATTAGGCATGTATATGTACATTTCTCTAGAACTGATGCCCAGAAGCAACATGGATTCTACATGGCAATTACAGCATGGTAGAACTAGAAACCTCAATGATGAGGAGGATGTGCTCTTTATGAAATAAGAGGAAAATATCTATGGCATATTATAAAGCTAGAATTCCTATTGTATGATCCATAAAAGTACTGAATGGAGAGAATTTTATTAGTCAGTTACTAATTTTATGGTCTAACTTTAAACACAAACACGATAGGCCTCATAGTAAACTAGATTTGGCCATGCTATCCAACCAAGGAAAATTTTGGTTTAACCATTTTCCTGTCATTCCATTACAATTCATAGGAGTGATATCTCTAACTATAGGCCCATTGGTCTTCTCTATAGCTTGAGATAACTACAAACTGAAGGTTTGTACAATTACTTTCTGCTAAAAGTATTTCACCTTGAGAATTGTACACATCTTTTAAGGGATGTACAGACTCTGAACCTCATTCTCAATCCAAAGGAGCAGATCTGATTGAAATTAATTTTGGTATGATCCATGCTCAGTAGAAAAAACTTCTTTTGGTAAAGAAAATAGAGTGTTACAATTAGAAGAAGATTAGTAAATTGTATATACAAAAATTGTCTACGTTAGAAAGGTTTGTGGATTCAATTCTTTAAACAAAGAGAAGAGCTGCTAAACATACATATCTGGTTGCATCTAAAAATGTCCCATTGTATTTCATTTGGTTATTTAGAGATTGCATGAGCCCCCAATAAATAAAGTGCTTCACATATGTTCTTTCCTATAAGTTTATTGTTACTAACCTACCAGCACCTTCAAGATTCCTCCTCAATTGTCATGTAGTTTGATCACATCTAGACTTGTAAAAGTGTATTGCAATTTCTATGGGTTCTTGGAACAAGAAGAGACATGGTGTAAAAGACTCGGGGAATTGTAGGGGGGGGCAAAAAATAGGTCTTCATGATTAGTACAGACTTGATCGACCTTCACAATGGCAAATGGATGTGAAGTAGATGTGTATAAGGTTATGAGATATAAAAGGATTGTTATAAAAAGGTTGTGACCAGTGCCTAATGCTATTAGGTAATGGGGTCAAGGATTTAATGATTTGCAGAACTACTTGGCTTAACTCTAATTATCTAGCACCTTATAAATGTTCATACCCTATATGAACATGCAAGATGGTTAGCTGCTAGACTCTTCTTTAATATCCAGTTGATTCTTTCAAGTTACTGTGTTTTCCTGAAAAGATTTAATTCTATTTGAAGGAAACCCACCAATATGATTTATTTTAAAGGATTTAACTCAAAACAGAGACTAGTAAATATTAAACCACTCAGAAGGAATTAAATCAACTTCTAACAGAAACCAATCAAAAAGCATCCACACAATGACCACAAATGTGCATTGATAAATCTAGGGATTTAAATAACTGGAAATAGCCAAGATGAAGATAGTCAAACAACTGATAAACTTTAATATCAACAGAATATCAGAATGCCATAGATATATCCACAATTTTGATCATCCTTGCCCATTAAAATATTAAAATATCATGGTAATGTCTTGAACTTGAAATATGATTGTAAATATATAAGTATGAATTGTCTTGCAGAGAATGGATTGAATGATGATGATTCCTAAGGCCTTGGTTTCCCTCATATATATATGGGAACTGAACAAGCTTCAGGCCTGAATAGATGCAACTATTCATATTTTGTATCTTTTCATAATTAAACATAATTAGGAAAAAGCGATTATAGGCATTAACAAACTTGATTATGATATGAATCTGTTAGTCTTCATAGAATACCCATGACCACAGGCCTGGCAAGGTATTCCTCTTTATATTGCATTTTCTATTGAATATGTTGTGCCTATTCCCATTGCTGAAAGCAATACATCGCTTTTATATATCACCAAAACTTTCAAAACTTAATTCTTCTTTCTATGATTTTCTCATACTGTTCTGACAATAAAAAGGTTTACCTTGGCTATGTGATCAATGTACTCCTGAGATACACAAGTGTCTGTGGAAATTATATCCATCATGACAAATTCTAGCTTGAAGATTTTATCCAATTGTTTGTGTATTCTCTATCACCCTATCTTCATCGTTAACCTTCTCCAGAGCTATGGGTAATAACTGAGCCAATTCTTCTTTCCACAGACCCTTGTCCTATATATTTCCTTCATTATTAATGATCCAAACAAAGCATTTGGTCATCTTATAATACAAAGAGTTGAAGATACTGACCCACTTGATACTGCTACAATCAGGTGGGACATCTACAATCAATTCTTGTGCTTTTGAAACTAGCATACTCAATCTATGAATTGGATCATCTATTTCTGGAAAGGCTCCTTTATAATTAGGGTTTTGGGATACCCTCCAAGCCTCAGCTATCATGGCCTTATGATACAACTGTCTCCTTTCAACTATAGAAGATTCATCAGTATTTCTAATTAGATCATCATCTACAAATAGAACATGCTGATACTTCTTTAACTTCTGATTCGTGTTGACATGATTTATAAAGTGCTCAGGGTCAAACTTTTCCTTGGTATTTCCTCTAGGTGGCCCAAAATAATCTAATCTCTTTTCAATTTCTTCATACCCTTTCTCAAAAAAGCTAGTAAAATCCCTAAAACATAGGGTACCTGGCATGAAAGATTGCTTATTATGTTTCCTCAAGTGCATGAAATCAGAACAGGCCAACTGCCTAACAATCTCTAAATATGCTAGTCTATCAGGGCAAGTTTTCGGGAGCAAAAATGGTGCTCCTTCATATCCAAAAACTCTGATCTTTATACAATCCCTATATACATACCAATCACCCCAATTGTGATTGATTTTCTTACTCTTATCAATATCCTTAGGCCTGAGAAATCTTTGTATATCAGGTGACAAATTATAATTGCATGGATGACCAAACAGAGCATATAAAGGCTTTACAAAATATTCCTCAAAGTATAGATAATGTGATCAATCACATCTGCTATCCCATACAGCTATCCACATTTGTAATGGCTTGATATCTCCCTTTCTGTCTAGATCTCTAACCCTAAGAGATTCATCCCATAAACTCAAATTTTGCCCTTCATATAACACAAGATGCATAAACAGAGAATAATGCTTAAACCTAAAACCCCTCTTGCTCACCTTTATAGCTTTTAAATCATTATGAATATCATTAGAGAGATATTCAACATTGTCTGATGTTCTGGCATCTGGGCTTTGTATATCAGTAGCTAAAACCATTGGAGCTATATCCATATATGCAGGACCTCTGCCCAGACCTTGGGCATTGTTCTATCAAGTCTTGGTTTAGATGTCTATCTTCTATTTTTTGTCTTTTCTTAGGGTTTTCATTCCTACTTTCCATGGTTTCATGTGTTTATGAATTCACAATTGAAGTGTACTCTATAATCTCAAAGTTATGTCTTGAGTACTTACTTGGACAAGCTTTCCTTGTTCTGCAACTTGCCCTTTTCTATCTTTCATCTCCACAATTTTCCCTGCCTGTTACAAATCTTTTAGAGATTAGTCCTTAGGGCTCTGGTTCATTGATGGTGTATATGTGTCAAATGCAATATTGATTCAAGAGCAATTAATTCATTTGAATTGGGGGCTGTTTGATAGATATCTAATACTAATGTCATCGATTTATCGGGATGGTCGCCCTTTTCCTTCCTCGATATTATTTCACCATTCATCGAGGTATCAAAGTGACCTCTGATAATGTCATATCGATACCATTATGTCCTACTGATATCCTTTTATATGTTATAGAACCCTTTTTATTTCCTTTGAAAATGCCCTTTATCATTGTATCGGCGGGACCAGAGATTATGTCCCTTTGATATCCTCAAGTCCCCTCGAAATGCTTTTACTCTTAGATATCATTGTATCGGCAGGACACATTTAAGTGTCACACTGATATGTATCAATCCCTTTGATGTGCTTGATGTTATTAGGGTATCGAAGAGACATATGATTTAGTCTTCCTGATATCCTTCAGTCTCTTCGATATATTTTATCTCCTTGATTTTCTGATGTTAGTGAAATACAAATTGACTTTATCACATCGGGCTATTGGGGAGACCTTAAAGTGAGTCCTCCCGACATGGTATTCTCCTAGAAATATTTTGATTTATGACTTCTAAAGGATCCTTAAGTCAAATTAAATAATTTTATTCTTTTTGGAGGGTAATGGTGGGGATGTTACAGGATTATTCGGGTTAGGGCATCAATTGAGCAGATTTATTATTTTGCATTTTACAATACAAGTATGGGAAGATGGTGGGAATAGGTTACTTTGATTTAGATTAATAGTGAAAAAGAACATATATGGTCCAAACAATTTGTGGCACTTAAGGTTATGTAATAGAATTTACAATTGATAGCTAAATTGTATAACTTTTTTTATGTGTTTTACATCATTGGAATCACATATTAGCTGTAACTTTTTTGAAATTTTATTATGGTATGTGCACTTTGATATGATGTAATATGATTATGGTTTGGTTTCATATGTTGTAATATTAGATATATAACAGAAAAATAAATTATTGCATGAAATAAATAATAACTTTTCATTTTAAATGTTTTTTTTTGCAGAACACGGGTCTTTTAGAAGATCAAGATGATCCTCATGATATTGATCCAGATTATGTTCATTCTGGTATAGATCACATGGCAAAGGATGATGATGATGCAGATACAAAAGACACCAAGGCCGATGACAATGATGATGACGATGATGATGATCATGATGATGATAATCATGATGGTGATGATGATGATGAGGCAATTGCTGGTAGTAGCCAGTGACATTCATGATCATATAGACTACATCATGGATCATTGTTGATATATCATTATGATACCTATTTTCATGGTTACTATCATATGTATCATTTTCATGACCTACAGTACCATATTAATGAGTTGTATCATAAATTTATGTATAATTTTGACTTATCATTTGGACATGTATCATCTTGACTTGTATCATTTTGAGTTACATAATTTATCATTTTTACTTATATCATTTGTACATGTATCATTTTGACTTATGTCGATTGTTGGACATGTATCATTTTGACATGTTATTGATCTACTAGCATATTTGACTTTCACTTGTTTTAGTTATATATGATGATGATCTTATCAGTATTGACTTGTCAATTTATATATATTGAAAGTGGTTGATGATTTTTGGATGGATATTTATTACGTATGATGATTTTAATTTACTACTCAGGATGGATGTTCTCAAATTCAATTAAATCATTTCTCTCTTTTCCTACTCTTTCTCCTAATGATGGATCATGGAGTTTGGTCCGAAACGTTGAGATAAAAACTTACACACAGTTTATTCCTGAAGTACTGAACTTAACATTATGGACTATGGAAATTTGATGTCTCTTATTTGACTCACTTGTTTTAATTATAGATGATGATCATGTTTAAATTATTATCTTGTTATTCTACATAAACATTAATTCTCCCATGCAAATTGATTATCATGTTATTCTGCCTTGTGTGATCGATGCCAATTCCTTTCAGACAAGACATTCATCTAACACTTCATTCATTGATACATTGAAGGACATTTAAGGCATTGTCAGTCAAAATTTTATAAATTTCACTCACCTTATGAAATTGCAATTCATATTTTCAAAATGGAGACTCCTATTCGTCTCACTAGCAATAAGCAATAGGTTGCTTTTTTGGGCCAAATTTCTGATGCTCGGCTATTTGGAATTTGCAAAGTTTATTCAAGTTGTTTATTGAAGCTGTGAAGATGGTGTTGGGGCTCCATTTCCTTTCATCTGTGGATCAATATCGGGTTAATACAGATATCACCTCTCAGTTTCTTGCTTTATTGTTGGACCTGGGAATGCAGAAAGCGGATACATTGGTGTGTTTGAGGGTGACTTTCAAGGACCACGTCCTTGGTGATGATGTTGAAATTTGTGTTTTTATAGATCTCCTTAATGGAATTTTGAAAGCAGGGGATTTGCTGAAACTTCTAGAACCTGATGCAGTGGTTGAATGCCTCCCCTTCCTCACAAATTTAGTGGCTGGTCAATAGTTGATCATGATGGAACCCTATAAAATTTTTCATGTTTCTGATAATTTTGTTCCCATCTCTATGTCACTTGATCATTAGATTTCCAAAATGAAAGTTTCTCTACTAGAGAAAATGCTTTGAGTAAGACAAATTTGACAAATTTGCTAAAACTCTGAACCCTCATGGTATGAAGTCTTGCAAATAGCCCCATATGATATAATTCTTCAGTGACTGCTTATTTCCTGTCACCATCCTTTAAAGTTTTCCCTCATGCCTTCCCGCAATGTTGTTTACTGGCCCCTTGCCAAGCAGTTACCGTCTATAGCCCGCACCTAGAACAACTTTATTCTTAAAGAGAGAGTCAACCCAATTGGGCATCCTTCTCCTAAAGTGGCAAAACTAGTACACATGTTAAGGTCTAGTCCTACTAACCAGTTTTGGTAGGTGGTGCTAGTGGATTCATTTTCACCAATCTGCCTAGGAAAAGATACAAAGGAAGTTGGCCTCAGTGGAAACACAGAAAGGGTGACAACTGGTCAGGGATCATCCAAGATGGCAAGGAGGTGGGTCCTGGGCGTTACAAAATAGTTTCTCTTGATTCTAACATTCCGCCATACTCTACCAAATGATTTTCTGAGTGACCACGAAATGACAGAATCTGGACACATGGCTTTCTGAGTGATGGGATTATTATATTAATGGCAAGGATCTGAAGTGGCATGAAACGTGACCACTTTTTCAAAAAATACTCTGATCGAGTACAAGAGATCAAGATCTGACGGTTATCTACTATTCCGCTAAGATCATATCTCTAACCATACACTTCATACGTGGAATGGTGGATGTCATCTTAACTGCACTGCAAGAAGGACTTCTCCATGGGATCATGACTAGAAAAGGTTGTCCAGATGGCAGGATACTATTGAAAGAAGTAAGTAGTAAGGTCTGACCTGGAATGAGATCAAATCAGCACCACCAAGTTACGCCAACTGAGATCGAGATTAATGTCCTAGATTCAAATTTATAACAGAAGGATTTGTTGGTGCTAAATCTGACTAGGCTTCATTACAAAGCATTAACTACTTAGGCGTGTGTAGGGTCTCCATCTCCGCCGCTCCTGAGGAATTTGATAATAGAATAATTTGGCTTATGCAAGCTCAACCTTTGGAAATTTGTGCCTCTACCATGATTGATATTTCACCTGTTGTGTGATGAAATTTGATGTGATGACAATGCTTAGTTGGGAGAACCAAGACACCTAATGTGGCAAAATTCAATGCAAGAAGTGATATTTGAAGTTATGCGGAATTATGAAATCCAATCTTTCTGTCCACTTATGGTAATCTTTAATAGATTTCCATTTATGGCAGGAATGTTTCAAAGTGACTGGAAAATTAATACACCACAGATGTGCAAATGTATGCTTACATCCCAGAACTTCTATAAAAAGGCAAGTGCTGATGTTACCATTCATACTATTTAAAACATTCTGACAGTATGGTTTTTCTCTATTCCTGGGTGTTCTATTTGCTCCCCTGTTCTTTAGGATTTTCTTCCTTGTTCTCATGGCTCTCGATATATCCTTACATAATTAGAAAGACCTAGAATTATCTCCTCTAGAATAGGTGGTGTAGGGAAAATTAGAGATTAGCAGCAGCATCCATTGTAGCTCTGTGATTTCTTCTACAGTCCCGTAGCTCATCTGATGGTGGGTTCTGAGGGGTATTCTTCCTACTCTAGTAGTTCCTTATTTCTATGAGTTGGTAGATTCCCTTTTGAAGTAGAGAAGCTTCTCAGCTCCCTCTACCCCTCCCTTACATCTAATTTTCCTAACAAAGTATTAACTCTAGGTGTAAGGAGATTGCCCCCAGATGAAATAGATAAGGGAATGGAGGAGAATTGTTGTTGTTTATGTTGTTGTCTTGGCTTGGCTTCTAGTACTTTTGAGGCAAGCCAAGTGTGGATTCCCCAAGTTTCTACTTGGTTGAAGTTGCATGAAACTTTGAGACTTGGAGGGTGAAATCTCACTTGTGCAATGGAACCTGGAAATAGTGAAGGAGATTATGTCATCTTGGGTTTCCTTTAAATGTTGTTCCTTGCACATTTTCTCATCCCTTGGTGTACGGTTTGAAAAGGTAGAGCAATAAAGGCTCTCATTGAACACTTTGATGGAATTTGAGGAGTACCTGGCTCTAACGGCCTCCAGCAATGCATCCATCATCAAAGGCCCAGCTCCTTTTTCTGCCAACATGGAAGCTGAACACACAATTGTGAAGTGGTTACACCGGCCTCTTCTTGCAACTGCATCTGTTGGTTACAAAATAGTTGTAACTTCTTTTGTCATAAGCCTGAAGCTTGTTTCTCCCTTATCTCTATAAAAGGGAATTTAGGGCTTATGAAAAAGCATTGGTTCAAGGTCATATTTCCAGCCTTAGTCTAAAATAGGGATCAATCTAGTCAAGGAGGAGTTGTAAATAAGTTTGTTTTTTGCTAATAGAATTAGTTGTCTATTTTCAGGTTTCCAATTTGAGTCTCTTTTGATTTCTTGATAGAACTATTGAAAGCTATGATGCAAGTTACTGAACAGTTTATTTTATAAATTCTATTGAGTTTTGGAGTATACTGTCTCCTACTTCATGTTTACAGTTTCACATTATGAATATATATTTGGTTAAAGATCATCTTTATTCATCGACATAGTCTTTCTTGTGCTGGCATATTTCTCTTATGGCTTTTACTCAAGGAGTAATATAAAATTACTATTGGAAAATATCAAATGTGATTCGGGTGTACAAGGATAACTAAGTATGGTTGATTCCAAAACTAGTAGAGTATTTTCAATGTATGGCATTGTTGTATCTTTACAGTAAACTGAGGTTTGTTACTGTTATCAATGAGATTTGTACCATGTTAAACGTGAAGTTTAACAATCTACTAAAACATGGGAAGACCTCTAAAGTTGTGGGTATCTTTAAAAAACAAAGGTCAACCTCTGGAGAAGGCTGGCTTCCTAGCTGGTTATCACCTAAACTAATGAATTTTGCAGAGAAAAGGGGAGGAAACTTAGAAAACTTAAGGTAAAAAGGGTGATACACCAAACTGACAAAGACGATGAAACTCAAACTTGCATACACTTAGCTCAAATTGATAGAAACTAATTTTGCACAATCTGTTATGGTATGCTTTTGCATAAATATTTCACTAAAAGGTTAAGGACACACTAACTTGTGAAAGGAAAAGAACTTTACAATTAACAAGTTATATGCATTTTATCAACACAATCAGTAACCTACATTAGCTTACTACTTGCAACAAAGGTATAATATATGAGACAAAGTTACAAGGAGACTAAGATAATTTCACAAATAACTTGATCAATCATTCAATACACACAAGACTGCAATAACAAAAGAAAGATAAGAGTTTTCATCACCAGAAATAACTAAGGTATCCACTATATTCCATGTCCAAAGATGAATGAATTACAAACTGTCAAAAATCTGAGCAAGGACTGTGAAAAATCACAAGTCTCTGAAATCTGCATGTAAGAACTAACTCAAAAGAGTCACAAATATGACTATATCCACCACTATCCAAGTGGTTCGACAATACAAGGAGTCTCCAATTGATTGGGGTCGGATTCCCATAAAAAAGCCTAAAATCTAGGGCCTATATCCTCTCCAAAAGTGTCCATAATGCAAGAAAAAGTCCATTAGGACTTAGTCGAACATGATGGATCTTAAAAACAAGTCCAAAAGGACTCTACGAGAAACAAAAACTCCTAGATACCCTCCAAAAACCAACTCAACTACTAACTATCATCAGACCTAGTCAATCCTTCCCTCCACCAAGGCAAAACAAGAAGCTAGACTCTAGGCATATGTTTGCCACATCCTTCACATTCCTTTATATTCTCTCAAAGACAAATAAAAGCCTCACAAATAGCTTCTATTAATTTCCCTTGCAATAAAAGTAACAATAATCCTTAAATGATTCATAAAGACATCATTTAAAGGCTTCTTGTTTTACATTTCACTTTTAATACAAGGAAAATAAATACAAAAAGCAAGAAAATGGACAAAAGACTAAACAAAAGTCTTAATGTGCTCGGCCAGCTCTTGACATGTTACTAGGTATCATGTGTTATAAAGTTTTGACCACGGGTTTTATGAGAAGGATACAAAATGTAAAAAAAATAACAAAAAGCCCATCAAGCCTCTAGGGCTCAAACCCTGAAAGATAGAAAATTGAGCAAAATTACAATATTCATCTTGCAACTTTTTTGTTTACTCTGAGTGCACCGCCATGAGTGAGCTTTGTTGCTCGACCTGTAGAGGTTCTCTACTGCTTTCTAAGGCATTTTTCAATAATATCTTCACACAGAGCATGAGGAACACTTTGAACTGCCCAGATGAGTAAAATGAAACCCTTTTTGAAGCTTTATACTGTTGTTTTATATCATTTCTGCTCCTATATTTTTGGAAACTGATAAATAGTTTGTCTTGTATCATGGCCGCAGCCATACATGTGTTTCACAACTACATTTCATCTTGGAAAACTACAGAAATAAAAGAATAATTTGTCTTTTATTTTTCCTCTCTATATATGACTTTATCATGATTCAAAATACACACTATCAGCCTCCCTTTATCCTTGAATGCTGATACAATTTAAAAGATCTCAGATTTTTGTAGATATTGAACATAGCCTGATGCTGCTCCTGTATTTTTTGGATCTTGTACTTCTACTTTATATTTCTAGCAGTGGCTTCTACACTCTATTACTTACATGATTGTAGCTTTTCATTGCATATGAACAAGAATGCAGAAGTTCTGAGCATAAGATATCATTTCTAATTTATTTCTGACAGATGAAGTTCTTGGATAGTCATTAAATTGTTTTGAACTATCTAATGTTACAGTCAAAGAGATGACTATCCCTATTCCTTATTGCATGTATCACTATCCTTTTCCTATAGCATCCATGCATCTCCTGTAACTTTGCATCTTTTGCATTTGATTCTACGTATCTATCATATTCTGCTATGTATGCTAAACAAGTTGGCTTCTCTGTAGCTATATCTCATACACTTATCCATGTTGAGCATATTCTGTTGCATCTTCCACGATGAACTTCATTAGCTTCTACACTTTGTCACTTTTGGCATATTCCCTAATATATAACTTATATTTATACTGTGGACTGTCCTCCAAGCTATGGACTTTCAATAACCAATGTGTCTATAGGAAAACCTTTATGATAATAAAAACTCTATCTTCTCTTCAAAATAGTAGCTATCTTCCCCTATGTGGACACCATGACAATCACACTTACTCTGCCCTTTAACATGATCTCGGGTGCAGGCCCTCTGTCAACTTTCACAACTTTCTCTACACTACATGCTTATTGACCTTATAAGTCTTCATATTTGTGAATTTCTACTTCCTAACAAGTTCATACAACCTCTAGTGATGAACAATGGACTCACAAACCACCCTTAGATGCTCTAGGTCTTGCAAAATGTTAGTATAACATTTGTTTTGTTCACTATCTACTTTTAACAATTGATGACTATTGTTCCTTTCAAATTATTGACTACTCAAGCTTTCCTTGCCAATATACTTCAACTTCTATTGTTCCTTTCAAATGGGTGACTACCTTTTGTTGTATATAATGTTCCTCACCTATATAAACTACTATTTAAATGTGTTGACTACTCATTCATCATCTTCTTGGGTTTAGTAAGTCTTAGGACTGAAATATATAGGGACTGTTCCCAACATTCCTATCAAAACTTTCATTCTTCATAGTGGACTCTTCAACTACATGTTACCTAGCATCCTTATGACTGTCATAGTCCATTCTCTTCACCTTGATCATAACTGTCATTTCTTTATTCCTAGAAGGTTTCCTGAGGTTTGTCATACCTTGTTGAAACTCCAAAGAAACCCTTAGCTTAGAAACTACAAACAGTCTTCTCTGTGACTGTTACTTAGTCCCTTGATTATATTCTCTTGCCTACAAACCACTATTTCAAATTCCTCTTGTTGCATGTGGGGTTTGACTTGGCTTCAAAGTCATAATGAAACTCTACAATGAAGACACAAACCTTGTAGACTAATTCTAAGTCCTTTGATAGACACTCTATGATATACAAAAGTTTGTACTATGTATTCAGAGGTTTTGGAAAAGTGTCCTAACCATTATACAACTTCCTCATGGTTTACAGGAATAGAAGATGGTGATCAAGTTGTACTTAGTGTTTGCAGAGTTCATAAGAGTTTGTGTAGACCTTACTTTTCCTCTCCATTTAGGCCTCTGCATTCATTTGACAAATCAAACCTAAAACATAGTCTCAATCTAAAATCTTAATAGCTCATGTTTTCTCTTCATTTGACCTTGACCCCCCACATTCACTTCAAGAATCTCTGCTAAGCCTCTGTCTTCATCAACTAATCCTATGACTATATCAGGTTCCTTATTGTTGACCTCTCACAAAGTGAATGTTTTGTTTTGATTTGCACCTTTGAATGCTGACAGTCATCTCTGTGTTGTTAAAGACTGTACCTCAATCATGAATGCTGTCATATTTTCTTCATATTGAAAGTGGCTGTAGAATGTTTTGTTAGATTTATGACATACAACTGAGAGCAGGGGGGTGAATCAGTTGTCCAAAACTTAAATCCTTTTCTTAATTCAGTAGCATAATAATAAATCAATTATGGAAACATAATGCAACAATTCAAGAGCAGAAACACATTAACACATATGACACCAAGATTTTGATGTGGAAAACCTGGTTAAGGGAAAAACCACGGGGTGACTAACCCAAGATTGTATTCTCTATTAAAAGAATAGAAAGAACAAAATGGCACATGCCAATCAGGACTCACTGCCTGAGCACACTACTCACAAGAGGCTCACTGCCTATAGGAGACACACTATCTACAAAATAATAAGTATTACATACTTGAACTGAAGAATAGCATCTTCACCATGCTTGAGTCAGTTCCATTTAAGCTCAATACTTCTGCTCTGCCTTTTGCTCTACTCCTCTCTACCACACTCTCATCTCAACAAGATGCCTTTGAAATAACTTTACAACTCCTTATTTATACAAGACATCGACTTACGGATAATCATCCAAGTTGACATACATTATAGAGCAAACACATAAATACAACATGACTAATTACAAAAAGACTTCACACAGATCAACACACTATCGGCCACACAAATCTGAGACTTTAATCTTTCTTAGGAACACGCCATTCTTCACATAACATCTTCAAGATCATCCGTAGGATGTGTAACTCATCCAGTCGGCCTAACTATGGAAGAACATCATCATCTGAAAGTAATTCTTCAATTATGAGCTCAATCTTCAATGCGGACCACCAACACGAACTGGACACAATCCAAAGACCTCCACAAGCTTGCTTGAATCACTAGGAACATCCAAACTACTTTTGCTTACTGAAATCATTCTCTCCTTTATCTGGAACCTTAAGAACACAGTCTGTCATCACTGTCATATTGGAATAGATACTTGTGGACCTTTAGACCATGAACCAATTGGGTTGTCTATTCACATTGACTTCCTAGACACTCCACCAAATCCACAGAACAAGATATTGCATTTCCGAATCTCACCGGACTTATCTGTGTTACACTGTCACTTCTGAACATCTGCCAAAATTGATTTCACTTAAGTGGCCATAACTTCTTTAGATCTTCATGCGGACCTCTGAAATCTTTACTGGATCATCTTAAGACACATATCTACAAACCCTTTGATGTACATCCTCTGATCTTCATCTTAGCTGGGATCTCTGTCTTCACTGTTCCTGATAGGACTAATTTTCTCAATATCCTCAGCATTCAGCTCATCTAATCCTTGTCATCAATGCAGTAGGAGTATGTTGACATCAATGACAACACCGGTTAGGCCCATACTTGCAACAATCTCCCCCTTTGTCATTGATGGAAACATATGATGTGAAAAACTATTTTAACCATCAAGACAAGAACTTCTCCTTACTGACACAACTCCCCCTATCAACAACAACCATTCACATGTCTTCTCTTCCTTTACTACTCCCCCTTTGATCAGCAACCACTTGTTTTTCACATGTCTTCTCTCCCCCTTTGACATCAATGGCAAAGGGCACATACTTGCATCAATTCAGAATCATACTAGTTGCTCCCCCTGAGTAGCAGCTTCCCATCATCAATCTAGACCATAAGATATGACTGTGAGATCCACCGGACTGATGCACATTAGTGCACCTTAATTCAGAATCAGAGGGGTAATAACCCCTAACTTCTCCTTGAGATACTCAAAAGAGTCCTTAGGTAGAGGTTTAGTAAAAATATCTACAATCTGATCCTTGGAAGGCACAAACTCCAATCTGACTTCATTCTTGTTCACTGGCTCTCTCAAAAAGTGAAACTTGATGGATATATGTTTAGTCTTTGAATGCAACACCAGATTCTTTGATATATTTATTGTACTTGAATTATTACAGAAGATTGTGATAGGTTCTTCATACTCCACTCTGATATCTCTTAGCATTTGCTTCATCCACAATACTTGAGTGCAACTACTTGCTGCAGCAATATATTCTGCTTCTGCAGTGGACATAGATATTGCCTCTTATTTCTTGCTTAGCCAAGAAACCAATCTCTTCCCCAAAAAGAATACTCCACCACTGGTACTCTTCTGGTCATCCACATCTCCTGCCCAATCCACATTTGTATATGCATGAAGAGAGAAATCATGATCTCTAGGATACCACAAACCATACTCAACTATCCCTTTTAGATATCTAAAAATCCTCTTGATTGCCATGACATGAGATTCTCTAGGATTAGCTTGGAATCTAGCAACAAGACCAATAGTATTCATAATGTCAGGTCTAGTTTGAGTGAGATACAATAATACTCCAATCATTGACCTGTACTTTTTCTAATCAGCCTTAGGAGAGACATCATATTTGCTCAATTTACATCTGGTTGCCATGGGAGTAGTCATTGGTTTTGAGTCTTCCATCCCAAATTTATTCAACAATTCTTTCACATATTTGGTCTAAGAAATGAAAATTCCTTTCTTTGTTTGAGTGATTTGTAGACCCAAGAAGAAATTCATTTCCCTAAACATGCACATCTCAAATTCACTTTTCATTTGATTTGCAAAAGTTTTGCACATACTATCTCTTCCTCCAAAAATGATATCATAAACAAACACTTCAACAATCAAGATATTTTCATGATCAATTTTGAAGTACAAGTTACTGTTAGCAGTACCTTTGTTGAAACCAATCTTCAAAGATGCTTATCCAGTCTTTCATACCAGGCTCTTGGGGCTTGTTTAAGTCTATACAGTGCTTTCTTCAACTTGCAGACCATATCACCATGATCAGACAATTGAAATCCATCTAGTTGCTCAATGTAAACTTCTTCTTCCAAGTCACCATTTAGGAAGGTAGCCTTGACATCCATCTAATATACTTTGAAATCCTTGAAGGTAGGAAAGGCAAGAAATAATCTAACTGCTTCAATTCTTGCCACCAGAGCAAAGTTTCTTCAAAATCAACTCCTTCTACTTGGGAGTAACCCTTGCAGACCAATCTGGCTTTATTTCTGACTACTTCACCATCTTCATTCAGTTTATTCTGGAAGACCCATTTGGTTCCAATCGCATTCTTGTTTTTAGGTCTAGGAACAAGATCCCAAGTGTGATTTTTCTCAATTTGCATTAGCTCTTCCTCTATTGCTTTAGTCTAGTTTTCATCATTGCGTGCTTCATTTAATATCTTAGGTTCAATCTTTGAAATCAGACAATACTCTTCTGAATCTTGAGCAATCCTTCTTCTTGTTTGAACACCTTTTCTTTTATCACCTATGATCTGGTCTTCAGAGTGATTCAGTTTTACATACCTGGGGGTTTTGGGACTTACTTGCACTTCTATTTCTTGCACAGGTTCATTCAGACTTATCTCTTATTCTTGATTCACCAGATCAGTTTGAATCTGAATTTCAGAAGGGGCTTGGACTCCTTGGATCAAAACATCATTCTGACTATTTTCATCATATTCATAAAACCTTGAGGGTTTTTCAATACCTTCATCAACCTTAACATTTGTACTTTCCATAATTTTTCTCAATCTCTTATTATAACACTGGCATGCTTTGCTTTGAGTAGAATAACCCAATAATATTCCTTCATCACTTCTAGCATCAAATTTGCCTAGATCTTCATCTCTTTTAATGTAACATTTGCTACCAAAGACTCTGAAATACTTCACAGTGGGAGTGATGCCAAACTAGATTTCATAAGGAGTCTTACTAGTATTGCTTCTGATTTGAACTTGATTAAGAGTGTAGACTACAGTGTTTACAGCTTCTCTCCAGTAGATCTGAGGAACATTTGCTTCCATCATCATGGTTCTAGATGCCTCCTGGATGGTCCAGTTCTTTCTCTCCACTACTCCATTTTGCTGTGGTGTCCTTGGAGCAGACAACTGACTTTTATCCCATGTTTCTCATAGAATTCTATGAACTCACTAGATGTGAATTCGCCACCTCTTTCAGACCTTAGACATTTTATGTTCAATCCGGTTTCATTTTCTACCATAGCCTTGAATAAGTTGAATTTCTCAAGGGCCTCAGATTTCTCTTTGAGAAAAGTTACCCACATCATCTGGGAGTGATCATCAATTAATAACATGAAGTATCTATCACCTTGCACACTCCTGATTCTTTCCAGACCACAAAGATCTGTATGAACTAAGTCTAATAATCTGGTAGAAGACTGTTCTTTACTTTTGAATGTGACTCTGTTCTTCTTACCCAACTGACATTCTTTGCACAAACTATTAGTAGGTTTCACTAGTCTTGGAAGATCTCTTACAGCCTGAGTGTTGCTTATCTTGATGATATTATCAAAATTCACATGACACATTCTCCTATCCCACAACCAACTCTGATCAATTTGAACAAATAAACAACTTTTACCAATACCAACCAAGTGAAAGATATTACCTTTAGTTTGAGTACCGGATGTAATCTCTGCTCTGGAACTTTCAAAGATCTTGTATTTTCCATTTTTGAATTGAAGATCATAGCCTTTTTCCAACAACTGTCAAACACTGAGAAGATTGTGCTTCAGGCCTTCAACATACAATACATTACTAGTTTTGTTCTTTCCATCAAAAGAAATAGTTCCTCTACCTCTGATTCTACCAACATAATTATCACCAAATTTTACCACTCCTCCTTCATACCTTTCCAAATTTATGAACTTATTTTTGTCACCTGTCATATGGTGGGAGCATCCACTTTCAATGACCCAATCATCTTTTTCTTCAACTTGGGCAGCCAGAGCTTTTTCTACAATTTTATTATTGACAAATTCAGAGGGCATTTGATCTTCTTCCTTGATGGCAATAAACACCCAATCACTTCCGGATTTGTTTCCTATCTCTGATTCATCATCTGTTATTTCTTCATCATCATCATCTTCATGAACATAGTAACATTTCGTTTGGAACCTTGATCTGTTAGAATTTGGTCTTGAAAATCTTTCCAGACACCTTGAGGCAAAATGACCAATCTTATTGCAGTTAAAACATTTAAAAGGCAATTTGCCCTCATACTTACCAGATCCTCTTGGCAGTCTTTTTGCAATAAGGGCTTCAAGTTGAGCAGCTTCTGCTTCATCTTCTTCCAAGTCTTTTCTTGCTTTTTCATACCATGATAGTTTCTTTGAAGAGTTCTCTCCTGGATCAAACTTTTGTTTTCCTTTTACAAAGGCACTAGCTTTGAATGCAGATTCAGTTTTGGGGGGGCATCTCCAAACTCAGTCAATTCAAATGCAGCAAGTTTACCAACCAATTGATCTCTTGAGATACCTGAAAAGGATCTAAATTCTTCAATAGTAGCAACCTTATATTTGTAAGAATCAAGATGGGATCTGAGAACTTTGCCAACAATCTCATCTTCATCTATGATTCCACCAGCACATCTAATGCCACAAACAAGCTCATTTACTCTTGGCATAAATGTAGTGATATTTTCATCTTCTCTCATCTTCAGGTTTTTGAATTTTCCTTTCAGACTCTGTAGCTTGGCACATTTAACATACTTGTCTCCTTCATGTAGAAGTTCCAGTTTTGCCAAATCTCATATGCAGTTTTTAGATCAACAACATTTGTCATCTCTGAATTAGAAAGGCACTTAGAAGAGCTTCTTTAGTCTGCAGATTGTTTTCAGCATCTCTGATTTCATCTACGGTACGCAGACCATTCTATGGAGGATCATACTTCTTTGAAGCCATGATCCAATATTGCATTCCCATACATTGCAAGTGGCATTCCATGCGACTTTTCCAAAGAGTGAAATTGGTTCCATCAAACCTCAGACTATCCTTCTTGTAGGATGACATCCTGGATCTCCTCAAGTGGTTAAGCTCCTTTTAGAGGAACTTGGTTCTAATACCAATTGTTAGATTTAGGACATACAACTGAGAGGGGGGTGAATCAGTTGTCCAAAACTTAAATCCTTTTCTTAATTCAGTAGCATAATAATAAATCAATTATAGAAACATAATGCAACAATTCAAAAGTAGAAACACATTAACACATATGACACCAAGATTTTGATGTGGAAAACCCAGTAAAGGGAAAAACCACGAGGTGACTAACCCAAGATTGTATTCTCTGTTAAAAGAATAGAAAGAACAAAATGGCACATGCCAATCAGGGCTCACTGCCCAAGCACACTACTCACAAGAGGCTCACTGCCTATAGGAGACACATTGTCTACAGAATAATAAGTATTACATACTTGAATTGAAGAATAACATCTTCACCATGCTTGAATCAGTTCCATTTAAGCTCAATACTTCTGCTATGCCTTTTATTCTACTCCTCTCTACCACACTCACATCTCAACAAGATGCTTTTGAAATGACTTTACAACTCCTTATTTATACAAGACATTGACTTAGGGATAATCATCCAAGTCAACATACATTACAGAGCAAACACATAAATACAACATGACTAATTACAAAAAGACTTCACGTAGATCAACACATTGTTGGCCACACAGATCTGAGACTTCAATCTTTCTTAGGAACACGCCATTCTTCACAGAACATCTTCAAGATCATCCACATGATGTGTAACTCATCCGGTCGGCCTGACTAGGGAAGAACATCATCATCTGGAAGTAATTATTCAATTACGAACTCAATCTTCAATGCGGACCACCAACACAAACTAAACACAATCCAAAGACCTCCACAAGCTTGCCTGAATCACCAAGAACATCCAAACTACTTCTGCTTACTAAAATCATTCTCTCCTTTATCCGGAACCTTAAGAACATAGTCTGTCATCACTGTCATATTGGAATAGATGCTTGTGGACCTTAGACCATGAACCAATTGGGTTGTCTATTCACATTGACTTCCTAGACACTCCACCAAATCTGTAGAACAAGATATTGCATTTCTAGATCTCACCAGACCTATCTGTGTTACACTGTCACTTCTGAACATCTGCCAAAACTAGTTTCACTTAAGTGGTCATAACTTCTTCAGATCTTCATGCAGACCTCTGAAATCTTTACTGGATCATCTTATGACACATATCTACAAACCCTTTGATGTGCATCCTCTGATCTTCATCTTAGCTGGGATCTCTGTCTTCACTGTTCCTAATAGGACTAATTTTCTCAATATCCTCAGCATTCAGCTCATCTAATCCTTATCATCAATGCAACAAGAGTATGTTGACATCAATGACAACACCGATTAGGTCCATAATTGCAACATGTTTGTCCTAGCCTGATTCTACTTTAGACTTATGACAACTGCTCCTCACCAAACTGTCATGCATGATCAAAGTTTGACTCTATTGGTTGGAGACATTTGTAAAACCATTCCTCATTGTTCATTGTGTACAAGTACAATACTACACTGACTACCTCATGCTCTACCACACTATCCTGTAGCTCTCAAGACTCCTTTTCATATGACTTGTTCATTGATAAAGATGACTACCTTTTGACAAGGATATTGATGTCCCTTTCAAATAACTGTCTTTATCATCTGGTTCTCTACAATGCTGCTCCTTTCTTACATCTCATAAATACATATAAAATGTTCTGTAATGACTATGAGCTAGGATCAACCCTTGTGGGAGCCACATTTTCCCCACTCATGATGTAATCTGATGAATCACTCAGAAACACAATTTCACCTATATCTGCACATGAAGCAAACCTGTTAGAAAATAAATGCATACTTTGGATGTGTTTGATGACTTGCTTATTTTCTAGGATGTCCAAAGTATACATTTCTTGTTTAATGCATTTGAGGAGCAGTTTATGCATGTATAGGTACTTGTTCATGTCAGGTTAGGGACCATTCATTGCTTAGAGTATTACTCTAACACCATTCTTTTTCCAGATGCAAGAAATAGACATGACATGGACTAGGAAGGATAAAGACAACTTGGGACAATAGGACAAGACACCTGAACCAGAACCAGTCATTCTCAGGCAATGGCTGGCCTCTACCCTTACATGCACTTTTACTTTCATTTACTTATTCATGTATAAATTGTTTCTTCAATTTCATTGAATAAGAAAGTTAATCTCATGGCTTGTGTGAGATAATGTACATTTTACATTCAATAAAGATTATTTATTTGTTTCAGAAAGAATTTGTATAAATCTTTCTTATGTTACATGCACTTGGATAAATGTAGTAATTTGATAATCATAATCTTTTAAATTATTTCATTTATGCACTTGAATGTAATGTAATAAGGATTAGATAAAATGTACCTTTTAGACTTTGAATCAAAGCTCTACCTGAATGAGCTATAGTGAAATTTAGGTAACATTTACATCATAGCTTGTTTAGTTTTTATCATTTAATATTTTTGACTCTTTGGCCCTTGGATAGGCACTAATCTGTTCATGGATACTATACTAAACTTATGCCCCTTTGATTACCCTCAAAATATTTTAAAATCAATCCAAATATTTTCCTTTCCAGCAATAGGCTTTTAGGATATTTATTTTGATTAAGTTAAGTTTTGCATGTTCCTTTGCAAAGAATAGGATAAGATCTCAAAGAATCTAGCCCATCCTTTACTTTATCATACATTCTTTCAAGCAGCTTATGAGGAACATATCTGTGATAGGAACAGTATTGACAAGCTAATATCTCTAGAAAATCCCATCCATTTGAGTAGAACATTGTTATACCTAAGAAAAGAAGACATCAGTTCAGGAGAAGTAGCCAGAGAATTAGAAATACAATCCATCTACAAAGGAACACCCTCCTTGGTTTCACAGAGCCTAAAGTGCAAAGGAAGAAAAGGGGGATTGAGAAAGCCTCCTCTACCGAATCTTTTATTCATTGGCCAATCCCTCAAGGCAGATCAATCATTAATAAGTGGCTATTTTATAGATTTGCTGCGAGAATCAGGTTGGGAATTTAAAACAACCAACAAATTTGTGACTCTACTGGGGACATTTGCATAAAGTTCTAAATACTAAGTGTAGTAGATTGTCATGGGTTATTTAGTGTTTGTATAAAATTTGTGTTCATTATTTTTCCCCAAAAGGGGTGGCGACTCTACCATATTTTGAGATAGATGCAGGATTGTTACATAAAGTTTTGTGCATTAGAATGTTCCATATAACCCTACTGTGAAACAAGATTCAAAGAGGTTGATTCTGAGGAAGAGACAATATATTCCTCTATGAAATAGAGGTGGCAACTCTATAAGAAGGGATCTGGTAATACAGTCTAGTGTTATTGATTTTTCTTGAAAATCAAAGCATAATTTGTACCAAAAGCAAGAAATTCTTTTTAGGTATTTTACCAAGCTTCAAAAATTTCCTAAAAGTTTAGAGATGAATAAACAACCTCACTTCTTTTATCAAAATGGATTTTTCATGGAAAGATATAGGGCTATTAATTTCAATAGTATTTGTGGGTTTCCAAATCATATGCCCGATGAAGTTAGAAGTTAGATAGCCAAGTTCAATAATGATAAATCCAAAACAGATAGCAGCCATTTACAAGAATTTTGTGACTTAATGGGAGATTATGAAATAGATCATGAAGATGTAGTCATAAAGTTGTTTGTCCAAACTTTTAGGGGACAAGTTAGAGATTGGTTTGCATATCTACCCAATCAGTCTATCTTTTCTTGGCAAGATTTAAGGTTTGCTTTCATGGAACAGTTTGGGGAAAGAATAGATGTAGGTTCTTTAATTAAAGAACTCATGCAGATTGAAAAAGAAGATAAGGAATCAGTCCCATCTTTCAATTTAAGATTTGCTAGAACAGTGAGGGAAATTCCTAAAAATATCAGACCCAATGAGGCTATGTGTTTGATCATATATTTAGGTGCATTCAATAAAAAAGATAGTTATCAACTGAGAGATAAGAACCGTACTACTATGAGTCAAGCATATTCCTTAGCCATAAATATAGAAAATAATTTGAAGCATGCAAGGATAAGAGGTTGTGAGCTTGTAGAAAATGGGTATAGAAGGAATAATGGATCCATTTGCTCCCCCATTTACCAAAGGGAAAATGAAATAGGATATTCTGACAAACCCATGTCAAACCAAATGTATGACACTCAGTATACTGAAGGGGATAGGGACTATTATCAAAATAGAGGAATTCTAAGTTTTTGTAATCTTGCTACTCATTTTTCTCCTCAGTATCAGAATAAAAGGAAATCAATAGAGCCTTACAAAGTAGCTTATGAGATAATGGACACCACAATACATAAAGATATATTAGTTAAGGAAGCTCCTTTAACTTATAAAAGAATGACAAGTTATGAAGATATGTCCCTTGTTTGTGAGGAAATCTATTGTACATCAAAATCTCCTAGGGAAGTAGCTTGCTTTGAGTCTAATTATCAGGAGGGATTAATCCTTGTTAATCATATAGAAAATAGTGAGCAGTTATCAGGATGCTCACATCAAAATAGTGGGGGTTTTGAATCAGATGATGATGTATGCTATCAGAGCAGTGATATTGGAGATTGTGCAGATGAAATACGTATAAGAGACAACCCATTATATGAGGAACTTGTGGATTTATCAATAAGAGAAGATATGGAGCCCTATAAATGCATAGAAAATCCACTATTTGAAAAGGATCATGAGGGGACTAATGAAGCAATATTTGTTCAACATATAGAGGAATGTAGGGGGATAAGTACTGAGTTAATTGATTAGGACCTAAATTTTTAGCCTGGTAATGTCTCCCATTCCTATATTCATCATCAATATTAGAAGCCAGTTCAGGAGGTAGAAAATAAAGGCAGAGTGTCAGATTTCCAAAGTGAAGAAGAATATGATTGTTTCAGATTTGACATTGATCTAGGAGAATTTAAGAACTCCCCTACTACTAATTATAAAATTGATTATGATTGGTTTTATTTTTCAGATTTATATAAAAGGCAAAAATCAGGAGATAATATTTTCACATGGTTAGAAACAATTGAACCAGGTGCTGAATCTCCTTTTGATTTCAATATATATCATTTATCCATGGTTTAGTATAGTGGGGGAAATCACAGAGAAAATGAAAATAACTATCCAACTAGCTACCCAAATGTCTTTGTCAAGAATAGGTTGGATTTCAATGAAAATTTTCAAAGCAGTTTAACAGAATCATAGGAGAATAGAATATTTGATAGAGGCAAGCTAGGTTTTTTCTTTACATAATGGCTTGAGGTCATTATGTGTGTGTGGTCTGCTCCTCCAGATTTCTTCAATGGTCTCACTCTGTCCATGATAGAACAAACGTCCCCAACTAGAGCCACTGATGGAACCCTATAAAATTTTTCATGTTTCTGATAATTTTGTTCCCAACTCTATGTCACTTGATCATTAGATTTCCAAAATTAGGGTTTCTCTACTAGAGAAAATGCTCTGAGTAAGACAAATTTGCTAAAACCCTGAACCCTCATGGTATGAAGTCTTGCAAATAGCCCCAAACGATATAATTCTTTAGTGACTGCTTATTTCCTATCACCATCCTTTAAAGTTTTCCCTCATGCCTTCCCACAACATTGTTTACTAGCCCCTCGCCAAGTAGTTACCATCTATAGCCTACACCTAGAACAACTTTATTCTTAAAGTGAGAGTCAACCCAATTGGCCATCCTTCTCTTAAAGCGGCAAAACTAGTACACATGTCAAGGTCCTGTCCTACTAACTAGTTTTGGTAGGTGGCACTAGCGGATTCGTTTCCGCTAATCCACCCAAGAAAAGATACAAAGGAAGATGGCCTCGGTGGAAATGCAGAAAGGGTGACAATTGGTTAGGGACCATCCAAGATGGCAAAGAGGTGGGTCCCGGGAGTTACAAAATGATTTCTCTTGATTCTGACATTCTGCCATACTCCACCAAAGGATTTTCTAAGCGACCGTGGAATGACGAAATCTGGATGCGTGGCTTTCTGAGTGATGGGATTATTATATTAATGGCAAGGATCTGATGTGGCAAGAAACATGACCACTTTTTTAAAAAATGCTCTGATCAAGTACAGGAGATCAAGATCTGATGGTTATCTGCTATTTTGCCAAGATCATATCTCTGACCATAGCCTTCATATGCAGAATGGCGGATGCCATCTTAACTACACTGCAAGAAGGACTTCTCCTCAGGATCATAGCTAGAAAAGGCTGTCTAGATGGTAGGATACTATTGAAAGAAGTAAGCAGTAAGGTCCAACCTAGAATGAGATCAAATCAGCACCGTCAAGTTACACTAGCTGAGATCGAGATCAATTGCCTAGATTCAAAGTTATAACAAAAGGATTTGTTGGCACCGAATCTGACTAGGCTTCATTACAAAGCATTAACTGCTTAGGCATGTGCATGGTCTCCATTGCCGTCGCTCTTGAGGAATTTGATAACAGAATAATTTAGCTTATGCAAGCTCGACCTTTGGAAATCTATGCCTCTACCATGATTGACATTTCACCTGCTGTGTGATGAAATTTGATGTGATGACAATGCTTAGTTGGGAGAACCAAGACACCTGATCTGGCAAAATTCAATGCAAGAAGTGATATTTGCAGTTATGCAGAATTATGAAATCCAATCTTTCTGTCCACTTATGGTAATCTTTAATAGATTTCCATTTATGGCAGGAATGTTTCAAAGTGACTGGAAAATTAATACATAATAGATGTGTGGATGTATGCTTACATCCTAGAACTTCTATAAAAAGGCAAGTACTGATGTTACCATTCATACTGTTTAAGACATTCTAACAATATGGGTTTCCCCTATTCCTGGGTGTTCTGTTTGCTCCCCTATTCGTTAGGATTTTCTTCCTTGTTCTCATGTCTCTCGATTTGTCCTTACAAAATTAGAAAGACTTGGAATTATCTCCTCTAGAATAGGTGGTTCAGGGAAAATTAGAGATTAGCAGCAGCGTCCATTGTAGCTCTGTGATTTCTTCTCTGGTCTCTTATCTCATCTGACGGTGGGTTCTGAGGGGTATTCTTCCTACTCCAGTAGTTCCTTATTTTTGTGAGTTGGTAGATTCCCTTCTGAAGTAGAGAAGCTTCTCAGCTTCCTCTACCCCTCCCTTACATCTAATTTTCCTAACAAAGTATTAACTCTAGGTGTAAGGAGATTTCCCCCCGGATGAAATAGATAAGGGATTGGAGGAGAATTGTTTTTGTTGCTCTCGTTCTCTTGGCCTGGCTTCCAGTACTTTTGAGGCAAGCCAGGTGTGGATTCCCTAGGTTTCTACTCAGCTGAAGTTGCATGAAACTTTGAGACTTGGAGGGTGAAATCTCACATGTGCAATGGAACCTGGAAATAGTGAAGGAGATTCTGTCATCCTAGCTTTCCTTTAAATGTTGTTCCTTGTACATTTTCTCATCCCTTGGTGTGTGGTTTGAAAAGGCAGAGCAATAAAGGCTCTCATTAAACACTTTGATGGAATTTGAGGAGTGCCTGGCTCTAACGGCCTCTAGCAATGCATCCATCATCAAAGGCCTGGCCCCTTTTTCCACCAACATGGAAGCTGAACACATAGTTGTGAAGTGGTTACACTAGCCTCTTCTTGCAACTGCATATGTTGGTTACAAAACAATTGTAACTTCTTTTGTCATAAGCCTAAAGCTTGTTGCTCTCTTATCTCTATAAAAGGGAATTCAGGGCTTATGAAAAATCATTGGTTTGAGGTCATATTTCCAGCCTTAGTCTGAAATAGGGATCAATCTAGTCAAGGAGTTGTAAATAAGTTTGTTTTCTGCTAATAAAATTAGTTGTCTGTTTTTAGATTTCCAATTTGAGTCTCTTTTGATTTCTTGATAGAACTATTGAAAGCTATGATGCAAGTTACTGAACAGTTTATTTTACAAATTTTGTTGAGTTTTGGAGTATACTGTCTCCTACTTCATGTATACAGTTTCACATTATGAATATATATTTGGTTAAAGATCATCTTTATTCATCGACATAGTCTTTCCTGTGCTGGCATATTTCTCTTATGGCTTTTATTCAAGGAGTAATATCAAATTGCTATTAGAAAATATCAAATGTGATTTGAGTGTACAAGGATAACTAAGTATGATTGATTCCAAAACTAGTAGAGTATTTTCAATGTATGGCATTGTTGTATCTTTACAGTAAACTGAGGTTTTTTACATCACAACCTATTTAGTTTTTATCATTTAATCTTTTTGACTCTTGGCCCTTAGATAGGCACTGATCTATTCATGGATACTATACTAAACTTACACCCCTCTGATTACTCTCAAAATATTTTAAAATCAATCCAAATATTTTCCTTTCCAGCAATAGGCTTTTAGGATATTTATTTTGATTAAATTAAGTTTTGCATGTTCCTTTGCAAAGAATAGGATAAGAGCTCAAAGAATCTATCCCATCCTTTACTTTATCATACATTCTTTCAAGCAGCTTACGAGGAACATATCTATGATAGGAATAGTATTGACAAGATAATAACTCTGGAAAATCCCATCCATTTGAGTAGAGCACTGTTATCCCTAAGAAAAGAAGACATTAGTTTAGGAGAAGTAGTCAGAGAATTATAAATACAATCCAACTACAAAGGAACACCCTCCTTGGTTTCATAGAGCCTAAAGTTCAAAGGAAGAAAAGTAGGATTGAGAAAGCCTCCTCTCCCTAATCTCCTATTCATTGGCCAATCCCTCAAGGCATATCAATCATTAATAAGTGGCTATTTTATAGATTTACTGCAAGAATCAAGTTGGGAATTTAAAACAACCAACATATCACACATCACATTTGGGCCTCTAGGGGGAGGGATTTTATTCAGCAATCAATAGGCATGATTCAGGAGGATTCTCCACTATGGATCCAACTATTTGACATTTTTGTGGCATCAGATGAATTCTATCAACATGAGTAATTTTGAAGTTCTTTTTGGTGTCTGCCATTCAGGTTTTTTTTTTATGGCACATCTAGTCGATATGTATAAATGTAATTTTTTGTATAAGTTTTGTATAAGCTTGAATCTATGCAGTATATCCAAAGAATGGATAGTTTTGTATGTAAACCTTTTTACATAATATCGATATATGTGGGAACTATAATGCCTTTTACTGACCAAAAAAAAATTATCTTGTTATTTAATCATGAGTTAAATAATTAAATTACTTACTCTATAATCATATGAGTTATTTAAGAAGCATGATATATTTAACTAATTAAATTGAAATAAAACATATTAAATTAATAAATGTAAGAAAAACAAGAAGCATTTTTAGAAGCAAAAAAGGAAGCAACAATGGAAGCCAAACTAGAAGCAAACCAGAAGCAATCTTGGAAGCAAAGCTTGGCATTATCTAGGAAGCAAAAAATAGAAGCAATTCAGGTAGCAAACAAAGAAGTAATAATGGAAGAAATTTTAGAAGAAACAAAAGATGCAATAATAAAAGCCATATTAGAAGCAATAAAAGACATAAAAATGGAAGCAACAAGTGACATTATATCAGAAGCAAAATTGGAAGCAAAATCGGAAACAAAATTGGAAGCAAAAGTGGAAGCAAAACTAGAAGCAAACCTAGAAGCAAAAACGGAAGCAAAATTGGAAGTAAAACCATAAGCAAAACCAGAAGAAAAATTGGAAGCAAAACCGGAAGCAAAATCAGAAGCAAACTTTGGAAGCAAAAGTGGAAGCAAAATTGGAAGCAAAATTGGAAGAAAAACTGGAAGCAAACCTGGAAGCAAAATTGGAAGCAAAACTGGAAGTAAAACCGGAAGCAAAACCAGAAGCAAAATTGGAAGCAAAACTGGAAGCAAAATTGGAAGCAAATCTAGAAGCAAAACCAGAAGCAAAATTGGAAGCAAAAGTGGAAGCAAAACTGGAAGCAAAATTGGAAGGAAAACTAGAAGCAAACCTAGAAGCAAAACTAGAAGCAAAATTGGAAGCGAAATTAGAAGTAAAACTGGAAGCAAAATTGGAAGCAAACCTCGAAGCAAAATTGGAAGCAAAACCAGAAGCAAACCTCGAAGCAAAACCAGAAACAAACTTGGAAGCAACACAAGAAGCAAAACCAGAAGCAAAATCAGAATCAAAATTGGAAGCCAAACTGGAAGCCACAAAATCTGACGCTAAACACGTCACTAAACATGACACTAAACCTGGTGCTAAACCCGGCGCTAAACCTGGTGCCAAAGTGAACACGTATGTTTGTGCCGAGTTTGGCGATGGCAAAAGTGTCCAATCCATGAACTCAAATGTACTAAATTCTGATGCTATTTTAGGCGCTAATTGCCTATTTTGTTGTAGTGAGCTCACTCAATAAGAGTTGATCAACGGTGGAGAAGAAAAAATAGTTTGAACGGTTGAGATGAATTCATGATCATAGGTGAATGTGCACAAGACAAGTGTCCTTGAAGCTTACATTTATTAAATGATTGTTGTTGGTTTGTTAGTAGTACTAAGATTGATTTTCTTAAAATAGAATGCTTTTCTATTTTAAAGATTGGATGATGTGGATGATTGATTTTAGAACCAATTAAATCATTATTTTCCCTTGGTTTAAGATAGGACCTATCTTGTACACATAGAAGAAAGTGAAATGATAAGATGATGATAGAGAAAAATGCTATTTTTAGAAGATTAGAAGAAAAGTCATAAATTAAATAAATAAATTTTTTTAATTTATGCTCATGATGAGAAAATAAATAAATAAAATATAGATTTTATTTATTTATAGAAGAACGAAATTAAATAAATATGTAAATTTATTTAATTTAAGAAGAATGGAGAGATAATTAAATAATTAAAAATTATCTAATTATAGATAGACGAAAATAGAAGAAAATAGATAAATTATTCAAATATGTTAGACAAATGCAGATGATGAATAATGTAATATTTTAATAATGATAACTAGGTCAATTTTGGGTGTCTACACCAAACATGGGGTTTGACTAAGACAAACTCCTATACAACCCAACCCTCTTTTTTATATGTACATTTGCAGGTTTCGTTAGGAAGCTCAATAGCACGAGGAATGGTTGAAAAGATTGGCATGAAGGTTGAGATCACAAAATTGTGTTGTGTCTGCACCATATAGACTAGAGTGTGGTGTACGAATGTCCTCACAGTGCATTGTCATCCTGGACAGTGAGCCTCATCCTCTCGTATTAGGTTTTCTATTGTCTTTCCTTCTTGTTTCCATATTTCATTCTATAAAATATTTTGTTAATTCCTATATTTTCCTAGTTTTATCCATTTTAGTTAGTATTAGTTATCCATTTTTCATTTTAGTAGCAACAAATCTCGCTCTTCCAAATTGGATAGTAGCAAGATATATGTCTTCATTGGCTAGTATCCTAATGTTTAGATACAAGATTATTCTGATCATAAGTAGTTTAGTTAGAATCAGTTTTCTTATTAAATAGTAAGTGCAATAGATAAATCTATAAATGAAATTATTCTCAATTGAATTGCTTACCACCACTAGAGCCCCTGGAACTTGCCACTAAAGTGAAGAAAGGTGATCTCAAATCTCTCATAGGATATCTCCCATCTCCATGACACCCTATCCTTAACCTCGTGGTTTTGGCTAGAGAAATTTTTCTTTAAATGTGTTGACCATCTAGGATTATATCATGGTTTTAGTCAAATTTTGTTTACCCGAACCATCCCCCCATGTGGTTTTGTCATCCATGCATACATTATGAAAACTACATCTCCCAGACACCTTCCTGTACCCCCCATTACCCTTCCAAGGAATGTGTGATAAAGGAAAGCAACCTTTCTCTCCACTTTTATCCTAACATGTGTGTTTCCTTGCCAACTTGTATGGTTATCACCATTGTAATTATAAAGAAATGACTACAAATTGTGATGTACCCTAGGGCACTTAGATGTCCCCTCTTCCATACCACTCAACCTCATCTACCTATCCCCCCTCCTATCCTAACCTCAGCCATGTGGTTTTATTACATTAATAGTTCAAACTATTAACAAGTACCCCCATTAGTCACTCCTTCCATCCCATCTCACACTAGAGGCACCTACTTATCCCCTACCTACTCCCTGGATCCTAGTATGTCCCTCACTATTTATTCCATGACTAAGATATATCCCTATCCAAATCTATGAGCTTCAAGCACTAACACACTGCATCACACTAACATCCTTGACTCATCACTACACTGGTAACTAAGGTCCACTTGCAACCTCAACAACATACATTTGTCCTATCCTTGCACAATCTCCCATACTATCTATTGTGTAGTATCACAACATCCCCCATTTTTCTCCTAACAAAATGAGGACCCAAACTTTCTCTTTGCTTTTTTATTGTTTTTCCCCTTTGTGTTTCTTTGGCAGTAAAGGCAAAATGAGAAGTTACCAAGCATGGCAATTTTGAACCCCAATGATCCCAGGTAAGGTCTTAGATAGACGAAGCATCAAATTTTAGCTAGGGTCACCTTTGGAATTTCCTAAAAATTCATTGAAATGAACAAGTTATTCCAATCGGACATTCTAACCAGACATTCCAACCGGACAAGACATTTATAAAGTTAATGATCCACATTCAGATGAAGATCCCCGCAACACATCATGTTGCAAGTAGTCTTTAAGTGTGTGAAATAACTAGAGTAAATTATCCTAGACCTGACCTGAATCTAAAATATAGTTTAACTTTGGGAACTTAGCATGGGTAACATTTCAACCTAACTTGACATTTCATCTGAACCTGATGTTTTAACTGAACATGACATTGGCGAATTCAAAGATCCGGTTCAGTTGAAAATCCACATCCACATCTGGTTGGCCATTAAAGCATACCTAATCAGGCATTTTTCCATAGGAGTTTATATACTATAACTCAAATCTGATCTTACAAAGTATAAATCTAGTTCATTTCTTTTTTCTACATCCAATTGGATTTTCACATCTGTAAGTATTCAGATAGGTCATCATGACGTTATACACACAACCCAACATTTTCCAACTAGATATTCCAACTTGACATTTCTAACCCAATATAGACATCTCAGTCAAACTTGATATTTTGGTCAAACCCAATATTTCCAACCTGATATTTCTAACCGGACATTGCAATTTTGAATGTTCTACATCCTGTTAAATTTCCACATCCGGTTATATGCAATTCATTGTTAACTAAAGGTATCTAATTATCTATTTGAATTTGAAATTCAAAAAGCAAAAAGCATGTCAAAATTGGTATATTCTCTCGCTCACCATTAATGATCACCTACTGCAGGATGAATTGAATGCAACTTATACTTAGTGAATTTTTCTTGTTTAAAAGTAGATTTTACTTCATAATTTATTACCAAAGTGATCGAGCAAACAAAAGAGTGAATTGCAGAGCAATTTGAAGGGTAAATTATAGAGCAGATAAATTGCAGGGTGAAGTGGTGATCTAAAGGTAAAGTGATAGTGATAGTGACATTGTAACTGGATATCTAGACAGAGTATTATACTCGTATAAAGGTGAAATATGTGGTAATCAGGTATGTAAAAATTTTGTTAACCCTAATTCCTAATTATAGTAAGTTGATTTAACTGGTTTAATTCAAATTCACCAAAGGGTAAACTAAATTTACATTTTTTATCATAATAAATTTCAATCTTACACTACAGTGAGATTATTATTCTTCATAAAAGGCAAATTGAACCTAGATTTAATTAGGAAAATGGTATTAATGGTAAACCCTAAGTAATTATAGTTAGGGTAATGCATGTTTCTTTATGATGACCACAAGTTCAATGGAAAAATAGACGAATGGGATGAGAGAGGAATTAAAGGGTGTGAGCCCCACATCAGAGATCTAGCCAAAGTTTGGGGTCATCACAGATACAAACCTAGGGTAGTTTGACCTAGTTGGATATAAACAGAGATTCACTGCACCCAACCCGAGTCTGTTGGCCCGCAACATAGTAAAGAGAAGATTGTTTAGAGAAGCTAGATTTCCTTTGGTGATGGAAGCACAGGAGATGGTCATCTAATGCATACAAAAATATGATGTACATAATAGAAGAGTGATAAGCAAAGGAAGGGTGTATGCGGAATTATCACCCGAGGGCATCACTCATACTTTCAATCTGCCGGTGTAACCCCAAATGTACAAATTTAAGAAAGATAGGATGACGATAGAGTATAAGGAGAATGAGGAGGCTTGCATAAAGGTTATTTTTGCTTCCTAGCTAGTCGATATCAAGAACCCTAAGGTGGTGTCTAAAATGGCACAAACCCTATACAAAAGCAACTTCAATGAGGAAGTTTGATACATGATCACAATACTAAGAAGAATGGTGGGGATGTCAAAATTTGGCATATTCAAGCCATAGATGTTCACACCCATCAAGATGATAAAGGAATATACAAGCATGATCCATTGGACTCAGGCCATAAGGATGCAATTCACCTCCAAATCCTTAGGTTCAAGAAGACCAAGATCTTCCACATGAACTCATATCTGGTATATTCATGTGTAGTTAGGGCATAATTCAGTGGATAAACCAGGGCAGAACCCTATGTACAAGTATTACCCTCAATTGGAAAGAAGCCAATCAATGATTAACTATAGGACGGTGAATGATGTGTTCCATATGTGGCTTGTCTAGATGATTGAAGGGGATAAAGCCAAAAGGATATCAGTGGATGCATAAAGCACAATTGATCCACATGGTAGCTGGTTTATCTAATTTCCTACATTCACTTACATCTAAATGGAAGGTTTCACTAGACTTCCATATATGCTACCCAGATATCCAACTGAAAAGGTCATCCTGTTGGAGCTTTCCCAGTAAATAATTGAATCATATGAGGCTTATCAAGCCAAATTCAGGTGTGAAAACATTTATTTCCCAATTGACATTGGTCATTATAGATGTAACACCCTTGTAATTGCAAAAGCATTTGATAAGGAGTTACAAGCATTCCACTTCCAACCCTTCAACTTGAAAAGGGATATGATCCCTACAGCAGGATGGAGAAATACATTAATAAGAAAATTCAACATGAACCTCATATAGAGGACTATTGGGCAGACTGCATGGATTCAACTGTGAGGTCAAAAAAAGGTAGTACCAAAGGCTCACTATTGATCAGATGAGGACATTGGGTACACATGAGGTACCTCCTCAAATTAAGGATGAAAAAGGTGTTGCACCCTAGCTATGAGTTGAATGAAGTGTTCAAGCAAACCATAAGTGAACCAAACTAGACACAACCAAAAGACATCTTTGGATGTCATATCAAAAGGTATACTAGATGGAAGCAAGACATGGTTAGACCACTACATTCAGGAACTAAAGGCCAAAGGAGTGGTAATCACTTACCCAAGAAAGAAGAGTAAGAGGAAGGATAGAGAAGATGTAGGATATGATGAATTCCTAGTAAAGAAGAGAAGGATACAAAAAGTCAAAATGGCTGATGCTAGGATATCTGGACCATCAGGGGAGGCCTTAACTATTGAAGGCATAAATCTTGCATCTGTATCTCCTATAGTAGGTCAACCATTTAAGGCCATCCCAGTAACCCTGACAGCCACAAATCCAGATCAACTGTTGGAAGCCATACCATTGAACTTTATTGGCTCAACAATGTCCACAGTTGTAATGGGTCAACCAGAAGCATCCCTAAAAGAGAAGGAGAAAATGACAGCTTCATCAGGTCTAGTTGAAGTCTAATATTAATCACAAGAGGAAGTACAACAGTAAGAGTTTGAAGACATCCCAATGGCACAACAAGGTCCTATTTATTCATAGCAGGCAAAGCTCCAGGGCTTCATCAAAGTGAAGCAGAAGATGGTAGGACAAGTAAAAGCCCAAACTACCACTACAACTTCACAATTACCATTGACTGAGGTAGTGGAATTATCAGATGATGAAGTTATAGAAGGGATTGATATGAGAACCATTTTGCAAACAACTTCTACCTCTACCACAATTTTGCAAACAACTTCCACTTCTTTTCTTGCAATGTTTCTGATAATTGCTGAGAACAATCCCATGTTTGACGAAATTCTTTCAATCAGTCAAGAGGCTCCCACTGTTCACATTGAACAGGTTGAGGAGGTAATAAAATATAAAATTCTTGCTAAGGAAGTTAATAAAGAAGTTTCAATTGATGCACAGCAAAGCCAGCCAAATACTCCACATCTAGATATTTCACAACTGGTTAAGATTTTTCAATAGGATACTTCACATCCAGATGTTCCACATCTAGATGCCTCATAATTAGAAGTTCCTAATTTGGATGATTCTCAAGTAGATGTTCTACATGAAAAAGAACTGGATGTAGCAAATGAAGAACAACTGGATATCACTCAACTGGACATTCCTGCTCAACAAGAGGTTCCACATCCAGATGGTGATCAAGATGCCTTTCATAAAGAAGAGGTGTTCCAACAAAATGATACTCAACCTGATGTGTCACAACATCAGGTTGAATAGAAGAAGGTACTTGAAGCACAAGATGAGCACATTAATGAGGATGTGGAATAGGGTCAAAATTATGAAGATCCAGATCGGGAAAAGGATCAAGATAAAGAAGCACATCCAAATGACAAACTAAAGGAAGAAAATCTAGAAAGAGATGTGAACATGGAGGATCAACATCAGGTTGATCAACATCTTGAATAGGAAAAGGATCAACATGAAGAGGATGTAGAACAGGACCAACATGAAGAGGGTCTGAATCAAAGAAAAGATCAAGATACCGAAGAGCATATGGTTGATTATAATAAGGAACAAGACATACATGTGGAACATTCAGATGCCCAAGATAAGGAATAGGATAAGGGACATGCCCAACAAGATGAACAATATCAGGTTGGAGGACAAGAACAAGAGGTTCCAGATCAAGGTGAGGAAAATGAGCAACCAAATCAGGACATTCCTGGCTAGTTAGCGTTAGAGATACAACCTCAACCTATTCAATTGATTCCTTTAGATTTTAAGAATCTTTTTTAGGATGAAGCTCTAAGGCAAAAAAGAATGGTAAGAATAATGTCCTCTATAAGGAGAGACACAACAGGAGCTAGGATAGCCCAATTGGCTACTCCTAGTGGTGATAAGAATAAAGGAGAAACAAATCTAGAGGATTACCAGATAGTGCCCATTAATTTGTGTCATGTCACTCAGGAGCAAGAAATAGATGAGCTCTGAGGGAATGTAGAGACAACGGTAGCCAAAGTCTTGAAAGACAAGAAGAGGAAAAGAGAGTTGAAAGGACCAATTGTCCAACTATAGAACTTCATAAAAGGACTGGTAATGCTAGGGAAAATAATACCTGAAGTCCCATCCAATCTCGTTCTGGTGACTCAAGAGTAGGTTGCAGGACTAGATGTCCCGAAACATGAGGCAGATGTGATGGAGAGTTGGGTCAAGAAATTCTTGATAGAAGGGGAAGACACAATAAAGATGAAAATCTCAAATTAAGATGTCATAGCTCCATTAAAGGATAAAATTGAATCCTTGAAAGAGGAATGCATGATAATATTGGAGTAGAATGACATGGATCTTGTTAGGTTGAAATCTATTCAAGATGTTGATAGTAATGTCATGATCAATAAAGGGATTTTGATAGATAGGACTATGCCAATACTGCCTATTTGGGTTAAAGAACTGAAGCTTGAGTGGGACCTCCTGAAAGAATGTCAGGATAGGATGGATGAACTAAACCTAAGGGCCCAAGAACTATTAACAGAGAAAGTTGAAATATTAGAAGAACTGGTAGGAAATTTGGTTGGTGTCAAGGTTGGATATGATGTGAATCAAGTTCTTGAGAAATTCAAGAGCAATTTTCAGAAGATTTTAGATGATCTTGCATAACATTTTACTGAGGCTGCTATAGATAATATAATGGATAAGAATGTGAAGATCAAATCATACAAGGAACAAGTCAAGTCCAGATTCAGAAAAAAATGGTGATAGAGAACAATTTTGAGGTACAAGAGTTCATTCAGAATAAGGCATAGGCATATGATAAGAAAGGAATCACTACAATATTTATATCATAGAGTGATTATAAGATCCGAGAAGATGGGTCGTGTATAGTTGAATCTAGAACAAGTACTGAAACTAAGTCTCATTATTTTGTGTATTACACATTGTTTGCAACTAGACATGCTTTATATTGCTTGATCAATCGGATTAAGGGAAAGTGGAACCGGATGCAGTTTGAGATATTATTTTGTTCAACTAGATATTTAGTGCCATGTAACGATAAAGGTGCCAACTGTCATCAGTGCCAACTATCAAGAATGCCAACTGGAATTCATGTGCTATGAATTTGTACCATTGATTATTTTGATGAAATCTAAGCCATTGATTTTTGTAATTGATTTTGGGTATCCTTGTGCTATAAAAGGGCCCATGATATGTATTTTTAGGGGGCATTAAATTGTGACAACTGTCAAGTTTGAAGGGAATAATTTGTGCTTCTTGCTCACTTCATGGTTTTATCTTCCACCTACTGTGAATATTTGTATATTTTAGCTCAGAATTGTGAACTTGGGGTTGACTGTTGGTCCTATCTATAGTAAATCTCAAATGACTGTACATTGATTAATAGTAATGGAATGTCCAATTGTTGTGTCCTACTAGGAGTGCATTTGAATGTCTTCATTATGTTGTCAATTTCCTTTGAAGATTCACATCATTTATATGTAGCTGTGAAGAATTCTAGAGGAAGTATAAATTGATTTGCTTGTATTCATATTTTGGTAAGATATACATGTGTGATCGCTGGAAAATTTAACTTTCTTAGAACCTTTCTCTCTCTTTCATTATCTTTTAGAATTTCTTCATCAAAATGTCAAAATACATAAAAATAAAGGTGAATGATGGTAAATCCATGAATGATTTGCTGAAACACTGGTGAATTTATCAATTTCATGAAGATCTTTCAAGTAATTTCAAAAGAATTGATCAAAGTTGCAAATTTATCTTCCAGTTGAGTAAATATGATGAGATAATTTTAAGTTTAACTAATTAAGTGCAGATCTAGTAGAATCCTAACAATATTTGTAGATATCTAGAGATCCTCTAAAGATTTGTCAATTTTGTGAGATCAAAGTAAGTTACCACAAGCCCCTTGAGAAAATAACATAATACAACGAAACTTGAGTGATAACTGTTGTCCTATTTTTCTTCCCAGCCAAATAGCCCAAATCCATAAAATCTCTAAGTTTTTTCCTTATTTCCCCTTAAAATCATAAGTTTTATGGTCATATCTTACTTTATGTTATAATCTGTCATTGACTATCTAGCCTAGGTTACCGGTCATTTAAGTTATAACCTTGAGTCCTATATGTCATGAAGTGACCGGCCCCAAGTCCTAATGTTTACCTTTTATTGCCCGTCAAAGTCATTTTCTTTATAAAGTTCTTAAGTCCTAAGTCTTTCTAGAGGCATGAAGGTGCCACATGGTAGGATATCACAAGCCTGCAGGCCATCGAAGTTGACGTCATGTTCCCATCGCGGGGCTGTGAAATGAGGACAGCTGTAAAGTTTATCGTGGCCTATGGCGATAGGATCGATGACTCAGTTGGATGAAGTAGATCAGGCCAGGTGTCGAAGGATGAAGTGAAGAGGTGGGGTCGTTAAGGATCGAAAGATAGCACAATGTCGCAGGAGAATCTTGTATGCAGGAAAGATTTTATGCGCGGCTGTGAGATGATGACACATAGCCTATTCCTTTGTTCTTCCTCCTTTTTGAAGGCTGCAGCGGACACCTTCCAGGGTGTGCCACATGTTAGCCTCGAACAAGTTCTAAACAAAACAAAGAAAAGTTTCCCTCCGGCTTGCACCGTTTGGACACGTGGCATGTTGGTGCTCCTCCTCAGGAAATTTCAAGAGAGGCTCGTCAAGTTTGCATGAATGATCCACGTGGTCAAGGATGGAACTTAAGTGCTGGTGTGGCATTTTCACTAAGACTCTTACCTTCACTGAGCCTCATCTAGACTCCTCGTGAAGTCACAAAAATTACCACATAGGCAAAATCTTTGGGCCTCAACACAGATTCAAAAGGGAAAGTGATGGCTATCAATTCTAAAAAAACAAATCTATTTATGGCCATTATTCAAAACATACTCTTAGGCATCCTGAAGCTAGGAAAGATTGCCGATTAGGGAAGTATGCAGACTCTTCCAATCGGGGTATTGCAGGGGTCAAAATTTCAAAGGATTCAAAATCATGGAGACATAGATTTGAGGGCTTTAAGGATTTAAGTGTTGTAAAAGCTTTGCTCAAGAAATTTTGTCTCGTATGCCATCAATGCAGATCATATGCCTCTCATCTACCCCTTTTCAAATATTTGTTGCATTTATGGTTACAAGTCGATAAATCAGTTGCTCACCTTGAAGAGGGACAAAAAATCTCTCAACCACCTATGGACTCCAGATATTTTCTGCATTAATTCTTGTAGATAGACATCTTTTAGGCAGAGATATTTTCTGATAGAGCCCATGGGGGAATTTATTGTAACCTAATTAGGTCATTTGGAATCAGATGCTATATATGCATGAATGTAAGATGTAATAAAGGTTGGAAAATAGTTGGATATTCTTGATGCCTCTATATTCCAAACAGAACTTTCCTCTGCCCTAACTATGCCTCTTGATTAATACATATGGTGTTTTACTTTTTCATGCTTTTTAACTCTGTGTAGTCTTAGAATTGGCTATTATTTGTGAATGTTTAATTCCTGGAAATCCATTCTTTACCTCTATTAAAATCTTCATGATCTATGTAATTTTATCAGCTGTACTTCTTTATTTGTGCATCTTAGCTCTGTGAATGTTCTTTATTCAAACCTAGTGTATGACCCCTTTCAATTTTCAGTTCATCCTTCTTTCCCTTTTTCTAAATAGGTGGATAGATTAGGTTTAGTCTTAGGATCACTTAATCTCATATTCAGCAAAGGAACCAGCCTCTCTCTGGAGATTTGGCCTCCCTGTAGGGTCCCACACTTGGAGGTCATCTCAATGTTTCAATGGATTGTTGGAGACCTAAAAGCCTTCAACACTGGGTGCAAATCTATGTGACAACAATAACATGTGTGTCAAGACCTGACTATCAAAGCCTTGGGATTACAAATTCTTCATGAATTTGAAATCTTTCAAGAGAGATAGGTGTTTTATCGTGAGGAATTTCTATCTATGTTAGATGTGAGTAAAATACACATCAACACTATCCTCTTTTCCTTAGTAGGATATATCCTTCCCTAGATTAGGCACCATCAACTCTACCCACTTAATCTTTGGAAAAAGGATGGAATGACTATATGTAATTTACTATTTCTTTATGATCTTTGTTGATATTTTTAAACATCTCGCATAACTCCTACTCAAGGCCATCATGATCATTCATATCTTGGTGTGCTTTGAATGGTGTATATTGGGGCATGGTCTTACATTTTCATATGATGTGTTTACTTGGATACACCTTGCACAATTCCCATCAAGGTCATTAAACACCTTGTGTTGTGCTAGGTTCTCCTTCTGTCTAATGGTTTCCTCATTACAATTCCCACCAAGGTCATCAAATGTCTTGTGTTGTACTGAGGCATCCTTCTATTTGTTGTTTGAGAGTTAGTCTTATGCACAAGATACATCATCACCTTAGTCTTTATACCTTGGTGCATAATATCTCATCCAATATCAAAAAGAGTGATCTTTACATTTCAGTTTAACATTTGCATTCAAGAACACCCCCCCCACTTCCCATTTCCTACCCATAGTGTACATCTTATCTTGATTAATCATGATTATGCATAGTCAACTAATTACATTATGGTTAGTTTCTTATTTAGTTTCTTATATCATTAACATTAATTTGCTATATCATCATTTCCTCTCTTCTTTCTATCTATTCTTCTACCTAGTTATATCATGACCAAAAACACACATGCTATTATTTTCATTCATTCATTATCACACATCATCCATACATGATATGTCTTCCAAACACAAACATTTATTAATAAGATGTTTATTTCCAACTCCAAAAGAATACCCTATGCACACATACACTAAACCATCTACATACATGTCATCATCCATTATAATGTACACATATCCATAATCATCATATGCATAATAAACTCTAATACATAATCCATCCGCACTTGCATCACAAACCCATATGCATACATTTCATATTGTTATTATAGAATTGGTGTGACATTTTCTGACATAGCCAAATCATCACATCATAATTATGCATACATAACCATCATACATCATACATAACTACATCCATACAATGCATGCATCCATCTAGATAATACCACTACAAAATAATTAAATATCACATGCATTCATCACATAATCAGCACATCATAAACATAAATACATCATGGTATAAATATCAATATATATAAATCGCATCAAAAATGGGGCAAAGTATGCAAAATGAATAATCATATAAGGAGCTCCACAGAGCATAAAGTCACTAGACATCAATATATACATCAAAGTAAATCATATGTACACATGAGCCAACTAATCCTAACTCACGCTATCTCCATAGGACCCTAATGGCTCTCCACCCTATAGTGGTAGTGATGGCTACATCTTTACTGATAATAATATCTTTGATTGCCCTGATCTAGCTGACCTAATCTAAGTATGATCTGTATATTATGGTTCTCTACTCCACTAGCATTGCTTGCTCATACAACAAGATATAATAAATGGCTTGTCACCCTACTTGCACCACCTCTGACATACCCCTCTATGCCTCTAGCACTATCTATGTAAAACCCCTACACTCACCACTAGCCTCGCCTAATCATGCTACTAATGGATCCTCTATACATATGCTTGCACCCTCTATAGCTGAGCTTGCATCCCATCAAATCCTAATTTTAGGCTATCCAATCTCACTTGTAGTTCATCTCTCTCCTCCCAAAGTGTATCCCTCTCCTCCCATAGTGTATCCCTCTCCTCTCACAAGCTATCTCTCTTCATCTATACAATCTCTAGCTTAGCATCCCTAGCTTTTAACTACTCCTCTAGTTCTTCAATCCCATCTCTCCTCCCTAGAGACCCCTGACCCCAACCTCCTCTCCCTCCTCCTAGTGATCCCCATCCCTCATCTCCTCATCCCCCTCTACCATCCCCTCCTCCACCACCTCTGCCCCCATCAATATTCATCTGATCTCCTCCATCTCGCAATTGTGTTGATGGGTGTGGTTGTACTTGTGGTACCTATATTTTATGGTTATGCCTATGGCTGAGGGCCCTATGCCTATGGTACCTATTCCTATAGTTGTGTCTTTTTTAACTATAATCCACCCACACCACCCCATACCACCCTCACCCTCTATCTCTAGCTATATTGCTATGCCCCATGTGCTCCTGTCACCACCCACCACCACAGTGCCAATCTATAAGCCCTATAAATAACTCCTTGCACCTATGGAATCAATGGTCATGTAAACCTCATTGGTCACCGCTATCCCACCACACTCGAGAATCTCAAGTCACCCCTACATCGTCGACATCTTGCCATAGCAGCACCCACACATGTGGTCTAGCATGCTCCCAATCCATTCATGTCAAATGTGGATCTATCCATGCTCTCCATCCTGATAGCTCCTCTTGAGCCACCCACACAAACACATGTGGCCCACCTACTAGAATATCCTACTACAATCCAAATTGTCATTGTACCCTATCTAGCCAATATCTCTCAATAATGCACATCCTCTTCCCAATAATATAATGTGGGGTAAAAAGCCACAAAATTGTTCATGCATCCTCAATCCATTGATCACACTCTCAATAGGGTCTCCATACCACCACATCCATCTTATCAATCACTCATTTGTAATGGGTAACATCTCATACAAATGAGTATTACAGCAATCCCCTCCAGCCAAACACATATGACTCATCTACTGCCTACTAACCCACCACTCTAATTAGTCTTAATACTACTATTTGATCCCACACCCACACCTAAAGGAGTATCACATGTGACAAACTATACCCAGCCCTGTAAACAATCAAATGAAGATCCTTGTATAGCATAACTATGTTAGAATAAGTAAGGTTTTAGATTTAGTAGATAGTTTTAAATAAATAAATTAACATGCATATGTTAATTTATAGGTTAGTTGTTAATTAAATAATAAATAAATGCTAGTTTGTGGGAGTTAGTTTCCCATATGGAAGTTGCTTAGGGTAGTTCGGGTAGTTGATACAAAGAGGTTTTTATAAAATTTAATGTAATGTGATGAATAAGATCAATCTGAAGACATTAATATTATACAATTTGATATTCATGTAGCAATGGTGTAAATCTGTATTTGGTCACCATATTTCAATATGTATCAAAGAAATTATTTGATCCTGTGCAATGAGAGGCTTGAAAGATTTAAGTAGTATTTCTTGCAATAAATTTTAAAATCTATTTCCAAGCATGGCTCATAGGTTTCCAAAAGACCCTTGTACACCATTAAGATCAATGTCTCTCATGTGCCTAATTCATGTGCTCTTAGTATTCAAGTGACTTTCCTTTTCTTGCATTCAATATATGTATTTCATCTAAATTTTATATATTTTCTATGCTCATGTGTACTGCCTACAAAAAGTTACCCACGTATCCTATCATTGAGTCATGTTCATTCAAATCATTTTTTATTTCCGTTGGTTTGTGCCATTCCACAATATCCATGGTGCCCTAGCATTAACTAGGTATACCCGAGCATATATTCTACAACTTCTATGCTTATTTTAATTGATTCATGGTTCCTTGAACCTAGTTTTACATGGCTCTACTACGTAGATCCCTGTAACGACCTCCCATTCCTACTAACTACACTAGAAATAGTGATAAAAATGTGATAAAACTATCCAGATTTGGCACAGGATATGTGATATCTTTGCATGTTTTTTTAAAAATTTGTGGTTATGATTTGGACATTCCTTGTATGTTGGTAGATGAGGCGCATTCTGATAAGAAGGATATAGGCATGAAAGGTGCATATTTTCTCCATTTTAATTCCCTGGCATTTGATGATCCATGTTGGTATGTTTAGATTTGTGAAGTTAAAATCTTTTTTTTTTGTGGTAAAAAAGAATAGATTAATACATAGCTATTAATTTAAGTTGAATTATTTTTTTCAAAAGGAGTTAAGTAATGCATTTCAAGAAAACTATTGGGTCATTTTGTTAATGTTGATTGGTGTTAATTTATGGTTTGGAGATTTGGCATTGGTAGGTTAGTTGGTGATAAATATATTTGTGTTAAATATCTAAATGAATTTGTTTAAGGTATTAGAAGAGACATCAAGTGATAGTTATTTGTGTAGTCATTGAAAAACATAGATCATATCTTTGGTTGCATTTCAAATATTGTATTTTGGTAGACAAGATGATTTTGTAAAGAGAAATAAGGATATTATTGGAATCTATTTTATTTGGAGAGATTTATTATAAGGGTGCATTATCAGTTGAATCTGACATCTAGTTGCTTGTCTTTTAATATGTCCACACTTGTATCAAATATTGTTTGGACTTTTAGGGCCATCTTTGTTACACCTGATGAGGCCTTCAAAGACTCACATGATTATGCTACCATAGAGATTAATGATGGATAAAGTGTAACAAGGTATAATTGGAGGTTGGAGGCAATGGAGGAAGGAGGTCTTTTGTCATCCCGAGCTAGCTTCTCACTCAGTGGTGATTCATTGCTTGAGAAGCACATTTTCTATTTGTGTCCCTTCACTAAGAAAGGGGGGGCTTGGATTTTGTTGACATTTCTTGTGGGTGCTGTTGGTGTATTCACTTTTGGTTGAGGTTGTTTTGTACAAAAGAGGAGGAATTGTTTCCATAGCACTGGAGGAGGGATATTGACACACTTGGAGGAGATGTGGACTCTCAGAGGAGAGTTGTTCTCTCATGTGCAACACTAGAGGAGGCATTTTGACAGACTTGGATGTCACATCTCATTTTATGGACTATACAATTATTCTAGATTAGCAAACATTTACTATGATTATTTTACTTTGAGAAAATTCCACATATGTAAAGGTAATTATCATGATGTTATATTTATGTAAATTAGAAAGTTGATTTAATATTAAATATTATCGATATGATTATAACATTTTTCTTTAGCTATGTTTTGGGGAACTAACCTATTGGCATCGAGTTGAGTGCAAATGAATGCAGGTACTCGTCGAAGATGAGAACATGGTTGACGTAGAGGTGTTCTAACCACTTGGCAAGAACCGTTTGGATGGTTAACCCTGATGCACTCACACACTCACGTAGTATCATATTGTATTATTGTGAATGGTTTAATATGCATTATTGTGTGGATAATAAATGAGATTGATGTTTAGATGCTTACAAAAATTTTGTGTTTAATTGCGACAGTAAGTTCCTTTCGAATGCTTGATTTAATCATGAATATTAATGTCTTTTTGTTTTATATTTTGAGTGGTATAATTATTTTTGAAATGATGTATTTTATTAAATTGATGTATTGTTATATTATTTAAATAATTAATAAATGTTACCTATTTTATTTTATATATATATAAATATGAATGTTTAGAAGATAATATCTAAATTAGATTTAAACCATTATATTTAAATTACAATAGGTATATATATTATTGTTTCAATATTTTTTAAATACTTCTTGTTTGATTTAAATGACTATGTAATTTGAAAATAAATAAATTATATTAAATAACATTTATTGTATTTAGAATCCTAAATAAAAGAAGTTAAAAGAATATTTACTATGTGCATGCGACAGAAAGCTATTAAGTTATTATATTCTAATTAAATAGATAAATATATAGTATTATTACTATTGTAATTACTTCTTGATTTATTTTAGTATTTGTGTTTTATTAAAAATAGATAAATTGTATTAAAAATATTAGTATTATATTTAGAAATCTAAAATAAAGAGTATTATAATTTAATTACTGTCATGCAAGTGATAGAAAGCTAATTAAGTTATTTATTCAAATTTAAATAAAAATTCAAAGCCTTTTTAAATGCAATCTCATTTAAAACTTAAGTATCCATCAGTTATTAAAAAGCATGGAAAAACTTAAATTTTAGATGCCAAGATTAGGGAGGATTTTTAATTTTAAAAAAGGTGTTTTTGAAAACTAGTCAAGAACAATCATAGTAAAATGGTGATAACATTGTCATTTCTCAACAAAATTTAAAATCGTAAATTGTTATGGAAATCTAGGGGAGAGAAGAACAAAACCCAGAAGGGATTTGAAGAGATTTGCAGTAGTTATTGAGCCGTTTAGCAAAAGAAAAATGGGATTTTTTATTTGGCATGAGAAAAACACAGGGATCACCATTTTTTTCTGAGCATCGATCACCATTTTTAAGCAACCAATATCTCTGGATTTGGAAGTGACAGGAGACAACAGGGCAGAGACTTGGAAGGAAGAATTAACCACTTTTGTGCAAGTGAATTTATCCAGGTATTTTTCCCTAGTTTTGTATGCAATACTTAATGACTGGTTATGGTTGTTTAAACATAGTAAATCAGCCTGTTGTTTCCATTCATTGTCTTTACTTTTCTTTATTTTATGCTGAGTGAATTGCCCCACTTTCTAGCTACTATATTTAACCTTGGAGTTGAAATGTAACAAATTTCCCAGTCGCTGATAAAAGAAATCACTCTCTGGCAGACATAAATAATAGAGCTGATATCATTCTTAATTGCTATTAGAAAACGAGTCTTTTAATTGAAATCAGCCTCTTCTTAAATGATCAAACCAATGTGCAAATAACTTTTAAACCTAGTTGATAAGTATGGTATTCCTGTAGCTAACCTTTCCCCTATAGTATTTGGTGTTCTTATTCACTGTATTTGCTGTTCTTATTCACTATAATTGTTGTTCCTTGTATTCTTGGTAGACCGCCCTATTTTCTTGATCTTGTCATAACCATTGAAACCATAGATAACCAAATTTTTGAGTGCTAATAAAATCACTCCTTAGCAGACATAAAATAGATAACTGTTATCTTTCTTATTTGTTGTTCAAAATCAGTCTTTTTTTGGAAATTGACTCCTCTTCTTATTGATCAAACAATGTGAAAATAAACTCTTTAACTTGGAAGACGGTATTAGATTCCTGTAGACATATTCGTCTATTATTTGTTGTTCAAAGATCTATTCTAAATCACTGTTGTTTAAGTGATAGTAAGTCTATTATGAACTCTGTTATTTTATTTTAAATCTATTACAGTTCCTATCGTAGTTGCGACAGGAAGACTGTTTTCTTGTTTCTTGACTTCTTGTCACAGTTGTGACAGGAAGGTTCTTAAAAGATATATAATACATATTGCAATATATATATTTATTGAATGAAATAGTTCTTGTCATTGACATGATAGTAAGATTAATAAATAACTTGGAATACTTATTACATTACAAATTATGAATAAAATATAGGTTTAGTAATTAAAACTGATTTCATAGCCTTATAGATGCAATTGTATGATCAAATGATGAATTATAGGAGAACATTGACTGTTTATTTTATTATTTATTTATTTGTTCTTGAGGAAAGATAGTAATAATATTTGAAATAAGTATGCATGGATACTCATTGTTGAAGTGGAGTTAGCATACGTCATTATTGATTTTATTGCTTGAATCATGAAATGGTATTGGATATGAAGTAAAATCATTAGTTTTCTATAATCTATTACAACCATGGAAATATGAATTGAGAATATAATTAGATTTCAAAATCTATATTTCTTTTAAATGATTTATGATGTTCTTCAGTACTGCTTGTTCGAAAAGTGTATTTTTTTATTGATTTTTGGAAAATGGATTAGAGGTGGTTATAGGTAATTTTGATTTATTTATTTATTAATTTGTCTATTGACTTATTTATTTATTTATTTATTGGGGAAAGAAAGTAGATTTTTATCTAGGAATGTGTTTGGGTTACTTTTGAGCTAGGATGCTGAATGTGGATTATCAAAGATGACTTTTCCTCTTTTCAGGAATTGATTGGTTACTATGTTTTAAAGGTTTAGATCTAAACGAGCTGTCATTGAAAAACACGAATATTATGTCTAGCAAACTTTATTGATGGATTGATATATATCTCTACCACATCCTGTTGTGAGACAATCTGCATTTCATTATTTAGAATTACACATTAGACATCAAGTTGCATCGAGCGTTCCCTCCTGCCAGTTGTTTCCAGGTAGCTAGACATTTCATACAGGGCTGGGTTTCCTTCGTGTCATGAAGGGATCCAGGGAAGTGTAATTGCTTCATAGTTGGGTGGAAAAGCACCTGAGCCATGTTCCCATCTCTTGGCTCACAGGAGAACCATTTGGGTTTGTGGCGACTGGAGAGTGTTTTGATTTATTTATACTTGTTGTACATGAGTATTGTAATTTGTATTTGGATGTATTATGGCATGGAAGCCAATAGACTTTGTATATTATTTTATAGTGCTATCACCTAGATTGAGCATGAGTTTTTTGTAAGATTTAATGACTTTTATTGATTCATATTTATGAAATTTATTTTTTTCTTGTGAAGTTGTAATTAAGCAAATTAATTACATCATTTTACTTTCATTATTTGTGATGTAATTTAAATGAATTATTTACTTTATTTACTTTTGTGATGATTTGAGTACTTTACATTTGGTATCAGAGCACGGTTCTAGTATTGGGAGCTCTGGGGGTGTGTGTTGCTTAGTTAGATCGAGCATGTGTGGGTCCTTGCATGTTGGCCTGCTGTGAATAGAATGTGCCTTCTTTTTATAGGGTTAGATAGACCTTGATAATTGTTCTTGAGTATGAATGAACTAGGTTCATTTTTTTAAGAGTTATGCATTAGTATGCGAAAGAGGATGTTGGATCATATGTTTGACTTATTTTTTTTAATTGCCTTCTAGTGAATGCTTGCTTGAAAAGCATATTGCACTGTATTATTGAGAGCATGATCATGAATATGGATTCATTATGTGGTTATAAGAAAGATAGTATTACATTGCCTCATTGAAGTTTTTAAGGAGAGAAATGATAACCACTGCTTGTAGGAAAGAATGGTGTGTTGTGATATCTTGGCTGTGAACTTGATTTTGCCCTAGCTTTTGTTCTTTTGGGAAGTTGCCTTCCAGGATAGGTGTTGAATATGGGGAAATAGGGAAATAGGTTTTTTTTTTAAAACCTACACACCGTTAATCAGTTTTACACTTTGGCCAAAGTTAATATTTGATGTTGAAATAGATGTGCGTACCATTGAAACAAATGGATTGTATCCCTAGTTTTATGTATTTATTTCCCTGCCATATCCTGTTAATGTGATGCTACATTCAAGTTAGGGATGCATGTAGGTTAACAAGCATGCACCAGTTTCCACCCTGCCATTTGTTTACAAGTTGCTAGGCCCTTCGACCTGGGTTAGGAATTCTTCAGTTTGATTATGATTTCCTTGATCGAAATGTAATCTTTGTTGCTAGGTATCTTGAGTGATGTTGTGTGGAAATGGTCTTATGATATAGATGTGTTTGGAGTCTTAGAAAACTTGGTTGCTTGTGTTATTGAGTGGGTTCTCTTAACTCACCCCAATTTGGATCTATGCTTAGTGTAGCATCATACTCTCTCTAGTGGTTAGAATCAGTCACATAGTTCAGGTAATGTGAAACTTTTGAATTTTGATATTTAATTATTTGACTTTAATAATTTCTCTAAACATTGTAAAGACCAACATTGAAAATTTTATTCTTATTTATGAAAAAGTATAGCCATCAAAATTTGATATTTACTTATCTTGTGACCTTGATGGTCATGTTGGATTTACTATTGAAATTGTATGCATTTTTATTCCTTATTGTTGGGATTGACTTTTTCTTTCCTTTGGATTTATTTATTTATTTATTATTGGTGGCTATGCTTAAATGTTATAAACTGTTGGTCATGTGTCATGTTCTATTTTCTATCATGTCCATGATAGGCCTCTGATAGGTTGTGTAAGGGAGTAGGATCTGCAGAGAATATATTGTTTCATAGCGAGTGTGTTACTAAGAGCTTTGGTAGAATAAGTTCATTAATTATTGTTAGATGCATTAAAGATTGTTAAAGTGTTGAGGAAGTTCTGAAATGGATTTTGGTGTCACTATGGATCACTTGAAGTAAGTTAAAATTTTGTATGAAGTTAAAGGTTTATGGGGTGAAAAGGAATTTTTGATAGAAGAATTGGAAAAAGATAATAAAGAATTGATGAATGTTAAAAGGAGTAATATAGAATATATAGAAAGAATAAAGGAGTTAGGAAAGGAAAAGTATGAAAAGTTTTGTGAAAAGGACCTTTTGGAAAAAGAATTGGTGAAAGTTCAAAATAAAAAAAATGAAGAATTAGAAGAAGAGTTGAAGTTGTTTGATAAGGTTAGAAAACAAAAGGGAATGAATATTTGCAAGAAAAGTTGAAGAACCTAGAAGGAAAAAATTCAAAATTGAAAGATCAAATGATGAGTTAAAACAATTGTTTGTAGCATGCCAAAAAGAAAAATCAACTGTCAGTTTGTGAAGTCTCATGTGACATAGATGATTTGTGTTCTTTTGATCAATCACTTGGTAGTTGTTGAAGTTGCTTATTGCTGAAGAATGTAAGGATGAAAATGATGATGAATCTACTATCATAGCTAGTTGTTTTGATGATAATGTTGGTTTGAAAATCTTGAAGAAAATTGGTTATATAGGTGAATGTTTGGGTAAGCATGGGCAAGGAATCAAAGAGCCCATTGAGTCAGTTGTGAGGACTAAGTATGAAGGTCTCAAGTTATTGAGGTAAACGAAAAGAAAAGTCAAATGTTTTTGCAAGTACTAAGAAGTCATTTCAAGAAAAGGAGATTTTACGCTATTCCCATTGTGATAGAGGACATAGAAAAGAAAATTATTAGAATTTACGTCCTTGCAAAACTTGTGGTTTGAAAAAAAATCATAGTGAAAAGATATGTTGGAATAGAAAGTTGAAAAATGAATCTATGACAAGTTGTTTGAAAATGAATTGTGGTTGGATAAATGTATTTGATTAGCAAAAGATCGTAGGTATGTTTAGAATGTTTTATAGACATAAGTCTTTTCATGTTGAGAAAAAGGAAAAAGAATTGAAACAAAACAACCAAATATAGTGAACAACCAAGTGCAGAGAATAGTAAAGAAATTGAAGAAATTGAATTGTTTTAGAATTGTGCAGAAGCACAAGGAAGACAAGGAAGAGCTTTTCCAGAAATTATGAATTGTAGATTAGGTTGAAGATAAAGTTTGGTTGCAAGTAATGAAAGAGGAAATGGATTCCATTGATAGGCATGATATGAGTGGTATAGTTTTAGAGGAGTTGTTTGCACAATGGTTGGATAGGACCTAGTTGGTGCACCTTTGGAGTTTTGTCTTGTTGTTGGAGATCTTGACCAATGTTTGATTGGAAGACTAATCTCTTTGATATTTTATTGTGTTACCATGAGGTTGTTTATGCATTATGAGGATTGATTCTTATCTTTATGAGTCTATGTGAATTGATTTATGCCTCGGTGTACATTACAGATGTGATTATTATTCTTATGCTAGAATGAAGGTAATTGAGTGGTAGTTGTACCATGTGATGGATTAGACATTGAATTGGCAATTGTACCATGTGAATTGATTGATTGATTATATACTTGGATTTATTTGATAGACGCAATTTTAAAAGCAAAATAAAGATATTGTTTTGTATAAGGTTGACTAGGACCAATAGTTTTGTGGATGGTGCCACATGGGAGGATGTAGAGGAGATTGATAGATCTTTTCCTCATTTGAGGATATAGAATAGAATTCTTATTCATACATGGATTATGATACTTTGAGTTATTGTTGTTGTTTCATGATACTTTAGAGACATTGTTGGTGGTAGATTTACATTATTATTTTTTTGATTTGTGTAATAAGACATTGGGATGATGTATCTTCCAAGTGGGGAAGGATGTCACATCTCGTTTTATAGACTATATAATTATTCTAGATTAGCGAACATTTACTATGATTGTTTTACTTTGAGAAAATTCCACATATGTGAAGGTAATTATCATGATGTTATATTTGCGTAAATTAGAAAGTTGATTTAATATTAAATATTATAGATATGATTATAATGTTTTGCTTCGGCTATGTTTTGGGGAACTAACGTATTGACCTCAAGTTGAGTGCAAATGAATATAGGTGCTTGTCAAAGATGAGAATATGGTTGAGATAGAGGTGTTCTAGCCACTTGGAAAGAACTGTTTGGATGGTTAACCCTGATGCACTCACACACTCACGTAGTATCATATTGCATTATTATGAATAGTTTAATATGCATTATTGTGTGGATAATAAATGAGATTGATGTTTAGATGCTTAGAAAAATATTATGTTTAATTGCGATAGTAAGTTCCTTTCAAATGCTTGATTTAGTCATGAATATTAATGTCTTTTCGTTTTATATTTTGAGTGGTATAATTATGTTTGAAGTGATGTATTTTATTAAATTGATGTATTGTTATATTATTTAAATAATTAATAAACATTTCCTATTTTTTCTATATAAATGTGAATGTTTGGAAGACAATATCTAAATTAGATTTAAACCATTATATTTAAATTACAATAGGTATATATATTATTATTTTAATATTATTTAAATACTTCTTGTTTGATTTAAATAACTGTAATTTGAAAATAAATAAATTATATTAAATAACATTTATTATATTTAGAATCCTAAATAAAAGAATTTAAAAGAATATTTATTGTCTTGCATGTGGCAAAAAGCTATTAAGTTATTTTATTCTAATTAAATAGATAAATATATAGTATTATTACTATTGTAATTACTTCTTGAGTTGTTTTAGTATTTGTGTTTTATTAAAAATAGATAAATTGTATTAATAATATTAGTATTATATTTAGAAATCTAAAATAAAGAGTATTATAATTTAATTACTGTCATGCAAGTGACAGAAAGCTAATTAAATTATTTATTCAAATTTAAATAGAAATTCAAAGCCTTTTTAAATGCAATCTCATGTAAAACTTAAGTATCCATTAGTTATTAAAAAGCATGGAAAAACCTAAATTTTAGATGCCAAGATTAGGGAGGATTTTTAATAAATAAATAAAAGGCATTTTTGAAAACCAGTCAAGAATGGTCATAGTAAAATGGTGATAACTTTTTTATTTCTCAACTAAATTTAAAACTGTAAACTATTCTAAAAAGCTAGGGAAGAGAAGAACAAAATCTAGAAGGGATTTGAAGAGATTTGCAGTAGTTAGTGAGCAATTTAGCAAAAAAATGTGATTTTTTATTTAGCGTGAGAAAAATATAGGGATCATGATTTTTTTCTAAGCATCGATCACCATTTTTAAGTGACCAATATCTCTAGATCTGGAAGCGACAGGAGACAGTAGGGAAGTGACTTGGAAGGCATAATCAACCCCTTTTGTGCAAGTGAATTTATCTGGGTATTTTTCCCTGTTTTTGTATACAATACTTAATGACTAGTTATGGTTGTTTAAACATAGTAAATCAGCTTGTTGTTTCCATTCATTGTCTTTACTTTTCTTTATTTTATGCTGAGTGAATCACCCCACTTTCTAGCTGCTATATTTATCCTTGGAGCTGAAATGTAACAAATTTCCCAGTCACTAATAAAAAAAATCACTCTTTGGCAAACATAAATAATAGAGCTGATATCATTCTTAATTGTTGTTAGAAAACCAGTCTTTTAATTGAAATCAACCTCTTCTTAAATGATCAAACCAATGTGCAAATAACTCTTAAACTTAGTTGATAAGTATGGCATTCGTGTAGCTGACCTTTCCCCTATAGTATTTGTTATTCTTATTCACTGTAATTGTTGTTCCTTGTATTCTTGGTAGACCACCCTCTTTTCTTGATCTTGTCATAACCATTGAAACCATAGATAACCAAATTTCTGAGTGCTAATAAAATCACTCCTTGGCAGGCATAAAATAGATAATTGTTATCTTTCTTATTTACTGTTCAAAATTAGTCTTTTTTTGGAAATTGACTCCTCTTCTTATTGATCAAACAATGTGAAAATAAACTCTTTAACTTGGAAGATAATATTAGATTCCTGTAGACATATTCATCTTTTTATTTGTTGTTCAAAAATCTATTCTAAATCACTACCGTTTAAGTGACAGTAAGTCTGTTATGAAATCTGTTATTTTCTTTTAAATCTATTACAGTTCCTGTCACAGTTACAACAAGAAGATTTTTTCTTGTTTCTTGACTTCTTGTCACAGTTGTGATAGGTAGGTTCTTAAAAGATTATAATACATATTGCCATATATATATTTATTGAATGAAATAGTTCCTATCACTGATATGACAGTAAGATTAATAAATAACTTGGAATGCTTATTATATTATGAATTATGAATAAAATATAGATTTGGTAATTAAAATCAATTTAATAGCCTTATAGATGCAATTGTATGATCAAATGATGAATTATAGGAGAACATTGATTGTTTTATTTTATTATTTATTTTCTTGTTCTTGAGGAAAGATAGTAATAATATTTGAAATAAGTATGCATGGATACTCATTGTTGACGTGGAGTTGGCATACATCATTATTGATTTTATTGCTTGAATCACGAAATAGTATTGGATATGAAGTAAAATCATTAGTTTTCTATAATCTATTATAACCATGTAAATACAAATTGAGAATATAATTAGATTTCAAAATCTATATTGTTTTTATATGATTTATGATGTTCTTCATTACTACTTATTCAAAAAGTGTGTTTTCTTTATTGATGCTTGGAAAAGGGATTAGAGGTGGTTATAGGTGATTTTGATTTACTTATTTATTAATTTGTTTATTTATTTATTTATTTATTGGGGAAGCAAAGTAGATTTTTATCTAGGAATGTGTTTGGGTTACTTTTGGGCTAGGATGTTGAATGTGGATTATCAGAGATGGATTTTCCTCTTTTCAAGAATTGACCGGTTACTATGTTTTAAAGGTTTAGATCTAAACAAGCTGTCATTGAAAAAGATGAATATTATGTCTAGCAAACTTTATTGATGGATTGATAGATATCTCTGCCACATCCTATTGTGAGACAATCTGCATTTCATTATTTAGAATTGCACATTAGACATCAGGTTGCATCGGGTGTTCCCTCCTGCTAGTTGTTTCTAGGTAGCTAGACATTTCATGTAGAGTTGGGTTTCCGTCGTGTCATGAAGGGATCCAAGGAAGTGTAATTGCTTCATGGTTGGGTGGAAAAACACCTAATCCATGTTCTTATTTCTCGACTTGCAGGAGAACCATTTGGGTTCGTGGTGATTGGAGAGTGTTTTGATTTATTTATACTTGTACATGATTATTGTAATTTGTATTTTGATGTATTATGGCATGGAAGCCAATGGACTTTGTATATTATTTTATAGTGCTAGCACCTGGATTGAACTTGAGATTTTTGTAAGATTTAATAACTTTTATTGATTCATATTTATGAGATTTATCTTTTTCTTGTGAAGTTGTAATTAAGTGGATTAATTACATCATTTTACTTTCATTATTTGTGATGTTGTAATTTAAATGGATTATTTACTTTATTTACTTTTGTGATGATTTGAGTACTTTACATCAGAGAAGATGTGGACTTTCAGAGGAAAGTTGTTGTCTCATTATGCAAAGAGGTTGGGGACACATTATGTTCTCTCATGTTGTGCAAAGATTTGTAGGTTCTATAGTCAGGAGATACGTTGGTGAATTCAGTTTAGTGTTTCCTAGGTGAGTGAGGAGAATTGGTGAAGGTGCTTCATCAAAGTCTCCAGAAGGGCTACTATGTTCAGTTCTTGTAGTGTTCTATCTTTTGTTTGAATTGATGTAATGAGGGGGGATGTTAGTTTTATTACATGTAAACCTTACGGGGGGTGTTAGAATAAGTAAGGTTTTACATTTAGTATATAGTTTTAAATAAATAAATTAACACGCATATGTTAGTTTATAGGTTAGTTGTTAGTTAAATAATAAATAAATGTTAGTTTATGGGAGTTAGTTTCCCATATGGAAGTTTATTAGGGTAGTTTGAGTAGTTGATACAAAGAGGCTTTTATAAAAGCCAATGTAATGTGATGAATAAGATCAATCTGAAGACATTAATATTATACAATTTGATATTCCTATAGCAATGGTGTAAATCTATATATTCTCACCATATTTCAATACACTAGAACTCAAGAGCCCCAAGCAAAAATTTGCTCTCCACAGAACATATCTCCCAGCACATGTACCAATCTAATAGGAAGAAATAAGCCCTCGACAACTACTATCATCACCAAAGGGATGTCATCCATCATCTTGATACTGCCATCTAAATACATTTGCATCCCCTCTCAAGCTAGATCTGATCTCCAAAATATCTGTTCTAATGCCCAGATATCTTGCCTCTCAGATTAATAAACCTTGTTTCCATGGACGGGAAGCCACAATATCCACCACACATCCTCCAAAGTGATTGTAAGCTCCCCTATTAGGAAATCAAAGGTACTTGTCTTGGTATGTCACCTCTCCACTATTGTTATTAGCATATTCCTATGGCCCTTGATCCATGGCATCCTCACCACATGTCAAATCCCTACCATCTCAAGATAACCCGACTACATCTCCTCCCAATCGTCTATTAGCTCTAACACCACCAATCTCTATTGACATGTCACTATCAACCCCAACCTATCTTACATCTATGAAGACAACAAGTCATCCAATCTTCTAAATCTCTTTTTCTATAATTTCCCTACATCAGTGCCCCATTTTTCTACAAGGACACTTATCCCCAGTGCAAATGCTCATTGTTGCCCATGCCCCATTTTTTCACACCTGCACTTATTCTTAATGCAGGCACCTATTTGTGCATACACCCCATTTTCTAATGGAGGTGCTTTTTCTCTACAGGTTCAATCAATCATGAATACACCTCATTTTCTTGCACACATGCCTATTCATAGATGCATGCAATTGTTTAAGTGCAGGTGTTCATGTACCCTTCTCTCACACTCATTTACCCCATGCCCATCATTGGTTACACCACACATGCACTCATTTGCCTGTTGGCATATTTTCCCATTCTAAAAACATGCATAATAAATTCCATAATAAATACTCAAGGGTGTCAAGCTTCCACATACTAGAAGGCCTTATCTCTAGGGCCGCTGGTACTCCCTCATGTGCTCCACTTGGTGAATGTGTATGTGTATGTGCTCCATTATTCTCTTCACTCCTTCTCTACTCTACTCCACTTCTTTTATTCATGAGGGTTAAAATTAACTATTCACCCCTCCCCCTCACCTATTTATAGGCCCCACAACCCTAAATTTCACCCCTAGTCTAAATTTTTCACCCCATCCACTCATTTCTTCATAACTTCTTCAGTTTTCATCTATTTTCCTCCATTTTTCTTATATCACTCCTATTTTTCTCCCTCATTTGATTTCCGTACCCATTCCATCATTTGAGAGCTCACCCCCACTCTTTTTCACCTACCTAATCTCTCGAGGGGGCATCACCCTACCACTATAATTCTACTTTTTTCTAATCTACTAGGCCATCTCCTGACCCCCTGTCTTGTCAAAAATTGCTTTATTTTACTCTTCTTTGAAATGACATTATTCTAACACCGTTTCAAAGAGCAAGAAAATGTAGACACCCAAAATCATCTCATCCCCATTCCAACCTCAACCAAGACACCATCTGACCACTTATTCCATAATTATTTTCATAAATGTATATTTATTCAATTAATTTTTCATTATCATCCTCACATAATTAAATAAATTTTATTATTTTTTAATTAATAATGCCACTATTCATGTACCTACTAACATTGTTTGAATCCATAATTAATTGAATAGTCTAAGACTATTTATTCAATTAATTAAAATTCCTCTTATAGTTCAACCCTAGGAAAATAAATAGAAATATTTATTGACCTAGGCCCATCACATGTCAACCAAAAATTAAATAAATTTCTTTATTTATTTAATTTGACATTTTGTGCACTTTTGATTAGGAACCTAAATCACATTACTTACCATCATTAATCATTTTCACATACATAATCATGATTAATCAAGGCTTTATATGGTCAAATCTTCATATGGGTACACTTGTCAATCAATGTGTACACAAGGGGTACTTAGAAGCATGGAAAATATTTGCACAACCTTCCAAAAAGTTACTTTTTAATCCTCACCATCCAACCTTTTCAAACCATACTATTGACCCTTAATTCTCCTTGAATCAAGGGCACCCCTTTGAATGCCTCTCATTTCTTGCCACTTGGAGGCTTCTCATGCCTCCAATCCTCTTAAGCAATGAGAGTCCTTGATATCCCAATTTGATTCTAGACCTCCATTCCCCATTCCAAAAATCTATAAATTGGACCTCTTGGAGGCCATTTAGACATCACTCTTGAATGCATTGTTACTCTATCATTTTGAGCACTCAACATCCTTCAATCTCCCTTATTCCATCCTTGGACACATCCACGAATTCACTTGGTGCAACAAGGAGGTCTTGGTGAGAATTTGTGTTTGATTTTCATCTTGTTTTCATGGCTTCCTTAGTCTTAGCTTGAGGTGATTTATGTTCATGAAGTGAGTAGATTGATAATCTTAGTTTGCTCATTTTGTAATTCATTTTCATAGGTCTACATCAGGCACTAGAGGAATCCCATGTTGTCAAGAGACACTACTAGGCATGTTAGGTGTTGTCATTGATGGCAAATGAATCTATCTTACACATCCACATTGTATCATTCGATCATACTAGAAGTCAGATTGTAGACTTGTCTAAGTCTGGATAGACAGGAACAGAGCATATGACAGGGTTCAACATTTTGGTCTGTATTTCTCAATAGGTAATCATATTGTGCTGTGGATCTAAGGGAATGTTAAGGGATGTTAGGGCTACCTAAATCTAAAGATTTAGCCTCCGATGATGAAGGGATTGAAAGTTACAAGTTTCTGAGTATCAAGTTTTGGTTAGATAGTTCAGTCCGATGAAGAACAAGATGACTTGGTGTTTGATCCTTGTGTGGATTAAGAGAAGTGGTTGGTTGAGTAATTTATGAGATCCAGTGATATTGGCCGACATGTGTGGTAACTTGAATTCATAATTTGTGGGTTGCATTGATGTTTGTGCATGGATTCAATCGACAGAATAGTGATCTTGAAAAAGTTTCTAAGTTTTCTTGAGGCCGACCGTAGTTGATGAAATCCCATGTTGCAGATATATATAATAATTGAGTTCAAGTATTTTGGGGAGAGAATGAGTGAATATGAAGTGAGAGATGTGAAGTGTAGCAGTAACAAGTGTGAAGCAAAAAGATCTAGGGTTTGGATCATGGTAGAACAGTGAAACATGGCAGTAAGAGATGAAGTGTGTGAAGTCAGTATATTGAGCCTAACCGAAACTATAATCTTGCATTGTTAGATGCTATTCTTTAGTTCAAACATTTTAGTGAACTCTTGTAATTGATATTGTAGGCAGTGAGCCTGAAGGCATGTGCCTTCCCATTTTGTAATACTTTTAACAAAGTATAAAATCTTGTGGGTTAACCCCCACTGTAGTTTTTCCCTTAACTAGGTTTCCACGTTAAAATCCTAGCGTTAATGTGTGATGATCTTGTTATTACTACTCTTAAGTTCATGCTTCTTTCTTTTGAATGTATGTGGTAAATCAATAGAGGAACATAATAAAAAGTTTTGCAGAACACTAATTCACCCCCCCTCCCCCCCTCTCAGTGTTCCTTAATTTCAACAATTGGTATCAGAGCTTGGTTCCTTGGAAGAAGTTTAACAGCTTGATTAAGATCTGTGAAGGTATTTCAATGGGCTCATTCAAGTATTCTAAAGGAATCAATGAACAATTTCAAGTTGCTTTAGAAGATCTTGATCAGTCCAGAGTAGAAGTCAAAGAACTAAAAGAGAACCTTAAAGATGCTGAGGATTTCATTCAGACTTTAATAGGGCAACTGAGCAAATCTATAGAAAAGAAGGAGTTACTTCAACAGTTAGCAAATCAGAATGAAGACAATGACATGGATGAGGCTCTAAAGAAAAATTCAAAGGAATGTGAGAAGATGGCAAAAGAAGCTATTGTATTAAAACATGAGATGGAATCCAGAGTGATGAGGCTAACCAAGAAAGTAGAGGAAAGGAAGAAGACTGAATAAAATCTAAATCAGTCTCTGAAAGAAAGAACAAAAGAGTGCTATAGAATGGATAGAATAATTGGCCATCTAGAGTCTGATTTACAAGAAACTAGGTATAATGAGGAACAACTTGAAAAGAAAATTCTCATTCTCAAGCATGACCTAGAAGCTGCAAATGAATACAAAGAAAAGTTCAATATAAGCTTAGCTAAACTCAAGGTGTTGCTTGATTGTTAGAAGAAGGTAGATGATAAGCATGGTCTAGAATATGAGAAAGGTGAAAGCTCTAGATCTAGTCAAAGAAATCTAAGAAGGAATCCTAGAAGGCCTCCGGTAAGGCAACCTAATGCTGAAAGGTATCCATCTTTCAATGGAAATTGTTTCAATTGCAATAAATTTGGTCATAAAGCTGCTTAGTGCAAAAGTAGAGTGAATCAAAGTGGTCCATCTTTCTCCGGTCAATGCTTCAATTGTAAAAGGTATGGTCATAGATCCAATGAATGTAGAAGTATGATGATGAACTACTCTAACAATAGAAGAAATGTTAATTCTTTCAATGACAACTATTTTGCATGCAATAGATTTGGACACATGGCTAATCAGTGCAGATCAAGAGGAAATCAAGTAAGTGAGCAAAGAAATGTTGTGTACTTTAATTGCAATAGATCCGGTCATATTGCAAGATTCTGCAGAAGCAGGAATGATGATAGAAAAGGTCCGGTAAATAGAAACCAAAGCATGCAGAGACAAGATAAAGGCAAGGGTAAAGTAGATGTGAATGAGATCTAGAATTAAATGAACAAAACATGGGTGAAGAAAGGTGAAATGAATGATGGTGATGGGTCCGTACCAGAATTCGGTACTGATAATTCCTCCAGGAATTGAAATGGGAGCTCTAGATCAGGGGGAGCTGCATTGAAAATCTAATTCACCCTGCCAGTAAGTGGGTGCTTGAATCTGGCACGATGAATGAAGATAAAGAAGCCTATTGCAGATCTGTTGAAGCAAATTCCAGAAGAAACAAAGCTAATGTGATTGATTGCAGAGCAATTAAAGATTGACTATACGTAGGAACATTGTAGCCAGATGAACTAGGGCAAAAGCATTTATTACATCAAAAAGTAGGTGTGCAGAGGTTAAAAGGAAACTCAAGTGACCTCAAAATCACTTTGCATCCAAGAAGAAAGAAGAAAGGTGAGCTTTGTGAGAAGGATTTCAAGAGACTAAAGTGTAAAGAAGATTTCCAAGCAAAAACCCTAACCAGCGAAACAAGGTATTCTTTGTAAAGCTTTCTGAATCTATAATTTTTGAATATGGCTACTCCATTGGTTGTTGATATCACCGAAAGGCCCCGACCTAAATTCAAAAAGCATCCACACAAGTCTGTAGAGGTCAATCCATTAGGTGCCTTTTCTAATGTCCCACATGGTGTGTTGCACGTTGAAGATATTAGGGCTTACATTCATGCTAGCATAGATGAGTTTGGGGATTCGAAGTTAGTAGATTTGTTTAAGAATCACCTGAGGGGTGAGATTCATGGTCTTAAACCTAAATATAAGATGCTACAAGACAAACATTTCATTCAGTTCATTGGGTTCCCATCCTTCAATGAAGATGAGTGGGTCCGGTATGTACTAAGTCAGATGCATGCTGAATTCATGTGGTTGATGAAACCCTTTAAGATCACCAAGGATGCCATCAAGACTATAATAGGATTGAACTCATCCGATGGACTACCGATGCTAAAATTAGTAAAGAACCAGACTGTAACTAAAGCTACTAGATCAAAATTTGATAAGAGGGTAATGACAATAAATGATATAACTAATCCAGATGTCAAAATTGCATCTATGGTGATTGGGTATAAGATATACCACTCTAGCAGGGAAAACTCTGTATCCGGTACATCCATTTATGTTGCCTATCAGATGTTAAGAGAAAATACTGACTATGACTTGTGTGAGCTGGTACAAAACCAGTTAATGGAGAATTTAAACAAGATTAAGAAGGACAATAAGAATACATTCAAGTATGGTATGTTGGTCTTGTGTTTGTTCTTCTATTTCATGAATGAGTTACCCGAGAAGAAAAGCCTGAATTGGACTAGTGAGAAGCCCAAATAAGAGAACACTTGCACAATATTGGTGACTCCAATGCCCAAAGGACTACTCTTTGGGGATATTTCAAGAATTTTTAGAATATGATGCAATCAAGAGAAAGAATCCCTATGTATGTGGTGGAAAAGTACAAGGATACAATTTGTTTCATGGTGGAAATAGATCAATACTTGATGGAAGCAATTGAACCAAGGACTATATGGATCATCCCCATGGGGTATGAAGTTGATGAACAAATACTGGAAATGTATGCTCAACACCTTCTAAGAAAGCCAAAAGATAATTCAGTTGAGAGATTCGGTACATATAGTGAACTTAATGTGAAACTGCATGTTAAGCCCCAGAAACCTGAATCTAAGAGAAAGATCCAAAAGCAAGTTGAAATGTATGTAGAAAGCATTGGCATAACAAAAGAAGCTATGAGACAAAATAGGGAAAGGATAGAGAAAGCTGAGAAGGAGAAGCAGGATAGGGAATAGGGAAGTGTTCCAGTTGAATCCTTCTCTAAGTCAAGGACTACTAGGAGTTTAGGTTTAACCTCTGGTGCATCACCTTCTCCTATTACAGAGAAATTCAAAGAAAAATCTACCGGTAAGGAAGGAAAAAGGACAAAAGTAATGGCCAAAAGGTCATATGTCAGTGTGGGGAAGGAAGATGAAGAAGAAACTAATTCAGATGATGAGGTTAAAGAGTTGAAGGCCTCAGGTACCAAGGCTGCTAAAGTGTCTAAGTAGAAGCCCTTCGGAAGCATAAAATCAGAGAAAGTAGAAGCATCAAGGGTTACCAAAGACAAGCCCTCCAGAAGTATAAGGGTAAGCAAAAGACAAAAGACTGAGACCCATGTTGAAAAATGCACCCTGTTAGTTGAAGACATTGTGAATACAGTAATTGTTCATAGGAATTTGAAACCCATAAAAAAATTATGACAACTTTGATAATGTCAACAAGAAAATTTTGGAGGATGTCACTGCTAAATACTTGAATACATTCAACATAGCACTTGTGGAAATTCTATCAAAAATCCCAAAGAATCTAAGAGACATTTTGAAGATGAGAAAAGAAGCTGCTAAAGAAAAGGACTTGGAGCTAAGAGAACATGTGTTGTCCATTTTATGTCTGGTAATCTCTAGAAAGGAAGCAAATCAAATTTTTAAAGAAGTTAAATATAAATTCAGAAGCAAGAAAAGGATGAATAAGATAATGATTGGAGACATTGATGAAGTGGTCAAAGAAACAAAACAAATTCTGAGGAAAGTTCTGGACAAGATTAAATTTTATGTGGTCACTGAAGAACTCGTTGATGCTGATGATACATCCATTCCAAATGATGAAGAGTTGAAGGAAGATGAGCAACAAGCTGAGGCAAATGATTTCTTTGCTCCGGAAGAGGAAATATTGAATAAAGAAGATGAAGATATGGTAAAGGAAGATAATTTTGATGGTGCAGAGGATACTCAAATTCCTCCAAACCAATCTAGTGAAGAAAATATAGAAATGGATATAAATGCTCCTACTCAAGGTGACTCTGAGAAGATTAAAGAGTAGAAAGAAGAATAGGTTAAGGACAAGGAAGATCAAGAAGAAGAAACTGATGATGGAATTGATTCCTCCATTCTAGACGTTGAGGAATTTGATAAAAATATGATGATGTTGCTGCTAAGGATACATAAAATCCTTCGGAAAAGAATGAAGAAGACATTGTTGATGATGCAGAGAGAGTAGAAGTAGAGAAAAAGAATGAAAATGATAAGAAAGACAATGTGGTTGACTCCGAAAAGGGAGATGCAGGCCCAAATGAGCATAAAACTAAAACATCATATTGGGCAAGAGACACTATAGAAGCAATGAAAGAAATTTTGGAGAAAGATAAACAAGTTGCAGAAGATCCAAATATAATACAAGTGTTGAAAATAGGACACACAACTGAGAGGGGGGGTGAATCAGTTGTCTCAAAACTTTAGAACTTATTGTAGTTAATTCTTTCTTTTACCACTTAATAATAATTTAGTAACTTAACGATGAAAATAATAATCATAAGTGTAAGAACAGCAACACAAACACACTTGACACCAAGATTTTTGACGTGGAAACCCAGTTAAGGGAAAAACTACGGTGGGGGTTAACCCACAAAAATTAATACCCTGTTAAAATCATTTTTACAATGGGAATGCACATGCATTCGGGCTCACTGCCCAGAGCTCACTACTCAAATGGAGGCTCACTACCTATAGAAAGATTACAAGAGAATAGCATAGATTTTGAACTGATAAATAGCATCTACCCATGCAAGAATTTCAGCTCTGGTTAAGTGCAAAAAACTAAACTTACACATTTCATCTTTGCTCTGCTCTTCTTACTACTCTGCCTTCATTCGCACCTTAGATTTTTGCTCTTCTCACATTTATACCTTATTCACACACACACACACACACACACACACACACACACACACACACACCCCTAAATCATCCAATTCCATTGGCTATATATATCCACAACATGATCTACAATCATTTTATCAGTCAACTTCAAGAACATTTAGAACTTTATTGAATACTCTACTTTGTTGACTAGATCCATACATAATATGAGATGTGGACCAAAAATTGCAGTTGCAAATCATCAATCATGTTGGCTACCATAATTGATCATCACCAATTGCCCAATAAACAACTTCTATACATCCAAAAGTAAGATTATTCACAAGGTCAGCATGTTCTTCTTCTGTCTGTTCTGTCAAGCTGAAACCTGATACTCAGAAGCTAATATATTTTGAGTCCTTCATCACCAGAGAACAAGACTCTAGATTTAGAGTGTCTTGAAAATTTTTACAACTACCTTAGATCTACAGAAAACCATGCCTTTCCACTAGAGAGATCCAGACCAAGATACCGGACCCTGTCACCTGTTATGTTCTTGACTGCCCAGACTTAGACAAATTCTGATTCAAACTTCTGGTGTGAACAAATTGTGTTAAGCAGATGATTGGGATGATCTTAGTTGCCATCAATGACAACACCTATCAATGCAAAGTAGTGTCTCTTGCCAAAAATCTTCCCCTTTGTCATTGATGGCAATACTTGGTGAAAAATGACTAAGTGTCTAATGTAGCTCCCCCTTACTCTATACACTTGTGCTTCTCTATTAGTTCTAAAGCTCCCCCTTTGCTAGATTCTTCATTTTTCACTACTCTTCACTCCCCCTTTGACATCAAGGGCAAAGGGTGGGGTCTCAAGCCAAAATTCTCCAAAAATTTTGTATATACTGCCGCATATGTACAACTAATCATTAAGTTCTATTTACATAAACTTGAGAATGTCTGCAAAGATGGTTTTTATTTGCACAAGTTCAGAGGCCCAAGTACTCTTCATTCCATCCAAAATTGAGATGTGCCCACTCAAAAAAAATGAATATGCTTCTTCCTTTGATAGATCTGATGGATCACTAGTCTGAATTGCAGTCTGAGCTTTAGATAGGGCATTATACATTGTCTCTAACTTAGGGGCAATCAATCCCCAGAGCTCACACATTCTCTTCATAATGCTGCCTTTTTCTTTGACAAGTTTCCTTATCTCCTTAGTTAAGATAATTACTTGACATTCCTGACTTATGGGTGAAATAGTTAGAGGATCAAAATTATTGGATAGATTTGACAATTTCTATTCTTGTTCCTTTATCTTCTTTTAAATATCCTCACTTTGGGCCAAGATAGACAAAGTTTATATACATCACTTCCATCACTTAGAACATTTTGGACACTCTTTATACTCATAGCAAGTATAGTCCTATCATACCCTATCAGATTTTTAATTTCACTAAATTTCTTATCCAAAAACTCATTTCTGACTTTTGTCTCTGCAAACTTCTCAAAGGACTCAAAATGAGTATTTACAAAACTTACAAGATTTTTCAGATGTCCAGAGGGGGAATCAGATGTACTCTTCTGGTAGGAAGGCATTAACTTTTCCAAAATCCCAGTTGCAAGCCCCAGTAGCCCATTGTCCTCCATGTGGAACTTTAACATCTTTTCTCTAGCCTTTACTTGGGTGAATGATGTTATTTTCATCAATTGAATTGGAGATAGAGCATCTGGATTGGCTAGACCTTAGAGTACCTCAGGCTCATCAAGCTCAATCATTTCTTTTACAAAAAGACTCTTCACTTCATTTGTAGTGTCTCTTGCAACATTTCTTGAACCATCCTTTTGTTCATCAGATTTCTCAGTATCTGCTTTAGGTGTTTTAATATTTGCACCATCTTCTTCTATTTTATCCTTCTTTCCTTTTTCTTCCTCTTTCTCTACTTTACTTTTCTCTATGTTCTCTGTAGAGGGACTCTTTCCTATTTGTTTACCACTTGCTACCTGATCCGAAGGGCTCTGTGTAGTAGCAATATCCTCTTCTTTTCCAGAGTGATCAGGTGGAGGAGTTACTCCTGCATCAACTATTTTGTCTATCATTTCTTTGTTCTTCTGATTGACTTGTTCCTCTTCCTAAACTTCTTCAACATTCAAATTTGATTATTCATATCCAACATTAGTCTCCTCATAGGTTAACTTTGGAGGATCTAGAGTAGTACTTTGGTCATTAATTCTCTTGTTAGTTTCTTCTTCTGGAGCTTCTTCTTCTAGAACTAGAGGATTGTCTTCTTCAACTTGTTTCTCTGAAATAATATAGTATTTATCTTTGTCTAAAGCCTTTCTCAAAATTTCTTCTATTTCTTTTACAATTTCCTCAGTTTCACCAAGCATTAGCTTGTTCATTCGGAGCTTGCTTCTGAATTTTTCTTTAACTTCTTTGAGAATTTTATCTACTTCTCTTCTAGTCACTACAGGACATAATGTGGAGAGGATATACTGTCTGAGTTCTAGATCTTTAGCCTTAGCTGCATCTTTCCTCATTTCCAATACTTTCCTTAAACCTTTAGGAACTTCTTGTAAAATTTCCAATAGGGCTCTATTGAATTTATTCAAATACACGATGGTGGCATCTTCCAAAATTTTCTTATTTTCTTGATCAAAATTGTCATACTAAACTCTAATAGGCTTTAAATTTCCATGAATAGTGATTGTTTTTACAATTTCATCAATAGTCATAGCAACCTTACCAATTTCTTTCTTTTTACTCACCTTTCTACTTTTGAAGGGTTGGTTCTTAGAGGCCTTTGAAGTCTTGGCTTTCTTTGATATTATCTCCTTAACTTCTTCATCTAATTCTATTTTCTCATCATCTTTTATGCTTTTGTAGGCTCTTGTGGCCTTGGTTTTCTTCCTCTTTCCTCCTTCGCCAGATGTTGTAGCTTCCGATGTCTTGATGGGAATAGACTTGAATTGTTCTGAGATAGTTGCAAAGCTTCCTGTTTTCCTTAAAGAGCTAGGTGGAACTTTTGGAGCAGCTGTTGGCCCACTTTCTGTCCTTTCTTTTGAAGCTTGCTCAGCTCTTCTATTCATCTCCTTAATCCTTTCTCTGTTCTTTCTCACTGCTTCTTTTGTAATCCCAATGCTTTCTACGTACATCTCTACTTGCTTCAGCACTTTTCTTTTTGTTTCTGACTGACTAAGTTCCATATGCAACTTCATACTTAGTTCCTTGTGAGTTCCAAACCTTTCCATAGAGGTGTCTTTAGGTTTTCTTAGAAGATGCTAAGCATACATGTCTAGAACTCTCTCATCCACCTCATAACCCATTGGCATTATCCATACTGTTCTTGGTTCTACAGCTTCCATCAGACATTGATCTGTGTTGACCATAAAACATATCTCATTCTCATACTTTTCTACAACTGAATTAGGGATTCTTTCCCTTGCATGCATCAGACTCTAAAAGTTTTTGAAATACCCCCAAATTGTAGTCTTTTGAGTACTTGAATCTCCAAGGCTATATAAATGATTTCTTATTTGGATTGTCACAAGCCTGTCATTTGTCCAGTGCACACTTTGCACTCCAAGCACTTCATTCATAAAATAGAAAAATAGGCATATGACTAAAAAACCATATTTGAAAGAATTTTTCTTGTCCCTTTTCATTTTGCTCAGATTCTCTATCACCTAATTTTGTATTAATTCACACAGATCATAGTTAGCATTCTCCTTTAACATCTTATAAGCTGCATCTATTGCCATCCCAGAAACTAAATTCTCCCTACTGGAGTGATATATCTTATAGCCAATGATCATAGAAGCAAATTTGACATCCGATTCTATGATGTCATTTATTGTCATTTCTCTTTTGTCATACTTCCCTCTGATTGCATCAATAACATTTTGATTCTTCACAGCTTTCAAAGAAGGTAATGGTTTTAGTAGCCAAATAAATTCATCGTGCATCTGAGTCAACACAAACTAAACCCATTTGCTTTCATCAAAAGATAGAAATTCAATCATTTGCAGAAAATGTTTGCTTTCAAGGGCTTCAAATTCAGGTTTCAGTTGGTAATTGTCATTGTCATCTTTTAGATGGGTCTTAAACAACTCCAGTAGTTTCAGAATCCCAAATTCTTCTATATTGCAATGAATGTATGCCCTAATGTCTTCAACATGTTAAACCCCATATGGAACACTCAAAAAAGCACCTAGCGGCTTGACTTCAATAGATTTGTAAGGATGCTTCTTAAATTTAGGACGCGGCCTTTCAGTGATATCGACAACTAAAGGTGTAGCCATTTGTAGAGATTGAGAATTCAAGAGGTTTCACAGAAAATAGAAATACCTTGTTCCGCAAATTAGGGTTTTGCTTGGAGATCCTCTTCACACTTCAATTCTTGAGAATTCTCATCTTTGAACTCATTCGCTTTTCCTCTTCTTGCTTTCTTTTGATGCAAAGTGATCTAAATGAGGAATGAATGACCTTTTTATGCTCGACAACACCTAATTTGTCTTTGTAATAAATGCTCTGCCAGGTAATACATCTGGTTACTCTGTTTGTTGAACATTTTCTCATAAATAACTCTGCAATTTGCCATATCCACTTCTTTTCTTCGGGAAATCCTTCCAAATGATCTGAGACAATCCAAGAACTCTTTTCTCACTGTGCCAAATTTAGGCACTTACTTACTAGCTAGGGGAATTTGATTTACAATGTTGCTCCCCCTGAGCCAAGGCTCCCTAATCAATTCCTGGAGGAATTTTTAGCACCGGATTCCAGTGCAGATCCATTACTGTCATTCATAATTGTTTTCTTGACCCAAGTCTTGTTTATTTCATTTTGAGTCTCATTCAATCAATTTTTTCTTTGCCTTTGACTTGTCTCTGTGCATCTAGTTTTCTGTTTACTAGACCTCTTCTTCCATTGTTCCTACTTCTGCAGAATCTTGCAATATGACCAGATTTGTTGCAATTAAAGCACACAACATTTCCTTTCTTATAAACTTGATTTCCTCTTGATCTACACTGATTAGCCATGTGTCCAAACCCATTGCAAGAAAAATAGTAACCATTGAAGGAATTGCCAATTCCTCTATTGTTAGCATTATTTATTATCATACTTCTGCATTCATTTGATCTATGACCATACCTCTTACACTTGAAGCATTGACTGGAGAAGGATGGACCATTTTGATTTACTCTGCTTCTACACTGAGCAGCTCTATAACCAAATTTGTTGCAATTGAAACAATTTCCATTGAATGATGGATACCTTTGAGCATTAGACTGTCTTACCAGAGGTTTTCTAGTTCTGTTTCTCCCATTCCTAGGTTAAAAATTTCTCTATCCAGATCTAGAGCTTTCACCTTTCTCATATCCAAGACCATGCTTGTCATCAGCCTTTTTCTGTCCTTCGAGTAGTGCTTCAAGTTTTATTGTGCTTATCTTGAACTTCTCCTTATATTCATTTGCAACTTCTAGGTCATGTCTGAAAATGACAATTTGTCTTTCAAGTTCTCTCTCATTGTCTCTACTTTCTTGTAGATCAGACTCTAGATGGCTAGCTATTCTATCCAATTTGCAATATTCTTCAGTTCTTTCTTATAGTTTTTGATTAGATCTTCTTATATTTTCTTCCTATCTTCACTTTGTTTGGTTTGCCTCATCACCCCAGATTCCATTTCAATTTTCAGAACAGCACCTTCTTTTGACAGCTTTTCACATTCCTTTGTCTTTTCTTCCAAATATTCATTCATGCCATTTTCTTCAGGTAAAATGGATAGTTGCAGAAGTAGCTCCTTTTTTCTTTGCATAGATTTCTTTAATTTATCTTTTAACATTTCAATGGTATCATCAGCATCTTTAAGTTCACCTCTCAGATTACTAATTTTTGCTTTAGACTGAACAAGCTCTTCTAGGGCCAACTAAAGTTGATCTTTAAGTGAACCCATTTAAAACTTCTTCCAAGATCTTTTCCCCAAGCTGTTAGGCTTTTCAAAGGAACCTCGCTCTGATACCAATTGTTGAAAATAGGATAGACAACTGAGAGGGGGGGTGAATTAGTTGTCTCAAAACTTTAGAACTTATTACAATTAATTCTTTCTTTTACCACTTAATAATAATTCAATAACTTAACCTTGAAAACAATAATCATAAGTGTAAGAGAAGAAACAGAAACACACTTTACACCAAGATTTTTGATGTGGAAACCCAGTTAAGGGAAAAACCACAGTGGGGGTTAACCCACAAAAATTAATACCCTATTAAAAGTATATTTACAAATGGGAATGCACATACATTCGGGCTCACTGCTCAAATGGAGGCTCACTACCTACAGAAAGATTACAAGAGAATAGCACAGATTTTGAACTGATAAATAGCATCTACCCATGCAATAATTTCAATTCTGATTAAGTGCAAAAAACTAATCTTACACATTTCATCTTTGCTCTACTCTTCTTACTGCTCTACCTTCATTCACACCTTAGATTTTTGCTCTTCTCATATTTATACCTTATTCACACACACACACACACACACACACACACACACACACACACCTAAATTATCCAATTCCATCAACTATATATATCCACAACATGATCTACAATCATTTTATCAGTCGGCTTCGAGAGCATTTAGAACTTTGTTGAATACTCTCCTCTGTCGGCTAGATTCATACATAATATGAGATATGGCCAAAACTTGCACTCGCAAATCATCAATCATGTTGACTACCATCACCAATCATCACCAATTGCCCAATAAACAACTTCTATACATCTGGAATTAAGATTATTCACAAGGTCAGCCTGTTCTTCTTCTATCTGTTCTGTCAAACTAAAACCCGATACTCAGAAGCTAATATCTTTTGAGTCCATCACCAAAGAACAAAACTCTAGATTTAGAGTATCTTGACAATGCTTACAACTATGTTAGATCCACAGCAAACCATGCCTTTCCACCGGAGAGATCCCGACCAAGATACCGGACCCTGTCACCTGTTTTGTTCCTGATTGCCCAGACTTAGACAAATTATGATTCAGACTTCTGGTGTGAACAAATTGTGTTAAGCAGATGATTGGGATGATCTTAGTTACCATCAATGACAACACCTGTCAATGTGAAGCAGTGTCCCTTGCCAACAACAAGGTCCAAGCAATTTTGATGCTTTGTTACTGGTACAGAAGATGAAGTTGGCCTCTTTTGCACAAGCTAATGCTAGAGAGGAAATCCTAAAGTTTCATATAGAAGATAGTGAGTTGCTTGGTATTGCATCCAAAATTTTGGAGAAGATCATGCCTACATTTTAGAAGGATTCATTAGCATCCCCCTCCGGTTGTTTGAAGAGTCTGATAAATTCTGTAAGTACTCACTTTGAGTGTTTTGAGAAGTCAGCAGAAGTTAAAGTCTGGAATGAATTTAATGATAAGAGATTTAGTGAACTAAAAAGAATAATTGACAATGCTAGAATTATGTTGGATACTAGTGTAAAGATTATTCAAAATGTCCTCACTGAAGGAGGAGATGTGTACAAATTTTGTTTATCTCGGTCTAAAGTTGTTGAAGATATTGAGAAGAAGATCACGGACCTAGAGCTTAAATTTTCTAACATCTCTCAGTCCTATAGTCCCTTAACTGAGTTTGTAATAATTAAAAAATGTCAAGTAGTGAGGTTTCTTGATTAATTGAGTAATTTGGAGAAGGAAAAGGTTAAAGTTTTGGGTAAACTGGATGAACTCCAGGGACTGATTTCTCCTAAGTTAGAAACAATGTTCAATACATTGATAGAAGCTCAAGATACTGCTCTGACAAGTGATCCCAATAATCTACAGAAGGCAAAGTCATAGGTATTTCTATTCAATGGTCATTTTTAAGTTTTGGATAACATGAAGAAAAGTTGGGACAATGAATTGGCACTGTTGAAAAACATTTTTGATGATGTGTTCAAATTCATGTAGACAAGGCATAAGGATTGTTTGTATATATGCACCCATGTACATAGAATTTTTGCATGAATTTTGGTAAGCAGATCTTAGCCTTTGCCATTGATGTCAAAGGGGGAGAGGAAAGAAGTGAAAAATGGGGAATTCATCAAAGGGGGAGCATTGGAAATCACAAGTGTACATAGTAAGGGGGAGCTGTTCTAACACTTAGTCATTTTTCACTAAGTGTTGTCATCAATGCCAAAGGGGGAGATTGTTGGCAAGAGACACTACTAGGCATATTAGGTGTTGTTATTGATGGTAAATGAATCTGTCTTACACATCCACATTGTATCATTTGATCATACTGGAAGTCAGATTGTAGACTTGTCTAAGTCTAGATAGACAGGAACACAGCATATGACAGGGTTCATCATTTTGGTCTGCATTTCTCCACATGTATTCATATTGTACTACAGATCTAAGGGAATGTTAATGGATGTTAGGACTACCTAAATCTGAAGATTTAGGCTCCAATGATGAAGGGATTGAAAGTTACAAGTTTCTGAGTATCAGATTTTGGTTAGACAATTCAGTCAGGTGAAGAACAGGCCGACTTGGTGTTTGATCCTTGTGTGGATTAAGAGAAGTGGTTGGTTGAGTAATTTATGAGATCTAGTGATATTGGTCGACATGTGTGGTAACTTGAATTTATAATTTGTTGTCTGCATTGATGTTTGTGCATGGATTCAACCGACAGAACAGTGATCCTGAAAAAGTTTCTAAGTTTTCTTGAGGCTGACTGTAGTTGATGAAATACCATGTTGCAGATATATATAATCAATGAGTTTGAGCATTTTGGGGAGTGAATGTGTGATTATGAAGTTAGAGGTGCGAAGTGTAGCAGTAACAAGTGCAAAGCAAAGAGATCTAGGGTTCAGATCATGGCAGAATAGTGAAACAGGATAGTAAATGATGAAGTGTGTGAAGTCAGTATATTGAGGCTAACCAGAACTGTAATCTTGCATTGCTAGATGCTATTCTTCAGTTCAAACATTTCAATGAACTCTTGTAATTGATATTGTAGGTAGTGAGCCTCCTTTGAGTAGTGAGCTCTAGGAAGTGTGCCCGAAGGCATGTGCCTTCCCATTTTGTAATACTTTTAACAGAGTATAAAATATTGTGGGTTAACCCCCACCGTGGTTTTTCCCTTTATTGGGTTTCCATGTAAAAATCTTGGTGTTCATGTGTGATGATCTTGTTATTACTACTCTTAACTTCATGCTTCTTTCTTTTGAATGTATGTGGTAAATCAATAAAGGAACATAATAAAAAGTTTTACAGAACACTGATTCACCCCCCCTCTCAGTGTTCCTTAATTTCAACATCCCACACACTATTCAATTCTATTGGGTACAGTCTCCCATGCTTGTAGACTTGGCATCCTAATTACATTCTAAACTAATTTAACCATTCTAAATAAATACAACTGATGTAGTGGTACTTACTTCCCAATGGCATGAATGCATCTGTCTAATTGTGTGAATCTAGAGCCATCTGGGTTTAGCTCTACTATTTTGGGTCTTACAAAAATGTTCAACAACATCATCTAGAGCCCTACAAAAATGTTTAGCGATGTCATCTAGAGCTTGAAAATTCTTTGATAGTGGTAGCATCCTTGTTCAACCTTATGAATCCAAAGATATCCAGGTTCATCTATGCTTTTGGGGGGCCTACAAAATCATCTCACTCATTAAGACATCCATCTAGTTAGAGGTAGAGGTAAGGACCATGTTTCCTCCTGTCTAGCTTAAAGGACTACAATTGTTGGTTTTCAATCCTCTTTCTCTCTCTCTTTGGAAAGGTCACCATTTCTAGTTTTCAATCCTTCTCTCCTTTTTTTCAAGGTCATTGTAGTGCTTTTGGTTACTCATCATTTAATTTTATCAATTCAAGTCCATGTCCAAAGGTGATCTACAATAGGGTCCCTAAATCTTAAAAGGAACTAATCTATCCTAAGGCTACTAGAATGGACTTAAAACCTATCTTAATACTCCTAGAAGAAAACACACTTTACTAGAATTAAATTCAGTTGCTGAAATAAACACACTTTCTTGAAAGTAAACACTCTTGCTAAAAATAAACACACTTGCTAAAATAACATCACTCACTGAAATGGGAATACTAAAATGAAAAGACAAGAATATAAATGCTACAAAGAAATGTCTTTATTATATTTTTCTAGATGATATGAAAATGCTTGGATGTCTTATACTATTAAACATGCAATAAAATGGATGAACAGAGCACATTTATCTAAACAAATGACAAGGGATTTATCTAAACAAACAATAAAAGATTTATCTAAATAAATAACAAGATAACTAATTAAATAGAAAGTACCAAAATATCCTCTCCTTAAGGTAGAGCAGGCCCAACTCCCCTTCTAGATTGATCTTCTATACTAAAATGATGTCAAAGTTGCTTCCTTCTTATTTGAAATTAATGAAAAATAGGATCATACATGTCTTATAATAGAACTACTTTCTACTAATATTTTCTTCTACAAAATGCTTAACAATCTAAACTTCTCTAAAGAAATTACATGTTTTCTCTTATATCTAGAGAGATTTATTTACCTAAACTTAACTAGGACTTGTTAAAGAATAGATTTTGATAGCTATCTCTAAGACTACAAGTTCCTATAATAGTGTTTTTATTGCAAACAAAAAGATAAACTTCAGATCAAACTAAGAAGTTTTCTAAATTAGATGAGATGAGATGGTGTATGAGCCACATTGGAGAACTTCCTAGATCAAGGGAGAGTTTGAACAATAGGATACATCAATTATCTGAGTGAATAGAGTGCATATTCTGTAGAAGTAGGGGTGTGAAGGAAGGCACTCAAAATAGACATTCAAGAGTTACTTAATCAGCTAGGTTAACTGAAGTTACTCAAATCAACTAATATCTTTACGAGGCACATGCCAAAATCCTTGAATCAAAGTTACAAGTGGAGATCCAATTTTATAATCTAGGTTTGTTCTATTCCTTATGCTTGCTAAACCTTGTGATGCAACTCTGGAGCTTTGTGGCAACATCGAAGCTCTGCTATGTTAATTTGGAGCTAAATGTTCATCTATGTAGATATCTCTAAAGAGATCTAGAGTACTTAGATCTTCATTCTTGATTCTATTGTTAGCATAAAAACACACATATATACAAAAAACAAGGAATTCTACAACCAACTAAGTACATTTTAACTATTAAAGAAATAATCCCAACACATACCATTTATTAAAATAGTTATAACTAATTATATATGCATTAAGTATGCCAAGCCTTTGTTACAAATAAATTAAGCAATGTCTTATAAAAAATTCAAAGCAGCATTATATCTCATTAGTCTCCTTGACCTCTCCCATTCCAGTATCTTCTATTGAGGCATTGAATCCACTAGTGCAAACCTTTCTTGTGAATACATCTACTATTATGGTTGCACTAGTCTCCCCTCTTTTATGCAATCATTTCCAACACCAACGAGTACCATTCTGCCACCAATCGCCCCTCTACTTCTCCATAAACTCCTACTTCACATCTTCAACATTCCCTAAGTAAACCCCCTTTTCCCTTCCACACCCATGGTTCATTATCCATTGCCTCCTAGAGTTGTGTTATCTCCTACCCACCAACAAGTCACCTTCCCATATGGCCTTCCTCAAGGATTTCCATTTACAAGTGGTTTCATTCAATCACCAATAGAGCTCCACCAATAAATGAAGACTGCAAGATAGGCCTATGAGGCCAAAATGGAGACTCAGAGGTAGAAGGAGAGCTCTAGCACACCCATGCATGAGATCACAATATGACCCAACACAACAAGCTTTAACGATTACTCACATGACCCTAAATGTCAATAATCCACAAGGGTTAATGTGTCTAGAAGATTACTTTGTGCATGCAGTAGGAATGAGCTTGGCACAAGCACACCTAGAGGATAGAGTTGAACTAATGGAAGAAATGTAGAAATATATGACAACATATTTCTTGAAGGTGAGTAGGAAGCTTGAGAAGAAAGAGCTGAAGCTTAAGAGAATTAAAGATTCAATTAGTCAACTCTAAGCTTGCATGAAGACACAAGAGCAAGAACTACAAAAGATGACTTTAGAGATTCAGGACTAGGTCCTAATTGAAAAATTTCAAGCTAAGCAATATAAATAGGCTACCTTGCAATCTAAGTTAGATAAAATAAATATTGTGATAAAAATCTATAGGTAGAATGTGCAATAGATAGATGAGAGAGAAAAGTAGAGTAGCAGAAGCAACTCAACTTCATGCTAGATTGACAGAGCTAATGGACTCAACAGAGTCATTGAAAATTGAACTCCATGCCAAAGATCAATAGCTCCAGCAACTACAAATAGATATCTAGACTACAAAATATTTGATGTGTGGAGTTAAAGGAGTGTTTGGATATGTTGTATGAGTCATGTAGACTCATCTAGAAGAGTTTCATGGTTCTCTTTCTTGTTTCTAGTACCACACAAGGTTTTCAAGTTGTTATCGCCATTATGCTTCAAATTTCATATGTATTTGCTTAAGCCTATCCTATTTTCAAATGAACGAAGTGTACAGATGTAATTCCTTGGTGTTTGATGCTGTGAAGGATATTTTGGACCTGGTTAAGAAAGTGTTGATGTCCGAAAGGCATGGGTCTTATGGTAATGTAGTGTTTAGTCTTTTTTAGGACTTGTCCTCTACACATTTCATGTTGTGTGTTGTCTAGCCAACTTGTAAATGTACATTTCATATTTTCTCTGGCTGACAAGAAATGTAATCAATGTAATATCATGTATAAATTATAAAGCTAGGTGGTATAGGTGAGGTATTATTGCAAAAATGAAGATGTAAGTGTGTGAAGAGAAGAATATGAAAATCATATGCATTGTGATGTCTGACTGAAGGAGAGAGCAGATGTGTTAGAAGCTATCATGATTCATCTTGAAGACATTTATGTGATAGGAAGGAAGTGAAGAGTGTGCCTAATTGATCTAATTATTAGAAGAAGCAAAATTGCAATCATCAAAGGTGTGAACTTCAATGTCAATTTTCAAGCGGTAGAAGGATTGTCATGTTGTAATCCTTTCTGAGCTTATAGCTTCCTTGGGTTGTAGCCCTAAAATAAAGTTGTAATATTGAGCTTCATATATTGTGAGTTAATCCTCACTGTGGTTTTTCCCTTCTTGGGTTTTCCATGTATATCTGGTGTTATGTGTTGATGTGCATTGTGTTAATCTTTCATGTTTATATTGCTGATGTAATGCTTAAGTTTTAATTTGCTTCAAAGAACTTGAAGTTTGATTATATATTGATTCACGCCCCTCTCAGTATCCTAGTGTGTTCAACAATTAGTATCAGAGCCAAGTTCCTCTAAAGGAAGCTTAACCGCTTGAGGAAGGTTTGGGATGGCACTTAATGGATCCAGCAAGATATCTAGGTTTGATGGAACAAATTATGTTTTTTGGAAGCTAAGGATCGAAGCCTATATCAATTCTCTAGGGTGCAATATTTGGGACTCTGTCAAGACTAGTTACACTATTCCTATTATGTTGTAAAAAGTATCCCTATGACTTTTTACCACCTAGTTTAGCTCCTAGGTCCCCTTAATTTCATTATGCATGATTAAAACTTATCCCAGAGCAAATTCCCCCGAAACCCATTTCAAATGGGACCTAGGAGTCCACATTTAATCTTAATTAAGACTCAAAAAGCACCCCTAGACTTGGGCACTTGTGCCCTAGTCTAGGCCTATTTTTCTAGGACCTAAATTTAAGTTGTCGGCATAGGACCTTTAAAAGGTTTACCTTTGTTGGCCTTTTCAATTTAAATTACAAAATTTTAGTGGGAATGCATATATAAACATGTTTAGGACTTCATTTTAAACCTAGATGGATAAGGCAAACTTGTGACTTTGAGCTAAGGGATTTCAAGGCATTCATTGTGTTGTAGAGTAGTATTGTGTTGTTGTTGTGTTTGCTTATTGCAGATTTGGCTTCATCAATCCATCTCTTCATGATTTGAAGGCTCTTCATCTCTATGAGGGTTTCACCTCAAAGGTGATATCTATTTGTATTTCAATTTATCTATTTCATCATTGGATTTTGCCTCTATCCACCTAGGACACGTACTCTATCTAACAATGGTGTTGGAAGGCTTGAATTCCATTATGAGGCTTAATTGAGGCAAGCTCCTAAACACCACAACCCCCAAACCCCTCTCTTTGTGATTGTAGGTTATAGGTGTGGGAGTTTGTGAAATGGAGTTGTAGAGAAGCTAAGTAGAAGATATAGATTTAGGATTTGAGAAGAAATTATAGAAAACCTAACCTACTAGACTAGGGTGCCCACCCTGTAGTCCTCCCAACTGTTAGTGCTGGAAACTCTGAAGAAGGTTGTAGTCCTACTAACCTTACTATTCCAAATCTATAGAAAAAGTGGTCTGTTGGACTTGGGTTCCCACCCCATTGTCCCTAAAGTTTCTCCCTCCAAAAATCTAAATTCTGGTATGTTTCTAATCTATATTTAGTGCCTTCCTGTGTAATTATTTGTCATATCTTGTTCGTATGTATCTGGAATCACCTAATTAGGGTTTAAGGATTACTCAAACTAGGGTTTGACATACCTATCAATCTAATCTATCTTTCCATATCATTCCTAAGTGACATCAACCTATAGTTGAGTCCTCTCCACCTGTGGTGACTTGGCTTGATTGTTGTCCTTGATTGTTATTGTGAAATGAGGGTTTGATTGGATCTACCTTAACCACATTTCAACCTTATCTTCCTTTTATATATAACATTTTGGTGAACCCATGTTTTTACTAAACTTGCATCTTGCTGAGTGTTGCAATCCATCATAGCATTCATTCATATCATATTTTATCATCTTGCATTCAAAAAGCTTGCATACACATGAAATTTTTTGAAAAAAACAAGCATTCTAGGCTTGCATTAAGGCATAGTTTTGCATATTTTGTGTTGCATATCATAAAAACATTTAATTTGAGATAAATTACAGCATTTAGTCATTTCATGACCTTTTACCTTGCATTTACATATCTCATTGGCTAGGGTTTTACTTGAAATTTGCATTTTTTCATATAACCTAGTAATTCCAAAAGCTAGGGTTTGTAGCTAAAATCTTACTTCAGATTTTACTACTCATTTCAACTCTCTTTAAAATCTGATTTTGGACTGTAGTGTTTCTGCATTGTAAGTTTTTGCATTTACATTTGCATCATTAGCACATTTACATTGAAAAAAGTGAAAAAAATGAGCATTTTAGATTCATAAACAAGCATAGTTTTTCATTGTTTCATTGCATATGTCATAAATATATTTCAAGTCAGATATTGCATTCATCTTAGGAATATTTTCATTTCCCATTTGAAAATTTTGCATCATTTCACACTCTTGCTTGAAATTTGCATATTTTTAATTATGCAATGTGTTTTTCAACATAGGAAATATAATCTCTCTCTAACATTTCTTTGCAAGAAATCTTAAAAGTGATCTATACTACATTTTGTACAACACTTTTACATCTTAAACACTCCATTTGTAAGGACAATAGTGTGTTTTTGTTCTTGGTAAAAAGCTTCAAAAACCTGGTTTTCTCAAACTAGTGTTGTGGTGTACAAACGTCTCTTAATTAATTGCATTTGATAAATGAAAAGATCTTATTGTGCATTTCTATTCCAAGACTTTCTATTATGGCATCTTCATCTTAGTGCTCTTTGGTATCTTTACATGCATATATCAAAAACTTTGAGAATTTCTACACATTCCTTAACACGAATCCTCATGTTCTCACTCATATACAATCTATGTATCACAAGGATATCTTTAAATGCTCTTCATTTGAAATCCTTGATTATGTATCTAATTTTTACAACTTCATAGCTCTCATGAATGCACACCCTTTGGTATTAGAATATCTAACCAAATACATCTCCATGAATACTCATGAGAAAGATGATTGTGAAAGTTCTTCTTCTTCTATTAGCACCACAATTCATGATAATGCCTTAGACATAGTCTCTAATACATGTGACGATGACCTAGATTTTCCTATTTCACCCTATGATTCCTCTCCCTTGTGAGGACATCTTGGTGCAAGAATATGAAATCATTGATACATTCCTTAACATTACCCTACCTTCTCTTCATTCCAATGCCATCCCTTTGAAAGAGAAAGTATTAGTGAATGAAGAGTCTCCTATCAAAAAGGATCCCCCATGGGTATTTAATAGGTGTTCATCTAATAATCGCATGTTACATGAGGTTTCTAAGGCTAACCCAATGGATCTCCCAGAAGTGGAAAACCTTGATCTTCCTCCTTTGATTGAATGCTCAACTACCTTGGATATCTCTAAGGATGCAAAGACCTTGGGTAGCTCTCCTTTGGTTGCAAGTTCTATTCCATTGGATGTCACTAAAGATCAAACCATAAAAATTCCTTTTCTCTTTGTTCCAATGCTCTCCCTTTAAAAGACGAAGCATTGGTGGATGATGAAAATCAAAGAAATGTTAATTCAATTACCTTTAATAGGTTCCTTCCACCTGCTAAGGGGTTATTAGAAACATGTAATATTCCTGAGATGATTGTGCGAGGGGGCACCTAATGCACCTGCTTGCTTAAAACTAGTGACTATGGTTCAAGGTGATCAAAAACCACCCTGACCCCCAGATTACATTCTAAATTATGCAAGACAAATCACTCAATGGAATCAAGGCATTCAAAATGTGTCACAAAAACCACATTACAATGTGATTTCTCACACATACAACACCCATAATAAAAACCAAAGCAAGAAAGCACCACATGTGCCTGTCTTGCTTCCATCTTCTCAACCTATGATCCCTCCACCACCTCGTCTTACTCATAAAGGTGGTCAAGAATATGATCTTGTTAAACAACTTTGTGCTACTCCAGCTAAGATCTCTCTTTGGGATTTAATACAAACATCACCTACATACCACGGAATGCTCCAAGAAGCTTTACAAAAGGTGATTGTACCACCTACTATTAAGCCAAATGATGTAGCAATGTTGTTAGATTGTATGCATACAACAAAAAAAAATATTCTGTTTCAACCACATGAATTACCATCAATTGAAGTTCAAAATGAATATGATCCACTTATAATATTTGTCATAATAGATAAAAAGTTGATAGAGTTATGATTTGATGCAGAGTGCATAGTGGAAGCACTTATAACAGGGTGAAAATACCCATCAATCCACAATACACATAGATTAAGGCTTAATCAACTTTAAAATCCCTTCGCAAGGTCCAAATAAGACCAAAATATATCATTTCTTCATTATCAGCCAGACCACACTCTATCGGCGAGCCTAAAACTTCAATGGCCGATGCCACCAAGACCTGTTGAATTCCATCGCTCAGACTTCATACTGTCGGCGTAGCTCTAAACTTATTCTCTGATAACAATTCTCATACCGATATGCATTGTCTCCGTCTTATTCTTCGAAGAGACCTTCTACTGTCAACAACCTCCAAACTTCTTCCGTCGATACCCACATCTCATCGATAACTACAACTTCACATATACATAAATTGACTTGCTATAGCCGGTCTTCCAATGTATATTCAACCCAATGTTACTGTTATGGTTGGTCAACCTTTGTATCATTCAAAATGCACATTTACGCATACAACCTTTGATATTCATTTGCAAGATACACATGAAACGATACTCAGGTGCAATTGCGATATACACACACAATGTTCTCTCGACATACAATTACAGTATATACATAAAATGCGTCTTCGGTAAAACAAAATAAATCTCACGCCGATAACCTCCTCCGCAACGTTTGTAACCGAACAACACACAAAAATCACAAAACTCAACAAAAAGGGAAAAAAACTACTCCTAAGGAAGACATTCCACTGGTTTCGAAGAAACCTCAACTAGTGGAATTCCTCTGTACTACATCCTTGGAATTACACCAGAACAACAGAAATTCTTTATGTCTTCTACTTCAGAAATATACATACAATTTCTCACTACTCTCGGTCTATTCTCTCTGTATATGTTTAACAAATACAAACCACCTATTTTAAGACTCTCACATGTTGGCAGTTACAAGATGGAAAATGAACCACCACTTCTGACCAGTTACATTCTATGGTTCGGTTACAATCTTTTAATTTTTTCTTGACAGCTCAACATTATGCCATTACTCGGTCAGTTATGACTCCATATGGCATGAAGGCCTTACAATATTACATTTTGGACATAACATAAAATGTAATGAATCTTCTAGATTCTTCAAGTTTTGAGGTGGTCCTACACCATACAAGCAACCAACAAGATTTCCAAGTCCCTTGGAAATATACCTACAAAACAAAAAAAACTACCTTTTTCTGCATCTTTGTCTGGCTTCATCTTCTTCAGCTTTAGGCTTCAGCTACAAATCTTCATATCAATGGACTAGTGACCAACTAACCAACAAAATCAAACTACCATTATTTCAGAGCTTCTTTAGGATCCTTCTACTCCCATCAGTAGAGTACTCTCAGACTAAACAAATCCTCCATGACTACAACACAATGCTCCATCAACTGTCCATCGTACACGCTGCTTCACAGACCCATTCCTCTCATCCAATAGCAGATCCTGGTGATGCACCTACCACTCTCTTCTTAGTGGCCTTTCTCTGCACCCTTCTCCAACTAGATGGTCTTCATATTTTGCCTTCTCAGTGACAGAATCAACTACATAATACCTTCAAATACCAAATCTTTTGCTAGATCTTTCGCTAGCTCTAATACCAATTTGATGTAGAGTGCACAGTGGAAGCACTTATAACAGGGTGAAAATACCCATCAATCCACAATACACATAGATTAAGGCTTAATCAGCTTTAAAATCCCTTCGCAAGGTCCAAATAAGACCAAAATATATCCTTTCTTCATTATCGGTCAGACCACACTCTATCAGCGAGTCTAAATCTTCAATGGCCGATAGGCCGATGCCACCAAGACCCGTTGAATTCCATCGCTTAGACTTCATACTGTCGGTGTAGCTCTAAACTTATTCTTTGATAACAATTCTCATACCGATATGCATTGTCTCCATCTTATTCTTTGGAGAGACCTTCTACTATCGGCAACCTACAAACTTATTCTGCTGATACCCACCATCTCATCGATAACTACTTCACATATACATAAATTGACTTGCTATAGCCGGTCTTCCAATGTATATTCAACCCGATGTTACCGTTATGGCCAGTCAACCTTTGTATCATTCGGAATGCACATTTACACATACAAACTTTGATATTCATTTGTAAGATACACATGAAATGATACTCAGGTGCAATTGTGATATACACACATAATGTTCTCTCGACATACAATTACAGTATTGTTGTGTGGTTACACAACACGCCCCATTTTGACTTGACAAAACAAGGACCTAACTTTTTGTTTGGCTTTGCTTGTGTTTTCTGCTTGCTGGTGGTCTAGTAAAAGTAAGACAATACAGATGATCCTACATAAAAGGGACTGGGTAGGTCATCATGATGAGGCCAATTTTTCAAAGTTAATATTTCATGATAATAACCTCATGGTTGGAAAAGGTACATAATTTCATGCAAGTTTGCCTTTTGGATCACCCTGATATTCCTTAGGGAACAAAAGTTATGATAAGTCAAAGATCTTGTCAAACTTGATGTTCGATGGGGAGGATCATATTTCTTAACATCAGTCATATTATGAAAGATCACCCTAATCCTATTTTATCACTCGATAAATCATTTATCTGGAGACCTAGACATCAACTTTATGTGATAGCGATATCTACCCAACGAACAACATCATATATTTTGCGAGGATCATATTCTTGAATATCACCTGATATTTGAATATCACCCCGAACCAATATCCTAATGATGTCATCCAAACCCGGTAAACAAAGAAATAAACATGATGATGATGTCACCATCCTTTTTACCTCGCGGAGGTATATTTCCAAACATGACCCTTCCTACATAACATGACAATGACGTCATAGGGCCACAACGCTGAACTAAGTCATTATCTTGATGACGTCATCCTGATATTTCGACAGGAAGTCATTTTAGTTCAAGGGAACATATTTGAACATCACCTGATATCCAAATATCACCCGATATTTGAATATCATCCTATCCTACAAAGATCACCCCGCGCCTTGCCGCCATAACATTAAATGCCATAAATGTGGTAGGTGGTTCCCGCTGATTACGAATGCGATTTATACACCTAGCGAGATCTAGAAGTTTCATATAGAAAATTAGTTGTTTCAATTAATTTGCCCTAATTTGCCCTAAAGAGAAGGTTAAAGACAAATTCACAGAATCATTTTACACTTATCTTGTGATAAAACAAGTTTTTACAGAGCACAGCTTGCAAACCCTCATAAGACTACCTACGGATGCATATAGCTTGTACTAGAACAAAACACGTGAACATCACTAGTAGTTGAGTTCCTTTCACACAGTTATCAGCATAATTAAGAGGATAAACACATCAAGTAAGTAATTGAAACCCTCTTGTTGTCGTGTTCTGCATATCCAGGTATCATGGTGTTTTCTGGTTTGAAGTTCTAAATATGCATGATGAATAATGAAGATATGACGTATTTGCATGCTTGTAAGATATCAATTGTAAGACCAATTTTGTTAATTGTAGGCATCCATGGCGGATAAGCGGTTGGCTAAGTCAGAGGCAAAATTTCTAAAGCCCATGTTTGCTCAACATGAGGGTGTCCAGTTTAAATATGGTGCCATTACAAATACGCACCAAGGAAATACAGATCTAGCTGCATGGTTGGCTAAAATGAGCGATGAAAAGAGTAACAGCACCTTGATGGATGCAGTCTTTGTATCTGGAATGTGGAATGCGGCTAGTTTCCCTTATTCCATGGAAACTCTTGAGCTAGTCATTGAATGTGTAAGAAACTATAACCCACAAACAAGGAAGGTAGAGAAGCATGGTAGGGTATATGCTGATCTGTCTATCAAAGGTCTTGCTACTACATTCAATTTGCCATTGGGAAAGAAGATTGCCAACATAGATTTGAAGAAATTGGAAGTAGAATATGAGAATAACAAGAAGTCTGCTAGGAAGAAAATGTACCAATGGAGGGCGAAGAATAGTCCTTATCCTGCAGCAGCTAAACTTCCAATACACTTATATAAATTTGACTTTGACGATGAATACCAGTACATGATAGCCTTGCTCAGTAGAGTGACAGGCTAGCCTGATGCTGGAAGTTTTAAGGACAGGATGTATGCAGTCATCTTGATGTGCCTTTACACAGATAACAAGCCAATGTGGGCTAAGATGATAAGTGATGCTCTAGATGAGCAGTTGATGAACCTAGGAGGTCCAGTTTGTTCCTTCTACATGACCTCATACATAGTTTATTCATGTGCCTACAAGGGTACATTTGATGCATTGACTACAGTTGGGAGAATTGGTGGCACAACAAATGATGCACATATATGGGATCATCATCCCCAACTACAAAAAGAAAATTACCTCCAAGATTACAAACTAGTGAATGATGCATTATCTATGCATCTGGTAAGAACAATGGAGGAGGACAGAACTAAAAGACTGAGCATGGAAGCTCAGGAAGTCATATATAGGCATGGAGCCTGGTTTATTCAATTTGCAACTTTCTCTTACATCAGAATTGAGGGCTTTGAGGAAGAGCCTCTCATGCTCCCAAGATACCCTACAGATGTAGTTGTCTTAATGGAATTTTTAAGACAAATTTCCACAATGCTGAATGCTTACAAAGCTAACAACAAGCTTCCACTAGTATTGTTTCCAGTTACAATGGGCTGGTATATGTGCCCAGATTCTAAGAATATTAAGAAGGCCATAGCTGGTCTAACTATGATGAATTTCCAGCCATTTCCATTGACAAGATCACATGATCCATATGGGAGGATGTAGAGGATCATGGGGAAGCCCATCCATCAAAGACATCTTGAAGACTTCTAGGTAGATTGTGAAGATGAAGCTAAAGCTAGAAGAAGAAGATATCAAAGGCTTACACTCAACTAGATCAAGACCTTTGATTGCATTTCCATCCTGGCACAATTGAAGAAAGATGATGGAAAGATAATGGCTGATGAATATGAGGAGAAAAAGGTATACAATGATACCATCTCAATACTAGATCTCACCATGCAAGAGGACATCTCTTTAGATCCATTTACAAGCAGGACATTGCAGTTGACCCAAGCATGGGTCAATGACCAGATAAATACACTGAAGAAAGGAGGTGTTGCCATCACGGTGGACAATAAGAAGAAAAGACAGGAGATTTCTAAAGATGAATATGATGATTTCTTGAATGAGAAGAGGAAGTCTAAAGGAGAGAGAGTACCACCTCCTGAGAAAAGCAAGAGACCTCCAAGAGGTAAGAAAATTGATGCTGAACCAAAAGGGGTCATAATTGAAAGAGTGATAATGCCAACTGAAGATGCATCAGCATCAGGATAGGCATTAGCATCATCAGCACCGCCTCCAATGGATAAGCAAAAAACTAAAAAGATCCAGAGGCCACCTACACAACCTACTGAAACATATGAGGAGGGTCAAGCCTCACATAAGAAAATAGAAGAGGATATTCCTCTTGATGAGGAGCTGGAAGAGGAAGAAGAAAATGTTGAACCCCTCACCAGAAAAAGAAAAGCACCTCAGGTGATAGCAACTACACCTAAGAAACCAAGAACTTCAATGAGAGGTGAAATAAAACAAACCCCTATAATGCTAAGAGGGGCAGGTGGAGAAATATTCAATAGGGAATTGCAGCATAACATTCCACTTCCCACCATTGTAAAGTTTAAAACTGAACAAGCAGAAGAACAAATGAAAGAAGCCTCTAAGGTAGTTCAAAGTGGTCTAGTCTCATTAGATGAGATAGTTGACCTATCTGATGTTGAGTTGGTGAAGGATGTAACTTCACAAAGAATGGAAACCCTTGTTGTTGGCACCCAGGTAACTCCACAGGGGACCCCATCAGTCCGGACAGTATTAGGGGGGATGAAGCAAATAGAATCAGAAAAGGAAAAGAGCCCAGAAAACATTACACAACAAATAGGGTTGGATGCCTTAGTTGATCAAGTAACAAGTCTTGCAGTTATAGATTTGACATATGTAGAGGATGTAAACCCTAAGGATACGACAAGTGCACCTGAGAAAATAGAGAATATTGAAGAACTCAAACAGAAAGAGGTGAAGAGCAAAGCTCCAGGTGTGGGTCAGCAATAGCAGGATGCATCAGCTGAGGCCAAAGAAGTAGAAGTCCCACCAAAGGACAAAGAAGATAAAGAAATATCAGGTCCTGACGACCACAAAGCTCAAGAGGTAATTAACATAGGTTCAGAGCTGATTATAGCTGCAGATCAAGTGGACGAGCCTAAGATAAATAAAATAACATCCATAGATACTAACATTTCTCAGGAAAAGAAAAATGCTAAAGTGGATGAGATACCCATGGAGGAAGTAAAAGATCAGGATCATGATAAACATGCAGATGATTAGCAGGATCACCCTCTAGAAAAAGAAATTCCTCAATAGGAGGATATACCCAAAGATCACCTTCATGAGGAGCATCATGAGGAAGAGATAAGAAAATCACCCTCCCCATCGAACATGATGGTGGATACTGGAGATCAGGGTGATCATGATGATGATGATGGAGACCAACAGTCAAAGGATCAAATTCCTCAGTGGCTCGAGAAAGAAATTGGCGCAGAATCAGGTATAGAGGCACAAGAATTTGATATATCTACATCATTTTTAGAAACCTTAATAAAGCCTAAGAGGAAGGCTAGAATAACTTATGCAATAAGAAGAGATCTTGTTACGGGCAGGAGGACTGCATAGGTAGCGCTCCCTACTATGGATAAAGAAAAAGGTAAGATCACTCTGGATGAATTCCAGATTAGTACAGTAGATTTGGGGTTTGCTAATGAAGACCAAGAAGGCCAATAAGGTAAAGATATAATTGATTCATTAACCCAAAGGGTGAAAAGAGAAAAGGAGAAAAATAAATAGCACAAGGAGCACATTGCTCAGCTGCATGCCTATATAAAAGGGTTAACTAACCCAGATGCTATTTCAAGTGATCATGCAGTCCCATTGACTGCTATTTCTCAAGATGAGGTGAATAAATTGGATCTCATGAAACATGAGTCATCAATAATGAGGAAGTGGATGTTATCCACATTTGATGGAGCAGAGGAAGTAGTAAAAGCCTCATTGAAGAAGTGGAATTCTTTAGGCATCTTCAGGAAGAAAGTCGACAAGTTACAAATGGAGACAGGAAGAAGGTCCTTTCAGTTAGAGAAAGCATTGAGTGCTTTAGGTGAAATGAAGAGGATTGATCCTCAGGTTCTCATAAATAACCAAGTATTGAACAATAATACTGCCATTTTGATTGATATATGGTACAAAGACATCTGATTTGAATGTGATGTGCTCCAAAGATGCAACAGCAAATTAAGAGACATCAGTATGAAGTTGCATGACATGATGTCATATGAGGCAGAAGTCTTGGAGACCTTGGAAGGTGAAATAGAGGGGAAGATTGAGAATCAAGATGAAGAGTTTGCTATTAAAGCTCTGCATAAAAATTTCCATCTAGTAGCTGATGACCCTTTAAATCACCTAATAGAAGAAGTCATGGATAAAATCATGAGGATCAAGGTCAAACTAGAAAATTACAATGAAACATCCAGCAGCAAGAGGAGTAAATTAGAGACTCTCTGAGGCAAATACTAGATACACAAACACGCCATCACCAAAGCAAGAATTCAGGATGGTGGGGAAGTAGAAAAGATAGTGCAATCTTATGAAAATATCTAGACATCCATGTAGGTCCATGTACAAGGAGAAGGTCATCAGGATGATGAAGATTTGGGAAGCGATGATCCTGATGCTCTTGATGATGGAGATGAGGAACTTGAAGGATAAAGAGTAGATGAAGATGCATTACCAAGAAAAGACATAAGCATTTGATACTTAGGAAGATAAGTTGTCTAGATGGTTGCCAGCTGGCAACCTATGCCATGTGGAAAGAGTTGACTAGGTCAATGAAATATGAACCATAGATCTTAATAGATAGATTCTGATCGTAGATCAACTTTTTTCTATAAAAGGTGCAGGGATGCCTCATTTTAAAACATTTGAAACTTAATTGAAATATGTTTGCTGAAATATTCAGGGCTCATTTCAAAGTTGTTGTATACATATATGTTCTTGCATACCTAATGAATGAGAAGACTCTTTTGATTACAATCCATAATAAATCTAGAGTAATCAGTGTATGAATTCTTGATACATGCTTTGATTTGCTGCATCCCTTGGAGTGCATATCAGCTTGCATGTGTTGTCTTCATACCTTTTCCTTTGAAGTTAGCATCGACTGTATCTAGCTATGGAATGTCCTGGTGAACATATGGTTTGATTTCTTCTCTTCATGATTGTATCTGATGTATATGTGGCTCAATAGCTGAAGGTTCAACTTTCGTTTGAAGTATTCTTTTCTTTTTCTTTCAATTTCAGAGAATTTCATCATCATAATTGCAAATAATTGACAATCTTAAGCAAACAATACAAATATGCAGACATCTCATAGATAACTGAACATATTCAGCATATTTGAGGTTAAAGCATGTCAAAATGATAAATATCATGCAAAGATTTTAAAATAGACACAATATTTGAAGCATATCTTGTGTAGAATAACTATCTGTGCAGCATCATTATAGGAAACATTATCTTACAGATGAGATTCACGTAAGGCCCCAAAATGGAAACAACAACACACATCAACCTTTGAGTAACGTCAGAAGATTAAGACCTAATCACCAGAGAATTTGGATCATGAATTCTCTAAATTCATCATATCTTTCAAGATGAATAAAGGTTAATGTGTACTTTTATTCTATGTTTGTTTATGACTAACATCATGATCAACAAGTATATACATAAAATGCATCTTTGGTGAAACAACATAAATCTCACGCCGATAACCTCCTCCACAACATTTGTAACTGAACAACACACAGAAACCACAAAACTCAACAAAAAGGGAAAAAAACTACTCCTAAGAAGACATTCCATTGGTTTCGAAGAAACCTCAACCAGTGGAATGCTTCCGTACTACATCCCTGGAATTACACCAGAACAACATAAATTCTTTATTTCTTCTACTTCAGAAATTTACATACAATTTCTCACTACTCTCGGTCTATTCTCTTTGTATATGTTTAACAAATACAAACCACCTATTTAAAGACTCTCACACATTGGCAATTACAAGATGGAAAATGAACCACCACTGCTGACCAGTTACATTCTACAGTTTAGTTACAATCTTTTAATCTTTTCTTGACAGTTCAACATTATGCCATTACTCAGCCAGTAATGACTCCATATGGCATGAAGGCCTTACAATATTACATTTTGGACATAACAAAAAATGTAAGGAATCTTCTAGATTCTTCAAGTTTTGAGGTGCTCCTGCACCATGATTGACAATGGATCAACTCTTAATGTTTGTGGCATGGACTTACTATGCAGAATCAAGATCGACACTTCTTTAATTAAACCAAATAGGATTAGCATCCGTAGATTTGATAATGTTGGTAGACAATCCCTGGATACCATAAATTTACCCATAAAGGTTGGACCCGTGACATTATCTACCCTTTTTCATGTCATGCTTGGATTTCTTTTATATAATATGATTCTTGGTAGATAGTGGATTCATGCCATGGGGACAGTTCTATCTACCCTTCATCAATCAATAAAGTTTATTTATGAAAACAAACTTCACACCGTTGAATCCGATCCTGATTCGAATAATTGTTTACATATTGAAACACAAAAACAAGTTAATAATCATATGAGTCTAAACAACTTACAAGTTGATTCATCAACACATCTTGCCACAGATAATGTTGTGCAAGACCCTAAACCATCGAATGCACTTTTTGGTGATGATCGGGGTTCATTATATTTTACACCTTCTTGTGTGGGGGAATATAAACTTAATAACTCTGACACATCAAAAGTTGCATCAATCTCATCCAAGCAATCTTTAGAAACACCTAAGAAACCCAAAGTCTCCTTTGTAGAAAACAAAGACAATGCTCTTATTTATACTATAGACTATGAAACCTATGAGGCCTCACCATCTTCTAAAGAGATGGATTCTCTCTATGGTTGTGGATTTCAAATTTTGTACAAAAATTGTGACTACATAGGCAATGGTGTTGATTGTTAGGAACACTGAGAGGGGGGGTGAATCAATGTTCTATAAATCTTTTCTTGGACTTTTACTTTCAACTATTTCAAAGGAATAATCAAACAGAAGCAAAATATACAACTGAACAACATCCACAAAAGCATGACACATAACACCAAGATTTTATGTTGAAAACCCAAAAAGGGAAAAACCACGGAGAGGATTAGCTCTCAAATATATATTGCAATCTTTACAAAAATGATGTTTAGGCTTGGTCACTCCACGGGCCTAGAACATGTTGGTTTACAGCCATGAAGAACAATTAAGTCTAGTAGGCTCACTGCCTCAACCCTAAACCTAGCAAGATTACAATAAGGGTTGTTAAACCCTGAGGCCTGTTAAACCCTACTAGAGGCTCACTATCGGCTTACTACCTTGATGACAACCACATGCTTCCTATCAAAACCTACATGATAACTGAATACTACTTAGGCATCTACTACTATGCTAGGGTGTAGTCATTTAATAACTGTATTCTGAATCCCAAGTCTTCATCACTGTTGTTAAGGGAAAATTGGATTCAAATGAATAATTAATATAATCAATATCAAAATACCCAAAACTCAATGAAATACAGAAACAAAGAGATCAATCAAACAAAAGAACTTTCAAAAACCTTTGCAAACCTCAAAGCTTCATAGCTTCCGTTGGTTGCCTATCTCAATCGATCTTGCATGTATGAATAAGGCCCCTAGAAAGTACACTTCCTTGCTATGAATCCAAGATTGTCAATGGAGAACAACTATGATAGTTTCGCCATGAAGATGAGCTTCACAACAATGATAGTAGTATGTAGTAACGAGTGTGATCACAAGAAATGAATGAATTGGTGCCAAAGGCGCACTATAATTCCTATAGAGTAACAATACTTAAAGCTTGGATGAATGAAATAGAGGAACATGGTTCAATTTATAGACATGGGAAAGAGAAGAGATCAACGATATAGAAAGAATGAGAAGTTCAATGGTATAGAACATTTGAGGAATGTGCACGAATAAGAAGAAGACAAGTGTCACCCAAAAGCTATTTTATTTGAGTTAACTACTTTCTTTTCTAAAGATAAGATATGACTTCATAAATTAGAAAGTTTTTTTCTAATTTAAGAGATATGATAAAAACAAGGTTGATTGAGTCAGTTAACTCAACTTGTGATTTGCTTTTGCATGATTTGAGAGAAATTAAATAATAAATTATTTAATTTTGTGTGCATGAAGAAGAAGACTTATTTTTAGAAGATTTGGAAGATATTTGAAAAATTAGAAGATAAGAAAGCAAATTAAATAAATAAATTTATTTAATTGTTTGTGCATGATTTGGAAGAATAAATAAAATATTTGATTGTATTTTATTTTTTGAGATTCAGAGGATTTAAATCAATTTGATTGATTTATTTAAATTTGGAAGAATGATTTGATTTAATTAAATAATTAAGAATTATTTAATTATTTGGAAGAATTTAATTAAATAAAGGATTTTATTTAATTTTGACTTTAGAAGAGGTAATTAAATATTTTGATATTTAATTAACTTAGAGGAAATATGAATCAAATAAATAAATTTGTTTATTTATTTATTGATAGAAGAATTAAGATGGAATAAATATTAAGAATATTTATTTAGACCAAGTCGTGTCATTTTTAGGTGTATACATTTTGCCCCTCTTTGATGCAATGCAGTTTACGATGTTGCTTCAAAGAATAAGAATTTTCTAATAATGATACATGCCTCAGTTAACAATGATAGGTTGCCCACTTGGGAGATTAGACAGGAAGAAGGAAGAAGGCGTGAGACGGACAATCTCACGAAGAAGAAGGTGGAACATAGGCTAGGATGCAGAAAGAATGGGCGGAAAAGGTCTGAATGATATGCAATGCAAGATAGAATGATAACACACACAAGCAAGTAAGCAAGTATGCACAAATGATACACGAACAATCAAGGTATTGCCCCTGTCGAGCGGTAAACCAATGATATACGACAATGTTGTCATGGTGGGGAACGATATATCCCTAGACCAACATGACAGGTGTGTTGTCATGGAGGGGAATGATAGATCCCTAGAGAAAACATGAAGGATAGTGTCTGGTTTCAGGAAATGAAGCATGTTGTGTAAGACGCGTGTGTTGGTCTGATTTTGACAACGTTACATCCTGTATAAGACAATTGATTGATTAACTAATTGAGTTGGTTTACAACCAAACAAGGATCAAGACCACTAATTGTGATTGGATTTTTAACAAGATTGACTTGACTTGATTGGTATGGATTAAGGATGGACTTGCATTTGGATCATTGCTCAGGTTGACTGAATTGAGAAGAATGGACCACAACGATAGATAGAATACTGATTGATAGAAGAATGACTCTATAGAAGGAATCACAAGCTTTTATAAACATTGATACTCTGCATTCTGGATCGTTATTGCATGGGATATGGATGCTTTGGAAATTTTTATTGCATGGGATATGGATGCTTTTGTGGATGCGAATGTTTTTGCCATCTTGATGCTACAAGTATTTTGAAGTGCTTATTTCATCATTGGGGGATTTTTTTTTAGTACTTTTCTGAAATGTTGTAAGTTAATACAAGCATCTAGGTATAATTGAACCAAGATGACCTGAGTATCACTTGCATGGATTTTGATTTAACAAGTTAATACAAGAATCGAGGTATAATTGAACTGAGATGACCTGAGTATCTCGTGTTTCAACAGACAAGGATTGCCCCCTTTCATCTTAGACCTTTGATGTCCTCGATGATCTTTTGTCGATCATGTCATTAGACAAGGTGTCACATTACTAAAGTTTAATCCACAAACAACAAACAAAGAAAATAATCATGCCCCCATCATAGCATATCTATCTTTTGGCATCCTTGAGTAGCATAGAAAGACATGATAACAAAAATCTAGACGCTGTAACCTAACCTGATCACAACCACACAAAAATCTTGCATTAGGTGTATTTTCTTGCCATAATTTAGGTAAAATCATTTAGAGTGCTTTAGGTACTTGCTTTCTTTGCTTTGGATAGGTTGAGGTTTTGCATCAAAATTTTTGCTTGAAAGTAGGTTTTGCTTATGCTTGCTTGCCTTGTGAAAGATTCCACAATCCTTATTGGTGAGACAGACCCTAAGGGACTGACCTAGTGCCTCAAGGGTACATTGCTAAGTGGCCTTACCTACGTGACGACGCAGTGGCAATGTAGTTCCGGGTTGACCCTATGATACTAAGATATGGATCAGATGAGACACAATATGGAATAGATATGGATCGGATGAGACACGATATGGAACAACTATGGATCATATATGGATCAGATGATACCGATGACAAGGAAACACCATGGATAGGTAGATGTATGGGTAATAAAGAATGGAACGGGTGGGTATGAGGATGGGTAATAGTGGATAGAAGAAATCAGAGATGTGATCTCCAAGGACTAAGTCGCATAGGAATAACATGCCCCATTGTAGGTAGAGTACTTAGGATTTTTCATGGCAATGCTTATGATGATAGAAGGAAGAGAGGATAATGAAGGACTTGCATGATGTGGAGGGATAAGGTATGTCAAGAGACACCTAAAACATTTGTTAACACTGTGCCCCCAATCTTTATCAAGACCAAAGAAAAATAGAGGAATGGAAGATTTAAGATAGATAGACTAGATAGTATAGGTAGGTAACGGCTAGAAGGATAGGATAGGAAATGGTGCGGAAGGAAACTGATAGGAGAAGAGTGATATGCCAATGAGACAAGGTGCTCCCAAGTGTAGGTGACGTAGAAGATCAACTTACACATGACGCCTATTTTCTAGGTTTTCATCATGGTACTTATCCAAGGCGCTTGTTTACTAGATTTTCACCATTGGACGAAGGGATTTTTTTTTACTCTTTTGATTTTTTTTTTTGAATAGGAGAAGGCGAATATAGAAGGGAGAGACTCAAGTATCTAGTTCCTTGAAAGGTGATAGTCCTGCTAGTAAGGATGTCATTGCATGGACCATGTCAAGTGTTCCCATAGATGTTGGTAGGAGATTGCATGATAGTGAGATGGAGAAGGTAGATAGCGGATTGTAGAAGGTGTAATAGTGGATGATGATGTAGAATACAGAGGGAAGGCTTATGCAAAAGCATGGACCATAGGAATAGGATGAGGAAGACATGTAGGATAATAGTGGAAGGAAGGGGAGATGGAGGTCTATGAAAATGTTTGTGGGATGGAAGGGAATCATGACCAACGGTTGCACATACCATGATAAGCATTGAAGCTGGTGATGGGAAAGTAGTGTGGGAAGCAATGGAGACTTTTGCTTGTGGATGAATGAATTAGACATGTAGGGATCCACATAGACTGAGTATTTTTCTAATTTTTGCTTGCCATATGGGATGGAAGAATTTGAGACTTTTGGATGGAAAGGGAGAAAGTTGATGGTTGAGATTCTTTAGAGGTAGATGCCTCATGTAACTTGAGGGCTTTTTTCTTAGGTACCCAAGCCATTTTGTTTTTAGATAGTACTTGTGAAGGTATAGGTTTGGGTGTATGCAGCTTTTGTGCAGCTTTTGGAGTAATCATTTGTTGGATGTGGATCCACACCTTTTTCAGCTTAGCGTATAGGTGTGTGGGTGTAGGCCCCTGTTGAGAAGGATGCTTCTTTGATTCTTAGCTTTTGTATCCTAGGTCATGAGGACTCTTAGGATTTTTGACTTTAGGGGTAGAGGTATCCAGATTTTTGCTGGTGAATTCTCTTGAGATGGTGGAAGTGGAGGTTTGTGGAAGCTCTTTGTTTGGACAACACATGCATTAGTTGCTCATGATTGGGATTGTTAGAGGATTCATAAATGGATGGATAAGATGTTGAAAGAAGTGGTGGTAAAATGCATGGAGGGATATTAGGAGTTGGAAGCAGTGGAGGTAGATTGGATGGTGGAAGGTGTATGGTCACATGCTTTTGATGATTATAGGATGATGGAGGTGGAATGGCGACATATGTTTTGGGGATATGATAGGGTTTATGATGAAAAGTGGGGGATTTAGGAGGAATGGAGGAAGTACCAACATCTTGAGATTGTTCACCTTGGGGTGTGTATTCAAGGCCATATGAAGGAGTAGGAACATTGACATGGATGACTCCAAAATACCTTGTTCGTGAAGGCCTAAGCCTTTACCTTGATAGTTCATATGTTGGAGTATGTGGTGGACATCAGGATTATGTGTAGGTGGAACACTAGACACAAGTTCCTTATTGGATGAAGAAGGTGGGATAGAGGATAATGGTGGCTGGTGTTCTAAGGAGGAACACTCATGAATGAAGGTGGTAAGACCAAGGATACATGGTGGGGGATTTGCAGCATGGTCGATAATGGATGGTGGAGGAGTATTTTTGGTTTGATCTTCTATGCTTGCTTGGGAGGCAAGTGTCTCATCAAGGGAAGTGGAAGTTGTTGGATCTTGGATAGGATTAGATGGGGTTATAAGCTTAGGACCATGGAACGCATAAAGTGGGCTAAGAGGATCATCATCGTCTACTTGATCATAGATAGGATTTAGCGTGATGGAATTAAGGTGCTCTTGTATAGGTTCGTCATCAACGATAATATCTTGATCACAAAAAAGATAGAGGTTATGAAGAGGCTGAAATTGGATCTCTAGCTCAGGTATAGGATCAAGTTGCTCATGGATAGCTTCTTCATTAAATGTAGTATCTTGATCATGGGAAAGATATAGGTCATGAATGGATTGAGATTGGATTTCTTTCTCATGTATAAGCATAAGATCATTGAAAAGATAAAGGTTATGCATGGGTCAGATGGGGGTGCTTTGATCTTGATTTAGACAAGGGGTTGACGTTTCCACATGCTCTAAAGTGTGCTCTTGACATAATGCTTGGTGTTCTTCAATTGAAGTAGAGGTAGAGGTATCTTGGATAGGATCTTGGTCAACAATATGAAGGTATGATGGATTTTGACTTTGGTTCATGGTAGGAGGTTTTTCAATATGCTTAAGGGGTTACCAATAACACAAAGAGGTTGGTACAAGGGATATGTTTGAAGGCTTTTTGATAAGGTCAAGGACCAAAATTTGGGGACATGGTTGATTCTCTGCTGGTATCCCTTGGATCACATCCTTTGTAGGCATTTGGGTAGATGAATGAGGTAATGGAGGAGTGGATTTAGAGTTCTCCCTAGCTTTTCTTTTGCTATGTAAATCTGGAAAATATTTTTCCCAAAAATTATCTAAGGCTTTTTTGGTTGTCCATATTGGAGCTTGGGGAATTCAATGGTAGTGTTGGTGTAGGATTGGTATGCTTTGGGATAGGCATCTTAGCAGATGATGAAGGAGGACTAGTAGACAGAGTAATTCCTATAGTAACAATACTTAAAGCTTGGATGAATGAAATAGAGGAACAGGGTTCAATTTATAGACTTGGGAAAGAGAAGAGATCAATGGTATAGAAAGAATGAAAAGATCAATGATATAGAACATTTGAGGAATGTGTGCAAATAAGAAGAAGACAAGTGTCACCCAAAAGCTATTTTTTTTGAGTTAACTACTTTCTTTTCTAAAGATAAGATATGACTTCATAAATTAGAAAGCTTTTTTTCTAATTTAAGAGATATTGATAAAAATAAGGTTGATTGAGTTAGTTAACTCAACTTATGATTTGTTTTTGCATGATTTGAGAGAAATTAAATAATAAATTATTTAATTTTGTGTGCATGAAGAAGAAGACTTAGTTTTAGAAGATTTGGAAGATATTTGAAAAATTAGAAGATAACAAAGCAAATTAAATAAATAAATTTATTTAATTATTTGTGCATGATTTGGAAGAATAAATAAAATATTTGATTGTATTTTATTTTTGGAGATTGAGAGGATTTAAATAAATTTGATTGATTTGTTTAAATTTGGAAGAATGATTTGATTTAATTAAATAATTAAGAATTATTTAATTATTTGAAAGAATTTAATTAAATAAAGAATTTTATTTAATTTTGACTTTAGAAGAGGTAATTAAATATTTTGATATTTAATTAACTTAGAGGAAATATGAATCAAATAAATAAATTTGTTTATTTATTTATTGATAGAAGAATTAAGATGGAATAAATATAAAGAATATTTATTTAAACCAAGTTGTGTCATTTTTAGGTGTATACAGCTGTTGATCCTCTAACTCTGCTCCACTATTCATATCTTCTCATTACACACACCTTCACCACACTTCACTCAATCAAATTTCACCATCTTTATATATCCGCATGAGGATTTACTCCATAATGAGATCGGCATCCAGGAAGTGAAACATGTACATAAAAAGATGAACCTTGTCACTCAATCCAATGCACTATGGGTTGCACAGACCCAAACATTCCCCCAAAAATGTTCATATAGATCAGCTCTAATCATTCAAATACTTGCATAGATTTTTCACTCACTATCCTTTCTCCACACCATGATTTATCTCACCTGTCACCCTGTTCCTCAAAAGTAAGCTTAACAGGTTCATCTGTCGACTTATAACTTCTACTGTGGATCAAAAAATAACTTCCAAATCATATCAAGGACTCTTCACACATTCCCAAACTCACCTTCAGTACTGCAAAGCATGGTATCATCTTGCAGAGAGATGCAGACCATCAGAACTCAAACTCTATCTCTGTTAAACTCTGTCAAATACTATGCTGATACCCAGCAGCTTGTAGCTAACTTTCTGGTGGACTTCAGATCTCCTAACTCTAGAATAATACACTTCATACAAGTGTTTACAACACCTTACAACTGCATAACAAAATACTTATTTGTGGAGGAATGCGGACCACTGCACTATGCCCTATTCACTAATTATGCTAAGCATTTGCTTACCCGGACTTAGGCATTTCTTCAAGATGACTTGCGGAGGAAATCAAGACATAATCTCTAAGGCATAACACTGTCAAACAATTGAGAACATCATACCTAAACTACATTACCAGGTCATCATCTATGGAGGGATACTGTCCAGCCTACTATCCTCTACTCTGCATACTTTCCATACTTAGCCATTTTCAGTCAACCGGACCTAGAATCCAATATGTTCTTCCAGAGATATCTCATCCTGTCATGGTGATAGGATCTCTGAGCCTTGTTGCAATTAATGACAACATACAGATCCATACTGGAGCAGTGTCTCTTGCCAACAATCTCCCCCTTTGGCATTGATGGCAACACTTAGTGAAAAATGCCTGACTACTCCCCCTTACTATATATACTATACTTTCTTGCTCCCCCTAAGATGATTATCCATTTTTCACTGATCTACTTCTCCCCCTTTGACATCAATGGCAAATGGTGTGATCCCAAAAATTTCAAAATTTTATATACTCTGTCGCATATTTACAAGCACAATCTTCATCTTAATTTGTGTTTGAAGGCAAAATGTCACTATAGATAGACTTTATTAGCGCTATCTCTCCATTCCATTTATTTCTTGCACTTTCTAAAATTTGGATGTGGCCATTCATTAGAAATACTAGCTTTTCTACCTTCTAGAGATCTAATGGTGTGTCAATTAGTGCTTGATATTTCATGGCCTCATCTGCCAAATTGGTCATGGAATCAATCTTCGGACTTATCAGTCCTTTAAGATGGCACAACATGTCTTTGATTTATCCCTTTTTCTTCATTAGAGTATTCAGATCATTATGGATATTTGTAACTTGTCTTTCTTTGGTATTTATTGACTCGGCTACTAGATTATACGTCTCAGAGATATTCATCAATTTGAGTTCCAAATCTTTGATTTTATCTTCTAGTTCCTTTGTGATCTTTGGCTAGGATAAACAAAATTTATATATCTTTCTATCTTCTTCAATGGCACTTTGTATGTTCTTAATTCCATTATCTAACAAAACTTTGTCTCATTCTATCATGCTCTTCAACTCAACCAATCTTCTACCATCAATTTTTTTCCTTACTTTTACTTCCGTAGATTTTTCAAAAGATTCAAAATGTACACTTATAGAATTTAATAGCTTCTTGAGATGGTCAGCAAGAGATAATGAGATATCCCTTTGAGATGATGGTAGCGGCTTTTCCAGGACAGTTGATGCTTCGTTGATTAGTTTGTTATCTTGACCATGTGATTGTAACAACTCTTCCTATGCCTTGGCCTGAACCACAGATACTAGCTTGAACCTTTGGAAAGGTGACAATGAGGCCAAGTTGATTGGATCTTGAGGGAGTTTAAATTCTTCTACAATTTGTTGCCCTTTAGAGACATCTGCAGTGTCCCTTGCCCTTTCTGATATTTCTCCTTGACTTTGATCTAGAGGCTCTATGTCCATAATTTCCTATTGATCTATGTTTTGCTCCAGAGTAGGGCTCTTCCTCTCTTCCTTAATCTCTTCAACTTTATCCTAATGTACAGAAGGTGAATTAGTTTCAATGTCACCTTGATTTGTCATATCCACTATATCAGTGTTGGGGACTTGATCACTCTGTTCAGATTCTTGATTTTGGCTTACTTCCAATGGAGATATGTCTTCATCATTTGCTTCTTTATTGTCATAGATAGTGGGAATATTATTTTTATTTAATTCCTCTAGGGTGATTTCCTCTATTTCCTTAACCACTTTGTTAATTTCTCCCAACATCAACGAGTTCATTCTTTTCTTGGTCCTAAAACCATCTTTAATTTCTTTTGATATTTTGATCTTCTCCTGAAGAGTGATCCCCAAAAATAATCATATCAAGGAATGCTCTCTCAGCTCAACATCTTTTTCCATAGCTATTTCTTTCTTGACTGATAGAATACTACCTAAGGTATTTGGGAGATCACTAATGATATTAATGAGGGCTTTGTTGTATATGTTCAAATACTCTACAATAGCTTCTTCCAAAATCCTCTTGTTAGCATCATTATAATCATCATAAAACTTAGCCACAAGTTTCAAGTTACCATCAATAGTAATAGACTTTAATACATCTTCAACCTTTAGTGTTGCGTGAGACTCATCTTCTTCCTATCTTTTGCTAGGTGTCTTCCTTTCTGATGACTTCTCCTTGCTACTTTTGGATGTTTTAGTACACCAACTTTCATTATATTTACCTCCTTATCTAATTTTGTCTCTTCTTCATCAACAATTATGCTTGCATGCGTTCTCTTGGCTTTAGTCTTCATTCTTTTGGAGTTGGTGGTAGGAGTTTCCACATTTGCAGATGGTCTGGAACCAGAGAGAGTGGATGAGGCTTCAGCAGCAGTGGAAGCTCTAGTTTTTCTTTTTGTCTTTTTTGTCTTTTCTAACTTATCTTTGTGCTCTTTCAAAACCCCAGTTGATTCACCTTTTCTCTTTTCTTCTGCTTCCTTGATGGCTTGTGGCTTTTCCCTTGCTTTTGCCACTTCTTTTGTAAACCCAACTTTTATGGCAATTTCTTCTACTACTTTCCTCATTTTCCTAGAGATTTCAGGTTTTCTAACTTCAACATGGATTTTGGCATGCAATTCATCATAAGTCCCAAATCTTTCTTCCTTGGGATCTCTAGGTTTGCTCAACATATATTCAATATAGTTTTCTAGTATAGGTCCATCTACTTCATATCCCATAGGCATAACCCAGACCATTCAGGGTTCAACAACCTCCATCAAACACTGATCTTTTGTCACAATGAAGCAAATTGTGTCCTTGTCTTTTTCAACAACTATTTTGGGAATTCTTTCTCTGGCTTGTATTGATCTTTGGAAATTCTTAAAATATCCCCATAGGGTTGTATTCTATGCATCAATGGTGCCTATGCTACTAAAAGTTTTTTTAATTTGAACTACAACAAGTTTATCCTAGTCCAAAATAGGTTTTTCATACCAGGCAACTCTTGCATAAAATAGAAGAATAAACACATGATCCGTGTGCCAAATTTAAAGGGGTATTTACCTTCTTTTGTCTTCTTCAGATTTTCCATTACTTGTTGTTAGAGCAATTCACAGATGTCATAATCAACACTTTCCTTAATCATTTGATAGGGTGTGTAAATGGTCGTGCCTGAAACAGAGTTCTCCTGATTGATGAAATAAACTTTGTATCCTAATACCATTGAGGCAAATCTCATGGCATGATCCTCAATGTCATTTATTATCAAGGCTCTCTTTTTCAAACTTTGCTCTGGTAGCCGTAACTACTGTATCATTCTTCACATCTTTCAATAGAGGTACTAATCTGGTGGAGCACAATCCAGTGACTGCCCTAATATAATCTTTTGTAATCTTGAACGGTCTCACAAGCCATATGAACTCATCATGAATCCTACTTAACACATACTGGACTCATTCATCTTCCATAAATGCTGGGAAATCCAAATACTGAATAAATTTCTTTTCTTCCAATGCTAAATATTCATCCTTCAGTTCGAGATTCTCATTGCTCAGATGTTTTGTGTAGAGATCAGTAAACCTGCTATCACCAAATTCTTCTAGGGCAACATGAATAAATGCCCTAACATCTTCTACATGCATAACTCCATGAGGAACACTTGAAAATGCACCCAATTGATTGACCTCAGTTGATTTGAATGGGTGTTTTCTAAACTTTGGTCGTGCTCACTCAGTAATATCAACAACTTGTGGTGATGTCATTTCATAAATTTTAACGGATTCACAAGAAGGTTTTGAATGAGATTACCTTGTACTACCGAATTAGGGTTTCCTTTTTTTGAATTTTTCCAAACCCTTCAAATCTTGGTTGTTGTGGCTCAAACTCTGTTATGATTTGTCTGAGTACTTGATAGCTTTGAATGTAAAGCGATTTGAGATTAAACAAGTCCCCTTTTATCCTCCGCATGACGTGACCTAGATGTCATTAAATGCTTATTTCCAAAAAGTTGTTAAAACCATTTGCTATAGAAAACAATCGATTAGGATTGCTTCGTAATATACTACATTGAACCTCTTTCTTCCATTTTTTCTTCTAATAGGTGTGTCACATCAGATGCCATGATACGTCTTTGTGCCAGATTCTGACACCCACTTTCTAACTAGGGGAATTTGATTTTCACACTACTCCCCCAGAGCCAGAGCTCTCAATTCACTTCCTGGAGAAAGTATCTGCACCAGATACTGGTGCAGATTGATCCCTAACTTCAATTACTTCTTTCTTGATCCATACCTTGTTCATTTCTTTCTTGGTTTCAACCAGATTAACTTTCTCTTTCCCCTTATCATTTCTTTGATCTATTTTCCTTTCTTCAAAATAACGATTTCTCTTCACATTCCTGCTTTTGCAAAACCTTGCAATATGTCCAAATTTGGTGCAGTTGAAACATACCACATTCTTTTGTCCTTGATTCCTACCATTGCTTGAATTTGACCTGCATTGATTAGCCATGTGTCCAAATCTATTGCATGCAAAACACTTTCCATTTAATGATTGACTATTTCTGATATTTTAAAAATTTGTTCTTACCAAGATTTTGCATACATTTGATCTATGACCAATCCTATTACAAGTGAAGCATTTACCTTTGAATGACTGTTCATTCCTTCCATTGTTGAAACCTTTCCTGATCTGATTTCTACATTCATTTTCTCTATGACCAATTTTCTTGTAATTGAAACACTGACCGGAGAATAATGGAGTCTTTTGATTCATTCTACTTCTACACTGAGTAGCCTTATGACCAAAATTATTGCATGAATTACAATAACCATTAAAAGATGGGTATCTTTGAGCATTTGGTTGTCTGACCGGAGGTCTTCTAGGTCTTCTTCTTTGATTTCTGAATCGGTATCCTTGGTTTTTCCTTGGCTCAGTGATCATTTTCTCAGAGTTAGAGCCTTCTCCTTTCTCAAATCCTAAACCATGTTTGTCATCAGCATTCCTTTGCCTAGTAATCATTTCATCAAGATTTGCAGTACTTAACTTGATTTTTTCTTCAAATCTTCTGGCTTTTTCTAGATCTATTTTAAACTTATAATTTCTTTTTCAAATTTGGCATAATCTTCTGATCTATTCTTCACAATCAAATTTAGATTATCTTCTACTTTTGTTCTTTCTGTAACTTCTTCTTCCAAATCATTTAGAGCTTCATTTGTTGATAACAATTGGTCATTAGCTTTTTTGTATTTGTCTTTGAATTTCTTGACTTGCTCCTTCAATTTTAAGATGCATTCATCAGCTTGTTTCAGATTTTCCTTCAAATCTTTGACCTCTGCTTTAGAATTTTTAAGATCCATAAGAGCTGCTTCTAGTTGATTGTACCTTTCATAATTTCCATACCTTCTTATTGCCATGTTCACACTATCCCAGATCTTCCTCAAGATGTTAAACTTCTTTCGAGGAACCTTGCTCTAATACCAATTGTTGATTGTTAGGAACACTAAGAGGGGCAATGAATCAGTGTTCTATAAATCTTTTCTTGGACTTTTACTTTTAGCCATTTCAAAGGAATAATCAAACAGAAGCAAAATATGCAATTGAACAACATCCACAAAAGCATGACACATAACACCAAGATTTTACGTGGAAAACCCAAAAAGGGAAAAACCATGGAGAGGATTAGCTCTCAAATATATATTGCAATCTTTACAAAAATGATGTTCAGGCTTGGTTGCTCCATGGGCCTAGAACATGTTGGCTTACAACCATGAAGAACAACTAAGTTTAGCAGGCTCACTACCTCACCCCTAAACCTAGCAATATTACAATAAGGGTTGTTAAACCCTACTAGAGGCTCACTGCTGGCTTACTTCCTTGATGACAACAACATGCTTCCTATCAAAACATACATGATAATTGAATATTGCTTAGGCATCTGCTACTATGCCAAGGTGCAGTCATTTAACAACTATATTCTGAATCCCAAGTCTTCATCGTTGTCGATTCTCTAACTCTGCTCCACTATTTGCATCTTCACATTACACACACCTTCACCATAGTTCACTTAATCAAATTTCATTGTATTTATATATCCACATCATGATTTACTCCATAATCAGGTCAGCATCCAGGAAGTGAAACGTGTACATAAAAATATGAACCTCGTCGCTCAATCCAATGCACTATGGGTCGCATGGACCCAAAACTTCCCCCAAACATGTTCACATAGATTGGATCTAATCATTCAAATACTTGCATAGATCTTTCACACATTATCCTTTCTCCACACCATGATTTATCTCACCTGTCGGCCTGTTCCTCAAAAGTAAGCTTAACAGGTTCATCTATCAACTTGTAACTTCTACTGTGGATCACAAAACAACTTCCAAATCATATCAAGGACTCTTAACACATTCCCAAACTCACCTTCAGTACCGCAAAACATGGTATCATCTTGCAAAGAAATGCAAACCATCAGAACTCATACTCTATCTCTGTTAAACTCTGTCAAATACTATGCCGATACTCAGTAGCTTGTAGCTAACCTTCTGGTGGACTTCAAATCTCCTAACTCTAGAATAAGACAATTCATAAAAGTGTTTACAACACCTTACAACCGCATAACAAAATACTTATCTATGGAGGAATGCGGACCACTGAACTATGCCTTGTTCACTGATTCTGCTAAGCCTTTGCTTACTTGAACTTAGACATTTCTTCAAGATCACTTTTAGAGGAAATCATAACATAATCTCTAAGGCATAACACTGTCAAACAATTGAGAACATCATACCTGAACCGCATTACGAGATCATCATCTGCGGAGGCATACTGTCCAGCTTATTGTTCCCTCTACTCTGCATACTTTCCATACTTAGCCATTTTCAGTCAACCAGACCTGAAATCTAATATGTTCTTCTAGAGATATCTCATCCTATCATAGTGATAGGATCTTTGAGCCTTAATTCCATCAATGATAACATAAAGATCCATACCGGAGCAATGCTTCTTGCCAACAAATGGTTGTGGTGTAAATCAACAAGTAATCAGAGTACCTTTACAAGTTGTTGGAATTAATTACACAGCTAGAATTGGATACCATTCTTTGAAGCCCACAAAAGCCTACCTGTTGTGCCTTGCACACACACCCCATTTTTCTAAATGGAGACCCCCTCTTTTGCTTTGGCTTGAAGTCTCAACCTTTTTGCCCTATGATGATGATAAAGTGAATTTGTGCTTAGTGTGTAGGATTTGTTCCAGATTTGAGTATTTTGCATGTTTGGAGTCATTTGATGTTGTGCATGATTGATTTGGAGGTGTCTTGGGTGGTCTTGTGCTTAACAAATAGCCATTTGTTACCTTTTGCGCTAAAATTGGGTGTTAGTGTATTTTGCTCCAAAATCCCATGTGACTGGATATTGCCCTTAAGATTGCTTTTGCAAGATGTGTCATGTTGAAATTCTTAGTTTCTAGATCTTACAGTTGCAAAATTATGTCAAATTCCATTAGATTTCACTAAGGGGTCCATAAGATTTCATCCTATCTCATGATCCTAGAGCCCTAATTTGGCTAATCTAAAACCCTGAAAAATCCTAAAAAATGGCTAAGTCTGACCCCAACCGATCTTTGCGCTAAAATTGACTTCTACTGACTTGTGCTGAAATGGCCTTCCACTAACTTAAGTCACATAGGTCGGTCAGTGCTAAAACTCACGTAGGTCAGTCACTTTGAAAAACCCCACCAACAAGCTTTGCGCTAAAAACAGACCGAACGGACCTGCGCTAAAAATGGAACCGACTAACCTCATGAAGCATTATTTTAGTCTGTCAGATCCAAAATCTGCGCTAAGGTTGGATGAACCCAAAATCCACAATAAGGTCAAATGAACCCAAAATCCACGCTAAAGTTAGATGAACCCAAAATCCGCGCTAAGGTTGGTTGGAAGCAAAATCAACGCTAAGTCAGTGACCCCCAAAATTAGCGCTTTTTGGTATTTTAGCTTGAAAATTGAGTTTTCCAAGGGGTAAATTAGATTTTCTTGATGGATTTCAATTGCATATCTATCTGTCACATCATGATGAACATTTTACCAAGTTTGTGTAGATTTTTTGCACATTTTATGACAATTAATGCCACTGAACATAGAAGGTCGGTAACCCCCAAAAATCTCTCTTTTTGCATAAAAGGCTAGAAAAACATGAAATTAAAGTCTGTAAATGGATCCTCATGACTATAAAAACTTCCTAGATCAATATATTGGCCAAATAGGTACTATAAAATGCTAAAAAAATGCAAAAAATCATGTAAAAATCACTGGATTTAAGAGGTTGTTCATAGAGAAAGTGACATTGACAATGGGTTGTTTTTTACTGATCCATGACTGCAAATAGACATGTTTTGTTCCAAATTGATGGAAAATGACTTGTTTATGATGAAATTGATGCTTTTTCTTATTTATTGTAGGTCTAAGAGCACAAAGGAGCTTGTTAGAGCTAATTGGAGCCATCTTGGAAGGATGAACACATAGAGGCACCTTGTTGACCCAGAAATACAGAATTGACATTCTATCAACCAAATTGTTGCTGCACCTATAAGAGAAGATCAGTATAATGTCCAAGATGATAAAGATGAGTCTCAAGAGCTAGAAGACATTGAAGATCATGCTTCTTTCATGGTAGTTCCTGCAGATCCAGTCCAATGTCCAAGACATACATATTGTTGTTCCAGCAGTCCAGCCATCAAGAATCAGCCCAACAAGCATCCAGTTGGATGTATCTTCACTAAAAAAGTGCCACATACTCCTCTTGGTCCATTCAACACTTAGAATCCCATGAATCCACATCAACTCAAGTTTTCAAGTATCATGTGACTCTATTTTGGCTCTATTAGGCCTTAAAAATTGACTTTTCATCATATACAACCAAATGGGTATCCATTTTGTCCAGATTCAATGTATTTGCAAGTTGTTTTTTGTCTTTTTCCTAAAAGACAAATGCAAATCCGAAAATGTAACTAACTATTGTACTTCATTAAATGCCATGTAATCTGGACCATTGGTGTTGAGTTAATCTCCACCATCCATTGAAAAACTCAGTATGGTGCCTTGACTATAAAAGGGCCATCATATTCTCTCATTTGTAAGGAAGATTTGATAATGAATTGCTGAGACTCTGCCAAAATACAGTCAATACAAAGCAAGTTTTGCAGGTTGCTGGGAATTTGTGATTATATGTTGTCTTATTTTGGTCTTCATGGTTCATGTCAATCTGAAATTAGTTGATAATCAATTGCACTTGTGATTAATTATTCAAATATTTGATGGATTTTTTGTCCATACCATTAATGGCTTGTTGATTGTATGTCATTGTGCATGGTTAGTCTAGACATAGTTTATGAGATAAGTTCAACTGTATGATTTCATTGAGCTGCACCAAGGATTGGGTGTTTGATGAACCCTCTACAATTTGAAAATCATTACATCTCCTTAGAAGATTGCACATTCTCTATGGCATTGTGGGCTACCTAGTTAAGCAGAGATTTGTTTATTATTGGGAATCTATCTATCTGTTTGTTGATCATTCTTGCAATTGTCTATAGGATCTCTTTATCCCTTCTCTCTCTCCTTTTCTTTTTGCATTTTATTTATATCAAGTTTGTTAGGTTAGGTTATAAGCAGCATTTCATTGCCCATCTGCTAGAAAATTTCTAGCTTTACAGTCTAAACCAGTAGGGTTTCTACATATACATTGCTGCCATCTTCCATAAACCTTGCATTTCGTGTAAGACCCCTTGTTGGCATAGCTAGACATTCCACTGAAGTTATTCCAAGCAAGCTAAGACCTAGCTCTAGAAACCTTGGAGTAGTCTTACCTAGGGTAGGATACTTTCCAAGAGAGGTGTGAAACTGGGAATCACACCTGCGTTGCTGTGTGCTAAAACATCCATCAACAAAATTGGTGCTAGAAGGAGGGCATGAACCAAGATTTTATACAGGCTTTCAGTTTTTTTGGTTTATTGCACATGCTAGAATTAAGGGAATGTGTAGAAAATTTTGATCCAATAGATACACAAAGGGTTTTCAATCATGAGACTCCTTCGTTCTTCATAACACTGTCACAACCTTCATATCATGAAGAGAATTTCAATATTGATATTCCACTTTTCAAAGAAGTGTTAGATAGGTAGATCAGAGTGAAATATCCTCCACTAACCTTGCTTGATTTTAGTTCACCTCAGGTCTGCACTGTACATCCTAGAGAGTTGCATGACAAGATTGATTATTTAACCTTCCTCCAAAGGTTGGATTTGCATTTGAAGGGATTGCTATCTATCTTTGAAATATATAAGCCTAAAGTAGGATATAGGTATGAAAAATATATTTAGAACAAGATGACACATGGAGGAGCTACAACACGAATGGATGTCAATGCATATGATCTCAGTTGAATGCATCCAAAGAGTTGAGACTGCAAGAGTTGCAAATCCATCATTCATAAAAGATCGCAGTCAAAAGGGTAGTCTACACATTGAAAAAAATGAAGTTCCACAAGCTATTCATCAAAATACATGCTCAGCTAATGATAGCAGGAAATGCCTATTGTCTGCAGGTCACCCAACTAAGGAGTACATAGTCCTTGACTGATTAAAACCAAGTTTTCATTCACTTGACCTTCTAGCATGGTTGAAGCCTAGTTCTCAGTCACAGGGCAGTGAACAGAGCAATGCACAAGATTAGATTTCTGCTACAAAGAATGTGGACAAGGTAGATAAATCAGACTTGATGAATAGTCATGTTGAAGATGCAGATCTGTAATTAAATGTTTCATAGACATCAAGTCCTAAGACTAAATTTGCTGCTACAGAGGTACAGAACAATAGTCCCTTACTGGTGGATGATAATTTTGAGTTGGAATAGTAGTTAGATCAGATTGGATGTGTGCAAGAACAAGAGGAAATCAGTCCTCCAAATGAAGAACAGTCTTGGACAGCAATGCAGAAAATTGTTCCAACTGACACGCTTGAGCCACAATCTGATTGTTGGATGGAAAATGATCAAGCTTCTGAGTATATCAGTATGGTGAACTACAAAGATCAGTCATATCAGATCACTGCAGCTACTCCCATAGAGTTTTCAACTGAGTCAAGTGGATAAAATCAGGAAAATGCATCACTTCAAGGCAGCATTGACATCAAGAATCAAGTTATGCAGGAGGAAGGAGATCTTGTTGCTGTTGCAGACAATGGATATGTAGTCCAAAGGGAAGGATTGTTGGCTGATATAGAGGAAGAAAAATGCTCTGTGCTCACTGCAAACAATAAATTACCAACCCAATGCCAGCCCTTAATTCAAACATGAAGATTGTTGATTGGTGCAGAGGAATTTTTATCAGAGCATGTGACTGATTTTGATGAAGCAGATTCAACTATATCATGCACTCATCAGATTGATCCTATTTATACTTGCATTGAAGAAGGTCTCTACATGGTTGATGCTGATCCAATGATAAGAAATGAAAGTAAAAGTCTACAATCTAAGAATAAAAATCAAATAGTCATGCAAAATGATGGTTTGGAAGCTTTTTCATGTCAATCACTTGATCACATCATTGAGTTGGTGTTGACAATGAGCAAGGATATGCTGCTGCATGGAAATTCACCGCATATGTCAGATTTTGCTTTAGCCAATTCATGTCAAATTCATCTAGATGAACCACATTCTAAAGTCAGTTGTCTAGACTTCCTGTTTGCTTGGGAGGTTGTTGCAGCATTCAGTGTTCTGGAGGTATTTGGTGCACAAGACATGACCCAGCATGAACTCAAACCTCCTAAAGGTGCACAAGTCAGTGGTACAATGTAGCAAGATGATGAACTTACATACCCAACTGATGGTAATACAAATCAGGTTGTCTCTTCCCTTTCTCCACTCAGTTTCAATGGTTATCAATTTGATTATGGTGATTTAGGTAAGACAACTTGTATTTGGATTGATCATGGCCCGAATGAATTGCCCCAACTACTAATTCTAAATTACTAGTACCCTAAACATCAACCTAGCATGCCTCTACCTCAATTTTTAGAGTTAAAAGATGAATTTTCCAGACTTAGGACACTAACCCGCACCTTGTTACTTTTGTATGTCCTGAGAAATAAGTCACAGGGTAATGTAAATACCTATTGTCCAAGATCTTTGTACCTAGTCTTGCTTGTTTCTAGTTAGGTTTTAGTTAGTTTCTTGTTGTTTAGTTTAGTTTCTACTTTCTATTTTTCCTTAGTTGTTAGCTGTTGGTAGTTGTTAGTTGTTCTTTCTATTTTTTGTTTGCTTTAGTTAGAGTAGTTTGAGTTGCTTTTTGCTTCTGCACTTGCTTTGCTTGGTTTCTCCATTTCTTGAATGTGGTGGCAGTTATGCAGACCTGCAAGTGCTTCTTTGTTGTGTAAGTAATTTGGAATATTTCTTTGAGAAGCCAAGGTTCTTGCTTAGGTCTTGCTGTGGGTTTCGTTGTTATATCGGGGAGTATGATGTCTGTTCATGGGAAAGGAGTCGTTAGTTAGTGCACCTGAAGTATTTTCTAACCATATATCTCTCACACTTTAAACAATCCTGAGGTAGCTAAGTGAGTTTGGGTGATCCTGTGTTAAGTGAAAAAGTTCAGATTCCCATTTTACCACCCACACTAGTACTATGGATCCAGATAAGATGGCAGGTGGTACTAAGTACTGCTAGCCTATATTGGGTAAAAATAAAAGGTGTTTTTCAACACCAGACCCACTACAAAATATCAATATGAAGATTATCATTTGAAGACTCTCACATGAAGACCGTTATCTAAAGATTATTAGCATCATAGATCATCGAAGGCATTATTAAGAAAGAATATCATTGCACAAGAGTTGTTACTGGAAGAATCATCATTTGCTTCTATCAAGGCTCATCACATCTCAGCATCTGAGCATCCTCCTGGTGGTAAAATGATCCCAACTTCATATCTTAGCATGAAGGATCTTGGATGAACTTAGTTTCCAAAGGGTGGGAATGACTGCAATTGCACAATCAGGTTTTCAAGATATGGATGGTTGCACTGGTTAGTGGTCTTTGATTCTTTGATAAGATATCATGATTTCTCATCTAATGTGTGGGAAACACAGAGATTTTGGGTTTGAAACTTAAGTTTATCTTACAAATGCTCTAGAGCATTTTCCAGCAGAGACTCCATTTGTTGTGCCTTGCACACATGCCCCATTTTGCCAAATGGAGACCCCCTCTTTTGCTTTGGCTTGAAGTCTCAACCTTTTTGCCTTATGATGATGAGAAAGTGAATTTGTGCTTAGAGTGCAGGATTTGTTCCATATTTGAGTAATTTGCATGTTTGGAGTCATTTGATGTTGTGAATGATTGATTTGGAGGTGTCTTGGGTGGTCTTGTGCTTAAGAAATAGCCATTTGTTACCTTTTGCACTAAAATTGAGTGTTACTGCATTTTGCTCCAAAATCCCATGTCACTACATATTGCCCTTGGGATTGCTTTTGTAGGATGTGTCATGTTAAAATTTTTAGTTTCCAGATCTTATAGCTACAAAATCATGTCAAATTCCATTAGATTTCACTAAGGGGTCCATAAGCTTTCATCCTGTCGCATGATCCTGGAGCCCTGATTTGGCTAAGTCTGAAACCCTGAAAATCCTGAAAAATGGCTAAGTCTAAAATTTGGTGGAACCTCAAAATTCTAGAATCTACATATGAAATCCTATGGATCTGGAACCCATCTCAAACATCCTAGACCTTTCCAAATCTAGCGCTAAAAATGACCCCAACTGACCTTTGTGCTAAAATTGACTTCTACTGACTTGCACTGAAATGGCCTTCCACCGACTTAAGTTGTGCAGGTCGGTCAATGCTAAAACTCACATAGGTCAATCACTTTGAAAAACCCTACCAACAAACTTTGTGCTAAAGATAGACCCAACAGACCTGCACTAAAAAAGGAACCGACTGACCTCATGAAGCATCATTTTAGTCGATTGGATCCAAAATCTGCGCTAAGGTCAGATGAACCCGAAATTCGCGCTAAGGTTGGATGAACCCAAAATTTTTGCTAAGGTTGGATGAACACAAAATCCATGCTAAGGTCGGTTGGAAGCAAAATCAGCGCTAAGTCAGTGACCCCCAAAATCAATGCATTTTGGTATTTTGGCCTGAAAATTGAGTTTTTCAAGGGGCAAATTAGATTTTCTTGATGGATTTGAATTGCATATATATTTGTCACATCATGATGAACATTTTACCAAGTTTATGTGGATTTTTTGCATGTTTTATGACAATTAATGCCGCTGAACATAAAAGGTCGGTGACCCCCAAAAATCCTGCTTTTTGTAGGAAAGGCTAGAAAAACATGAAATTAAAGTCTGCAAATTGATCCTAATGACTGCAAAAACTTCCTAGATCAATATATTGGCCAAATGGGTACTTGAAAATGGTAAAAAAATGTAGAAAATCATGTAAAAATCACTCGATTTAAGAGGTTGTTCATAGAGAAAGTGACATTGACAATGGGTTGTTTTTGACTGATCCATGACTGCAAATGGACATGTTTTGATCCAAATTGATAGAAAATGACTTTTTTATGATTAAATTGATTTTTGGTCTTGTTTATTGTAGGTCTAAGAGCACAAAGGAGCTTGTTGGAGATAACTAGAGCCGTCTTGGAAGGATGAACACAGAGAGGTACCTTGTTGACCCAAAAATGTAGAATTGACATTCTATAACCAAATTGCTGCTGCACCTATAAGAGAAGATCAGTATAATGTCCAAGATGATAAAGATGAGTCTCAGGAGCTAGAAGACATTGAAGATCTTTCTTCTTTCATGGTAGTTCCTACAGATCCAATCCAATGTCCAAGACATACATATAGTTGTTCCAGCAGTCCAGTCATCAAGAATCAGTCCAACAAGCATCCAGTTGGATATATCTTCACTAATAAAGTACCACATACTCCTCTTGGTCCATTCAACACTTGGAATCCTGTGAATCCACATCAACTCAAGTTTTCAAGTGTCATGTGACTCTATTTTGGCTCTATTAGGACTTGAAAATTGACTTTTCATCATATACAACCAAATAGGTATCCATTTTGTCCAGATTCAATGTATTTGCAAGTTATTTTTTGTTTTTTTCCTAAAAGACAAATGCAAATCCAAAAATGTAACTAATTGTTGTGCTTCATTAAATGCCATGTAATCTGGACCATTGGTGTTGAGTTAATCTCCACCGTCCATTGAAAAACTCGGTATGGTGCCTTGACTATAAAAGGGCCATCTTGTTCTCTCATTTGTAAGGAAGATTTGATAATGAATTGTTGAGACTGCCAAAATACAGTTAATACAAAGCAAGTTTTGTAGGTTGCTAGGAATTTGTGATTATATGTTGTCTTATTTTGGTCTTCATGGTTCATGTCAATTTAAAATTAGTTGATATTCAATTGCACTTGTGATTAATTATTCAGATATTTGATGGATTTTCTGTCAATACCATTAATGGCTTGCTAATTGTATGTCATTGTGCATGGTTAGTCTGGGCATAGTTTATGAGATAAGTTTGACTGTATGATTTCATTGAGCTATGCCAAGGATTGGGTGTTTGATGAACCCTCTACAATTTGAAAATCATTACATCTCCTTAGAAGATTACACATTCTTTGTGGCATTGTGGGTTGCCTGGTTAAGCAGAGATTTGTTTATTATTGGGAATTTGTCTATATGTTTGTTGATCATTCTTGCAATTGTCTATAGGATCTCTTTATCCCTTCTCTCTCTCCTTTTCCTTTTGCATTTTATTTATATCAAGTTTGTTAGGTTAGGTTATAAGAAGCATTTCATTGCCCATTTGCTGGAAAATTTTAGGCTTTACAGTCTGAACCACTAGGGTTTCTGCATATACATTGCTGCCATCTTCCATAAACCCTGCATTTCGTGTAAGACCCCTTGTTGGCACAACTAGACATTCCATTTAAGTTATTCCAAGCAAGCTAAGACCTAGCTCTAGAAACCTTGGAGTAGTCTTACCTAGGGTAGGATACTTTCCAAGAGAGGTGTGAAACTGGCAATCACACCTGCATTGTTGTGTGCTAAAACACCCATCAACACTACCATTGTCCCAAACTTAATGTTAATACAATATCAACAAGACCAAAACTACATGCAAGATATCCTGAGTTGATAGACAAGGATTGTCCGCCAAGAAATATCCCATTGAATCAGGTAAGCATTTCTCCACCCTTTAGGCACACTCGATGTAGCACCTATTCTAGTTGCTCTCAAGAGTGGCCTCCTCCTAAATATATATGTTGTTAACATTGTGTTGTGTTCCCCCGTGTTGTGTTATGTGTTGTTTAGGTCTCCTAGGATGACCCTTGATACTCTTGTAAGGTCAAGGATATCCAGAGACCACCTCTATTGTGATCATTCTTCTATTTGTTTCATCATTCTTCTATCTGTCTATTCTCTATTTTATTGTTGTGTGTCATGCCTTAGGGGCATAGAGTTGTGGTTGATGTTTTGGGAGCATCCTCCTAAGTGGTGTTCCTAAGGTACTTGTTCGCCTCTCTCATTTTTATTGTTTACCTTCTTTAGTGATTCTACCTAGTCGGCAGATTGCAAAAACAAATAAATATTTATACGGACTGTGTGTCCCTTTCGCGAGTAAGCAAAAATGGACCTAGTCCATATATGAAGATTGGGTTGATATATATATATATATATATATATATATATATATATATATATATATATATATATATATATATATATCCAATGCTTCACTAGTAGAATCACTCCGTGTGATGCATCATGTTGTCTTATCTCTTCTAACAAACCTTTACAATACAACTACTCTGTGCACTTTGGATTGTTTTGTATCTCACCTTGTTGTTACACTCAGTCCTAAGATACCTGCAGTATAAGTACAATGGCTATACTTGGATCCAAACCTGTAAGTGCAGCCTTGGTTTCTTGATGTGATCTAATACGTGCATAGATTTCATGATTTGATTTGGTTATTATCTTAGAGTAAGATGTTCTAACCTTATCTCTTGTTGTTTATTTTAGCAAATCATATCAATGTGTTTGTGGGAATATTTGACAATCGTGGCACATGTCACCTTTGGGGGCGTAGGCTTTGTGATGGCTCTTGTTCCCTTACATGTTTTCACTCTACCTTAATGTGGTTGATATCGGTAAGCAACATCAACCACCTTAAGGTTTCGGCATATTTAATGGTATCTGTCTGATTATTTTGGCACTAACAAAGCATGTTTGCATACATTGATCTATTGCGTATACCTCCTTTTGATTGTAAGGCATCTATGTGATGGGGGTGGGGTTGTATACTTTGAGCACATGCTTCCTTTCACTATAAGGCATCTCCATGATGCGGGTGGCATTGCAGTTTGAAAGCCCTTCTATGGAAGGTAGGATGGTGTATCTCTTGAGCTAGTGCACATCCTTTTATACAAAGTCCTCATTGCGAGGCAGGCTTGGATCTTGAGCTATCCTCCCTTAAGCATGTCTTTGGTGGTTGTTGTAGCATAAGCTCAACTATTAGGTGTGTCTGCAGTGTGTTTTAGATGGTGGGACTTAGCAATAAGCTCCTTCCATCACTCATGTTTGTTGTGTATAAGATGTATAGTATGTCTATGACATGCTATACGGTGCTCATGTATTCTGTGTGTCTTCTCTACATGTCTAGCTTGCCTAGAGTGTTTTATATGTGTCTTGCATGTTTTTGATGGTGGCGTGTAGCGATGAGCTCCCTCCCCATCATTTAGTTAGAGATATATATATGTATCATGTCTTCTCTCTATGTATTCATCATGTTTTACGTGACTGCTCTCATGTCTTCATCATGTTTTGTGTGCTTCCTACTATAGTCTTCATGTCTTGCATGTATTCAATGTGTCTTCTAGTGCTTACCTGAGACTGGGGGCTAGAAATAGTTCCTCAATCTTTTTGTATGCCTTAGCTTCATGTTCTTGGAATGTTTGATGTGTTTTCGACCATACTTTAATGCATGTATGGATCGTAAGATCATACATACATTAAAGTGGGGGCTAAATGTTATGTTGTAAAAAGTATCCCTATGACTTTTTACCACCTAGTTTAGCTCCTAGGTCCCCTTAATTTCATTATGCATGCTTAAAACTTATCCCGGAGAAAATTCCCATGAAACCCATGTCAAATGGGGCCTAAGGGTCCACATTTAATGTTAATTAAGACTCAAAAAGCACCTTTGGACTTGGGTGCTTGCGCCCTAGTCCAGGTCTATTTTGCCGGGACCTAAATTTAAGTTGGCAACATAGGACATTTAAAAAGGTTTCCCTTTGTCATCCTTTTCAATTTGAATTATGAAAGTTTAGCAGGAATGCATATATAAACATGTTTAGGACTTCATTTTAAACCTAGATGGATAAGGCAAACTTGTGACTTTGAGCTAAGGGATTTCAAGGCATTCATTATGTTGCAGAGCAATATTGTGTTGTTGTTGTGTTTGTTTATTGCAGATTTGGCTTCATCAATCCATCTCCTCATGATTTGAAGGCTCTTCATCTCTGTGAGGGTTTCACCTCAAAGGTGATATCTATTTGTATTTCAATCTATCTATTTCATCATTGGATTTTGCCTCTATCCACCAAGGACACACACTCTATTTAACAACGGTGTTGGAAGGCTTGAATTCCACTCCAAGGCTTGACCAAGGCAAGCTCCTAAACACCACAACCCCAAAACCCCTCTCTTTGTGATTGTAGGTTACAGGTGTAGGATTTTGTAAAATGGAGTTGCAGAGAAGTTGAGCAGAGGATATAGATTCAAGATCTAAGAAGAAATTGCAAAAAACCTAACCTACTAGACTAGAGCGCCTACCCCATAGTCCTCCCGATTGTTAGTACCGGAAACTTTGAAGTAGGTTGCAGTCCTACTCACCTCATTATTCTAAATCTATAGAAAAAGAGGCTTGTTGAACTTGGGTGACCTCCCCATTGTCCCTGAAGTTTCTACCTCTAGATATTTGAATCCTAGTATGTTTCTAATCCGTATGTAGTGCCTTCTTATGCGATCATTTGTCATATCTTGTTCGTTTGTATTTGGAATCACCTAATTAGGGTTTAAGGCTTAATTGAACTAGGGTTTGACATACCTATCAATCTAATCTATTTTTCCATATCATTCCTAAGTGACATCAACATGTAGCTAAGTCCTCTCCATCTGTAGTGACTCAACTTGATTGTTGTCCTTGAGTGTTATTGTGAAAGGAGGGTTTGATTAGATCTACCTTAACAACATTTCAACCTTATCTTCCTTTTATATATAATAGTTCCTACTACCACTCCTATAGACTCAGATGAAGTTAAGAAGTACGATAACAATGCCAAGGTAAAGTTTGCTATCATGGGTGGGTTAATTGATTCAGAATTTTCAAAGGTAATGAGTTGCAATTCTGCTAAAGAAGTTTGGGATAAACTTGAAACCATTTATGAAAGAGATAAGAAAGTAAAGCAAGCAAAGATGTAAATCTTCAAAAGCAAATTTAAGACCTTTAAAATGATAGAGGATGAAGACATTGCTGGATATATGCTCTGGGTGAATGAAGTGGTCAATGGCATCATAGGTCTTGGTGGAAAAATGGAAGAGGATGAAATTGTGAAGAAGGTTCTGAGATATCTTCCCAAATCTTATAGCCATAAGGTATTTGCTATTGAGGAGAATGTAGACTTGGATACATACACTGTAGACAAATTGTTTGGTACTCTTATTGCTTTTGAAATGAGAGAGTTTGGTAGTGATGCTCCAAAGAAAGAAGTTTCTTTCAAATTCAATATGAAGACAAAGGATGAATTTGCTGATGAAGATGAGAGCTCTAATGAAGTTGAAGCAAATTTTGTGAGAAGACTGAAGAAAGCACTGCAAATACAAAGGTAAGTTACCTTTCAAATGTTTTAATTGTGTAAAGGTTAGTCACTTTGCTTCTAAATGTCCTTTTAAATAATAAAGGGGTAGTAAAAAAAGAGAAAAGTTCAAAAGAAGTTTGTATTCCATAGAGAGCAATTGTTCTTCAGAAGATGAGGATCATGATGATTCAAATGATGAAACACTTTTCATGGCCTTGAATGTTGGTGACAAAAAGGTGATGTTGAGAAGAATGATGCTTTGTAAATAGACCAAAACAATGATAGATCAATGGTTGTATGGATTGCCTTTCATGCAAGAGAAGAAGCCAAGGCTTGGGTAATTGGCAGTGGTTGCTCAAATCATATGACTGGTGACAAGAAGTTTATCAACCTTGAGAAGTGGGATGGTGGAGCCGTCAAGTTTGGTACTAATGAGTCAGCACAAATTTGTGGAAAGGGTGCTATAACTATTGATGGGAAGAATACGACTGAAGATGTCCTCTATGTCAAAGGGCTAAAGCACAATATTCTCATTGTTAGTCATATGTGTAGTAAAGGTTACAATCTCACCTTTCATGCCAAAGGTTGTGAAATTAGGAAGGCAGGGTCTACAAAACTAGTGAGTGTTGGTTGTGGCATAAAAGAATGGTTCACCACAATTTTTATAATATGGTAAGGATCAGCTCTACTCATGTAGTGAGAGACATGCCCAAGATGATGCAGAGCAGAGGTTGTGTAGACACCCTAAAATGACCGTGTCGTCAAATCACTTGCATTCTGTTATCTGTCTAATCACCTGCATTTCAATGTTAATTAAATAATCTAATTATTTAATTAATTAAATTAAATTCCTCTATATTCTTCCATAATTAAATAATTTTTAATTATTTAATTCGATCATTATCCTCTCTCCAAAGAATCAAATCCACATTAATTAAATAAACCCAATTATTTAATTAATTCATCACAAATTCCTTCTTATCTAAAATTAAATAATTCTAAAATTATTTAATTAAATCAAAATCTGTTCTTCCAAAATCATGCACAACAATTAAATAAATTTATTTATTTAATTTGCTTTCAAATCTTCTAAATTAAATAATTCTAATTATTTAATTACTTCTTCCAAAATATCTCCTCTAAATTTAAATAAATCAATTATTTATTTAAAGTTGCTTTTTCTTCTAAATTTGAGTTATCTCTAATATAACTCAAGCTTTCTATATTTAATAAAGCAAAATATCTTCTTTTCTCATGCAAATCCCTTCTTGTTTTAAATCATTTAACTGATTGCTTTATTCTTATAATTGATTTATCTCTTCAGTTAACTTATTCTTCTATTCTTGATAACTCCTCTCATGCAAAAGAAAGCAAGACACATGTCTTCTTCTCATTCATTGCACATTCCTCAACTTATCTCCTCCGTTGATTCTTCTGAATTATCTGGACCGTTGATCGATCATGTTTGAAATCTATATAAACCCCCCTCATCTCCTTCATTTAGCCTCTCTCTTCGATCGTATTCTCAGGCATACTTAACAGAGCTTCAAGCATACAAAACGCGTCGATTGAGCACACTTACGATCTTTTGACATTGATCTCTTGAGCACACTACTTGCTTGTTGTAGCTATGGCTTCGCAACTTCATTGAGCAATCCACATTCAATCCAAAGGAAACAACACAGATTTCAGTAAAAGTCTTTATTTCATTGAGTATTTGTCATGGCTTTTATTTAAATTCATTTTCTTTATGTTATTGGGTTCTTTGGTTTTATTTAGTTTAGATTTAATCGATTTTTCCTCATACACAGTTGAACTCAACATGGTTTTGACTGTTGTCTATACTGGAGCAACATGATCTATGTTGTCTTCTTACTCTCACACCCATTTGATGGCTTGGAAGGGTAACTCTACATGAGATAATGAAAGAGATTCTTATCAAAACCTTCAAGGCAACTAAAATCTCTCTAAAAATGACTAATTACAACTTCCAAAGGTAGAGAATAAAGATTCACAAGATCCCTAGTTGGTTGTCCTAGTATGATAGACTTGTCTCTCCAAGTTTTATGGTTACCAAAAGATGAAAATGTGGGTAAATGAAGGGTAGATGGATTGAATAACTAACTGATCCTCTAATGTACCTAATATAGACTTAACATGACCAAAAGACACTCATGAAACTCAACAAAAATCAAGGCAACTCAATCTTTATGTCGTTCCTTCCCAATCAGCCTTAGCTCCTTGTAGCCTGTCAATGAGAATTTGAGCATAACTTGGAAGAATCCTAACAAATCCATGATCAAATTGGATTTTTAGACATCACTTAGGGAGTACTACAACATATTAAACATGCAAGGTGAATTTTTTTGGGATATTTGCTTCAAAAACCTACTGTATCTGTTGTCCTAAGTCCCATTTAGGCCACTTCCACAAAGGCTAATACTTGATACACTTTCTCTAGACTTTACTAACCAACTCCAGGGCATGTAATAGGTTGATAATGGATTAAATATGATGCTCCTATGGTTCTATGACCATCTCACATCAACTTCACCTCAAATGACTACTCTACAGGCTTAATACATGGAGATATTAAGCCCTAATGGCTTCAAAACTCACACCAGACCGATCCTCTCCACTTGAAATAAAAATAAAAGACAAAAACCATTTATTTAACCCCATTCCACCCATCTTGGAGCTATGGTCCATGTGGAATGGGTTAAAAACCCATTGATTCTTCAAAACCCCCTTAAAACCCTCTAAAACCCTAACTAAATGAGCAGTTTCAGAAAAAAGACTATAAAATATTTCAACTCCCACAAAAATCCTCCCAATTAGAATTAAATGATAGGTAGCTCTATGTACTTCAAGATTTAATGCATTGGATTTATGACACAGCAGTACGACCAAGTACAATCACTGGGAACAATAAACAAAACTTAGAAAAATACAGGCAAATTTAAAGAAATCATTTAAAACATGCTTCAATCTCCATCAAAAGTCCTCCAAATCAATTTAAAACCAAGATAATTTCCTCCATTACAACATTTCATGCATGGGAATTCATGACAATACTGTACATATTCAGACCAGTGAGAAGAACAATGGAAAAAATAGAAAAATGCAGAAAAAGACTGGTAACTCTTCTATTTCTCCTCTCCAAAATGCATAATAATCTTCCTTCATCCACAACATGCCTATTTTAATGTATTCCAACCATGATCCACATAGAAACCATGATTTCCTGCTATTTTCATCATGGAAAAGCCATGAAATCAGGCATTAAAGCCTCTGCACCAAAAATAGGCAGTCCACTACATTATAGGACTTAAGGTTCATAATAATTACAAACTATTTTTGACCTCCACTACCTAAGAGTGCCATGAAAATGGATTTATTACAATATTTTAAAACCAAAATCCACTATGTCTCTTATTAATGAGACCGTTACACCAAAATTTGACTCTAGAACATACTAATATAACTAGGAAAATATGTAAATTTGACTCAATAGACTAGACACCATGAACCTTGTTAGGTGCCCTGCACCACAAGATAATCAAGCCTGCAAACATAGTATGTAAGGAATGTCAAATGGGAAAGTAGACAAAGACAAGTTTCAAAAGTAAGGACTTTTCTTCTTCAATTCCATTGGAGCTAATTCACACTGATCTGTGGCCCTACAAGAGTAAAAAGTCAACAAGGTGACAGGTATTTTATGTTGCTCATTGATGATTATTCTAGAATGACTTGGGTTACTTTCTTAAGAGAAAATTAGATGCCTTTGATAAGTTTAAGGTTTTCAAAGCTATGGTTGAAAATGAAATGGATACCAAGATCAAGTGTTTAACGTCTAATAGAGGAGGTGAGTTCACTTCAAATGAATTTGATAAATTTTGTGAAGATAATGGTATTAGGAGACTTCTTCCAGCCCATAAGACCCATCAACAAAATGGAGTAGTGGAAAGGAAGAATAGGACTATGCAAGAGATGGCTAAGGAAATGTTGAAGGATGTAGATCTGCCTAACATGCATTGGAAGGAAGCAATTCACACTGTTGTCTATCTAATTAATAGGGTACAACTAATGGTCAATAGCACTAAGACCCCTTATGAGCTATGGTGTGGAAGACCTCCCACTGTCAGATATTTTAGGATCTTTGGTAGAAAATGTTATATCAAAAGAGATGAAGAAGATCTAGGAAAGTTTGATTCAACAAGTGATGAGGGAATCTTTCTTGGTTACTCAACCAAAAGTAAGGCCTATATATGCTACAAAAATTAGGAAAGATGATTGAAAACACAAATGTAAAAGTAGATGAAGATGTTGCAAGTATGTGCCTAATCGGTGTTGTCATTGATGTCAACATATCTTTGTTGTCATTGGTGTCAATTTTGTCCTATTCTATTACTTGTTTAGAAGCTTTGTATGTTGAGGATATTAAGAAAATTGGCCTCTCCGAAAGAATTAGAAAGTAAATAGTGAATCACAGTGAAGACAGTGAGTTTCATACTGAAGAACACTCTAGAAGATTGCTTCGTATTTCTTTCTAACTGAAGATCTTGGTCTGTGGATTGGAAGTTATTTAGAAGCATGGCTGGAGATGCTAAATCCTAAGTTTGAGCCTCCAATATGAAGATTTGAGTGAGCTACATTCACCAGAGTAAAACCTTTTTTTCTGATTATTCACTGATGCCTGAGAGAAAGTATTTTGCTCCACATTCCTCTGCATTAAAGTGTTTTTCTCTACAGTTCTAGAGGGAAGTCTATGATGATGATAAGTGCCTACAATTGTGATGGTTCATGTTTTGGTGGTCTGCAAGCTATCTTTCTTTTATGACAGTTGAAGACAGTGAAGTTCATGCGCTCTAGTGTGAAGAATCTCATAAATAAAATGGTTTGAGTTTGTGTGGTTGCTCCTGGTGATTTCAATGTGCTTGTGGATACCTCCTGATCATGTTCCTACCTTTACATTGGTCCATGTTAAGAAAGTGAGATCGTGTTTGAATATTATTCCCAGATAACGTAGCATGTAACCAGTCTTAGCCAACTTGGTTAATTCCAGTGATTGCAAAGATCCCTTGAAGATTATGGAAGTGTGTTGTGGCGTGGAAGATTGTGTTTGAGTCCTAGCTAAGGCATGGCATAATCTGCATACATCTATACTACAATTCCTTAGCATAATTTTGTATTAGGTCAAGACCTATTTTGTAAATGTTTGTAATGCTGATCTTGGAGATTGTTCCAATGGTTAATGATTGTAGTGTCGACCTTGATGATCATTTCAAGGTTGATGAAGTGTATAAATACTTGTAATTGAGTTGTGGAAAAGATGTCCTTGAGTGAAGATGTGAAGATAAGGAAAAGAAGTGGAAAGGCAGAGTAGAGCAGAGGAACTATTGTACTTCAATGTATTAATCTCAGACATGAAGAAGATGTTGATCTTCGCAGTGAGCCTGGTAGTGAGCCGCCAGTAAGGTTTAACAACCCTCATTGTAATCTTTCTAGGTTTAGGGTTGAGGCAGTGAGCCTGCTAGACCTAGTTGTACTTCATGGCAGTGAGCCAGTATGTTCTAGGCCCATGGAGTGACTAAGGCTGAACATCATTTTTCAAAGATTGCAATATATTTTGAGAGCTAATCTTCTCTGTGGTTTTTCCCCACCTTTGGATTTTCCATGTAAAAATCTAGTGTCTCTTGTGTTAAATGTTGCATCTGTGTTTAAGTTTCTGATTTCATGCATTCATTGTTTAAATCATAATAACAATGGACAAGTGATTAATGTTTAAGTGTAGAAGTCTTTGAGTTTTTGGGACAACTGATTCACCCCCTCTCTCAATTGTCTGACACATTTCAACAATTGGTATCAGAGCAAGGTTCCTTTGAAGAAAGTCTAACAACTTGAGGAAGATCCAAAATGTCTTATAAGAAGGAAGCACCACATTTTAATGGGACAAATTATGCTCTTTGGAAAGCACGAATGAAAAGCCATCTTCTTTGTCTTGGTTACAAAGTATGGAACGCTGCAGAAGCAAAATACACCATGCCTCAAAATGGTTTGATGACTGAAGATGAAATCAAAGAATATGAGGTGGATGTCAAAGCAAAAGATGCTCTGTTAAGTTCATTAAATGTCTCAGTACTGACAAAAGTTGTGGATCTTGAAATTGCTAATGAGGTATGGGAGAAGCTGAAAAATCTGTATGAAGAGATGATTCTGTGAAGGAGGCCAAGCTACAAAGTTTGAAAGTGAAATATGAGAGTTTGAAGATGAAAACATAATAGCCTTTATGCAAAGAGTTGATGAACTTGTCACAGGGATAAAAGGTATGGGGGGAACTCTCGGTGATAAGGAAGTTGTGATGAAAATTCTCAGATCACTACCAAAGTCATATAGTCACAAGGTAGCTACAATTGAAGATTTTATGCAAGTAAAAACTATTAACAGAGATTAGTTACTTGGTAAGCTTACTGCCTCTGAAATGAGAGTTCGGTGTCATTAGATGTCACTTAAGCAAGGATGATGAGTCTCCAGAGGTGGATCAGACTTCCTATAGATCTATGATTGGAGGATTGTTGTATCTAACTGCTTCTAGACCTGATATTATGTATGCAGTATGTGTAGTTGCTAGATATCAAGCCAATCCCAAGAAAACACATGAGAAGGTAGTGAAAAGGATATTTAGATACTTGAAAGGAACTCCTAATTATGGATTATGGTATCCAAGCGGTAATGACTTTGATTTGAGTGCCTACACTGATGCTGATTGGGCTAGTTGTGTTGATGATAGAAGAACTACAAGTGGTGGTGCTTTCATTTTAGGAAGCAGATTAGTTTCATGGAAGAGTAAGAAGCAAGATTCAATGTCCTTATCAATTGCAGAGGCAGAGTATATTGTTTCATGCCCACATTCACCATGTGGTCATGACATGATAACCACATGTCATGTCCACATTTGCCATGTGGTCATGACACGAATTACCAAAAAATTTCCCACCCAACTCTACAAACTCCCTCGTGCACAACATGCAAGCTCGGTGACACATGTACACAACATAGTTGTCTCAACAACTAATGACATGTGTATCACTTGAAGGCAGGGAAGGTCAATCACAATGGGATGATGTGACACACACTTCGCCATCCCTATGAAACATAAGCCACTAAGGTGGTGTATGTCACAAGGAGCGACACTAAGAGGGTTAGATTCTGTTTCAGATTCTAACCCTAGAGTCACTAAAATGAAGTGAGTCGATTTCGATATCAATTGAAATCTAACCCTTAGGTCCACTAATGACCTAAGGATCAAAACATTTAAATAATATAATAACAAATTCTAACTTATACAATAATCTTACATTCATTGCAAAGGGAATAAATTAATCGATTTAAAAATAAACAATCAACTCAATTAAATCTAGAAAAATTTTGGTAGCATAACGGGTCAAAATGGAACAAATCATATAGTGATTTCGACAGTATAATGCCATCTCATCAACTATAGGAGGTTTACAAAATTAAATTAAAATATAATCTACATTCTAACCCCTTTCAAAATTAAATAATTAAAATGCATGAATAGAGTCTAATTACCCTCTCCCAACATTTAAATCAATAAAATAATCAACACCACTAACATTATAGTCTTAATTCAAATATTTCAAAAGTCCACAACTATAGTTTAATTTCAAACATGTAAATAAAGTTGCAAAGGGTCTATTTGATACATTCATCATGGGAATAATTAATCATGTTCACAATAAAAGAAATACACACTAGGAAAATAAATTCATTAAATAAATAAAAGGAATTAAAGTGCTCACACACTCACATAAAACAAAAAGTCTCTCAAACCCAAGTGGGGTTGCACAACATAAACTAGATTAATTAAGTTAATCAATATTAAGGCCTAGGGCACCAAACCCTAGACATGCATTATAAAATCTCCAAACATGCTTATTAGTTCTCATTCTCAAGTTGTTTGTTTTCTGGTTGGATGTGCAGGTTTCCAAGGAAGGAGCAAGTGGGAAGGTACCTTCCCAAGTGGAAGGTACCTTCCCAATAGGAGCTAATCTAACTAGTTTATTTGTTTTTTTTTCCAAATTATTTTCTACAAGATGCTCAAGAATAGTTCTAACATTTGTTTTGTTTTGCTTGCTAAGTTCATTCTCTATGTCTTCACTTTCTCCATGCACAGATCACAAAGATTTAAATTTATTAAAAGTTTCCTACAAGGCTTCCAACATGTTTTAATCTAAGTTTGCTAAAATTCATTTTGCTTTTCTTAGTTTTCTATTTTACTTTAGCTCTTTGGTTTTATTTTGAAACCAGAATTATATTTTACATAGAGATTAATTTTCATGATAATATAATATAGATATTTATATATATCATATATATAAATATATATATTGTATCATATTACTGCAATGTCAAAAAAAATTCAAAAATAATATATTACACAGAGGTATATATATCACACAGTATATTATATATATACTGGTTATCAAAAAGAACAGAACCAGATCTCAAAGGGCGTTTAGGGCCGAACATCATATAAAATGCAGAGTAAACAATGTATACAATAGGCAGGTATTAAACTGTTAGGGCCGAGCCCAAGTGTTTCCATGGCCGGTGGCCCGTAGGTAAAACTCAGGCCGCAGTTTATTTAATCGCAGGGTTAACGCATATATGGGGGTCGAAGGCCCATCTGCGCTTCGCACAGGGTTTCAATATATAAAGGGGGCAGGGAGGCTCCGTCGCCCACTCCACAATCTACTAAATCATGAAGAGGGCGGTGCAGGGCATTCGGCCCTACGTCTGCCAATGCATACTTCCTTTTTTTTTAAAGAACTTAAGCCTAATCAAAACAAATGCCGCTCAAAGCAAAAGTATATTTCATTATTAAAAATGCTTCCTTTTAATTTAAAATATATATATATATATATCTGTGTGTGTGTGTATATAATTTAAAATTCACTGGTAAAAATATAATTCACTATAAAAAAAATAGTGACTAAAAAAAAAATTACAGCAACTTAAATTTTTATAAAACAAATATATATATATTTTTCATTTATCTTTAGCACATAGGCACATATTAAAATATATGTATAGGTAGGTATATGTGTGTGTACAAACACAAAGGGGATCTTAAGAAATAAACTAACCATCAAATTATTTTTCTTTTAAAATAACCATGAAACTCTTTTTCTTTAGTAAAACAAGTAAGATTTATTTTCACCACCCACTAAAACATACATATTTTCTTTCTTTGCATAAACACAGTAAATAAAGAGAGATAGAATAGAGTGAGCAATACATTTTTCTTTCAATATTGAAATGAAGGTAAACGTATTTCCATTAACCATTTGAAATAAAATCAATATTTACAAAGAGGGTAAATAAGACTACAACCCATTATGAGAGCTCAACTCTCCAACATGAACAACTTACTACAAGCCCAAAATTTAGGCATGAGGTAACTCTTTTCCTTCATTTTCATTACAACAAAACCCTATATGATACCAAAGTCTTCAACTCGTCTCAAGCCACCAAATGAACCTACAAAACACACAAAAGGTTCACAATACCCATGGGAAGCTCTCCTCCCAACCTAGGCCACCCCCAAGCTAGGAGGCATTCCAATAACCAAGGATCAAACCATAAAGGAGGCAAACACTCACATCAAGCACATTAACACCCACCCAAGGCAAAACACAAAACTAACCCATTTTGAAAATGGATTTGAAGGGTGAGAGAGTGGATTACTCTCTACTCAAGGAGACCCACACTCTTAATACTCAAAATACTCTTATTCACTTGGCCTCTTGCCATAACTTCTCATTTCTCAAAACAAGGCACTCATGCCATAAAACCATACTTCTCAAAACTTCAAATAAAGGCCCTTGGCCATAAAACTATACCGAAACAAAGAGGGGAAACCGAGGAGGTTCACATCCTCTCTCATCCAAGACAAAGGTGAGCTCTCTCACGAGGAGAGCTCACACCAACAACCCTTTAAAACCCACAAACACAAAACTCAAAATAATATAAGCATCACAAGCATGAACATACATAATACATAAGCAAAAGAAAGTAAACAAAAGGCTTGAACTCTTGAGAAATACCTCTCAAGCTTCAAGCATGGTGGATGTTGGTGAAGAGTTTTCCACAAGTCCTCCCAATTCCTTCCAAGATCTACAAGTCCTTCTCTCCTCCCAACACAAGCATAAAATTTTCCAAAAGAAAAGAACAAAAGAACCCCCATCTCATCAAAATGAGAGAGATAAATAGACAAGGCTCTCAAACCCTAATGGATGAGAGGGTGACACTTGTCACCGTCTCCTCCATCCACATAACCCTACTCACAACCCCACAAGAATGAGGAGGTGACACTTGTCATCTCCCCATTCCACAAAGCTACACACTCTCCCACAAATTCTCTCACAAATGTGTGAGAGCATAGGGAGATGTAAGCACACAAGGGAAGCTTCTTATGAATGAGGAGGTGACACTTGTCACCTTCTCATTCAACTAAGATACACTTTTCCCCACAAGTGCTCTCACACATGTTAGAGCATAGGGAAGAGGTCTCACACATGTCAGAAGCTTCAAGAAGCTTATAAAGCATGTGAAGCAAGGGTAACCTTATCCAAATGGGTGAGGTAAGGTTATGTGAGATGGTGACCTTCCAACCACCTCTCACACTTCCCAAACTCGTCACTTGACTCAAGGGCCAAGTTTGGGTGACCATACATGGTTCAAATAAAGTTTAAACATGTTAGGAATGGTCCTAGACCCTAGGGGTATGACCTAGGCTCAATACTTGACCATTAATAATACTAGAAAATACATAAAATCACTTGAAAAGGGCTTCAAACATTTAGCACTAAAAATTGTGCAAACCTAACATTACACTTTTTACAACACATCAAAAGATAAATTAAAAAGGGGTAAACCTTACAAAATGTCATAAATTGAATACAACATAATCAACATTCTCAAAAACAAATGACCTTAGTCCTACTTAGGACTAGGTCGGATTAGCAAGGGTTTTACATATGGTTATTATCTGACCTCTAATTTTCCATGGGCATGGAAAGTTACCTGCACACTTCTACAAACCTATTAATAGCACATGGTAAAGTAGCCGAAGCGAAGTGAACTACATACATCACACATATGATTTCATAACCACATACAACATCAATAATAACCACATGCTAACATATATATATTTGTCTCTCAATCCATTCCCACTCACAAGTAAAATCAGGAACTCATAATGTAAGATAGATCATCAATTTCACCATCAATACATATATTGATAATCATCAAATAAAATCATAGCATCTAAACAACATATCATAAAATGAAATCCAACATGAGATCTAATCATCCACAAATCATAAACCATCCATCTAATCAAGCATAAGATGAAATAAGAAGGTCTAAGTATGGGATCAACAGTCCCCAATATCCACATGTCCATAATAAAATCCATCACAAATGTATCGTAAGCAAAAATATATGGTAAGGGAAAGGTAGGCCTCACATCCTCCCCCCTAAGACTATACTTCCTCCTGGAAGTCAGCAAAGAGGTGAGATAAAGAGTCCTCAAACTAGCAGCATCCTCCCATGTAGCCAAGACCTCATCATAACAGTCCCACTGAACTCTGACCTAGTCCAGTTCTCGACCTCGAAGGCCCAGCATCTGACAAGCCAAGATGCAAATTGGCTCCAAAGCCAACTATCCATTTGACTCTACCTATAAGGCATCCCAATCCAAGACATGATTCATGTCAGAAATATAATGTATCAGCACATAAATATGAAACATATTGTGGATGCGCGACAGACTAGGTGGCAAGGCAAGATGATAAGCTACGGGTCCTATCTTCTCCAAGATCTAAAAAGGTCCAACAAAACAAGTTGTAAGCTTAAAGCCCTTTCCATAATGGATTGGACTCGTATGTGGCTGTACTCTCAAGAACACCTTGTTGCCAACTAAGAAGCTCTGATCCAATCTCTTACAATCGGCATACTTCTTTTGGTGATCCTATGCCTCCTGCAATCTCTGCCTAATCAAGGTGACCTACTACTCCATATCCTGTACCAAATCAGGTCTAATAGCCACTCTATCCTTGATACGGTCCCTAATTAAAGGAGTCCAACAAGGCCTTCCATACAAGGCTTGATAAGGAGGCATACCTAACGAAATGTGATGCCATTATTGTAGGCAAACTCAACTAGATACAAGTAATCCTCCCATCTAGACTGGTGATCAATCACATACATGTGAAGCATGTCCTCTAACACCTAATTCACCCTCTTAGTCTACCCATCTATCTCAGGGTGATATGTCAAACTAAAGTTGAGTTGAGTGCCCAACACCTGCTGCAATGCTCTCGAGAACGATGATGTGAAAACTGAATCTCTATCAGAAATGATGTGACGAGGTACTCCATGAAGTCTCACAATGTCATTCAAGAAGACCCTCACCACTACTGGTGCATTGTATGTCATGCATACTGGTGAAAAGTGTGCTACCTTGGTCAACTTGTCAACCGTCACCATGATGGCATCATGGCGGCGAGAAGACAAGGTAGACCAACAATGAAGTCCATGGAAATGTTATCCCATTTCCACTCTGGTATCTCGTGAGGGTAAAGTAGTCCTACTGGGTATTGATGCTTAGCCTTCACCCTCTGGTACTCAAGGCATCAAGAAACAAACTCTGCAATATCACATCTCACCCCTGTCCAATAGTACAACTGTCTCAAATCAGCATGCATCTTCTTCAACCCAGGATGTGCTACATAAGGTGCTCTATGAGCCTCTAATAAAACCAATGATCTCCTACAAGGGGTACATAGATGCGATGTCGATGTCATAGAAGTCCATCTACCTCTAGAGAATATCCTACAAACTTGCCCTTAAGGGCCCTCTGTGACTGTAACTACTGCTGAACCTCAAGAAACCACTCATCCTCCGGTAGATGTTGCAAGATGTGCCCTCTCAAGTCTACACTTAAAGTCAAGTCGGGATCTCATGGTGCCTTTGACTCAAGGCATTAGCAACCATGTTCTCCTTCCCTTTGATGTAATGCACATCAAACTCATACTCACAAAGGAACTCCATCCAACGATGTTGGCAGATGTTTAGATTCAGCTACGTAAAGATATACTGTAGACTATAATGGTCAAAGTGTAACTCAAAATGATGTCCTAAGAGGAAGTGTCTCCATAGAACAAGAGCATGAACTACTGCTGCAACCTCCAAATCATGTGTCAAGTAGTTCAGCTCATGGGTTTTGAGCTTTCGTGACTCATACGTGATCACTCAACCATCCTGCATCAACACTGCTCATAATCCCTCTAAAGATGCATCTATGCAAACCATGAAGTCTGTTGCTGGATTAGGTACTACTAATATAGGAGCACTAGTGAGATGCTCCTTGAGGATCTCAAATTCCCTCTCACACTGCTCTTTCCATGTGAAGCTCTTCCCTTTCTACTCAAGGGAAGTGATAGGGTGTGCTATCCTAGAAAAGCCCTCAACAAATCTGTGATAATAACCTACTAACCCCATGAAGCTCCTAACCTCTGTGACACTGGTAGGCACTGCTCAATCCCTAATAGCTCTAATCTTTGAAGGATCTACTGAGAAACCATCGTGTTGATGATGATTATTAGTCATAACAACATGCATAAAAATTTGCACAACAAACCTTTATTATCTTGAAAAGTATGATCAATTTGAAACAAATTGATGACTCCAAGGCTTCGTTGATCAGGTCATGATCTTCTGACATTACTTAGAGGTTGATGTGACATGTTGTTTTCCATTTAAAGGGGTCTTATGTTGGGTAGATGATCAATTTTGTATCTGTTTCCTATAAATTCACTTTATGAACAAGGTTATTTCTAATCTGCTACACAGATCACAGTAATATTTATAAGTTTGTTCAATTCTTCTGAGCATTTACTATTCTAAACTTGTATAAACTTTTGCATAGTGTATTTAATCAAATAATGAGCCTACAAGTGGATATTCATATGTATATCATTGATGTAAATCTATATTTGCATGATATTTATCATTTTGACATGCTTTCACTCAAAATATGCTCTATATATTTAATTATTTATGAGATATAGGCATATTTCATGTTCATTTGCTTTAGATTGTATATTATTTGCAATTGTGAAGGTGATTTGCAATAAAATTTAAGAAAATTAAAAGAAATACTTCTAAATTTGGTGAACCTTTATCTATTGAGTCACATACATTCCAGATACAGTCATGAAGAGAAGAAATCAAACCATAATTTTACCAGGATGTTCCACAGCTAGGTATGGTTGATGCTAACTTCAAAGGAATAAGGAATGAAAGCAACATATAGAGACTGAGAAGCACTCCAAGGGACATAGCTAATCAATGCATATATCCAAATCTCATTCACTGACTACTCAAGATTTACAATACTTTGTAATCAACACAGCTTCTCTTTCATTAAGTATTCAAAAAACATGTACATTCACAATAGCCTTGAAATCAATCCTAAATGCTTTAGCAATCAAATTTCAATTAAGTTTCTAATGCATTAAAGAGTGCACTCCTTCCCCTTTTATGGAATAAGGAGAGGAGGCAGTTACAAATGACCAATGGTCAAGATTTATCTATTCAGATCAATAATCAACATTTCCCATTGACTTAATCAACATCTCCATACATGGCACAAGTTGCTAGCTGGCAACTATCTAGCAAGACTCATTCGCTTGCAAGTGGATCATGCATATGATTCCATTATCATGCATCTTTACTTACTCTTTATCTCCTTCTTCTTCTTCACCCTTTGGGTTAAAGAATCAATAATATCCTTTCCTTCTTGACCCTCCTGGTCTTCATTTGCAAAGCCCAGATCAATATCAGTGATCTAAAAACCTTCAAGGCCTATTTTGCCCTTCTCCTTCTCAACTGTTGGTAAGGCTACCTAGGCTGTTCTCCTGCCTATAGCAAGGTCTCTTCTTATTGTAGACATCATACCTACCTTTCTTCTTGGTTTAATCATGCTTCCAGCAAATAGTGTAGAAACATCAAAGTCATTCACCTCCTCTACTTGTTGCAAATTTACCTCATGTCGCAACCAATAAGGAACATCACCCTTGGGCTCCTGATGATCACCCTCTTTATTTTGGGTATCCTGGGCCTCTGTATCAGGCTCCGCCCTCTTTGGTAAATGTTCTTCTCTAATTTCTTCCTCATGTACTTTCTCATGAGGGGGATCATTTTGAGGTACCTCCTACTGAGAGGTCTCTTTCTGAGGTGGAGAATTTTGTAAGGTATGCATAGCTTGATCTTGCACTTCCTCCTGTAGATTCTCTTCAGGAGCTTCTTGAGCTTTCTCCTTTTGCTCATATAGTGGTACATTGGTCTCTTGAGAAGACTGTGTATTTTGACCTTGGGGATCATCCTGATCACCCTTGGTCACATTTTCTATTTCTTTTTGTTGGCTTTCACCTTGTGGCAAACTCTGCTCTTTATCCTTAGGTGCATCAACCTCTTCCAAGTTTACTTCTTTCTTAGCAAATTTCTCCTATGATGCTGGATTATTACCTTGATCACCTCCTTCAGTATGTGGCGATGGAACACCTTGATCCTGACCAACATTCTTGTCAGGCATCTCCTGATCACTCCCACTTTGAAGTTGTGCTTCTGATTGTTCTTGTCCTGTGGGTGCATTATCTTGATCCTTGCCTTGATTGGGTGTCATATTACCCGTCTCTGTATGCTTTGTATCTTTATCTTTTTCAGGCTCCAGAGATGGATCACTATCTTTATTTGGGCTGATATCACCCTGGTAGGTTAGGTCTATCACTGCAGGACTAGTGACCTGCTCGACCAAATTAGCCAGCCCTATCTGTTGGGCTACTTCTTCAGGGTTATCCTATTCTGTTTCATCCTTTTCATCCCTTGCTTGGCTAGTCACCTTTTGAGCCATTGGGGTCCCATTAGGGGTCATCTTCGTATTGGAAACCAATGTTTCCATGTGGTGAGCAGCCACATCTTGAACTACCTCATCATCAAACAATTCTACAGTATCATCAAGAGGAAAAGGGAACTCTTTACTAGCCATATGTACTTCTTTTTCTTTCTGCTCCTCCATCTTCTTAGTCTTAAACTAAATTATTTCAGACATGGGGACCTCGCACTGTATTTCTCTCTTGAAAGTCAAACCACCCATACCTCTTAACAAGATGGGGTCAGTTCTAACATTTCCCCTCATTGTTGTCCTGTGTTTCTTTGGTGGTGGTGTTTGCAACACCTTTCTTTTCTTCCTTGTTATTAATAAATCATCATCTTTAGGTCCCATATCCACCTATTCTTCCTCCAAGGGATTTTATTATAGAGGCTCATCCTCTACTTGTTTCTCTATATCTTTAGGAATAGGCTTTATTATCGCCTTGGTCTTCTATTTATTAGGGGTATGTTGCAATGTGGATGTAGGTGTAGATGTTGATGCCCCATCACCTTTTGATGGAAGCCTTTTGATAACTACCCCCTGCAACTCAGGATCAACCCTCTTGGCTTTGGATGGTGGCTGTTGCTCTTCATCAGGTAGTCTCTCTCCATTAGATTTCCTCTTCTCAATGAGGAAATCATCATATTCTTCATCTGAGAGCTCTTGTCTTTTCTTTTTATTGTCAACAATGAGGTCCATACCCTTCTTCTTCAATTTAGTAACCTCAGCAGTTACCCAACTCTTTGTCAGTTGGAGGACCCCTTTCATTATTTGATCTAATGAAGTCTATTCTAGTAGTGTTAGATTAGGAGCTGAAATGGTGTCATTATACACCTTTTTGTCCTCATATTCATTGGACATTATCTTTCCATCATCATGTAACTATGTAGGAATTGAGATGCAATCAAAAGTCCAGATCTGGTTGAGGGTGAGCCTTTGATAATTTCTTCTCCTAACCTCTTCTTCATCATCACAATCAGTCCAGTAATCTTCAAGATGTTTTTGGTGTATTGGTATCCCCAATAACTTCTGTATTCTGCCATATGGGTCATATGACCTTGCTATAGAAAATGGCTGTAGGTGCATGAGCTTTAGCCCTCCAATAGCATGCTTGATGCACTGTCTGTCAGGGCATATATACCAGCCTATGTATACTGGGAACAATACAGGAGGAATCTTCTTCTGCTCTATGTGAGCTTCAACTAAAGTAGACACTTGTCTAACAAACTCCATTAAAATGACCCTATCTGTGGGGTATCTTGGCAACATGAAAGGTTGCCCCTCAAATCCTTCTATTCTTATATATGAGAAGGTGGAGAATTGGATAAACCAAGCCCCATGCTTATATATAATGGCTTGAGACTCCAAGCTCAATCTCTAAGTCCTATCCTCTTCCATGGTTCTGACTAAATGCATTGAAAAGGAGTCATTTACTAGTTTGTAGTCTTCAAGATATGCTCTCCACTGTAATTGGGGATAATGGTCCCAAATGTTTACATCACCGGTGTTGTTTCCCACCTTACCCACTATTTGCAAGGTATTAAATATCCCATGAAAAGCACATGCATATACTACATAGGCGTCATATGGAGTATACAAGCTTTGCCTCCTATCTTTCTCATGCCCTCATCCAAGCTATCGCTGATGATCTTAGCCCACAAAGACTTGTTGTCTGAATATAGCACCATCTGGATGATCCCATACATCCAATTTTCAAAGTTGCCAGCATGTTGCTTGTCGGTCATCCTACTTAACAAGGCAACCATGTACTGATACTCCTCATCAAAATCAAATTTGTATAAGTAAACAGGTAGCTTGGCAGAAGCTGTGTATGTAATCTTCTTGGCCCTCCACTGGTACATGACTTTCCTGGCCTCTTTCTTGTTATTATTGTATTCTTTTTCTAACTTACTGAGATTCACACTAACCAATTTATTTCCCATAGGCAAACCAAATGTGGCAGTAATGCCCTTGATTGAGAAGTTAGCATATACTCTGCCATGTTTTTCCACTCTTCTATTCTTAGGGTTATAATTTCTAGCACACTCTACTACCAACTTAGTGGCCTCCATTGCATATGGGAATCCTACTGCATGCCACATACCGGTTGTGAATATTCTATCCAATATAGGGTTATCCGTATCATTATCTAATCTTCTTGCTCAGGCATCTAACTCAGTTTGCCCTTGATGCATATCATCTATCTGACCATATCTAAATCCTACTCCCTTAGGTTGTACAAACATAGGTTTCAAGAACTTTGAGTCAGATATGTTCCTCCTGACCTCTGTCCTTAGATCCTGCAATAAAAATATTCATTTCTTACCCTAGGGTCTATAAATGGGGAAGCTCAAAAAATATTATGCATTTCATAATTACCATTCAACATTGCAATTTACCTCATGCATCATCACCATGTAGATTAACCTATTAAAACACACTTTACCTAGTGATTTGTAGTAAATGACAACAAAGAGGGTTTTAATTTACTTACCTGATATTCACTTTTCCCTTCTTGTTATATGACTGATAACGGAGAAAATTCAGATATGCAAGGTCAGTTGTTCCATTCCATTACGCTGAGTGTGATGTTCCACTGGTAGAAGACTATGTGGTATTGACTTTCAAAGCTCTGTAAATTTCAATTATCACAATGGTAAATGTAAATAATCCCTAAATTTCACTTTTAAAGTGATCGATACAACAAATTAGGGCACATGTGTTGTTTTAATCAAACCCGTCGATAATTCGCATGGAGTTGGTAGATGCCACAAAGTGTCTGATTTTTATTTGAAATTAAAAAGGTACCACCTACCATTGGGGTTTGCATTTAATGCCAGAGGGTGATCTTGGGAAGATCATGTATATTTGAAAATATGGCCCCAAATGGAAAATATGACCCCTCTCTTGTGCGCAGGATAATCATTTACTAAAGATCGAGGTGATATGGTCAACCTTTGACCACTAAGCAAGATCGGGTCATAAAATTAAAGGCAAGGGATATTACAAAACATGACCCCTTGCTCGAGAGAAGATCATGATGAAATCATCATGCCATCCTATCCTCTTTGTTATCAGGTTATGGTGATGTCATCGTCATATTGAGAAATATGATGGACACTTAGAAATATGACCCTCCGTGGGTTGGGTGTAATGATTACGTCATCATCAGGGTGATCTCTTCTATTCATTAGAACTGAATGACATCATTGTCATATTCATGTAGGGTGATATTCGTGAAGGGGTTATATTTTGAAGATGACAGATATAAGGAAATATGACCCCCCCAAAAATACATAAAGTTTATGACAGGCAGATACTCATCCCTATTTAAGTTTGACGTTTGCGTATCGTGGATGGAATGAACATCGAGTGATTTTTTCTAATTTGGGGTCATCTAAACAAATATGATTGATATTCTAAAATATGACCCCCCATGTGAAATATTAGGGTTGACTGATCTTTGACTCAACATAACTTTCTACCTTTAAATAAAATTAGGGTGATCCAAAAGGCAAACCTGCTTAGAATTTTGTGCTTTTTCTAGCTATGAGGTCTGTGATAGCAAATACTGACTTGACAACTGACCCCCTTGTGATGCACATACCTCAGCAAAGGTGACACACATGACTTAATTTTACCAAACCGCCCAAAGCAAGAAAACAAGCAAGCAGAAGCGAAAGAAAAGTTGGGTCCCTATTTTGCCAAGGCAAAATGGGGCATGTTGTGTAACCACACAACAACTTGCCACTAAAGAAGATAACCAAATTCAAATGATTCAAGTGATGGGATCACATTCTAACATAGTATTTTAACTCTTTCTGAGCATAAGTATTATGATCTTTTTGAATGATATGATGTTCATTATTGTAACAATGCTAGCAAGGGATCAAGTGTGTGCAAATGATTAATTATCCTCATCTTGAAAGTACGTTGAAAACATGAGTAACTGGTGTTAAGCTACATATTTTGGGATTCATCCCTCATAGCCAACTGGGATAGAGCCTTGTTGCTAGTAGGCGTCCATAGCCCCAACAAGGTTATCTATACAATTCCCCTAAGTAGAGCCCCACTGCCAGCAGGTGTCTATAGCCCTGGTAGAGTTACTTAGATGGCCTAATTATATTCTTTTGGATTTTCAATATTTATCTCTTTTGTTCATATGATATCATCATGTAAGCTCAATATGCAAGATGTGATCACTTGCTGATTTAGGTTGGAGATTGTAATGGTAGCAAGGGAGTCCCTTTAGATTTTTCACTTAACACCTATACTAATGTGTTCAACAAACCCAAGGTTGTTAGGTGAGTCATTGTGAAAATCTCCTTAATTAAGAAAAGGCACCATGATGAAAAGGATATCACAGACCTGATCAAAGATACTCCTCAAAATGAATCATAACCTATATAGGAATTTGTTCTTATCACTTGAATCCTAACAATTTGGTTAATTTCTTACGGTGATAAGCTGCATCATCTTGACTAACCAAAACAAAGACTCAACAAAACAAACAAACAAACACACAAACAAAACAAAACTATACAAACAACTATACAATATGCACATTATGATACAAATGACTTACATGACCCCATTTCAGGCTTAGAAGTAATGTTTGAGGAACTGTCCATTAATTGGTAATGGGAGATCCTCACCGGTTAGAGTTTTAAGTCTGTAGGTACTGTCTCCTAGGATCTCTGAAATTTGAAAAGGACCTATTCAAAGTTTGCCAAATTTACCATGATCGCCTTTTCTTTCATGTGCTTTATCCCACATAAGGATTAGATCTAAAATCCTAAAAGCCTTAATTTTGTCTCTTTTATCAAACCAATGTTTGACAATAGCCTAATGTTTAGCAAACTGATTGATTACTCTATTTCTTTTCTTTTCTAAATGCATCAGTTGAAGTAACCTAACTTCTTGTTTGTTGTCTATACCTAGATATTCTTGTGCAAACGGCAATGTGGGGATAGTTAGGTTAACGGGGAGGATAGGATCCACCCCATACACTAACTGATAAGGAGAATTTCCTAATGCAACCTTCATCCTAGTTCTATCCACCCATAAGGCATACTTTAATAGGCTATTCCACTCCCTAGGGTTCTTCTCCATCAATTTCTTTATGATATTCAATAAATTCTTATTTGTGGACTCTGCTAGTCCATTCCCTTGAGGATAATAATTTGAGGAGAATTTCAAGATAATTCCATGATTAAAAGCCCCACTAGATAGTTTTAGTGATGCAAAAGCAGGTCCATTGTCACACACCAAAGCATAAGGGATTCCATACCTGGTCACTATGTTACTTTCCAAGAACTTGATCACATCCTCAGCATTGCATGTCTTACTACTAACTTCTTTAGTCCACCTGGTACAATAATCAGTGATAGTCAAGACATACCGATGGCCTAAAGATGATGGAGGATTGATGGGTCCTATGAAATCCATGCCCCATTGAGAAAACAGATGCATCTCCATCACTGGTTGCAAGGGTTGAGCAGCATATCTTTCTCTGTTAGCTGCAACCTGACATGTATGACAACATTTAATATGTTCAACAATGTCTTTGAAGATAGTGGGCCAATAATATTCTACTCTCAAGATAGCATGAGCAGTAGCCAAAGGTGATCCATGTGCAGTTCCAAACTTATCATGTAATTCTGCTAACACTTTATCTGCTTCATGCCTTTCTAGGCATCTGAGATATATTCCTTCATAGTTCCTTTTGAAAAGGATCCCTCCTTTTATCATATATTTCTGTGATCTTATTTTCAAGGCTCTCCTCTATGAGGCTTGCAATTTTGATGGGCATCTCCCAATAATCAAGACATGCCTGATGTATGAATACCACTCTTTAGTTTCTCTAGTATTCACCACATATTGTTGGCTCGTGATGTTAGGATCAATTTCTGATATCATCTAGCTCAAGGCTTGTCCTCTTACTAACTTCATGGGTGTTATGTCCATATCATATTCTTGGAGAACTGTTATCCATTTAGCTCTCTTCTCACTAGGATCACTGCATTAAAAGCATTTTCACTACTGCATCTCGTACTACAGCAATTATCTTACTTCTCAAAATGTAGTGTCTAAATTTCTTGACTTCTCAGACTAGAGCAAGAGCTTGTCTCTCAACATCCATGTATCTAAGCTCTGCATCCTTGAATGGGAAGCTCATGAAAGCTATAGGCTTTTCTTCTTTAGCCTCATTCCTTTGTGTTAGTACTTTTGCAGATGTATGCTCTGAAGCAAATGAATATATGTAAAAATCTCTTGTATAATCTAGACTAATCAGAATAGGGGCATCAAATATGGCTTTATTGATGTCCTCAAAAGCTACTCTGGCTTCAAGAGTCGACTCAGTTTTTGCATCCTTTTTGAGCATTGCATTCAATGGCCTGACAATCTCTACAAAGCCAGTAATGAATTTCCTAACAAAATTTATCTCACCAAAGTAAGATTTAAGCTCTTTCTTTCTTCTAGGAAACTACAACTTCATGATTGAATCCACTCTTATAGGGTCAATGATGATCCCATTCTCTTTTATTAAATGACCTCGTAACTTACCTGTGGTTGCTCTGAATATGCATTTCTTGGGATTCAGGGATATACCATACTGTTCACACATTTTAAGTACCTTCCTGAGGTCTTCTATGTGGTCACCCCTCTGTTTGGAGAAAAAAGTCAAGTCATCCATGTATATAACTATGTGTAGGAATACACACAACACTGAGAGGGGGGGTGAATCAGTGTTGTTAACAATTTTAACACTTTTTAAAACTTTTGATTAATCTAATTTCACAATTTAGAATTCTTCAGAAGGAACAAAGTAAATATGCAGAGTATCAACACACAGATTTGACACAAGAAATTTCCTGAGTGGAAAACCCTCCTGGGGTATAAAAACCACTCAACTGCCTCACTGGCTTAACACAAAATTCAGATTACAAATGTCTCACTGACATTACAATTCTGCCTCACTGGAAAATTTTATCTCTCTGCATGTCTCACTGACATCATCAACATTCAATGAAAAATTATAACTCAGGGGATTTCCCTGTTTCAATAAAAACCAAAACCTTATTTCTCCCTTTTAAGATAAACAAAATAAATTTCTCAATCAACCTTTAACTGTCTTCAACTCCTACAGTCAATCAATTTTGATCTTCAATATATTTCATACCTCTACAACACCATTTCAAACTAATTCACCATTTTGAGCTTTCTCTCTCTGCAAACTAAACAATTTATCTTCTCTGAAAAATTATAGTCTTTAATCACCTTCACTTTCTCTGACACCTTCACTTTCTCTGAACAAACATTACTCCATCATGATCATTGAAGAATCTCAACATAAATCCCTGAAGAATGATTCTCCATTCCTGCAAAAATTACATAACAATTCCATTCTCCAAAAGAACTTCTTCAAAAATTCTCATTCATTATCTTTCATCTGCAACACATCTCAAATCTGCCATTCAAAACAAAATCTATATATGCAAAAAGAATTTCAATCAAAAAATAAAAAATCTTCAATAACCGGTTCAACTTCATTCTTCTCAACCTTATCATATTCTCACATGAAAATCAAACAACAAAACAAAAAAATGAACCCTCTTCGAACAACACTGCCTTTTCATATTCTTCATACTTGGAAACCTTCTAAAATTTTACTCTTTCCTTCACAAAAAAAAAACAACTTCAGTGACCCTTGAAATTCGGTGAGATAGATCCAAAAAAAATAGCTTTATTGCCTTTTTTAACAAAAGAGGACGTCAACTTTAATAGCACAGACTGACCGTTTGACAAAACTTGCCATTTAAAACTTGACCCTCCGATTTGTGCGGCCCGCCATCTGTTATTTAAACCTAAGCCGTTGATCGGCTTTTTCGCGCCCACTATTGGGTCTTCCACCGGCGCTCACCCGAGGCCTAGCACAAGGGGCCGGTAACATTGACGAGCTTGATACCCTTAAATTGTAACTTAAACCCCCGATGACCTCTTTTACCAGTCAATTTAAGTTTATAACAAAAAGTGCATAGAGTTATGACGGCCAAAGTTAAACAATGTATAAACAATGTAAAAGACTTAATCAATGTTGAGACAACCACACTTACCATATCAACCACTATAAACCTTGTCAAAAATCACATACTCCAAATACTAAAACACTGAAATGAAACACCATGCTTCATCAGACTGCCACTGTAATGAACTCAATGTAGATGGAGTTAATATAATACATATTAACATTTGTCAAATGATGCAAGCCCTTGCCTTAAACCAAAAATTGATAATATGCAATGAATGTCATCCACTGAAATGACTAAGTCACAGAACAACTTCACACAAGATCAACATTGATGTCATTACCATGAAGGACCACTGAAAGATCCAAACTGAGAGATCTAACAACCATTGTCACTGATGCAGACCATATCACTGAACTGAAAAACCATTGCCATTGATGAAGACCATGTCACAGATCTAACAACCATTGTCACTGATGTAGACCATATCACTGAACTGAAAACCATTGCCATTGATGAAGACCATGTCAGATCTCTGATTGCAACTTTACAACACTGATTGCATACTTCTCAACACTGATTTCATAACCTGTCAACTGCATCTTGTGAAAACTGTGAAATGCAACATCCTGATATCCTGATATTTTGACATCAATGAAAAGACAACATCCTGAACTGTGAAATGTGCTACAAAACTCCCCCTTTGTCTTTGACATTGATGGCAAAACCATAACTGATTTCTCCCCCTTTTTGACATAAAAATGTCAAAGGCAAAAAAATAACACCACAATCAATAGATTCCTGTTCTTGTAAATACAATCTTCTGAAAAAAATTTGTCAAAACCAACACTTTACTTCAAACTGATCAAATGTACAATACTATAACACTACCAACCACAAAAATATGTACAAAAACTATATACAGGCTATGTACAAATGAGATTCAGGACATTAAAATAATCTAGAAAACAACTCCCCCTGAATCTGATATCTCTGTAACTTACTGAAGAGAGGCAAGAGACAGAACTCCCAGTCTCTGTCTCAGAGTTTCAAATGTCTCCTTTGGCAAAGGCTTTGTGAAGATGTCAGCCAACTGATCACTAGTATGCACATATTCCAAAGCAACTTCATTTTCAATCACCTTTTCCCTTAGAAAATGATATCTGATAGCAATGTGCTTAGTTCTTGAATGCATTATAGGATTCTTTGACATATTGATTGAACTTGTGTTGTCACAAAGAATAGACATAGGCTTTTTAACCTCAACCTTAATATCAAGAAGTGATTGTACCATCCAAAGTACCTGTGTACAACATGATGAAGCAGCAATGTACTCAGCTTCAGCTGTAGATAGAGAAACACAATCTTGTTTCTTACTCTGCCATGCAACCAATCTGCCACCCAGAAAGAAAGCTGCCCCACTTGTGCTTTTTCTGTCATCAGGACACCCTGCCCAATCTGCATCTGTATAGGCAAGAAGTGTAAAATCATTGTGTCTAGGATACCATAAACCAAAATCAATTGTACCCTTAATATATCTAAAGATTCTCTTAACAGCATTCAAATGTGATTGTTTAGGACAAGCTTGAAATCTAGCAACCAAACAAACAGCCTGCATAATATCAGGCCTAGAAGCAGTGAGATATAAAAGACTCCCAATCATAGATCTATACAGAGATTGTTCTACTTCAGGTGATTCATCATTTTTACTTAGCTTATGCCCTGTCTCCATAGGAGTACCCAAAGGTTTGCAATCATCCATTTGAAACCTCTTTAACATCTCTTTGGCATATTTATTTTGTGAGATGAATATTCCCTTTTCAAGCTGAGATACCTGAAGACCAAGAAAGAAGGACAATTCTCCCAACATAGACATTTCAAATTCTGATTTCATGATGTTAGGAAATGAATGACTCATATCATCATTGTTACTACCAAAAATGATATCATCTACATAAATTTCAACAACCAGAATATCCTCACCTTTGATTAAATAGTATAAATTACTATCCACACCTCCTTTTGTGAACCCTTGTTCCTGCAAAAACTTATCCAGTCTATAATACCAAGCCCTTGGAGCTTGCTTTAAACCATATAAAGCCTTTTTCAACCTGTAAACATGATCTGAATTATCTTTATTCACAAAACCTTCTGGTTGTTCCATGTAGACTTCTTCTTCAAGATCTCCATTTAGAAATGCTGATTTTACATCCATTTGGAAAACTTTGAAATTCTTATAAACTGAAAAAGCTAAAAACATCCTTATAGCTTCTAATCTAGCAACAGGAGCAAATGTTTCTTCAAAGTCAATACCTTCAATTTGTGAATACCCTTTGCAAACCAGTCTGGCTTTGTTTCTAACAACTTTACCTTTATCATCAAGCTTATTCCTAAACACCCATTTTGATCCAATGACATTCTTACCTTCTGGTCTTGGAACAAGTTCCCATGTTTTGTTCTTTTCTATTTGGCTTAACTCCTCTTCCATGGCATTAACCCATGCTTCATCTTTGCTGGCCTCAACATAATTCTTTGGTTCCATTTCAGATATCAAACACACATGTGCTTGATTATGTGCAGCAGCTTGCTTTCCTCTTCTTGTTAACACACCACTGTCCTTATCCCCAATGATCAACTCATGAGGATGATCTCTTTGAAATGCCTTTGAAAGAGTCTTTGTCTTAACATCAACAGATTTTTCAGGATCTTCTTTCTCTTCCTGAATTTCTTCTTCCTTTTGTGAATGATGATCAACTTCAATGTCATGAATCAACTGCATACAGGGCTGCAAATTCTCATCCACCTTAACATTAGTACTTTCAATTATTCTTTTAAGCCTATTGTTAAAACATTTATATGCCTTGCTATGTGTAGAATAACCAAGAAAAATGCCTTCATCACATCTAGACTCAAAACCACATAAGCTATCATTATCTTTCTTGATGTAACACTTACTTCCAAAAATTTTGAAATACCCAACATTAGCTGACTTACCATACCATAGTTCATAAGGAGTATAATTTGACTTTACCCTTAATTGAACTCTGTTCAGAGTATATACAGCTGTATGAACAGCTTCTCTCCAATAGACATTAGGTAGATTTGCATCATGTAGTAAAGTTCTTGCCATTTCTTTTACAGTCCTATTTTTCCTTTCAGCTACTCCATTTTGCTGTGGAGTTCTAGGAGTGGAGAATTGCCTTCTTATCCCATGTTTTTCACAATACTCCTCAAATTCCTTTGAAGTGTACTCTCCTCCATTGTCTGACCTTAGACATTTTAGCTTGAAATCAGATTCCTTTTCAACCATCTTCTTGAAGATTTTGAATCTATCAAATGCCTCTGATTTATGCCTTAAGAATGTTACCCATGTCATTCTTGAAAAATCATCAATGAAAAGCATAAAATACTTTTCTCCTCCCAGAGCTTTAGTCCTTGTAGGACCACACAAATCTGAATGTACCAGCTGCAGAGGTTTTGAAGAAAAATACTCCTTAGGCTTGAAACTAACTTTAGTTTGCTTACCCAGCTGACACTCTTTGCATATAGTATTACTTGGTTTTGAAATATGAGGCATATTTCTGACATTGTGATTCTTGCTAATTCTCACAAGATTGTCAAAATTCACATGACCAAGTCTTCTGTGCCATAACCAGCTTTCCTCAATTTGACCCATGAAACAGATATGACTATCAACACTTTTAGTTTCTGAGTTATGAAGATTGTAGATGTTACCACTAGTCCTTAGACCTGCTGCAATAACTTTACCTGATTTCTTTTTAATCTCACATCCATGTGCATCAAAAACCACATTAAAACCATTGTCACATATTTGACTGACACTTAACAAGTTGTGCTTCAGTCCTTCTACAAAATACACATCATGTAGTGGTGTTTCTTCATCAAGAAGAATTGTACCTTTACCTCTGATCATAATGCAATCATTATTTCCAAACATAACAGAACCTTCATTAATGTCTTCAAACTTAACAAATTTTTCTTTGTCTCCTGTCATGTGATTGGAACAGCCACTGTCAATCACCCACTGTTCCTTCTTTCTGGCATGAAAAGCAGCTTGTGCAATCATAACATTAATGCTCTTATTGATTACCTTAGGTCTCCAAACTAACAACTTCTTTTCAAAACTTGAAGAAGACAAACCTGTAACAGTATTCCTTATAGTTTGTTGAATTTGCAAAGAAGGTCTACAAAATTTGGCAATATGCCCAAAATTTTTACAATTGTGACACTTCAAACTTCTTAAAAACATGAATGGATTCCTTGGAAATAAATGCATTTCTCTTCTGACTCCAAATCTGCATTCACTGGCTTTATGTCCAAACCTGTTGCAACAAAAACAATATCCAGTAAAGTGAGCATTATACCTGAAAGTATCACTTCTGTTGTAGTTTGTTGTCCTTATGATTGATTTGCCATTTGTACCAGCCTTTTGTGAACATTGTCCCTCTTCAAATCCAAGACCTGATTTATCCTTGAATCCTTTTTGTTTATCAAGAAGATCATCTAGTTTATCACTGCTTCTGCACATATCAAGTCTTCTTCTCAGATCAACAATTTCAGCTTCAAGTGTATGACATTCCTTTTCCTTGTTATTCAACTCTTTATCTTTATCAACAATAATTTTCTTACTTTCTTCAAGAGAAAGAATTAGATCAGTAATTTGTTTCTCATAACAAGTTAACTTGTTATTCATGATCTCATTTTCTTTTTGAAACTGACTTCTTTGTGCAATGATTTCCTTCTTAAGTTTCTTGACTTGACTTAATGCACACATCAATTCTCCTTCAAAATCAACAACAGCTTCACAACTGTTTGATTGTTCCTCACACTTTTCATTTTGAACTTCATTTAGAATAGCCATAAATAAAGTCTGTGCATTTTCATCAAGAAAATCATCTGAATCACTTTCAGACATATCAACATTTTTTGTGAACAAGCTTCTCTTCTTTCTGAAATTATTTTTTCTTCTAGAAACAAACTGTTTCTTTTTAAATTGCTTCTTATTTTCATCTTCATCACTGTCTATGTCTTTGTAAGGACACTGAGCTGCATAGTGTCCAATCTTTCCACATTCAAAACATTTGAATGGAAGCTTACCTTTGTACTTACCAACAAATCCCTTCTTTAACTTGCTTGCAAGAGATATTTCTTGTTCATCATCCAATTCATCTGAATCAGAAATCTCCTTTTCTTTTCTGACTGATTTGAAAGCAGCTTCTTTGCTTGAAGGTATGTCATTGCTAATCCTCATCTCATAAGCTGTGAAAGTGCCATGAAGTTCATCAAAGGTAACTTTGCTTAAATCTCTTTCTTTAACAGCAGACACTTTGGATTCATATTTTGGATTTAAGGTCCTTAAGATTTTTGTAACAACTGTCTTCTCTTCCAGTGTATCACCAAGTCTTCTGATAGCATTTACAATTTCTTGGACCCTTAAAAGATATTCTGCCACTTTCTCATCATCACTCATTCTGAGACTTTCAAATTTTGCTCTGTAGGATTGCAGTTTTGCTTCTTTGATTTTATCATCTCCTTGATAGATATTTGACAATTTGTCCCATATTTCCTTGGCTGTTTTACACTCCATGATTTTTACAAGTATGTCATTGGTAAGACCACAACATAATGCATTTTTAGCCTTAGCATTATTTTCATATGCCCTTTTCTCATCAGATGTGCTAGGAGGATTTGTAGCAGTATATCCAGTAACAATAGCATCATACACATCATACCCCAGAGATGACAAATATGACTCCATCCTGAATTTCCAAAAAGCATAGTTAGAGCCATCAAACATAGGTGCCTTATAATTTGAGTAACCTTCTTGACTTGCCATGATAAGTATTCCAGAAATATGATCTACCCAAGCTGATTAAGCTTTGACAGGGTACCAGGCTCTGATACCAATTGTAGGAATACACACAACACTGAGAGGGGGGGTGAATTAGTGTTGTTAACAATTTTAACACTTTTTAAAACTTTTGATTAATCTAATTTCACATATTAGAATTCTTCAGAAGGAACAAAGTAAATATGCAGAGTATCAACACACAGATTTGACACAAGAAATTTCCCGAGTGGAAAACCCTCCTGGGGTATAAAAACCACTCAACTGCCTCACTGGCTTAACACAAAATTCAGATTACAAATGTCTCACTGACATTACAATTCTGCCTCACTGGCAAATTTTATCTCTCTGCATGTCTCACTGACATCATCAACATTCAATGAAAAATTATAACTCAGGGGATTTCCCTGTTTCAATAAAAACCAAAACCTTATTTCTCCCTTTTAAGATAAACAAAATAAATTTCTCAATCAACCTTTAACTGTCTTCAACTCCTACAGTCAATCAATTTTGATCTTCAATATATTTCATACCTCTACAACACCATTTCAAACTAATTCACCATTTTGAGCTTTCTCTCTCTGCAAACTAAACAATTTATCTTCTCTGAAAAATTATAGTCTTTAATCACCTTCACTTTCTCTGACACCTTCACTTTCTCTGAACAAACATTACTCCATCATGATCATTGAAGAATCTCAACATAAATCCCTGAAGAATGATTCTCCATTCCTGCAAAAATTACATAACAATTCCATTCTCCAAAAGAACTTCTTCAAAAATTCTCATTCATTATCTTTCATCTGCAACACATCTCAAATCTGCCATTCAAAACAAAATCTATATATACAAAAAGAATTTCAATCAAAAAACAAAAAATCTTCAATAACCGGTTCAACTTCATTCTTCTCAACCTTATCATATTCTCACATGAAAATCAAACAACAAAACAAAAAAATAAACCCTCTTCGAACAACACTACCTTTTCATATTCTTCATACTTGGAAACCTTCTAAAATTTTACTCTTTCCTTCACAAAAAAAAAACAACTTCAGTGACCCTTGAAATTCGGTGAGGTAGATCCAAAAAAAATAGCTTTATTGCCTTTTTTAACAAAAGAGGACGTCAACTTTAATAGCACAGACTGACCGTTTGACAAAACTTGCCATTTAAAACTTGACCCTCCGATTTGTGCGGCCCGCCATCTGTTATTTAAACCTAAGCCGTTGATCGGCTTTTTCGCGCCCACTATTGAGTCTTCCACCGGCGCTCACCCGAGGCCTAGCACAAGGGGCCGGTAACATTGACGAGCTTGATACCCTTAAATTGTAACTTAAACCCCCGATGACCTCTTTTACCGGTCAATTTAAGTTTATAACAAAAAGTGCATAGAGTTATGACGGCCAAAGTTAAACAATGTATAAACAATGTAAAAGACTTAATCAATGTTGAGACAACCACACTTACCATATCAACCACTATAAACCTTGTCAAAAATCACATACTCCAAATACTAAAACACTGAAATGAAACACCATGCTTCATCAAACTGCCACTGTAATGAACTCAATGTAGATGGAGTTAATATAATACATATTAACATTTGTCAAATGATGCAAGCCCTTGCCTTAAACCAAAAATTGATAATATGCAATGAATGTCATCCACTGAAATGACTAAGTCACAGAACAACTTCACACAAGATCAACATTGATGTCATTACCATGAAGGACCACTGAAAGATCCAAACTGAGAGATCTAACAACCATTGTCACTGATGCAGACCATATCACTGAACTGAAAAACCATTGCCATTGATGAAGACCATGTCACAGATCTAACAACCATTGTCACTGATGCAGACCATATCACTGAACTGAAAACCATTGCCATTGATGAAGACCATGTCAGATCTCTGATTGCAACTTTACAACACTGATTGCATACTTCTCAACACTGATTTCATAACCTGTCAACTGCATCTTGTGAAAACTGTGAAATGCAACATCCTGATATCCTGATATTTTGACATCAATGAAAAGACAACATCCTGAACTGTGAAATGTGCTACACTATGTACTTACCAATCAACCCCTTGAAAGCTATATCCATTGCATGTTGAAAGGTGGCTCCAACATTTATCAATCCAAAAGGCATGCACCTATAGGCAAATATACCCCACTTAGTGGTGAATGCAATTTTCAATCTATCTATTTTATCTACCATCACCTAGTTATAACTTGAGAAACCATCCAAAAATGACATCATTTGTGCACCATTTACTATTTGCAAGACCTCATCCAGTGAAGGTAAAGGATAGTTATCTTTTTCAGAAGCTCTATTCAAATTTCTGAAGTCTACACATAACCTAATATCACCATTTTTCTTTCTCACAGGAACCAAGTTGGCTACCCAGGTGGAATGTCTCACTAGAAATATGATCCTGGCATTGAGAAGTTTCTTTACTTCTTCAAAGATGATGTTCTCCAACAAGGCATTAATAGGTCTTTGTTTTTGTCTAAAAGACTTGACATCTAGTTTTAATGGTATAGTATGAGTTATGATTGAGGTATCATAAGTTTTCATCTCATCATAAGTCCAAGTGATAACATGGATGTAATCCTTAAGTGCTTGGGTTATCCCTACCATTTCTTCTTCTGTACACACTTTGTTAATCAGGACATTCCTTTTTTCTTCATTCTGTCCTATATCAACTAGAGAATATTCTCCTCCATCAGTTCTTGGGAGATCTTTCTGTTTTAGCATATTGTCTAAATCAAATGCTCTTTCTAATTCTATCATCCCCTTGGGAATCTTGTTACTAGGCAGATCCATGATCTCCTCTTCTTCCTAAGTATGATCTTCTACATTTCTTTCATCTATGATCTATGCATCAAACACATCTTTGTTTTATATAAAATCCAAAATGTGTGGGTCATCATCAAACACTTGGAGATTGGTGACATTATTTGGTACAGAAGGTATTGATATTAATTCAACTGATAACCTCTTTAAACTAGATATGGATAATGGCTCCAAAGTACTTACAGCTTGAGCTAAAGCATCTACTTTGTGATTCATTTCTTTGGGCACATGGTGATGTTGAATGCATCAAAGTCTTCTATCAAATCCCATACCCTATGTCTGTAATTAGACAGCCTTTTATAATTGCAAGAGTATATGCCTCTTACTTGTCTTACCACCAATTCTGAGTCTCCATAGACATGCAGAATCTTTACTTTTTCCTTCAGTGCAAATAATATCCCATGAATTAAAGCTTCATACTCTGTCACATTATTTGTGCATGGGAATTGTAATCTATAGGCTACTAAATAGGACTTTCCAGCTAGATCAATGAGATCTATTCCTACTCTAGCTCCTTGTTTTGACTTAGATCCATCAAACCTAAGGATCCATGGCTTATCTTTAGTTAAAGGCTTATCAGGACCTTCTCTTTTCTTTTTAGCTCTGGCAGTGGCACCACCTGATATCCATTTCAGTTTTGGTGATGTATTCTTCTCTAGTTTCACTTTCTCTGACTGATGTGGAACTGATATTTGTTTTTCTTCCTTATTGTCAGGGGAATAATCCTTTGAATGAAGCATCATTTGCTTCTTCAGAATGTGCAAGCATAATGAACAAGTAGTCTCTGAATGTGGTGCTTCATGTAATCTACACCACCCTTCAATTAGAGCATCATGTGGAGGAGTATACTGTAGCAACATCTTCTGAATTTGTTTTGATAAAAACTCCTCAAACTTGGTCAAATTACTCCCTTTATCTTCATCAGATACTTCATAATCTGACTCAATCAAACAATTGGTTCCCAGGGTGATATTTCTTTCATCCTTAGAACTGTTCCCAATATTCATCAGGATCTCCTCTGAATTATGACTGTAACTTTCATCCCAATATGTACTTTCTTCTGTATCTACAGATGATGAACAAGAATTAGTATCACTATCAGTATTTGTATGACTTACCTCAAGTGATAATAATCCTTTCTCACAGCATATTTGTTCCAGCTCCATCATGTCTAAATAGGCATCACAAGTTTTTTCAGAATGTGCCTCATCATGTAACCTGCACCATCCTTCAATTAGAACATCTTCATTAGATAAATTTAACATTTGACAATGTTGCATCTTTTTAGACAAATACAATTCAAAGTTATTAAAATGATCTACTTCATTATCATCCTCTGAACTATAGTCAGAATCAATTATTACTCTGTCATCTTGGTGATCATCCTGATCAACATGAATATCATACACAAGGATCTCCTCTATCTTGACTGTTTGGGGTCTGATGGTATAAATTCCAGGTTCAACATCCACATACATGATCTCGTTAGTTTTATTATACTCAGTAATCATGTGCTTCATCTTGGGTTCAACATCTATCCTAATTTGATTGGGAATCCCTTTCCAAGGTAGCCACATGTGACTGAAGTCAGTGGACATGTATTCATTAACTATTTTTGACCAATATCTGCTAAGCAGCATTCCATATGTATCAGGGATATCTACTACATGGATATCAACATAATATTGAATCCTTGGATCTGATGCTAATTGCATATGAATGTGAGTTAACTCTCCTACAACACTTACCTCGGTCTTGTCTAACTGTCACCTTCTTAAGTGACTTGGTAGGATGTAACCCTAAGGCATTACATTGGTAGACGTGCCTGAATCTACTAAGCAATTATGTAAATTCTTACTGAACATCCTTATTGTAAGGAGAAATGGAGGTGACTCAGTCTTATCCCTATAAAGGGTCATGTGTGAAGTTTCAGCAGCTTGGATAGTGGCTGAAGTTTTGTGTTTAACATTAGAATATTTAGCTACATGATCTTTATTCAAAGTCTAGTTTGAATTGAGGGGATGGTTATCCTCTTTTGGTGTAGGGTCATCTAAAGATTTCATGAATGCCTTCTTAATAGCTAGAGTTTTAAGTAATTCTAATAATGATAGACTAATTTTGATCTTTTTCATTTCATCTACTAAGTATGTGACCAATTTATCAGACTCAGGAGGCTGATTATTAGCTTTTGCCACTAGATTTTGTGGTGCTAAGTATTGAGCATTAACCCTAGGAAATCTAGGGTTATTACTTGCTTTTGGATTAGGAGTATTAAAATTATTTGGAGGCAAAGATGTGGTCAGGGGACCAGAAGGTCTATTTGAGTTATTCCTGAGGTTATAATTATGTCTAACCTAATATTGCTACTGGTAGGCATGCACTTCCTCATGTTCAACTGATGGTTCATTTTCATCCTCAAAAGGAAAAACATAATCTATTTCAAAAGCCATGGCTAACTCCTTACATGCTAGAGTATAATTCTCATGAGGTGAAGTTGCTTGATAATGAGGATGATTGGTAAAACTTTCCAATACAAGAGAAGAGTCATATCCACAAGGGACAATTTCATTTCCTTGAACAAAGGGAGGGTTATCCGCAGTATTTGATACCTCAACCTGAAAAATACTGGCTGCTATCCTAATTTGAGGACAATCCAATTCAGCATGACCATTGGTATTATGGATCCTACACCAGTTTGTAACAGCTGCTTCTGCTAGGTTCACCCTAGTGGTCTGCTTAGGTTCACTAGGAGGTTGATTATCTAAGGGTGATGGCAAGGAGCCATTGTTTGGCCTAGTGTTCCACACTCTAGGCTATCTAGGGGCATTATTATTACCACTATTGTTATTGTTATTGTTGTAGTTCCTATCATTGTTATATCCCCTATCAGGATATCCTAATCTGTCATTGTTATATCCTCTATTTTGATTTGGTTGAGAACAAAAATTCTGACTTCTCAAATGAGTGATTTTAGTTGTCAATTTTCTCAACTGTGCTGACATCTCTTTAATTTCTTCTTTTTCTTCCTGAGCCTTGGCTACTACATTCTCATCTTGAGGTTTGAAAAAGGAAGAACTATTACTATTATTATGTCCTACATCCTGAGGTACTTGTGCATGTCCTGGATATTGCATTATCTGGCCATTTCCATTTGGAGGTGGCATAATGCTAAGTGGAGGTACTTGTAAAGGACTTGGCACTATAGCTAGAGGCATCATAGTTCCATTGGTCTACTAATGAGAAGGGTATGTAGGATGGGTAGGATATGTTGGAAAGGTAATATTAGGTGTTGGAGTAGGGATTATTGTTGATTGACTTTTATAGCTTCTTCAAAAGCTCCTGCCAAGGTTATGACATTAGGATGTGTCCTCCTTATGAACATTGAGGTTAAGGGATCTAAGTCTGAATAGTATATACTCCTAGCAGCTTCATCTACTACATTATAAGGAGCGACTAGTTTTGAGAGCATCTTTTGGAATCTAGCATTAAAGTTAGCAATAGGCTCTCCTTCAAATCTTTTGATTGTGGCAAATAGGTGATAATTCATTGAAGGATCTAGAGGTATCTTAAATCTATCTTTGAAGGCTTTCTCCAAGGCAACCCATGAACCAACTAAACCTTGACCAAGACTGATATACCAATTATATGCCTTTTCCCCTAAGGAAAATGGAAATAATCTACATACCACATCTTGATGTTCAATCCTTGCTCTACAACAAGCTTCCTTGAATGTTCTGATGTGATTATCAACATCCTGATATGGATGATATTTATGACAAATCTTATTAGGATTTTTAGGTAAAGGATGATATGCATTGAAGGTCAAAGGTGACTCTACAGCAAAGAATGACATTGTGACTAGTGGTGGTTGGACCAGAGGTGTAATAGGTGGTCCTGTAGGTGTTTGCAGCATAGCAGGGTTATTGGAGTAATTCCTGGTGGAGATTTTGATGTACTAGAACTAGGAGTGTGATGAATGTCTAAAGTTCTAGGTCTAAATCCATGGATAGGTAGTTCCTCAAGAACTCCACCAGATCTGGACTTGGTGTTTGGCCTGTGAGCTAGGAGTTCTACAATTTATGGAAATTTGATTTGGTTTTCTATAAAGATCAACTGAATTGACCAAACAAACGATGTATTTATGATCAAAATCTAAAACTGACTAGATATTTATGCAATACTTGTGTAAAACTTACAAATATGAGTAGGTACAAGACTTTTGGACATGGATACCAGGATATCAAGTGAAATAAGCAAATTACAGCAAATATCTAGCAAGAGGACCTGAATAGTGACTCCATTTTCAAAGATTGCAAAAGTTAACTGTAAAGTTTAAGATATGGTCAATTCTAAAATATTTATGATGAACTGATAAGAAAGGATACAGAACAAACAAATCTTTGCAAGAACACTCAAAGTATGAACAACTGTGATGATCTTTGAGAAGATTACCTCACTTCTAACATAGGAAAATGCAAATACAACCGATTCACCTTTCAAATGAGAGAGAAGGACCTCCTTAAAGTGCCAATTTATGTTGATGATGATTATTAGTCATAACAACATGCATAAAAATTTGCACACAAACCTTTATTATCTTAAAAAGTACGACCAATTTGAAATAAATTAATGACTCCAAGGCTCCGTTGATCAGGTCATGATCTTCTGACATTACTCAAAGGTTGATGTGACATGCTATTTTCCATTTCAAGGGGTCTTACATTGGTTATATGATCAATTTTGTATCTATTTCTTGTAAATTCATTTTACAAACAAGGTTATTTCTACTCTACTCCACAAATCACAGTAATATTTATAAGTTTGATCATTTCTTCCAAGCATTTACTATCCTAAACTTGTATAAACTTCTGCACAGTGTATTTAATCAAATAATGTGCCTACAAGTAGATATTCATATGTATATCATTGATGTACATCCGTATTTGCATGATATTTATCATTTTGACATGCTTTCACTCAAAATATGCTCTGTATATTCAATTATTTATGAGATATAGGCATATTTCATGTTCATTTGCTTTAGATTGTACGTTATTTGCAATTGTGAAGGTGATGTGTAATGAAATTTAAGAAAATTAAAAGAAATACTTCTAAATTTGGTGAACCTTTATCTATTGAGTCACATACATTCTAGATACAATCATGAAGAGAAGAAATCAAACCATAATTTCACTAGGATGCTCCATAGCTAGGTATGGTTGATGCTAACTTGAAAGGAACAAGGAATGAAAACAACATATGTAGACTGACAAGCACTCCAAGGGATGCAACTAATCAATGCATATATCCAGATCTCATTCACTAACTACTCAAGATTTACAATAATTTGTAATCAACACAGCTTCTCTTTCATTAAGTATTCAAAAAACATGTACGTTCATAATAGCCTTGAAATCAGTCCTGAATGCTTCAGCAATCAAATTTCAATTAAGTTTCTAATGCATTAAAGAGTGCACTCCTTCCCCTTTTAAAGAATAAGGAGAGGAGGCAGTTACAAATGAACAACGGTCAAGATTTATCTATTCAGATCAATGGTCAACATTTCTCATTGACTTAATCAACATCTCCATACGTGGCACAAGTTGCCAGCTAGCAACTATCTAGCAAGACTCATTCGCTTGCAAGTGGATCATGCATATGATTCCATTATCATGCATCTTTACTTACTCTTCATCTCTTTTTTCTTCTTCACCCTTTGAGTTAAAGAATCAATAATATCCTTTCCTTCTTGACCCTCCTAGTCTTTATTTGCAAAGCCCAGATCAATATCAATGATCTGAAAATCTTCAAGGCCTATTTTGCCCTTCTCCTTCTCAACTGTTGGTAAGGCTACCTGGACTGTTCTCCTACATGTAGCAAGGTCTCTTCTTATTGCAGACATTAGCCCTACCTTTCTTCTTGGTTTAATCATGCTTCTAGCAAATAGTGTAGAAACATCAAAGTCATGCACCTCCTCTACTTGTTGCAAATTTACATCCTGTCGCAACCAATAAGGAACATCACCCTTGGACTCCTGATGATCACCCTCTTTATTTTGGGTATCCTGGGACTATGTATCAGGCTCCACCCTCTTTGGTGAATGTTCTTCTCTGATTTCTTCCTCATTTACTTTCTCATGAGGGGGATCCTTTTGAGGTACCTCCTGCTGAGGGGTCTCTTTCTGAGGTGGAGGATTTTGTAAGGTATGCATACCTTGATCTTGCACTTCCTCCTATAGATTCTCCTTAGGAGCTTCTTGAGCTTTATCCTTTTGCTCATCTAGTAGAATATTGGTCTCTTGAGAAGACTATGTATTTTGACCTTGGGGATCATCCTAATCACCCTTGGTCACATTTTCTATTTCTTTTTGTTGGCTTTCACCTTGTGGCAAACTTTGCTCTTTATCCTTAGGTGCATCAGCCTCTTCCAAGTTTACTTCTTTCTCAGCTAATTTCTCCTCTGATGTTGGATTATTACCTTGATCACCTCCTTCAGTATGTGGTGATGGAACACCTTGAGCCTAACCAACATTCTTGTCAAGCATCTCCTGATCACTCCCACTCTGAAGCTGTGCTTCTGATTGTTCTTGTCTTGTGGGTGCATTATCTTGATCCTTGCCTTGATCAGATGTCATATCACCTGTCTTTGTATGCTTTGTATCTTCAGCTTTTTCAAGCTCCAGAGGTGGATCACTATATTTATTTGGGCTGATATCACCCTGGTAGGTTAGGTCTATCGTTGTAGGACTAGTGACTTGCTCGACCAAATTAGACAACCTTATCTGTTGGGCTACTTTTTTAGGGTTATCCTGTTCTATTTCATCCTTTTCATCCCTTGCTTGGCTAGTCACCTTTTGAGCAATTGGGGTCCCATGAGGGTTCATCTTTGTATTGGTAACCAATAATTCCATGTGCTGAGTAGCCATGTCTTGAACTACCTCATCATCAGATAATTCTACAGTGTCATCAAGAGGAAAAGGGGACTCTTTACTAGCCATATGTACTTCTTTTCTTTTTCCTCCTCCATCTTCTTAGTCTTAAAATAAATTATTTCAAGGATGGGGACCTCATGCTTCACTTCTCTCTTGAAAGTCAAACCACCCATACCTCTTAACATGATGGGGCCAGTGCTAACATTTCCCCTCATCATTTCCCTTTGTTTCTTTGGTGGTGGTGTTTACAACACCTCCTTTCTTTCCTTCCTTGTTATTAATAAATCATCATCTTTAGGTCCCATATCCACCTATTCTTCCTCCAAGGGATTTTCTTATAGAAGCTCATTCTCCTCTTATTTCTCTATATCTTTAAGAACAAGATTTATTATCCCCTTGGTCTTCTATTTATTAGGGGGATGTTGCAATGTGGATGTAGGCATAGATGTTGATGCCCCATCACCTTTTGATGGAAGCCTTTTCATAACTACCCCCTGCGGCTCAGGATCAGCCCTCTTGCCTTTGCGTGGTGGCTGTTACTCTTCATTAGGTAGTCTCTCTCCATTAGATTTCCTCTTCTCAATGAGGAAATCATCATATTCTTCGTCTGAGAGCTCTTGTCTTTTCTTTTTATTGTCAACAATGAGGGCCATACCCTTCTTCTTCAATTTAGTAACCTTAGCAGTTACCCAACTCTTTGTCATTTGGAGGACCCCTTTCATTATTTAACCTAATGAAGTCTCTTCTGGTAGTGTTAAATTAGGAGCTGAAATAGTGTCATTATACACCTTTTTGTACTCGTATTCATTAGACATTATCTTTCCATCATCATCATGTAACTGTGCAGGAACTAGGATGCAATCAACAGTCTAGATCTGGTTGAGGGTGAGCCTTTGATAATTTCGTCTCCTAACCTCTGTGTCATCATCACAATCAGTCCAATAATCTTCAAGATGTTTTTTGTGTATTGGTTTCCCCAATAACTTCTGCATTCTACCATATAGGTCATATGACATTGCTATAGAAAATGGCTACAGGTGCATGAGCTTTGACCCTCCAATAGCATGCTTGATGCTCTATCTATCAGGGCATATATACCTGCCTATGTATACTAGGAATAATACAGGAGGAATCTTCTTCTGCTCTATGTGAGCTTCAACTGAAGTAGACACTTGTCTAAGAAACTCCATTAAAATGACCCTATCTATGGGATATCTTAGCAACATGAAAGGTTGCCCCTCAAATCCTTCTATTCTTATGTATGAAAAGGTGGGAAATTGGATAAACCAAGCCCCATGCTTATATATAATGGCTTGAGCCTCCATACTCAATCTCTTAGTCCTATCCTCTTCCATGGTTCTAACTAAATGCATTGAAAATGAGTCATTTACAAGTTTGTAGACTTAGAGATATGCTCTCCTCTGTAATTAGGGATAATGGTCCCAAATGTTTACATCATTGGTACTGTTTCCCATCTTGTCCACTATTTGTAAGGCAATAAATGTCTCATGAAAAGCACATGCATATACTACATAGAAGGTCATATGGAATATACAAGCTTTACCTCCTAGATTTCTCATGCCCTCATCCAAGCTGTCGCTGTTGATCTTAGCCCACAGAGGCTTGTTGTCTGAATATAGAACCATCTGGATGATCCCATACATCTAGTTTTCAAAGTTGCCAGCATGTTGCTTGCTGGTCATCCTACTTAACAAGGCAATCATGTACTGATACTCCTCATCAAAATCAAATTTTTATAAGTAAACAGGCAACTTGGTAGAAGCTGTGTACGTACTATTCTTGGCCCTCCATTGGTACATGACTTTCCTGGCCTCTTTCTTGTTATTATTGTATTCTTTTTCTAAATTACTTAGATTCATACTGACCACTTTATTCCCCATAGGCAAACCGAATGTGGGAGCAATGCCCTTGATTGAGAAGTCAGTATATACTCTGCCATGTTTTTCTACTCTTCTATTCTTAGGGTTATAATTTCTGGCACACTCTACTACCAGATCAATGGCCTCCATTGCATATGGGAATCTTGATGCATGCCACATACTAGTTGTGAATATTCTATCCAGTATAGGGTTATCGGTATCATTATCTAATCTTCTTGCCCAGGCATCTAACTCAGTTTGCCCTTGATGTGTATCATCTATCTGACCATATCTGAATCCTACTCCCTCAGGTTGTACAAACATAGGTTTTAAGAACATTGAGTCAGATTTATTCCTCCTGACCTCTAGCATTAGATCTTGTGATAAAAATATTCATTTCTTACGCTAGGGTCTATAAATGGGGAAGCTCAAAGATATTATGCATTTCATAATTACCATTCAACATTGCAATTTACCTCATGCATCATCACCATGTAGATTAACCTATCAAAACACACTTTACCTAGTGATTTGCAGTAAACAACAACAAAGAGGGTTTTAATTTACTTACCTTATATTTGCTTTTCCCTTCTTGTTATATGATTGATAACGGAGAAAATGTAAATATGCAGGGTCAGCTATTTCGTTCCATTATGCTGAGTGTGATGTTCCGCTAGTAGAAGACTATGAGGTATTGAATTTCAGAGCTCTGTAAATTTCAATTATCGCAATGGTAAATGTAAATAATCCCTAAATTTCACTTTTAAAGTGATCGATACGACAAATTAGGGCACATGTGTTGTTTCAATCTAACCCGTCGATAATTCACATGGAGTTGGTAGATTCCGCCAAGTGTCTAATTTGTATTTGAAATTACAAGTGCACCACCTACCGTTGGGGTTTGCATTTAATGCCAGAGGGTGATCTTGGGAAGATCAGGTATATTTGAAAATATGACCCCTCTCTTGTGTGCGGGATAATCATTTACTAAAGATCGGGGTGATATGGTCAACCTTTGACCACTAAGCAAGATCGAGTAATAAAATTAAAGGTAAGGGATATTACGAAACATGACCCCCTGCTTGGGAGTAGATCATGATGACATCATCATGCCATTCTATCCCCTTTGTTATTAGGTTATGATTACATCATTGTCATATTGAGAATTATGATGGACGCTTAGAAATATGACCCTCCATGAGTCTGGTGTAATGATTACGTCATCATCAGGGTGATCTCTTCTATTCATTAGAACTGAATGATGTCATCATCATATTCATGCAAGGTGATATTCGTGAAGGGGTGATATTTTTAAGATGATGGATATAAGGAAATATGACCCCCCCGCAAATACATGAAGTTTATGACGGGCAAATACTCATCCCTATTTAAGTTTGACGTTCGCATATCAGGGATGGAATGAACATTGGATGATTTTTTCTAAGTCAGGGTCATCTAAACAAATATGACTGATATTCAGAAATATGACCCCCCATGTGAAATATTAGGGTTGATTGATCTTTGACTCAACATAACTTTCTACCTTAAACAAAATCAGGGTGATCCAAAAGGCAAACCTACTTTGAATTTTGTACTTTTTCTAACTATGAGGTTTTTGATAGAAAATGTTGACTTGGACAACTAACCCCCTTGTGATGCACATACCTCAGCAAAGGTGACACACATGACTGAATTTTACCAAACTGCCCAAAGCAAGAAAACAAGCAAGTAGAAGCAAAAGCAAAATCAGGGTGATCCAAAAGGCAAACCTACTTTGAATTTTGTACTTTTTCTAACTATGAGGTTTTTGATAGAAAATGTTGACTTGGACAACTAACCCCCTTGTGATGCACATACCTCAGCAAAGGTGACACACATGACTGAATTTTACCAAACTACCCAAAGCAAGAAAACAAGCAAGTAGAAGCAAAAGAAAAGTTGGGTCCTGTTTTACCAAGGCAAAATGGGGCGTGTTGTGTAACCACACAACACATCGCTAGATATAATGTGCCCCAAATATTGAACCTCTGACCGAAAGAAGGAACACTTCACCAAGTTGCCATAAAGTTGTTGCTCTCTCAAACACTGTAGAACCTGGTGCAAGTACTATGCCTTAGTCCATGAATAGATCAATATGTCATCTAAGAATATGATCATGAACCGATCAAGGAATGTGTGAAACAACCCATTCATTAGACTCATGAATACTGCAAGGGCGTTCGTCAAACCAAAGGGCACCACGGTGAACTCACAGTGACCATAACGAGTCTAAAATGCGGTCTTATGGATGTCTGCCTCTATAATGCGCAACTGATGGTATCTAGACTTCAGGTCAATCTTAGAGAACACTTTGGCTCCCTGCTTCTGGTCAAACAAGTTGTCAATCCTAGGCAAAGGATAACAGTTCTTCACTGTCACCTTATTCAACTGCCTATAATCCATACAAAGCTAAAGAGACCCATCCTTCTTCATGAAGATGATTGGTACGCCCCAAGGTGAGACACTAGGTTAGGTGTGGTCATCTTGTAAGGTGCACGAGACAATAGCTCGACACTTGGTACAAGGTCTATATGAAAATCTACCTCTCCGCGAGGTGGCATCCCTGGAAGCTCTGGTGGAAAGACATTCATGAACTCCCTAAGGATGGGGTGATCATCAAGCGAAGCCTCTAACTCATCCTCTGATCTATCACTAACTGTGATCTCAAACAACTGACAACCCTTCCGCATACAACGCTTAAGCTATTTAGCAGATATCATGTGAACTGCGGTGGGCTTCTAAATGCCCACTATCTCTGTTGTTGTGCCATGATCATCTAGGCATCCTATCACCTTTCAGCAACAATCTAGCTTGGTTCTATGAGCCACAAGCCAATCCATGCCTAACACCACACCGTAAGACCCTAAGGTCCACAACTCTCATGAAGGAACCAAGTGATATCTCACAATCTCTGACCACTGAATCTATAGCCATCATGGCCCCCATAGCTAACTCAACCTCCCACCTTACATCCTGCCTAGAGGCCACCAACCTACAATGCTCCACTAACGATGAAAAATAAAGGAGTTTGTCGCTCCTGAGTCATACAAAATAGTAATGGGAACATCCCCAATAGTACCTGGAGTCTCTATCATGGAGGCCTGAAAGTCATCCTGGTGGTTATCAACTGCTGCAAAGACTCACTAAGATCGACCCATATCTCCAACTGTAGCCTTAGAACCACTAGCACGCTGACCCCTAGCTACAAATCCCTGTGGACACTCTCTAGCCAAGTGCCCTGTGCCACCGCAAACATAACAAGGTCCACGCGCTTGAACCTGTACTAACTGAGTCTGACTGGACTGTTGTGCTCTAGGTCGTATTGTGCTACCCTAAGATCCTCGAAAGGATTGTTGTGACCTTGCTGGTCCTGCAGCTAGTGCCTGCTGGTGCTGGTCTCTCTATGGACCCTATGACTGCCATCCTCTATTGGGACCACCCTATGCCCTCTACTGTGTCCACAAACTTTGCTGATACTATTGTTTTGGAGGTCTAGGAGGTAAAGATGCAAATCTAAAACTGCCCCTATGAGGTGGTTGGGGTCTACGAAAACCCTAGTCCTGCTGATGACTACGATCTTGAAACTACGGATGTGACCCATGGCCCTGCCCATGTACCTCCTCTGCAATGAGTGCCTTCTCAGTGGCCTCGGGTCTTCCATGTGAATAGGTCCTGCTATGTGAGGATTCAAGCCTATGATGAAATGACTATCAAGAAGCTTCTCATCCTGAAGATACTTGGCATAATGGGACAATTCCACAAATTTACACTGATACTGTGCAACTGTGGAACCTTGCTGCTGCAGGTCATGGAACTCATCTATACAACATTGTCTGTAGTACTCTAAGAGATAGTGCGCATTATAGAGCACCAGAAAAGAGTACCGCAAAAGCATGTCTAAAGAAAATCGGTGTTTGTACTCCTCCGTGTGCCACCATGTCACTACCACATTGTGTAGAAGATGAACTGCGACTCATGCTTTTGTGTTTCTCCTGGTGGTTCCACCCTTTAGGGTTAGGGTTTTAGGTTTAAAAATTTCTAAGTGTTCAATCTTGAAAACCCTTTATCCCTTTTCTTTAGGTCATGCACTTTATTGTTATATTGTTATGTTGACTGTCTACTACCGGTTGTTGATCCTTTAAGTCACAACCTTAAGTCTTGATGCCTGTAGGTTGACCGACCCTTAACCTAGCAATTACCCACTATCCTCGGTAGAAAACAAAACTTTTATATCCTAAGTCATCCACTAAAGTCCTAAAGTTCATTTGAGTGCATATCGCACCATCGCAGAGCATCTTTTATGATGTCATCCCCCCGTTGCGATGCCATGATAGGTTGCCACCTGTCAATGTATCAATGGCTCGAAGAGCAAGCCTAAGATCCAATGGTCGTGTATCATTGCAAGGGAATCTACCAGAGAGGAATATTCTACGTGTGGCTGCGACGGGGTGACACGAGGCCTGATCATGTTTAAGGAAGTGCTAGGCAAAGGAAGAGGGGACACATGACATTTTTTGCGCACCCACGCAAGGCACTTTGGTGGTGGCCCACTATCATTTGTGATGTTGTGATAAGGTGCCACATGTCAAGATTGGAAGGAAGAAAGGAAAAGTCAGTGGAGGGAGACCGTCCTGATTGGTGCAATACTATTGGGTGATGAATTGTCAACATAAATGACTAAGATTGTCAAATCTAGTCAATGAATCGAAGCTGTGGATTTCAAAAAGGTAGGAAAGGATCAATAGCCCAGATTCAAACTTGCAAAAAGGGAGGATTTCCATGTGTCTGCGGCATGAATTGAGTAATGGCCGATGCAACCTCCATCAATATTCAGAACTGTGAAGGAATTCAGCATAAAGCGGGTAGAATTAGGGCATTCCTTGTTATTTTCAAGAGTATAGGTTGCATTTAGAGTGGAAGGACAAATATGGATTAAAGGATTGACAGGTCAACCACTACATCCCCAACATTAACAAGGCAAATCCTCAAGCAGCTACACATCTCCCAAGTTCAACCACTCCTCTCTTCTTCTCCCTCATGCAATTAATGTTTCCTGGAACCCTTTCGGTAGTTCTTTGTATCATGTCAATTTTGAAATGACATGTAATCAATGCTAAGGGTACATGTTCGTGCTATATAATGGAACTGTATTACTCATTTTATGGTTGTTGAAGAATTGGAAAATTTTGGAGGAATAATAAGATACAGACTTGTTGGGTGGCTTTATCTTGTGTCTTGTGAGTTTATGAATTATATGTTGAATGTCTTATGCATAAAACTTATTAGTTTCATGTTGTTTTTAAATGAGTAATGCTTGGTTGCATGTATTTGGTTAACTGTCTCCAAGTTATGTATTTTTCTTCTGAATCTAAATAGCTAAGGGTTATTCAGGTTTCTGGAACATGGGTTATCTATGTTGAATGTTTAATCTTCTACTTTTGTTCAAGGGACAAATTAAATGTTTTGGGTTAAGCATTGGGAAAAACATATTGCAATGAGGATGTTTATAAATATGGATAATTGAATACTCAGTATCGGGAAGTATTTGTAAGGTAGATACTAGAAAACTCCATTGAAATCTAATTGTTGATTCAAGTTTATGATAAACATCCACATATATATGTCTAGCTGACTCCATGCCCTGAGATAGGCACCAGTTTGTTCATGTATTAATGTTATGATCTAAGGTCCTAGTCTTGCATCTAGACACAAAAACTAAATCAGAATATTATTCATAAACCTATAGGATTTAGAAGTAGTTTTAGGACCCAAAATCTTCTGAGTCACAACTGAATATAAGGCCCAAAGCTATCCCCTTTGTACTTATCTCACAGTTTTGGTCTTCATTAGAGAGGATTTATCTGCTTTGTGTCAGCATCTCAGTGAGTTTATATATATATATATATATATATATATATATATATATATATATATATATTTCATAGATGTTGACCAGGGAATACCCCCCTAGGTTTTGCAGAGCCTAAAGAAGGAGAGGAGATGTTTGTAGAGTCTATCTCCTGTACTATTGGCCCCTAGCCTGAGAGTCATGTTGATGAGTGATGGCTACCTTGTAGGGATAATTGGGAAACATCCAGTTTGGGAAAAAACCCAACAGATTTGGTGACTCCATTAGGGAGTTCTTATGAAAGTGTTATTTTGACTATCTCTAGTGAAGTTTTGCCCATCTGAGTCATAATAGATTTGGTGACTCTACTAGGGACATCTCTGTGTAAGAACCTCAATTTGAAATTTAATTCCCAGTTGTGGGTGGGGACTCTAAACAAATCTCTTAGCTGGTAAGAAAGAATTTGTATGCAAGGGAGAAGATCCCTGCACAACCCTTTATTTGAAGAACTACCTAGAAAAATGATGTATAGGAAAAAGGGGACTATCCAAACCAGTCATGAAGGTTCACCCATCCCTAGAAATAATGATGATACCTGACGAGCTATCGTTGTACCTCATCATTTAATATGTTTTCAGATGTCAAAGAACCAGGGCTGTGTCCATGGCTGTCTGCAACTAGGGATTCTAAGTGAACAGTTTATAGCTAATCCTAAAGCTTAAAAGAATGATTAATCTACCTGCTGGTTGAATAAATGTAATGAATGCTGTAAAATAGAATAAAATAGGAAATGTACTCAAAGCAAAGAATGATAACATGCATCTATCTACTAAAATAGGAAATGCTTTTATAAAAGAAACTTGAAACAGTAAAACAGAGATACTAGCCTCCTGCCTGATTGGTGAGAGTGGGCCCTTGCTCCGCACCTTTGAGGCTGAAGGCTATTGCAAGAAATCAACACTAAAGATGATCTAACCAAATTCAATCCAATTCATTCATTTTTATGTTCATGAGAGATGTATGGCTATGACAGAACTGAAATCTCCAAAAATTAGAATAATCTTATCATTTTTCTATTACTATTTCTAAGAGTATATATAAAAAGAGTGATGATATATCACTGAACTTATCTATCAGTCTTTCTAAGAGATGACACCATCTCTTATTTGTACTTAACTATCAAACTCATGAAAGATCATCATGCAAGAAAGGTAGACTTGAGTGGAACAGAAGGCCACTTAGAGGCCTAAGTTTTAGGTCTTACTACACTTGGGCATCAAAGCCCTGAAAATTAGTTTAATTCATAACTCATGCAAAATCTTTGGAAAGATAAAACTTCGGCAGTTTAATTGATAGTCGACCCTTCACCACTCAGGTGATGATTTGAGTGAAGTGTGGGGGTATTAGGATTGCTGCTGAAGTGTCTGATTGACGGCTCTGACTGGAACATGCTCTGCTCTCGGGAGGCTCCGGAGATCGCTATTCCCGTCTGCAGCTCCAGAGATATTCCAGACACTCGCAGAGCTCCGAAGATTATTTCAGACACTCGCAGAGCTCCGGAGATATCCCCCAAATCCTCAAACTCCAGGTGTCACTGTTCTTTGTCATGGTCTCCGGAGATCATGGAAGACGATCTCCGAAGATGCACAAAATTGTTGTTTCTGGTATTTACACCTGCGGACTCAAAAAGGAAGAGAAATTCTGCATTTTTTTATTAATCCCACACACATTAGTCACCAAATCAGAAATTCTAATCTCAAGTAATATATCCTAATTAATCACAAAATAGAACAATCTTGCTTAACTAATTTGAGTGCAGACACAAGGAAGATGAACTAAATAGGGAAAAAGAGAGGCAAAAAGGGTGTATTTTATGAGTGCAATTTGACACTCATCATCCCCCCCATACCTAAGGTTTGGCAGGTCCTCCTGGCTTTCACATTCTCGATTTGTTTAGATGAAGCAATCTGTCAGTCAGACTATACTCCTGGAGATAGGTTGTCCAAGTAGTTCTATTAGTGTTACCATTCCCCTTGTACTTGTCAACTTGCTTCATCCAATCTTGCAGTTTTTCATCTTCCAGCTATTCTGTCCACATGGGGAGTGGTTCAATTATCAGAGGAGGTCTGAACTGCCCACCTAGCCATTCTTGTTTATGCTTATCCATCAGTTTGGATATCATCTTTGCCTTCCTCATGAATAGTCTCAGGTTTGCAGGGGTGACCACCTCTCTAAGTTTTTGCTCTGGTGTTAAAATACTCCATCTTTTCTTTGCTACAGCAAGGACAGGATTTGCTGAGTTAATCATAAAAAGTCCAAAGTCAATGGAGCATTCTTGCAAATTCTTCAAATATAATGGCAATATGTTGGTTGCACTGGCAGGATGATAGATGATGGATCTGAATTGGGTTTGGAAAGCAAAAGGATTGGGACATTCTTTTCTGAGGAAGAGCTCTATTTTTGAATCCTTTTGAAGATGAGCTTCCATCCTTTCATCCCAAATCTGGTGGTTCCTCATGAGGGACTTGAATGCCCTAAGCTGGCATTCTCCCACAAAGTGATTGATCATGAAGGCTATATCATTAATGTAGAACCCATGTAAGTACAGCTCACATAGGAAGTTTTTGTCTTCATCGTTGCTTCTAGTGTAAGCAGTCATGAAACCTTCTGCTGTTTCTGTATCTTCATTCATGTCAGATAAGACTAAGGAAAGTTTCCTTTGCAGTATCCTTTCTTGTAGGAACATTGCATAGCTGGCACTTGGAGGCCTGCAAGATAAAATTTCTGAGGAGAGGGAGGCCATTTGAATGATTTTGCTCTCCAAAGTTGCTATCCTTTTTGTTCTGGCAGTAACTGCCCTTTGCAATTGCAACATTGGTTTGGAGGCTTCATATTCTCTGCACCTTTCCTCCCAATGAAACAGGGCTTTAGGAATGTCTATGGGGATTGGACCAACATAGGCATCTGTTTGCACTTCCTGTTCACTGGTTGCCCTCGGGCCAGACAGTTCTTGGATATACTCTTCTTGGTCATCTAGTCTGTTATTGGCCCAAGTTAATTGTTTGTCCTGTCTCTATACCTTTTCAATTAGTGCTGCTATTATTGTGAGGCCATTGTCTCTAGCCATGGTGAACTCAGAAACCTTTTGTGCTGCTTCTTTGTCTTTTTCTTCCACCACTTTTGCTGCCTCACCTTTCTGTGTTTCCAACTCTGCCTCCTTCTCCTGGATGATTCTGTCCTTGTTTTGAGGTCTGTTTGGATTTCTGCAATAGTTTGCTTCAGTTCCATCTCCATTTCCACCCTGACCTTCTTGAGGTCAGTAATAATTAAATTATTCCCCTAGAGTAGCCTTTTCAAATTCTCAATTTCTTCCATTAATTGTTGCTCTGTTGAGACCTCTATGTCTTCTTGGTCAGAGGGATGTGACAGAGTTTCTGCCTCTTTTTCTGTGGCTGGTGGCTGATTATCAAGATTATCCATGGCCACCTGCCCTGCTTCTCCCAATGTATCTACATGCCCTGTGTCTTCTTCTGTATCTGTGTGCTCTGTTTCTCCTTCTACAATGCCCTTGTTCAGAGGGTCCTCTGCTGCTACTGGCACAACTGAAGGTCCTGCCTTGTCCTCATATGTGCTCAATTCAAGGAGTGCCTCAGCGAGCAGGGCAGTATCCTTCTCAGCCTGGGAGAGCTACCTCTTTCTTTTGCTTCTCCAGAGCATAGGTGGAACTGGTGCCTCCGGAGCAGGTCTTCCTTCCTCAGAGTCTGAGGAGATAGTAATAGTTGGTAAGCTTCCTATCTCCAGAGCACATGGTGGTGTTGAGACTGGACTCGATTCCATATGAACAGATGGTGTAGGAGAATGTTCCTTCTGTTTCCTCTTTCAGACCAGAGGTACCTCATCGGAGTCATGGGATGGCTCTTCAACCCACCATTTTCCTTCCATTCCCTGCCCTGCTTCTTCCCCTGTTAATTCCCTAGGCCTAGATCCCTCAGGTGAAGTCATTTGTCACCTGACTGAGTGAGTCATTTATAGAGGCCGTGCAGGAGCAGGCTCTACAATTTGTTTGCCTTTTCTTTTCTTGTTAGGAACAGGTGCTGCAGATGATGTAGCTTCCTGTGAGGGTGATATCCTTTTGTGAGAAGCTATGGAGGAGGCTGTAGGCTCGGTTTCTTCATCATGGTGAGAGGGAGAACTCTCATCCTCTATTTGTGGTATCTCTGGTGCTCTGACCTGAGGGTTATGCTCAAGAAAATTCTATAATAGTTCATCCCCATTGGCCTGAGATAAGAAATGATGCTTGACTATCAAGAAGATGAGGCCATGATGTTTCATGGGTCCCTTACCCTACTGGTATTTTTCTGCAGTTGCTCTGATGGCAGAATAGAGGGAATTTAGGATATTTATGTTATATTCGGGGTGTCTATTTCCATGTCTAAGAAAGATGAGTATTTTCATTATGGGCCCTAAGACTATGGAGAATTGGCCATCATAGGTAAAGTATTTCATTAGCCAGGTAGCAACAGTTGCCCAAGGGCTTGGGAGAGTGGACCTCAAAATTCCTTTGACCTCATTCTTATTCATATGCAATTGGATGGCAGGCTCACCACAAACAAAATTTTTTTTAATTAATTCTGTATACAAGGTTTTCAGGTGGTGGAACCTCTCACCTTGTTCGGGGAGTCTGGAGATGTGGCTGATAATTGTGGAGGAGAGACTGATTTGGTTCCCTCTCATAGTGGTCTGGTCATCTCTCAAATTCCTAAGGAATTCGTCCACAATGTCCTCCTGAAACCCCTCGAACTTGTCGAGGAAATCAAGCCATCCAGCAGTCCTTAAAATATTTGCTGTAGCTGCATCCTTTAGAAGACCCGCAGTACTTTCTGGCTCAGACTTTTTCTTGACCCCCATACCTGAATTGATGGCAGTTTCTGTGTTTTATTCTTTTCTTCTGCGATCTGCAGTTTATCTGTCCCTCTGATCTCTATGGGCTCTGGAGTGCTGTTCAAATTACTCTGTAGGCTCCGGAGTGCTGTTTATCTTATGCTTCAGTCAATTCTGGAGGTTTGAATGAGGGATGCAATTGTTTTCAGGCTGGGTTTATGCAGATGGGTTAAGGGACCAAAGCAGCCATAATTGTAATGGACTGACAGGGTGCTCCGGAGGTAAGGTGGCATTAATGCACAGATGGCGGCATGCGTGGAGGTGAGAAAGGAAATGACAGCGGAGGGATGTGTCATCACGGCAGCACTCAAATTAGAAAGACAGGACAGTTACTAATTAATGACTAATTAAAAATAGATTTACCTGGATCAGTTTTAATGATGAGGCAATTGTATGCGGGAGAAATGCTGCGCCGCCTTGAAAACTGCATGCATCGTGGCATTTAAGCGGTGGCTGATATGACATCCGCTTCCTACTTGCACGTGACTTGCAATCATTGCACTGAGTGGTACTAAAATCCACGCCCATGGGTGATGTCAGCGCTAGCTTGTGGACACTCCTGCAATTATTAGTTTTCTAATTTGTAATTATGTTGTGCGATTAAGTAGAAGATGAGTCATGATGACCTCATCATAGGAGTTGTCTACTTTACCACCTGGCGAGGTAGGTCCTGCCCTTATTATGGAAACTGTTGGCGTTATTAACAGAGCGCCGGAGGTGCTTCTAATTGGAAAGCGCCAGAGATGCTCCTTTTTGGAAAGCGTCGGAGGTACTCCTTATTGGAAAGCGCCAGAGATGCTCCTTATTGGAAAGCATGTTGTTATATGGAGCCTAATCAGACTCGGAGGTTATATTTACCCCACTTTTATCGGCGCGGTTTCCCCCCCAAATTCCTACGGGGTCAAGGGGCAGCGCCCCTTGCGGAGGTTTGGGGGCAGCGCCCCCAAGACGGCGTCAAGGGGCAGCGCCCCTTGCGGGGTCCAGGGGCAGCGCCCCTGGCGCATTCCCTGTCGCGATACAGGGTGGGGTCGAGGGGCAGCGCCCCCGTGGGGGCTCGGGAGCAACGCCCCCAAAACCTCACATGGTTTTTTATTATTTTATAATGCACCGAGAGTTAATTTTTTCATTGACCGACATAAGAAAACCCTATTTTGTAACCGACAAAAAAAGCTTGATAAAAAGTGGCTAAGGGTTAGGGTTTTGATATTGTATTGTAGCATTTTGCAGCGGTATTGAGTTGCAGGGATTGCTGATTGTAATCGGTTTGATTTACTAGATAATAATATTGGACTCTCTGTTTGGTGGATGTAGCCCGAGTTTGGGTGAACCACGTTAAAAATTGTTTCTCGCTATTATTATTTCTGTGTATTTCCATTTCTCTGTTTACTCTTTATTTGTATTTAATTGATATCTTCTTCCGGCTAACCCTAACAAGTGGTATCAGAGCGGGTTATGTTCGATTATCGTCTGCAGGAAAGTCTCACAGTTGAGTGGGAGCAATGGCGGACGAGGGTAAAACTAAGGTTGATAAATTCAATGGGCAGAACTATCAGTTATGGAAGATGCAGATGGAGGATTACCTCTATCAAAAGGATTTATGGAGGCCGTTGGAAGGAGTAGCCAAGAAACCAATAATAATGTCTGATGAGGATTGGAATCTTCTTAACAGAAAGGCACTGGGAACCATTCGGTTGTGCCTGGCACCATTGGTGGCATTCAATATAATAGAAGCGAAGACAACAGATGGTCTGATGAAAGCTTTGGCAAAATTGTATGAAAAACCCTCAGCCTCAAATAAGGTATTTCTCATGAAGCAGTTGTTTAATTTGAAAATGGTTGAAGGTGGATCTGTGACAGGTCATTTAAATGAATTTAATACGATTGTCAGTCAATTGACTTCTGTAAATGTAAAATTTGATGAAGAAGTTAGAGCTCTCTTGATATTATGTTCATTGCCTGAAAGCTGGGATAGTTTGGTAATGGCGGTTAGTAACTCTGTTTCTGGTTCAAATACCCTAAAATTTGATGATGTTGTTGGTGTTATTCTAAGTGAGGAAATTCGTAAGAAAAGCTCAGGTGGATCCAAATCAGGCAGTGTTTTGAGTGCAGAAAGTAGGGGCAGATCAAAGGAGAGAGGAAAAGGTTCTGGAGGTCATGGGAGGTCACGAGCAAAATCAAAGGACAAAAGATCCCAAACCAGAGGACAGAAGGATTGCTGGTACTGTGAAAAACTAGGTCATCTGAAGAAAGATTGATGGTCTCGGAAGAATAAAGAAGGAGACAAACAAGAAGGCAATAAGGAAGCAAATGTGGTAAGCAATAAGTCTGAAGATGATGCTTTGATTCTTTCCTTAGATAATGCTGATGATTCATGGGTTTTAGATTCAGGGGCCTCATTTCATGCTACGCCCCATAGAAGTTATTTCCTTGATTATGTCCAAGGGGATTTTGGGCTAGTTTATTTGGGAGATAACGAACCCTGTCAGATTGTTGGAAAGGGAAGAATCAAGATTAAGTTCCAGAATGGGAATCATTGGCTACTACAAGAGGTAAGGCATGTTCCAAGGCTCAGTAGGAATTTAATTTCAGTGGGGCAGCTAACTGAACAAGGTTGCCCTGTTACATTTACTGATAAAAATTGGAAGGTTTCAAAAGGTGCCTTAGTAGTAGCAAAAGGTGTGAAAGTAGGCACCTTATATCTTTGTACAGGTCATACTGTTCCTTCTACTTTAGCTGTTACAGAGAAAAAACAAACAGGTTCAGGAACAGTTGCTGCAAGTTTGCAGGAAGAGACTGGAAAAGTTGTTGCAGGTTCTGAGACAACACTGTGGCATAACAGACTTGGGCATATGAGTGAAAAAGGTATGAAGGTACTTCATTCTAAGAAAGTTTTACTAGGTCTGAAATGTATTAATATGGATTTCTGTGAAAGTTGTGTGTATGGAAAACAAAAGAGAGTCAGTTTTCTCAAGGATGGGAAGTAAAAGAAAAATGAAAAATTAGAGCTTGTGCATACAGATGTATGGGGACCAGCTTAGGTATCTTCTCTCGGTGGCTCTCGGTATTATGTTACATTCATAGATGATGCAACTAGGAAGGTCTGGATTTATTTCCTTAGACAGAAATCTGATGTATTTGAAACATTTAAGAAATGGAGAAGCTTGGTTGAGAATGAGACGGGTAAAAGATTAAAATGTCTCAGATCTGATAATGGCGGTGAGTATTGCAGCAAAAAATTTGAAGATTATTGTTCCCTTAATGGAATTCGCAGGCAAAAAACGGTTCCAGGGACTCCACAGGAAAATGGAGTGGCTGAACGCATGAATAGGACAATAATGGAGCGTGCAAGGACCATGAGATTGCATGCTGGGCTACCTTTAAACATGTGGGCAGAGGCTGTCAACACTGCTGTATATTTAATTAATAGAGGTCCTTCAGTTCCTTTAGGCTGTGGTATTCCAGAGGAAGCATGGACAGGCAAGAAGGTGAGTTATTTTTTTCTGAAAACCTTCGGCTGTGAAGCATTTGCACATATAGATTCTGAAAATAGAACCAAGCTGGATGCGAAATCAAAAAAATGTACCTTCATTGGATATGGCATTGATGAATTTGGTTATAGGCTTTGGGATTTTGAAAATCAGAAAATTATGAGAAGCAGGGATGTTATATTCAATGAGAAGGAGAAACTAGTGTGCAGATTGAAGAAGAGTTTGTATGGCCTGAAACAAGCACCTCGGCAATGGTATTTGAAATTTGATAGTTTTATGGTTGAGCAAGGCTACAGTAGGTGTAATTCTGACCATTGTGTTTATTTTAAGAGGTTAGATAATGACAGCTACATTATTTTATGTTTATATGTTGATGACATGCTTGTAGCTGGGTCTAACATGGATCACATAAGAGAGTTAAAATAGCAGTTGGCACAATCATTTCATATGAAGGATTTGGGGGTAGTAAAACAAATCCTTGGTATGAAAATTTGTAGAGATAGGCTGAACAGGAAATTGACTCTATCTCAGGCTGCTTATGTTGAAAAGGTGTTGCAGAGATTCCACATGGAGAATGCAAAAGCTGTCAGCACACCTTTGCCTAGTCATTTGAAATTGACTAAGGACATGTGTCCTAAGACACAAGAGGAGGAAGAGAAAATGTCCAAGGTACCATATGCTTCAGCTGTAGGTAGTTTAATGTATGCCATGGTATGCACGAGACCAGATATTGCACATGCTGTAGGAGTCGTTAGCAGGTATATGAGTCATCCCGGATTAGAGCATTGGAATGCGGTAAAATGGATTCTCAGGTATTTGAGAGGTACATCCAATAAACACTTATGTTTTGGGGGCTCTAATACTGATTTAGTAGGTTATGTAGACTCAGATTTGGCAGGAGATATTGATACTAGGCAGAGTACTACAGGTTATGTCTTTACTGTAGGTGGAACAGCGGTAAGCTGGATTTCCAGGTTGCAAAAGGTGGTTGCTTTATCCACCACAGAGGCAGAATATGTAGCTGCAACAGAGGCAAGCAAGGAGATGATATGGCTGCAATCTTTCATGAATGAATTGGGCACACAACAGGTTAACAGTTATTTGTTTACAGACAGCTAGAGTGCCATACATCTTGCAAAGAATTCTGCCTTGCATTCAAAGACCAAACATATACAGTTGAGGTATCACTTCATTCGGTTGGTGTTGGATGATGGATAGTTACAGCTGGCAAAGATACATATAGATGACAATCCAGCAGATATGTTTACAAAGGCAGTGACAAGGGAGAAGCTGAGCTCCTCTTCAGCTTCGGTTGGTCTTCTAGACTGAACACAACAAAAATAGAACAGCAGAGTCCAGGGTCAGTGGTGTTATGATCAGTCTCCAAGTGGGAGATGATATGGTGTGGAGTCTGATCAGTCTCCAAGTGGGAGATTGTTGTTATATGGAGCCTAATCAGACTCAGAGGTTATATTTACCCCACTTTTATCGGCGCGGTTTCCCCCCAAATTCCTACGGGGTCAAGGGGCAGCGCCCCTTGCTAGGGTTTGGGGGCAGTGCCCCCAAGACGGGGTCAAGGGGCAGCGCCCCTTGCGGGGTCCAGGGGCAGCGCCCCTGGCGCATTCCCTGTCGCGATACAGGGCGGGGTCGAGGGGCAGCGCCCTTGTGGGGGCTCGGGGGCAACGCCCCCGAAACCTCACATGGTTTTTTATTATTTTATAATGCACCAGGAGTTAATTTTTTCATTGACCGACATAAGAAAACCCTATTTTGTAATCGACAAAAAAAGCTTGATAAAAAGCGGCTAAGGGTTAGGGTTTTGATATTGTATTGTAGCATTTTGCAGCGGTATTGAGTTGCAGGGATTGCTGACTGTAATCAGTTTGATTTACTGGATAATAATATTGGACTCTCTGTTTGGTGGATGTAGCCTGAGTTTGGGTGAACCACGTTAAAAATTGTTTCTCGCTATTATTATTTCTGTGTATTTCTATTTCTCTGTTTACTCTTTATTTGCATTTAATTGATATCTTCTGCCGGCTAACCCTAACAAAGCGTCGGAGATGTATTGGCCAATTTCTGGCAACCGATCATGTCCGGAGCTTGATTATTACAGCTGTCCTGGAGAAGGGAACCACCATTTTACTGGTTTTCAACTCCCTTGATTGAGAAGATAGCCATTTACTGGTTTTCCATCTTTCTCTAAATTTTTTTTTTTGTTGGAAGGCCGCCATTGCTGGTTTTCAACCTTCTCTTTTTTTTTTTGTGTGTTGGAAGGCCGCCATTGCTGGTTTTCAACCTTCTCTCTTTTTTTTATTATTATTATTATTCCAACACTGTGACAAAGGAGGTATCCCCTGTATCAAAACACAGATCATCAAGAAACTTTTCTTTAGTAGACGGTCTTTTGTAGAGCTTTATCCGGTGACCATTTACTAAAAATGTCTTTGTACTTCCATCAATTGGTTGCAATGATACAGTTCCATTTTCAAACACTTCCTTTATTTGACAAGGACCTAGCCAGTGAGTCTGTAATTTTCCTTTGAATTCTTTGAATTTAGAATCATAAAGAAGAACCCAATCTCCTTGTTGAAATGTCCTCCTCTTGATATGTTGGTCATGCCATTGTTTCCTTTGGTACTGAACCAGTTCTATTTGCTGAATGGCCTCTGTCCGAATCTCATCCAACTCATTGAGCTGAAGAATCCTGTTCTGCTGAATTGTAGACAGCGGCAGCCCAACATCCAATACAGTTTTAAGTGTCTGAAGTTCAATTTCAATAGATAGTACAGGCTTTTTCCCATAAACCAATTCATATGGTGAAAACTTTGTGGTGGACTTCCAAGTGGTGTTGTAAGCCCAAACTGTTTCAGGTAGTCTATTAGCCCAATCATTTCTGTTCATTGCCACTGTCCTGGTTAGGATATTCTCAAGTTCTCTGTTAGTTACTTCTACCTGTCCATTTGCTTGAGGATGGTAAGGTGAAGTTTTTCTGTGCTTGACTTGGTACAAATCCGTGAATGCCTTGATTACCTGTGAAGTAAATTGAGGTCCTCTATCTGAAACTATTGATTTTGGGGCTCCAAATCTCAAGAAAATCCTATTGTAAAGGAAATCAGCAGCTTTTTCTTCTCTTGCAAACTGCAATGCTTGAACCTCAGCCCACTTAGTAACATAGTCTGTGCATACTAGGATATACTCCTTCCCTGATGATGGTAGTGAAATTGGTCCCACAAAGTCTAGACCCCATTGTTCAAATAGTTCCATCATGACTTGAGGATGTAGCAGCATTTCCTGGGTAAAGGTGGGCTGCCCCATCCTTTGGCACTGGTCACAGTGCTGCACATACCTCTTTGTGTCTTTATGAAGAGAAAACCAGTAGTAACCAGCTCCAAGGATCTTGTGGACTGTCCTGTGGAAAGAATGGTGGCCACCAGATGGTTCATCATGGCATGCTCTCAACACATCAAAAGTCTCCTCAGCCTTCAAACACCTGCGTAGAATGAAATCAGGACCACATTTAAATAGTAAACCATTCAACCATTTGTAGGATAAACTTTCTTTAAGCAAACATTTTCTCTGTTTTGAAGTAAAATGAGATGGATACAAGCCTATAGCTAACAAATTAGCTATGTCAGCAAACCAAGGTGCAGTAGTGGATATGGCAAAAAGATGTTCATCTGGAAATTTATCCTCCACTGGTTGATCTTCTCCTCCTGTATGCAATCTTGACAGAAAATTAGCAACCAAATTAAACTTTCCTAGATTATCAACTATGGTAATATCAAATTCTTGCAAGAGCAATAACCACCTGATGATCCTTGCACCTACTACTGGTTTATTCATTAGGTACTTGATGGCTGCATGATCAGTGTGCACAAATATTTTATATCTGGTAATATAATGTCTGAATTTGTTTATAGCATAGATAACTACCAAGAATTCCTTCTCAGTTGTTGTATAATTTCTTTCTGCAGAGGTAAGGTTCTTGCTGATGTAATAAATGGCATGCATACTCTCTCCTTTCTCTTTTTGTCCTAAAACAGCCCCAATGGATTCATTTGAAGCATCAGTTTGTATGTGGAATGGTAAAGTCCAATTAGGTCCCCTTAAAACTGGTGTCATAGTAAGCTTCTCCTTCAAAGCTTTAAATGCTGATTGACAGTCTGCTGTCCAGAGAAGTTCTATTTCCTTGTTAAGCAGGGTAAACAGGGGAGCGGCTATTCTGCTAAAATTTTCTATGAACCTCCTATAGTAGCCTGCATGACCTAGAAAACTCCTGACATCAGTCTGATTTTTGGGTGAAGGCAACTGTGTGATTACTTCTATCTTGTTCTGATCCACTCTGATCCCTTTTTCTAAAATATGGTGTCCCAAAACAATTCCTTCTTCCACCATCATAAAACATTTCTCATGGCTAAGGGATAGTCAATTTTTATCACAACATTTTAGTACTTTTCCAAGGTTTGTGAGAGCTTCCTCGAAGTTATTCCCATACATAGTAAAGTCATCCATGTAGACTTCCATGCATTCATTAGCCAATTCAACAAAAATAGCTAGAACCAGTCTCTGAAATGTAGCTGGGGCGTTGCACAGCCCAAAAGGAAGAACTTTATAAGTGAAGGTTCCCCAAGAGCATGTGAAGGTGGTTTTGTCTTGGTCTTCAGGTGCTACTTGAATTTGATTATACCCACTGAATCCATCTAAAAAAGAAAATTACTTTCTCCCAGCAAGGTTGTCCAAAACTTGGTCAATAAATGGTAAGGGAAAGTAGTCCTTTTTTGTGGCCTTATTGAGTTCTCTATAATCAATACACACCCTCCATTTCCCATTCTTTTTAGGCACAATGACAAGGGGTGAGACCCATTGACTGTCTGAGATTGGATATATGAACCCTGCCCGGAGTAATTTTTCTATTTCAGTTTTGACAATGTCCTTTAAAGCAGGATTCAATCTTCTTTGTGGTTGTCTGACAGGTTTAGTATCCTTAGTGTAGATGTGATGGGTACAGATTTTAGGAGGTATGCCTTTCATATCTTGGTATTCCCAGGCAAAAGAGGCTGAGTGGGAAACCAAAAGCTGAATGAGTTTTTCTTCCTGATCTGCTGTCAACCGAGTATTTATATTAAGTGTTTTCCCTGGCAGAATCATGACCTGTTTTGTAATTTGATCCATAGATGTGGTAGGTCCATACATTGGTGTCATGGCATTGAGAGAACAAGAATGTGGGAGTAACATGTGAAAGGTGGCTAAGTCCCTGTAAAAGGTTTCCCCACAAGGAATAATGTTGGCAAGGGTACAATGAGAAGAAACAAGAAGTTCTCTTTGAGGATCTTGGGTGAGTTCCATCACATCTTTGTTGATTAGGATGTGAGTGAAGTCTTCCATTGTATCATAGTATACCTCTTCTTCTAATTCTCCCAAATGTTCCTTAATGGTTACCATAGCCAATGAGGCATTGTTCATATTATCTGGTTCATCAACCCATAGTCTTCATGTGTAATGCACCGATGGTTTAGCTGGAGGATACAGAGATATTTTCTTTAAATCTATCCCATTAGAAATGACCATATCTCCAGTTCGACAATCAATAGATGCTGCTACAGTAGCCAGCCATGGCCTTCCTAAGATCAGAGGATAAGCATTTCTCTGGTTCCTAGGTTCCAGTATTAAGAAATCCACTGGGAATTCCCATGAATCTATCACAACAGGTACATCAATGATCACTCCCTTTGGAACAGCTACTGACTGATCAGTAAGTTGAAGAATTGTAGTCGTGGATTGGATACTTGACAGAGCTAACTTGTCCATTGTATGAACTGTCATCACATTAATTGCTACTCCTAAGTCAACCAGAACATTTGAAATTTCTACCCCTGAGATGAAAACAGTTATGACAGGGTTCCCAGGGTCAGCATATTTTGGGAGGAGAATTTCTCCCATCAATAGATCCATCACTTTTCCTTCCACCTGTATTGTGGAGGGAAAACTTTTCTTTCTGCCCTGAGTTCTGATGCAATACTGTTTGATGAATTGATTTAGTTCCGGTACATCTCTGATGGCCTGGAGGAGAGGAATTTCAATGTTTAGCTGCTTGAGCTCTTGTAAAAGTTCTGATTCCTGATTGGGTTAGATTTGTTTTTGTAAAACCTTTTTCTGGGGAGCATTTTTTTAAGTCATTCTGGGTAGGGTGCTAGTTTTTCCATCTCCGGAGCATCTCCGTAGCTCTTATCAGAATTGCGTTCTAGATTGTTCTCCGGAGCTGGCTTTTTAGGAGGAACTCCGGAGTTGTCTGTGGTTGATTTTTCTAGCACTTTTTCATTAGTAATCTCCTCTGGGGGTTGATTAGATGGATTTTTAGGTTCCTCATCATTGGTTATTTCAACTATAGTTGGAGGAGAAGGTCTTGGGAATGCTTTCCCTGAACACAGCTGGAGATTATTTGAATATATGGCATGAACTCTAGCCAGATTTTCTTGATCTGTCATATAGACAGCTGCTCCCTGTTTATTCCGTGGGTTTGGTATAGGCTGAGCTGGTAAAGGTGGTTGACTAACTGGTTCATTTTGTGTTTGACCCTGTGTGTTAGAGGGTCCAGTTAGTAAAGCCTGTTGTTGAGGTTGGAAACGTCTAGGTTGTCCCTGGTATTGTTGATGGTATCTCTGTTGAGGACCCCATTGAGGTTGCATGCCTTGTGACCCAAACTGTGGTGGCCATTGTTGATTTCCCCAAGGCTGTTTTTGCCAGTTCTGGTTTTGCCAATTTTGGTTTTGCCAATCCTGCTGTCCCCAAGGAGGATTATTTTGAGGGCCATACCAAGTTGGATTCCACTGATTGTTTCCCCAATTAGTAGGTCCCTTGTAAGAAGACTGGCTTGGGTATTGATTATAAGGGAAATTTCCACCTTGTTTTTGTCCCACATAGTTCAACTCCTCCTCCATCACAACATTCTTTTTGCTCAATCTTTTCAAGGTTGGAAGTTGACTACACTGACTGGTAGGATGTTCCCTGTCACAGATTTGACAGATCTCTGATTTGTCCAAGGGGCATTCTCTCAATAGGTGTTTGTTTCTACACCTAGGACAATAAATGGAAAGCGGTTTAGTTGCTCTACTTTGATCAGTTGTCCTGGTTTTTGCTTGAATCCCATCCAAAGTGGTATTTAGTTGGACCAGAATATTTGTTTTTAGATTTGCAATTTTCTCCATCAACTGTCCTATCTCATTCTTCCCCTTAAAAGTTTTGGATGACCTTACTCCATCTTGAGTTTTGGAATAATTCCTGCAGAGTTCCTCTATGTCAGGTATTTCCATTTTGTTAATGTTCCCTTTTCCCATTAGGTCCAGTGCCTGTTTTGATTCTTTATCCAATCCTTTTATAAACAGGGTTCTGGCCAAGGAGTGGTTTACCGGATTGCCATACCTTCTCAAGGCAAAATTAAACCTATCCACATAGTCTTCTAAGGATTCTTCCTCCCCTTGCCTAATTTTAAATAGTTCTTCATTTTTATTACTGGATCTGCAATAATCTTGGTATTTTTCTAAAAACTCTGTTTCCATTTGATCCCAAGAACGGATAGAACCCTGGGGTAAACCCATAAACCATCTCATCGCAAAATCTTTCAGGGTTGAAGGGAATAGTTTAAGTTTCTGGTTATCTGATCCATAATCATAGGTTTGGCAGACTACTTTGAATTCAAACAAGAACTGATCTGGATCCTCAGAGGAAAGTCCTCTGAAATTTGGCAGATGTGCTGGTGAGATATTCTTCATGGGAGCATTGTCTCCAACAGCCAAAACAATAGGATAAGAGAAGGTTCTTGGGGCCTGATTTTCCTCTTCCTCATGATTATCGTTTTCCATGTTTAATAATAGCTCTTCTTCTTGAGGTTCTGAGGAAGTGGGTTCTACCAAAGGATCTGCCTCAACTTTTTGTTGTAATTCCTGGATATAATTGGCAAGTGGAATATCTGTAGGATCTAAGGGATTGTTGTTTTGAAATGTAGGTTCCAAATTAGGATCTAGGTTTCCTTCTTCAACAAGATTTTGTACTTCACTGCTTTCCCCTATGGTGTGTTGTTGGGGTGTCTGTTTAATATATCTTCCTTTAAGATCTCTAGCTCTAACCATACAGATCTATTCTAAAAACTACTTTTAACTCAGTGTCCCTAATTAACACAAACTAGTCCCCGACAATGGTGCCAAAAATGATGAGCTGTCGCTATACCTCATCATTTAATCTATTTTCAGATGTCAAAGAACTAGGGCTGTGTCCATGGCTGTCTGCAACTAGGGATTCTAAGTGACCAGTTTATAGCTAATCCTAAAGCTTAAAAGAATGACTAATCTACCTGCTGGTTGAATAAATGTAATGAATGCTGTAAAACAGAATAAAATAGGAAATGTACTCAAAGCAAAGAATGATAACATGCATCTATCTACTAAAACAGGAAATGCTTTTATAAAAGAAACTTGAAACAGTAAAACAGAGATACTAGCCTCCTGCCTGATTGGTGAGAGTGGGCCCTTGCTCCGCACCTTTGAGGCTGAAGGCTATTGCAGGAAATCAGCACTAAAGATGATCTAACCAAATTCAATCCAATTCATTCATTTTTATGTTCATGAGAGATGTATGGCTATGACAGAACTGAAATCTCCGAAAATCAGAATAATCTTATCATTTTTCTATTACTGTTTCTGAGAGTATATATAAAAAGAGTGATGATATATCACTAAACTTATCTATCAGTCTTTCTAGGAGATGACACCATCTCTTATTTGTACTTAACTATCAAACTCATGAAAGATCATCATGCAAGAAAGGTAGACTTGAGTGGAACAGAAGTCCACTCAGAGGCCTAAGTTTTAGGTCTTACTACACTTGGGCATCAAAGCCCTGAAAATTAGTTTAATTCATAAATCATGCAAAATTTTTGGAAAGATAAAACTTTGGCAGTTTAACTGATAGTCGACCCTTCACCACTCAGGTGATGATTTGAGTGAAGTGCGGGGGTATTAGGATTGCTGCTGAAGTGTCTGATTGGCGGCTCTGACTGGAACATGCTCTGCTCTCGGGAGGCTTCAGAGATCGTTGTTCCCATCTGCAGCTCCGGAGATATTCCAGACACTCGCAGAGCTCTGGAGATTATTCAAGACACTCGCAGAGCTCCAGAGATATCCCCCAAATCCTCAAACTCCAGGTGTCACTATTCTTTGTCATGGTCTCCGGAGATCATGGAAGACGATCTCCGGAGATGCACAAAACTGTTGTTTCTGGTATTTACACCTGCAGACTCAAAAAGGAAGAGAAATTCTACATTTTTTTATTAATCCCACGCACATTAGTCACCAAATCAGAAATTCTAATCTCAAGTAATCTATCCTAATTAATCACAAAATAGAACAATCTTGCTTAACTAATTTGAGTGTAGACACAAGGAAGATGAACTAAATAGGGAAAAAGAGAGGCAAAAAGGGTGTATTTTATGAGTGCAATTTGACACTCATCAATACCCAAGATAATTCTAGATCTTTAGGACAACAACTGCCTTACTTTTCAAACACTGAGGCTAAAATTCAAGAAATGTATGAAAGACAGTAAGGTGATAGGTTGAGAATGAGATCAGAGGTGTTTTAGGAACGTCCTTTTATGGATCCCCTGGATAGATTTGAAGATACAAAGTCCCCTAGGGATAATGATGCCCCTAATGGAAAAAGACCATCTACTTCCATGCCAAAAAATGATGATCTGGCAGAGGAAATCATAAATCTCATAACTGAACTAGATTATTTACAAGCTTTAAGAATAAGAAATGATATGAAACAAAAGGTGCAAGCTCTAAAAATAGCTCAACAAGACTCAGTTCCCACCCTTGACAATGTGAATATGCTCAAAGACTAGCATACAAATTGTAACATTAGAAAATGTCCCCTTGGGGGCTTTTCCCTCATAAGGTTTAGCTCCCAAGTCCTTAGTATGTATTTAGGACATTTTAGTTCGTATTTTGGCATCCCGATGGAATGAGACCTAGGTTTCATGATAAATTGGACCTAGGTGGACCCCTTGAACTGTACCCTGCCTAAAATAGGGGGGAGGACTTGGGCACCCGCACCCTAGTCCTTCCCTATTTTGGGGCAACCCTAATTTTTGGGTGTCGGTTTATGACCGTTATTTGGTTATTTTACCAACACGGTAAAGTTTGATTTTTAAATCTTGGCAGGAGTGCTTGTAGTTGCATATATAAGCAAGCTTAGGCATTCATTTGTAAACTAGATTTCAATTAGAGGATTACTAGCAAGCTATTGTGTTCTCAAGGTGGTTCAAGGCTTCTATTATGTTGCAAGAGCAGACTTGTATGTTTTGTGTGTTGATATTTGTAGATTTGAGCATCAATCTCCTCATCGCATGAAGAGCATCTTCCTCCATGAGAGCTTTACTACAAGGTGACATAATATTACATTTTCATCATTGATTCCTTTGGTTTCTGCCTCTGCCTCACAAGGGCATGCACTCTTTTATCTAATAACAGTGTTTAGAGACTTAAGTGTCCTCTGAGGCTTGACTAAGGCAAGCCTCTAAACACCACAACCCCCAATCCAAGTCTTGTGATTGCAGGTTATAGGTGTTGTATTTGGGAAAAGTGGAGTTGTAGGAAGGATTAGCAGGCATCAAGGATTCAGGATCTAAAGAAAAGTTGGACAAAGGAGCATTTCCAGGACTTGAGTGCTTGCTCCAGTGTCCTCCGCAGACAGATCTCTGAAAACAAAAGTTACAGGGCTAATCAGTGTTGGAAGGAGGTCTAGATTCCATGAAAAGTAGGTACCTTGGACTTGGGTGCCTGCTCTATTGTCCCTGACTGTTCTGCTTTGGAACCCCAAAAAAAGGTATTCTATGATTTGATATTTTATTCCTGTCTACAAGAGCTTTTCCTGTCTTTCATCAATTTGTTACCGTATTTGCATAATTAAGATTTTAATGGTTAATTGGACATAAGAGAAGGAAAATTAATAATTAAATTCCCTAATCCAAGTTTCTCTACATCTACAAGTGGCCTAGGGTATGATAGTGCTCGTCACTCAACCCTAGATCGTTGAATGTAAGGTAGAAAGGAGGATTTAAGCATCTAAACACTAGAACAAATCCAATTTTTCCCTAAACATTTTGTCAAACCTATGTTTTTGGACTTAAATTGCAACTTTTTGAGTGTTTTTCTTCAGATTTGGATTGATTTCATTCATTCATTTGGTCATTTATTTCATTGCATTGAGAAAAATTCAAAAAAATTAGAAAATTTGAAAAATACAAAAAAATTGCATTGTTTGGCTTGCTAAATTGCATCAATTCTTCCTAAATTTTTGTAATTCATGATTTTTATATCAGATCTAATATAAACTATAGAAAAATCTAAAAATTCAAAATTTTGCCTTGCATTTTTATCATTTAATTGCTAGGGTTTTGTGGAAATTTTTACAATTTAATATAACCTAGTAATTCTAAAATCTAGGGTTAGTAGGCAAAATATTTTCTCAGATTTTTCTACTGATTTTAGAGGCTCATTCAAATTTGCATTTGTCTGTAGTCTTTCATTTTAGTGTGAATTTTTATTTAGATTTAAAATATTTGCATTTTTACATAGAAAATTTCAACAAAAACTAGTAATTTTGATGATTTTCATTAAATTTGCATGGGCATTTTGCATGTTAAGGATTGAAAATCATTTTCAGATCTAAGAGTAAGTCAATTTCATTATAAATTAGACTTCAAAATATTCACATAGAATTTTATCCCAAGATCTCAAGCCTAGGGCTTCAAAAACAACAATTTTCACTAAAATTGGCCTTATCGCCTTTGTAAACTTGCACCATATGTGTGTTGTGAAAGGTATTTTTGCATTAAGTTTATGTTATCAAGGTAATAATTTTCTTCCCCTCATAAAAATCTTCACAACACCCTTTTATCGAGCTCTTGTAGTAAAAATTTTGCAAAAAACCACACATTTTGGCTATTTTGACCCTAGGGTTTGACCTAATTTGCACTCCAATCATGTTGTGATCAATTTTATGGATTGTGGTGACTAATATTATTGATATTATGTATTTTACCTTCTAAAATTCCTTACAACACCCCTCTTGCTAGGTCTTGGAGTTGAAAAACCATAAAAAATTGCATATTTTGCTTTATTTTCACTAGGGCTTTACCTTAAGTGGCACTAAAATCATGTTGTGTTGGGTATTTTGGCACCAAGTGGCTGTTATTACTGATATTATTTTCTTTCCATCATAATTTTCCTCACAACACCCTTTGTTATGCTCCTTTGCATTGAGTTTTGGTGAAAAAAGTGCCTATTTTGACATATTTTCACTATATTTTGACTTGGCATTATCTTGGATTTGAATCAAGAGTGTGTTGAGAGTGATTATATTTCTATTTTGGACTGATATCAGACATATAACTTGCTTCCCATTGAGTGAAATCCTTACAATATCCTTTGTTCCATCATTGGCATTGAAAAAGTATCAAAAGATCAGGCATTCTAGGTCATTTTTGCATATAGTTTTGCACTTGACTTTTGCATAAAGTTAGAAAATATTCTCAAAATCTGATCTTACATTGATATGGCACCTTCATGTCATTTTTCAATGGTATCTTTGCATGCATTTATCACAAACCTTGATTTTGACCAATGTTTAACCCTCATGAGTGAACATCCTATGATATTAGAAAGCTTAACTAAGTTCTTCTCCATGAGTAGCAAGGAAAAGGTTGATGATGATCCCATAAGTTATCCTACTTCCCCTATAACTAAATACTCAAATGAGAAGACTAGGGATAGATTTAGTAATTCCACTTCTCTCCTTGGCCAAGATGAAGCATTTGTGAATGAAGAGCTCCCTTTAACAAAGAACATTCCATGGGTAGAAAATAAGCATTCATTTAACAATAATCAAATTCCTACCTCTGTGGATTCTCCCACCAACCTTCTTCCTTTAGTTGATTGTTCGCACACCTTGAATTTCACTAAGGAAGAGAAGACCTTTAATGTCCCTTCTTTGTTTGAATATTCAAGTCATTTGGACATCACTAAGAGGATAGAGAATAAGTATGCTAGTAAGCTTCAACAAGAAAACATTCCACCTAGGCAAAGGACCTTTGATCTTGGTGCTTCCTCCTTTATAACACAAAAATCCATAACAAAGCAAAGCCCTATGTTACAAAAACTGAGTCGTAAAATACAACGTAAACTTGCAAAAGGGAGAAAGAGAAGACGACGAGCTTACCTTGCCTCTCAACAAGAAAACATCAATCCCAACACTCAACCAAACAAAGATAATCCTAAAAATGAACAAAATAATGAGCAAAATACTAATTTGGCTATGGTACCTTATGTCCCACTATCCTCCAATATTAGGGAGTGGGAAGATGACGACAATGATTTGCTTATAGACAACTTCTAGCTCGAAAGGGGCCCTATAGGTAAGTATCTCTAATCCTTTATCTCTCTCGTGATGTGCTTCCCCCATGTTGTGTTATGTGTTGTTTAGGCCTCTTGGGATGACCTCAAATTCTCCCGTAAGGTTCAGGATACCAAGAGACTGCCTCTGTTGTGACCTTCTTCTATTTGTATCATCATTCTTCTAAATTGCTCTCTCTTTGATTTCATTGTTGAGTGTTGTGTCTTATGGACATAGCATCGTGGTTGGTAACCTGGGGCACCCTCCTACATAATTCTCCCTAAGACACTTGTTTCTCCTCTCTTATTTATTGTTTCCCTTCCTCTAGTGTTTCCAACTAGCAGGTGAATGAGAACAAACATTTATACTGATGCGGACCTAGTGTCCCTTTCAAGAGCAATAAAAAAATGGACTTAGTTCCTAATATGATGATGGGTTTGTATATCTTATCTGACGCTTGGCTAGTGGAAGCACTTGTGCTTTTCGCGTAGTGACTTTTATGATGCTTTTATCACATTTACAAACCTTAACAATACTACTGCTCCGTGCACCATTGTTTGCCTTTGAATCTAGCCTTGGTGGTACTCGATTCAAAGAGCTTTGTGATATAGCCCCATGGTTATCCTTGAACTCCGAATTCGTTGTATAACCTTGGCTCTTTGTATGGCTAATTAGATGCATTGATGTTGTTATTTATCATGATGTTGTAGACACTAACATGTTTCTTGCAGGGATGTGTTTGTGGGAACATTTGGTGATCGTAAAGTACATGTCACCTCTGAGGGGCATGGGCTTTGTGAAAGTTGGTGTTCCCTTGTGTGTTTTATTCCTACCTTAATGTGCTTGATATCAATGCATGATATCAACCACCTTAAGGTGGGGGCATATAAGGTAAGCTATCTATTGTAAATGTTAATAATGTGCTTGTCCTCAAGTGTAGGCTAGTACGATGAGTACTCCTTGTATCCTGAGTTTTTTTGCAATCAATCAATCTATCTGTTGCATATACCTCCTTTTCACTATAAGGCGTCTCCGTGATGCAGATGGGGTTGTATACTTTTGAGCTCATACCTCCTTTTCACTGTAAGGCATCTTTGTGACGTGGGTGGGGTGGTATGCCATGCTTCCTTTTCACTGTAAGGAGTCTCCATGACACAGGTGGGGTTGCATTTTTCAAAAGTCCTCTGTAGAGGCGGGGAGCAGTTTTGTGACTAACTCAACCCTTAAGCATGTTTTCGGTGATTGTTGTGGTGAAGCCCAATCGTCAATGTGTGCCTGTAATGTGCCTGAGATGGTGTTGGACCTAGAAATAGGTACACCATCATTTGTCTGTCATGTTTTATCCATGTTTTCAAGTGTGTGTGTTTTGGCATGCTTGTTTTGTGTGGCGTGTTTGTTTCCCCATATGCAGAGACCAGTGCCTTCAAGTAGTGCTTCCTGCATTTTGGTAGGTTTTGTGTGTATTGCGTATGTGTTGCCCCATTTATACAAAGATCTATGCCTTAAGGTAGTGCATCCTATATTATGGGAGGTTTGTTTACTTTCTAGTACTTGCATTTGCATTTCATATATATGAGAAAAAAAAAAGAAAAGATATCATTTCTGTCTTCCATGCATTAATGTGTCTGCTATGCATTGACTGTCTACTCTATGTTCTACGTGACTGTACTTGTCTTCTCCATGTTTTACATGCTTGTTACTATCTTCTGTGTAATTAGTGTGTCTTCTCCGTGCTTGGCATGTTTGTGACCTTATGTTAATACATGTATTGGCCTTGCGTTTATACATACATTAAAGTGGGGGCTAAATGTAACATCAGAAAAGGTCCCCTTGGGGGCTTTTCCCTCATAAGGTTTAGCTCCCAGGTCTTTAGTATGCATTTAGGACATTTTAGTTCATATTTTGGCATCTCGATGGAATGAGGCCTAGGTTTCATGATAAATTGGACCTAGGTGGACCCCTTGAGCTGTACCCTACCCAAAATAGGGGGGACTTGGGCACCCGTACCCTAGTCCTACCCTATTTTGGGGCAACCCTAATTTTTGGGTGTCAATTTATGACCGTTATTTGGTTATTTTGCTGACACGGTAAAATTTGATTTTTAAATCTTGGCAGGAGTGCTTGTAGTTGCATATATAAGCAAGCTTAGGCATTCATTTGTAAACTAGATTTCAATTAGAGGATTACTAGCAAGCTATTGTGTTCTCAAGATGATTCAAGGCTTTTATTGTGTTGCAAGAGTAGACTTGTATGTTTTGTGTGATGATATTTGCATATTTGAGCATCAATCTCCTCATGGCATGAAGAGCATCTTCCTCCATGAGAGCTTCACAACAAGGTGACATAATATTGTGTTTTCATCATTGATTCCTTTGGTTTTTGCCTCTGCCTCACAAGGGCATGCACTCTTTTATCTGATAACGGTGTTTGGAGACTTAAGTGTCCTCTAAAGCTTGATTGAGGCAAGCCTCTAAACACCACAACCCCCAAACCAAGTCTTGTGATTGCAGGTTACAGGTGTCACATTTGGGAAAAGTGGAGTTGTAGGAAGGATTGGTAGGCATCAAGGATTCAGGATCTAAAGAAAAGTTAGACAAAGGAGCACTTCTAGAACTTCAGCACTAGGTCCAATGTCCTCCACAGACAGATCTCTGAAAACATAAGTTACAGGGCTGATCAGTGTCAGAAGGAGGTCTAGATTCTGCGAAAAAGTAGGTACCTTGGACTTGGGTGCCCACTCTAGTGTCCCTGACTGCTCTGCTTTGGAACCCTGAAAAAATGTATTCTGTCATTTGATATTTTATTCCTGTTTGCAAGAGATTTTCCTGTCTTTTGTCTATTTGTTGATGTATTTGCATAATTAGGATTTTAATGGTTAATTGGACATAAGAGAAGAAAAATTAATAATTAAATTCCCTAATCAAAGTTTCTCTACATCTGCAAGTGGCCTAGGGTATGATAGTGCTTGTCACTCGACCCTAGATCCTTGAATGTAAGGTGGAAAGGAGGATTTAAGCATCTAAACACTAGAACATTAACAAATCCAATTTTCCCCTAAACACAAATGAAGTTTAGAATCAACAAAATGATTAGAATATTCTCAGAGATGACCTAGGATTTAATCAGCACATGAATCAAAACTCACAGAATATTTAAGACAAAATGTGAATAATGTTAGAGTTCCATTGAATAACATAAGAAATCAAAATGTCAATGCTAATATGAATGTAAATGTCAATCAGTTTGATAGATGGCCTATGCAGCTGGAAAGATTTGAACAGTTAGATTTTAATGGTATTCCTGGTTATCCAAATCCCATTGACAAACATATAAGGTCTGAAATACCAAAGTTTTTAGGAAATAATGTTGTGTCAGGGGAGGATCATTTGAAGGCTTTTTAGAATGTCATGGATAACTTTGAAGTTGAGCATGAGGATGTTTTTATGAAGTTATTTATGCAGTCCCTGATTGATGAAGCTAGAGAATGGTATAGAAATTTGCCTGATCAGAGTGTTACATCATGGGATGACTTTAGGAGGATTTTTAGAGAGCAATATGGGGATAAGACTGACCCTAGTTTTATTATTAATGAATTCACTGGTATTGTCAAGGGGTCAAATAAACCTGTTGTTGATTATAATGCTAGGTTTACCAGAGTGTTGAATAAACTTCCCCCTCATATGAGGCCAAGTGAACCAATGTGCATGGTGCTACACATAAATGCCTTTGATGCCAAAACAACTTATGTGTTAAGAGATAAGAGTCCTGCTAGCCTCAGGAATGCTTTCAGAATTGCAACCAACATTGAAAACAATAGGAAAGCATTTGGCAAGACAAATAGAAGGGATGATGTAAGAATTCTTTAGAATCCAAATAATAGGTCTCAAAGTACTCAAGGTAATGCTTCTACTTCTGAAGATAAACTGGATAAGTTGATATCTGTTGTTAAGGACCTAAGTTATAGACTTGGAAAAAATGAAAAAGGATTTGGTCCTGAGAAACAAGTTTATCAAAGACAACAAAAGAGACCACAATTACATGACATGCCATATAACACAAATTGGCATAATGGTAAACCCATCCTCCTGAATAACAGGACTGATTAAAGAACTCAAAATGTTAAAGAGACTCCTGATCCTTTGAAGAAAACTGTCAATATTTTAGATGACACTCCTGGTGTATAATATGTCAAATGCCTCACTCACAGTCACAGTGTATGATTGTTCAGTCCTTGTATAATGATGTTGTTTCCTGTGACGAATGTAGTGAGCCACATTATATGGAGGATGATAGTGTTAATATGCTCTCTACAAATGGAGAATACCCTTCCTTTGATGAAATAGATGCTAATGAAAATGGAAACTATATGAATTAGGTTTGCCAATAGGTTTTTTTTTATGAAGATGATGAGGATATCCATGTATATGCCCAAAATTCACATAACCCTCTAAATAATCTAAGGATGCCTTCTGATGAAGAAATTAGAGCTTTTACATCTGTAGCAGTGGCTCGGGTCAAGAGTAACTATAACCTCAAAAGTAAGACTCAAGTGGGTGATTCAGGTAAGCTAAGGGGTACCTTTGTAAACCAACCTATGCATAATCATAAGGAGATTGAACCACATAAGAAGCAATGGAATAATAACAAGAAACATTTCAAGCAAAAAACATGTCAAGATCCTCAAAATTTAGAAGGTAAAATACCCCAAAATGAGGATAACATTAAGGGTTCACCTATCAAGGATGCTAATAAAAAAATCATTAAAGCCAAGGCTGGATCAACTCAGGATAAGAGTAAAACCTAGGCTCAAGATACAACTATTATTCAAAATTATGCCCCCTTTGACATAACTCAAGCTTTATCTCAGATGAAATTTTCTATCCCCTTGATGGAAATGATGAAAATTGAAGAATACAAGAACAAGGCTCTGTATCTGATTTTAGGTGTAGCTCATCAAACAGAACAAAGTGTTGAGGATCAAAACAAAAAACAAGAGTTGTATATTGATGAGGAAGAGGTTCCTAAGGTTTATCTAGGAGTGATGATGACCAAATGTCCTTCATAGGTTAAACCATTCTATGTCTCCCTTGTCATTAATGGAAAGGTAATCAAGAATTGTATGCTTGACTTAAGTGCATCAACAAATATTATGGATCTAGCTATTATGCAACAAGTTGAATTGAAAATTGACAAGGCCTGTGAAAAATATTATGCCATGGATGCTAGGGAGGTAACAATTATAGGAATCATGAAGGATGTGGATTTTATGCTAGCATCTTATCCAGAGAAGACCTACAAAATGGACATCACAGTAGTTGATATAAAGCCATAGTATGGCATGCTATTGTCAAGAAGATGGGCTGCACTAATTGGAGGAAGTATGCAATTAGACTTGTCATATGCCATGATCCCTATGGATGGTAAGGATATTAAATTGGTCAGATAAGAAAGGTCAATAGAAACAGTTGAGGATTAGGAACCAAAGGAACATATTTGTTTTGTGGATACTGATTGTGAGAACTTCAGAATTGTCTCAAATAATTAAGAAAATAGGAAGAAGGAACTTTGCATTGAAAAGTTTGATCAGCATGAACTATGGACTATGTACTTTGATGGTGCCTGTTCAAAAGAAGGGTTTGGTGCTGGGGTGGTAAGACTGCCTTTACAACTCCTTGGGGAACTTATGTTTATGTAAGAATACCATTTGGATTGACAAATGTAGGTGCTACATTCCAGAGAGCTATGGATGTTGCCTTTGTAGGGTTGATTGATTCAATTTTAGTTGCATACCAAGATGATTTGACTGCCTATTCAAAGAAAGAAGAAGAGCACTGCGTGCTTTTGGAGCAAATTTTTATCAAATCATTAGAATATGGCATTTCACTAAATCCGAAGAAATGTGCCTTTGGAGTAGTAGAAAGAAAATTGTTAGGGCACATTGTTTCTAAGGATGGAGTTAGAATAGATCCTGAAAGGGTAACTGCAATTGACATAATTTAAATTCCCAAGATGGTAAAAGGAATTCAATCTTTCATTGGGAAGATAAACCTTGTTAGAAGGTTCATTCCCAACTTTACAGAAATTATAAAGGATATTTCTAAGATGTTAAAGAAGGGTAAAACTATAAAGTGGGGGAGTGAAGCAACCCAATCATTTTAGAATATCAAAGAAGCTATCAAAATGACCCCTGTGCTGAAATCTCTCAACTTTTCTAAGCCTTTTCAGCTATTTTCATTTGCTTCTTTTCACACAATTGCTACTTGTCTATTATAGAAAAATGAAGATGATTTTGAATAGCCTATTGCTTTCTTTAGCAGATCAGAGACAGAATTGAAGTATGATATCATGGAGAAACAGACATATGCATTGGTTAGAGCAGTCAAAAGCTTCAGGCCTTATTTAGTAGGATCTCAAATAATTGCATATGTGCCCCATGCAGCAGTTAAAGATATATTTGCTCAGCAAGAAGTAACAGGAAGAAGATGCAAATGGATTAACAAGTTGCAAGAGTTCAGCATTGAGATACAAATTACAAAATTGATAAGGGGACAAGGCTTAGCTAGGCTTATGGCATAATCAAATCTAGAAGCATGCCAAGTAGATGCACTTCAGGAAGAAGTTGTTAACATGTCAAAATCTGAATGGTACAGGGATATTGTGTATTATTTGTAGAATTTAAGTTGTCCTTCCCATCTTAGTGATAGTCAAAGAAGAACCTTGAAGCTACACGCTATCAAGTACATTATTGCTCAAGGAAAGTTATACTCAAAAAATCCTGATGGTGTGCTGCTTAAATGTGTGAATGAGGATCAAGCTAAGAATATTTTGAGTGACATGCATAAGGGATTATGCAATGGGCACTATACTGCTAAAATGATTGCTAATAAAATCTTAAGGGCGGGATATTGGTGGCCAACATTATTCTTTGATACACAAAAAATGGTAAGAAAATGTGACCCCTGTCAAATATTTTCTGGGAAACTTAATTATGAAGGCACATTTCCCCTTAGAACTGTATCAGTAGAAACTCCATTCCAGCAATGGGGGATTTATTTTATAGGGGAGATCTCAGATAAATCAAGTGGAGGACACAGTTGGATTCTGGTTGTTACTGATTATTTCACCAAATGGATTAAGGCTATTCCAACTAAGAGGGCTACTAGCAAGGTAGTGATGGATTTTATTTTGGAGCACATTATTATTAAATTTGGAGTGCCTATAAAACTAGTTGCAGATAATGCCATGTGTTTCAGATCTGGTGAGTTTGTTGACTTTTGCAATAATAATGGAATCAGTTTATCCCATGCGTCACCATATCATCCACAAGGGAATGGTCAAGCAAAGTCTAGTAATAAAAGTCTTATGAAGATCATCAAAAGAATAATAGACAAAAATAAGAGATCCTGGGATTCGAAGTTGAAGCTGGCACTATGGGCTGATAGGGTGACAGTGAAGAAAGCAATCAAGAAGTCACCTTTTGAGCTAATATATGGTAGTGAGGCTAAATTACCAGTTAACAATCTCTTGCCAATCTACAGGTTCATACAAGAAAATGATCAATAAATAGAAGATCCAATGAGTGAAAGAATAAATCAGTTAATTGCTTTGGATGAGACGAAGAGAAGCATAGATCACAAATCTTAAGAAGCAGCAAAAGGTGAAATACCTGTTTGATAAAAAGGATATAGAAAGGAAGTTTTAGATAAATGACTTGGTCCTTCTCTAGAATGCAAGAGGTCAAGACAAGGGCAAACATGGTAAATTTGAGCCCTTATGGATGGGCCCATATCAAATCAGCAATACACATGGAGAATATTCCTACTTTCTCCAGACCCTAAATGGTGAGTTGTAGGAGCTACCAGTACACAGTCAGTTCCTCAAGCCCTATTTTTCATGAACAAGTATGCTTTTGTGCACAATGTAACATGTTTATATAGTCTGTAAATCTTCTAAATTCTTATATAGTCGGTGTTCTACATTTTTTGTTTGGTCTATCTCGGAGAGTTATAGTTCTCATTGCAACCTCGTGTCTGCACGTCCCCAGTCGGAGCCAGTGGTGGTTCCCCACTTTAGGGTTAGGGTTTTAGGTTTAAAAATTTCTAAGTGTTCAATCTTGAAAACCCTTTATCCCTTTTCTTTTGGTCATGCACTTTATTATTATATTGTTATGTTGACTATTTGCTACCAGTTCTCAATCCTTTAAGTCACGACCTTAAGTCTTGATGCCCATAGGTTGACTGGCCCCTTAATCTAGCAGTTACCCACTGTCATCAGTAGAAAGCAAAACTTTTATATCCTAAGTAATCCACAAAAGTCATAAAGTTCATTTGAGTGCATATCGCACCATTGCAGAGCATCTTTTATGGCATCATCCCCCCACTGTGATGCCGCAATAGGTTGCCACCTGTCAGTGTATCAATGGCCTAAAGAGCAAGCCTAAGATCCAACGGTCTCGTATCATCACAAGGGAATCTGCCAAAGAGGAATATTCCGTGCGCAGCTACGACGAGGTGACATGTGGCCTGATCATGCTTAAAGAAGTGTCAGACAAAGAAAGAGGGGACGCGTGGTAGTTTTTGCACGCCCACACAGGGCACTTTGGTGGTGGCCCACTATCGTCTGTGATGCTACGATAGGGTGCCACTTGTCAAGATCAGAAGGAAGAAAGGAAAAGTCAACAGAGGAAAACCGTCCCGATTACTATTGGGTGATGACTTATCAACATAAATGACTAAGATTGTCAAATCTAGTCAATGAATCAAAGTCATGGATTTCAGAAAGGCAGGAAAGGATTGATGGCCTAGATTCAAACTTGTAAAAAGGGAGGATTTCCAAGTGTCTGCGACACGAACTGAGTAATGGCTGATGCAACCTCCATCAATACTAAGAACTGTGAAGGAATTCAACATAAAGTGGGCAAAATTAGGGCATTCCTTGTCATTTTCAAGAGCATAGGCTGCATTCAGAGTGGAACGATAGATATGGATCGAAGGATTGATAGGTCAACCACTACATCCCCAACATTAACAAGGCAAATCCTTGAGTGGTTGCACATCTCCCAAGTTCAACCACTCCTCTCTTCTTCTCCCTCATGCAATTAATGTTTCCTGGCACCCTTTTGGTGGTTCTTTGTATCAGGTCAATTTTGAAATGACATGTAATCAATGCTGAGGGTACACATTCTTGTTATATAATGGAACTGTATTACTTATTTTATGGTTGTTGAAGACTTGGAAATTTTTGGAGGAATAATAAGATATCGACTTGCTGGGTGGCTTTATCTTGTGTCTTGTGAGTTTATGAATTATATGTTAAATGTCTTATGTATAAAACTTATCAGTTTCATGTTGTTTTTAAATGAGTAATACTTGGTTGCATGTATTTGGTTAACTGTCTCCAAGTTGTGTGTATTTTCTTCTGAAATTGAATAGCTAAGGGTCATTCAGGTTTCTGGAACATGGGTTATCTGTGTTGAATGTTTAATCTTCTACTTTTGTTCAAGGGACAAATTGAATGTTTTGGGTTAAGCATTGGGAAAAATATATTGCAATGAGGATGTTTATAAGTATGGATAATTGAATACTTAGCCTTGGGAAGTATTTGTAAGGTAGATACTAGAAAACCCCCTTGAAATCTGATTGTTGATTCAAGTTTATGATAAACATCCACATAAATATGTCTAGCTGACTCCATGCCCTGAGATAGGCACCAGTCTGTCCCTGTATTAAGGTTATGATCCAAGGTCCTAGTCTTGCATCCAGACACAAAAACTAAATCAAAATATTATTCACAAACCTATAGGATTTAGAAGTAGTTTTAGGACCCAAAATCCTCTGAGTTACAACTAAACATAAGGACCAAAGCTAGCCCCTTTGCACTTATCTCACAATTTTGGTCTTCATTAGAGAGGATTTATCTTCTTTGTGATAGCATCTCAGTGAGTTTATAGATATATTTCGTAGATGTTGAATAGGGAATACCCCCTAGGTTTTGCAGAGCCTAAATAAGGAGAAGAGATATTTATAGAGTCTATCTCCTGTACTATTGGCCCTTGTCCCGAGAGTCCTATTGATGAGTGATGGCTACCTTGTAGGGATAATTGGGAAACATCCAATTTGGGAAAAGCACAACAACTCCCATAGGGGCACAACACAAAGTACCGCTCAAGACTGATGAGCCAAGCCTCAGCCTCAGTTCCCTCTAAAGTACCCATGAAGGTAGGTGGATTTAGCCTAAGAAAATCCCTGATAGGGTCTCCGTGGTCTCGGTGTTCTTAAACAAGTACATCCACCTCATCTTGATGTCCATAAACATAAGGGTCATGAGGAATATGCTCCACCCCAACCCCCGCCTCACACTCCTCATGGCACGGTGGGCTCCTGCTACGCTCCTGATGAGCCGATGTGGCATCCTCAGCTATAGTGTCTAGAATATCCACATGTGGCTCGTTCATGACTGGTGGCAATTGCGCTAACACTGCCTGTAAGACCTGAAGAATATGGGGACCTAAGCTGGGTGCCGCTGGCAGCTCCTGATTTTGGCCCTCAGGTGGTGGATCAGCTCTTGGGATAGCTCCTCTAGGCTCACTGGCACATGAGTGCCCTCTCCTCGATCTAGGTGGCATCCTACAAGAACATGGCGCCTAAAATTAAAACCAAAATTAACAAAAATTGTGAAATAAATAATGTGCCCTTAGTGCCAGTATTTAAACTTGGGCTTTGATACCAAATGTCATGCCCACATTCACCATGTCATCATGACACGATAACCACATGTCATGTCCACATTTACCATGTGGTCATGACACGAATTACCAAAAATTTTCCCACCTGACTCTACAAACCCCCTCGTGTGCAACATGCGCTCTTGGTGACACATGCACACACCGTAGTTGTCTCAACAACTAATGACATGTGCATCGCCCAAAGGTAGGGAAGGTCAATCACAACGGGATGATATGACACACACTTTTCCATCCCTACAAAATGTAAGCCACTAAGAGCGTGTATGTCGTAAGGAGCAACACTAAGAGGGTTAGATTTCGTTTCAGATTCTAACCCTAGAGTCACTAAAATGAAGTGAGTCAATTTCGATATAATCAAAATCTAACCCTTAGGCCCACTAATGACCTAAGGATCAAAACATTTAAATATTATAATAACAAATTTTGACTTATACAATAATCTAACATTCATTGCAAAGGGAATAAATTAATCGATTTAAAAATAAACAATCAACTCAAATAAATCTAGAATAATTTCGGTAGCATAACGGATCAAAATGAAATAAATCCTATAGTGATTTCAATAGCATAACGCCATCTCATCAACTATAGGAGGTTTACAAAATTAAATTAAAATAAAATCTACATTCTAACCCCTTTCAAAATTAAATGCCTAGGGCACCAAACCCTAGACATGCATTATAAAATCTCCAAACATGCTCCTTAGTTCTCATTCTCAAGTTGTTTATTTTCTGGTTAGATGTGCAGGTTTCCAAGGAAGGAGCAAGTGGGAAAGTACCTTCCCAAGTGGAAGGTATCTTCCCAATAGGAGCTAATCTAACTAGTTTATTTGTTTTCTTCCAAATTGTTTTCTACAAGATGCTCAAGAATAGTTCTAACATTTGTTTTGTTTTGCTTGCTAAGTTCATTCTCTGTCTTCACTTTCTCCATGCATAGATCACAAAGATTTAAATTTATTAAAAGTTTCCTACAAGGCTTCCAACATGTTTTAATCTAAGTTTTCTAAAACTCATTTTTCTTTTCTTAGTTTTCTATTTTGCTTTAGCTCTCTGGTTTTATTTTGAAACCAGAATTATATTTTACACAGAGATTAATTTTCATGATATATATATAGTATCATATTATTGCAATGTCAAGAAAAATACAAAAATAATATATTACACAAAAGTATATATATCACACAGTATATATATATATATACTGGTTATCAAAAAGAACAGAACCAGATCTCAAAGGGCGTCTAGGGCTGAACATCATAAAAAATGTAGAGTAAACAATGTATACAACAAACATGTATTAAACTATTAGGGTCAAGCCCAAGTGTTTCCATGGTCGGCGGCCCGTAGGTAAAACTCAGGCCGTGATTTATTTAATCGCAGCGTTAATGAATATATGGGGCCCGGAGGCCCATCTGCGCTCCGCGCAGGGTTTTAATATATAAAGGGGGTGGGGGGACTCTGCCGCCGACCCCACAATCTACTAAGTCATGAAGAGGGTGGCGCAGGGCATTCAACCCTGCGTCTGCCAAAGCATACTTCCTTTTTAAAAAAAAAAGAACTTAACCCTAATCAAAACAAATGTCGCTCAAAGAAAAAGTATATTTCATTATTAAAAATGCTTCCTTTTAATTTAAAATTACTATGTGAAATAAGATATATATATATATATATATATATATATATATAATTTAAAATTCACTGGTTAAAATATAATTCACTATTAAAAAAAATAGTGACTAAAAAAAATTATAGCAACTTAAATTTTTATAAAACAAATACATATATATTCCAAATATATATATAGATATATATGTATATTTTTCATTTATCTTTAGCACATATGCACATATATATATATATATATATATATATATATATATATATATATATATATATATACTAACACAAAGGGGATCTTAAGAAATAAACTAACCATCAAATTATTTTTCTTTCAAAATAACCATGAAACTATTTTTCTTTTCTAAAACAACAAGTAAGATTTATTTTCACCACCCACTAAAACATACATATTTTCTTTCTTTGCATAAACAAAGTAAATAAAGAGAGATAGAATAGAGTGAGGAATACATTTTTATTTCAATAGTGAAATGAAGGTAAAATTATTTCCATTAACCATTTGAAATAAAATCAATATTTACAAAGATGGTAAATAAGACTACAAAGTCTTCAACTCCTCCCAAGCCACCAAATGAACCTACAAAACACAAAAGGTTCACAATACCCATGGGAAGCTCTCCTCCCAACCTAGGCCACCCCCAAGCTAGGAGGCCTTCCAATAACCAAGGATCAAACCACAGAGGATGCAAACACTCACATCACGCACATTAACACCCATCCAAGGCAGAACAAAAAACTAACCCATTTTGAAAATGGATTTGAAGGGTGAGAGAGTGGACTACTCTCTACTCAAGGAGACCCACACTCTTAATACTCAAAATTCTCTTAATCACTTTGCCTCTTGCCATAACTTCTCATTTCTCAAAATAGGGCACTCATGCCATAAAACCATACTTCTCAAAACTTCAAATAAAGGTCCTTGACCATAAAACTATACAAAAACAAAGAGGGGAAATCGAGGAGGTTCGCATCCCCTCTCACCCAAGACAAAGGTGAGATCTCTCACAAGGAGAGCTCATCCCAACAACCCTTTAAAACTCACAAACACAAAACTCAAAAGAATATAAGCATCACAAGCATGAACATACATAATACATAAGCAAAAGCAAGTAAACAAAAGGCTTGAAGCCTTGAGAAATACCTCTCAAGCTTCAAGGATGGAGGATGTTGGTGAAGAGTTTTCCACAAGTCCTCCCAATTCCTTCCAAGATATACAAGTCCTTCTCTCCTCCCAACACAAGCATAAAATTTTCCAAAAGAAAAGAACAAAAGAACCCGCATCTCATCAAAATGAGAGAGATAAATAGACAAGGCTCTCAAACCCTAATGGATGAGAAGGTGACCCTTGCAACCCTCTCCTCCATCCACATAACCCTCCTCACAACCCCACAAGAATGAGGAGGTGACACTTGTCATCTTTGCATTCCACAAAGCTACACACTCTCCCACAAATGCTCTCACACATGTGTGAGAGCATAGGGAGATGTGAGCACACAAGGGAAGCTTCTTATGAATGAGGAGGTGACACTTGTCACCTTCTCATTCAACTAAGCTACACTCTTCCCCACAAGTGCTCTCACACATGTGTGAGAGCATAGGGAAGAGGTCTCACACATGTGAGAAGCTTCAAGAAGCTTATAAAGCATGTGAAGCAAGGGCAACCTTACCCAAGTGGGTGAGGTAAGGTTAAGCAAGATGGTGACCTTCCAACCACCTCTCACACTTCCCAAACTCGTCACTTGACTCAAGGGCCAAGTTTGGGTGACAATACATGGTTCAAACCAATTTTCAACATGTTAGGAATGGTCCTAGACCATAGGGGTATGACCTAGGGTCAATATTTGACCATTAATAACACTAGAAAACACATAAAATCACTTGAAAAGGGCTTCAAACATTTAGCACTAAAAATTGTGCAAACCCAACATTACACTTTTTACAACACGTCAAAAGATAAATTAAAAATGGGTAAACCTTACAAAATGCCATAAATCAAATACAACATAATCAACATTCTCAAACACAAATGACCTTAGTCCTACTTAGGACTAGGTTGGCTTAACAAAGATATTACATATGGTTATTGTCTGATCTCTAATTTTCCATGGGCATGGAAAGTTACCTGCACACTTCCACAAACCCATTAATAGCACATGGTAAAATAGCTGAAGAGAAGTGACCTACATACATCACACACATGATCACATAACCGCATACAACATCAATAATAACCACATGCTAACATATATATTTATCTCTCAAGCCATTCCCATTCACAAGTAAAATTAGGAACTCATAATGTAATATAAATCATCAATTTCACCATCAATACATATACCAATAATCATCAAACAAAATCATAGCATCTAAACAACATATCATCAAATGAAATCTAACATGAGATCTAATCATCCACAAATCATAAACCATCTATCTAATCTAGCATAAGATGAAATAAGAAGGTCTAAGTATGGGATCAACAGTTCCCAATATCCACATGTCCATAATAAAATCCATCACAAATGTATCGTAAGCAAAAATATATGGTAAGGCAAAGGTAGGCCGCACATATTGTAGCAACATCCTATTGTAAACAAGTGTTGTGGATGAAGCAAACCCTAAATGATATCAAGATATTGTATGCTAAGCCTATTCCTATTTTGTGTGATAATACAAGTGCTATCAATATTTCCAAGAATCCAGTGATGCATTCTAGAACCAAGCATATAGCAATCAGCTATCACTTTTTGAGAGATAAGGTTGCAGAAAAGGAAGTAAAGTTGGAATATGTTCTAACAAAAGACTAGATTGCAGATATTTTCACAAAGGCTCTTGCAAAGGACACCTTTGAGGATCTCTGGCAGAGTTTAGGGGTAATTGCCCCTCCTTCTTGCTAGATGCATAGTGGTGCATCTGTCCAGGGGGAGTGGTTCATGTTATATCTTTTTCCTGGACTGATGGTGGCTACCTCTCAAGGAGAGCAGTTAGTGGTTGCCAAAGATAGGGGGAGTTTGTTTGTTGCAAGAAGAAGTTATTCCCTAAGAGAGAAGAATTTTCCCTTTGTCCTTGATGTCAAAGGGGGAGAATGTGTAGGTATGTGTTGTCATCAATGCCAAAGGGGGAGATTGTTACACATATGGTTACTAAGGTTGTCATTGATGTCAACACTATCATGGATGTGTGATTGTTTTCATGGTTGGATGTCATGTTGAATATAATGAGGTTACTGAAGTTCATGGTTGGATGTCATGCCTTAATCAATGCAGAGTTGAGTATGAAGTTATATTAAGATGGGAATTAGAAGCATCAAGAAGATACATTAATATGGGAATTAGAAGTACTAAGATGATTAGATGTGTTGTTGATATTGGGAAGACGTTACTGGTGGCCTGATCCAAGTTTCATGGTGTTTGGATTACCGAAAGATTGTTTTGTAGTTGACAGTCTGAAGACAGTGTTGCTTCTGTGAAGGTGTCCTTAGTAGGGCAATGGAATGCTCCACATTCCTCCAAATTTGTAGTTATGGCTATGTGATTCTGGAACTATGTTTAGGGTACAGTGAAGGTGATAATTCCAAAATTTCAAATCATCTGTCCTTCCATTGTGAAAGTTATGCATGATAGAGTATCAACATATGTTCTGGCAGAACAAGGTGGTATTGAAGGCTTGTTGGAATGTTTTACATTACTCTAGATGTGAATGTTTTCCTTTGTGGTTTTGCGGACATGTTTATGGATGTGCATTACATGATTTCTTGCAATTTCAAGTTTCTTGGTGATCTGCAAGCTCAGTTTTTCAATGACAGTATGTTGTAGTGTGTTCAAGATGACTTGTTCTTATAGTTCATGGTTGAAGATGTGTGGCACAAAATATTTGATGTACAGAGGTAAAGGAGTGTTTGGAGATGTTGTATGAGTCTTGTAGACTAATCTGGAAGAGTTTCATGAAGATCTTTCTTATTTCTAGTACCGCACAAGGTTTTCAAGTTGTTGTGGCTATTATGATTCAAGTTTCATATGTTTTTGCTTAAGGCTATCCTATTTTCAAATGAACAAAGTGTGCAGATGTAATTCCTTGGTGCTTGATGTTGTGAATGATATTTTGGACCTATTTAAGAAAGTGTTGATGTCCATAAGGCATGGGTATTCTATTGATGTAGCATGTAGTCTTGTTTAGGACTTGTCCTCTACACGTTTCACATTGTGTGTTGTCTGGCTGACTTGTAAATGTATGTTTCATATTGTCTTTGGCTAACAAGAAATGTAATCAATGTAATATAATGTATAAATTGTAAACCTAGGTGGTCTAGGTGAGGTATGATTGCGAAAATGAAGATGTGAGTGTACGAAGAGCAGAATATGAAAATCATATGCATTGTGATGTTTGACTAAAGAAGAAAGAGCATACGTGTTAGAAGCTATCATGATTCATCTTGAAGATATTTATGTGATAGGAAGGAAGTGAAGAGTGTTCCTAATTGATCTAATTATTAGAAGAAGCAAAATTGTAATCATCAAAGGTGTGAACTTCAATGTCAGTTTTTAGGTACTAGAAGGATTGTCATGCTGTAATCCTTTCTAATCTTGTTCTCAATTTAGGGAGTAGTTTCTTCCTTGGGGGTGACCCTAAAAAAAAGTCTTCATGGAGTTGTAGATTCCTTTGGATTGACCCTAAAGTAAAGTTTTTAGGGAGTAGTTGCTTCCTTGGGTTGTAGCCCTAAAACAAAATCAACAAGGAGTAGTAGCTTTCTTGGGTTGTAGCCCTAAAACAAAGTTGTAATTTTGAGCTTCATATATTGTGAGTTAATCCTCACCATGGTTTTTCCCTTCTTGGTTTTTCCACATATATATGGTGTTATGTGTTGATGTGCATTGTGTTAACCTTTCATGTTATGTTGATGTTGTAATGCTTAAGTTTTAATCTGCTTCGGAGAACTTGAAGTTTGATTAGATACTGATTCACCCCCCTCTCAGTATCCTGGTTTGTTCAACAAATCAAACCCTTATGTTTCTTGTTGGAATTAGACCGAACAACTGAGAGGGGGGGTGAATCAGTTGTCACACAATATAAACTTTTTCTACTTTTAACCTTCTTTATTATCTTACTACCAGATTAATGATGTAAACATTAAAGCATAGATCAACAACAAAAGAGAAGAAACATAATCAACACACTTGAAACCAAGATTTTGAAGTGGAAACCCGGTTAAGGGAAAAACCACGATGGGGGTTAACCCACAAAGATTTGTACCCTGTTAAAAGTACTTTAGAAAAATAGAAGGCACATGCCTTCGGGAACACTGCCCAGAGCTCACTGTCAAAAAGGGAGGCTCACTGCCTAAAAAATTTATTTAGAATAGAACGAATTAACTGAGAAATAGCATCTACTTCATGCCTGGTTCATTTTCAATGAATGCTCAAAAACTTTTGCTTTGCCCCAAATTCTTCTTTACTAACTTCACACTCTATACTGCTCTCACTCCTTTTCTTCTCTGCTCTGCTTCTAATCCTTTATTCGGATTTAATCTACTTTTGCTCAAGGATGATGTTTAACAACTCTTCAACAAGTATTTATACACTTCATCCATCTTGGAATGATCAACAAGGTTGGCCAAACTTAACGCGGATCTTTACACTATCAGCTAATCATAGCTGAGACTTGAATCTTCCTCTACTAACATGCTATGCTTCATAAAATGATCTTTAGATCATCCGCAACACGCTAGGAACATCTGGTCGGCCAAGGCTAGGAAGAACAACAACTTCAAAGAGGAAATCTTCAATAACAAGCTCAAACTCCAATGCGGACTTCCAACATAGTAGCCACCTGATCTAGAGACTTCCACAGGCACATTGAACTCACTAATTACATCCACTCTAAACCAAATTACCAGAAACATTTGTATCTTCCTCCGAAATCTCAAGAACATTGTCTGTCATGACTGTCAAACTAGAAAAATGGCTTGCAGACCTCCAAACCATGAACCACTAGAGTTGATGATACACACTGACTTCCCAAACATGCCTTTAGATCCATAGATCATAATATTTCACTGTGAAGCAATCCAGACCAACTTACTATCAATCTGTCTCTTTTGAATACTACAAGATCCGGTTCTAATCAGATGACCTTAACTTCTTCAAATCTTCATGTGGACTTCTTAATTCTTGATTGGAGTAGCCTCTGACAATCCTCTATACATCCATAAGGTCTAGAAACCTTGTGTCTTCATTAATTTTCTCAATATCCTCAACATTCCAGTCTCCTAAATAGGCAACAAAATAAGGCACAGTTGACACCAATGACAAAAAGAATATGTTGACATCAATGACAACACCTCTTAGACACATATTTGCAACATTTCTTCTATTCATGGGTGCTGATAATAGGAGAGCAGCAATAGCTAAGGTCAACGAGGTGCAGAGCTAGAATAAAACTACTCTAAAGTGTAAATCTTAATTGACAACTTTAGAGTAGGTTGTGAAAGAAATGAGAAATCACATTATTTATTTGGTGCAACAAGGATTACCCTCTCCATTTCAATGTGATGATAGTTCTATTGGTGAAGAAGAGTTTAAAGAAATGCTCACAAAAAAACAAGTAGACTAGACGTCATTTCAAGGCTAGGAACAAACACCGAGCATTCCAAAGGTTGAAGCAATTCTTTGCCTAATGGCTCAGCTAGAATTTTAGGTTAAGGTTGCCATTGGGAAGCCTCTTAGTATTTCCCACAAGGAGATCATAGAACTGGATAAGGATGTTTAAGCCTTCAAAAGGAAAGGACAACCTTTAGATGATGAGTGGGCATAATTGCAAACTACCCTCAAGAATTTGTAAGTCTTTGCTTCTCTCAAAATTTGAAATTTTGTGATGACTCTTATGCCTAAATAATACATCTAGATTCTTGTTTACAAGAAAAGATCCCTTGTGAGGTCACTAGAACTATAGAGCTCCACTCTCTATTTTCCCTTTAGGTTATGTTTTTCTCTTATTAGGGTATTGAGTCTCTTTTTCAAGATATCATCATTTGTTTTAAGATTCTCACTGTTTTCAATTACATTAAGTTTTGATTTTCTTTGTGCACCTCAAAGATATGGAAATACAAGTAGCCTTTTGTTACAAGTTTTATTTTTCAAGAACCAACATTGGTTCTTTTTGGATTGTTGACAAGAAAAGTGAAGCTACATGTCAAGATCGTACACATTTTAAACTTTTCTAGACTAACAGGTTTAAAATGTTGCACCATTGAATGTTCTCTCTAGGTAAGGAGTTAGTGGGATCCATTGTTCTAAAAGACTTAGGATAAAGTTAAAAAGAAGCTTTTGTTGGAGTTGTAGATGTTCTAGTGAAAGAGTTTAGTGTGGAAAGATCTTGTAATATTTAAACATTGTCATTCTAACAAACTTTAAACATTACGCCTTTGGTCAATAAGGATAAGTTGGCATTTACCATGGACCCTGGTTCTTTTGGATATAAAGTAAATGCAAATGGGATTGACATCATGGGTGTTACATGGTAGGATCATGCAAAGTTTTTGGGTGATAGAATTGATAATTTATAATGTTGCACCATTGGTTCATCGATGCCAAGCTAGAAGCGGTGCACCCTTATTGTTTTAAATTTGTCACTGCAAGATCACAGATGAACCTACACCATTGATCATTTTCCTAAGATCAACGGCTCATGAAATGTTTAAGAATTATCAGTCTGAAAACCTTATAACATTATGCCATTGGATAAAAAATATGAGACAACTTATTGGTGTGCCCAACTACAAAGTTTAATCTATGCCATTTCTAATGACACTTGCCAACTCTATGCTCCTCCGAATGATTGGAAGATCTAACACAATACCTTTTTGCACTATTGGTTGAGGAGAAGAAAGGAGCAATTCACTTGGCATTGTTTGGAACTGTCAAATCCTATATGATATCCACCATTTGATCTTCCCAAGCTCTTTTCACCGATTATTTTATTCAAATATCTCCAAGAAAATGATAACATGTTACTCAATGCTTCTAGATTTAATATATTTGATTGATGCAACTCTACTTTGAAATCATGCGTGTATTCTTTAGGAATATAAATTAACCTAAAAGTTCTGGGTAAGTGCACAAAGATGGGGAACCAAAAGGGGGTCTTAAGTGGCCACTTTTTTTTTCTAAAATCAGGAAAGACTAATGTTGGATGAGAAATTGAAGATAGTTACACTCAAATTTTGAAGATGCAACAAAAACAAGAGTCGTAGTGCTCTGAATCTAGTTTCTAAACTACTATTTTTTTTAAAAATGGTTGAGATTAAGGGGTTCAAAAAGGTGGGCCACACAAATTGGTCATGTTTTTTCAAAAAAAACATAATATAGTGTTTGGTCTGGCCCCCCTAAAATGTTAACTTTTTATTATTATTTCAAATATCGCTTCAATGAGAAATTAGCTAACACCATGTAGTTTATCCCCAATTTTTCTAATAATTTTTTCATGAATAATTGATTTTTTACTAATTTTCAAAGTGGACACATCATCTCTCTCCCCTCTTTTTCTCCTACTCTCTCTCTCTCTCTCTCTCTCTCTCTCTCTCTCTCTCTCTCTCTCTCTCTCCTATCTACCTCCCTCCCCTCTCTACCTCCTACCCCCCTCTCTCTCTCTGGTTGAGTGTATAGGGTTAAGGGCCTAGCGTATACTCTTTAAGGCATAGGGTTGAGGGTCTAGTGTATAGGCTTTAAGGCATAGTGTTGAGGGATAGGGTTTAGGGTTGAGGGTATTGGTTATAGGGTATTTAGTAATTTAGGGATAGTGAAAATATTTTCATGGTAGTAATTTTAGAATTTAGACAACACTTAAAACTTTCCATGCATGACAAAACGTTCTCACATTATAACTTGCTTACATTTTGAGGAACCAAAAAATAGAAAAAAAGCATGTGAAATCTATGAATCAGACCCACATGCTCTGTTAGTTTTTGCTTTCTATGCATTATTGGACCAAAAAATTCTTTTCATGGTGTTGACATTTAGACAATCATTGTTTACTTAATCTACCACCTTTTTTTTGGTTCTTCAATGTAGAAGTAAATTGGATGTTTTTAGATAGAATTTTATTATTTAAACTAATATTTTCATGTATTTAGATTGAATTTGATGATATAGATTTGTTTTTTCATAAATTTGACTAAACCTATTAGAGTTATATAGAATTCAACATTGAATATGAAAGAACCTGCCAAAAAGCTCAAATTTTTGAGTTTTTGAAGCCAAAAAAATGAAGTAGACATAATTATACAATTGGGCAACTCGAATCTCAAAATATAAGGCATGTTCTTTATGTATTTGTTTACTTCACTTTATGATTATGCTAGCATGAACTCTCATTTTATAGGACAGTCATGAGGGAAGTGAGAGGATTATCATTTTGACAAGTTATTATTAGGACAAAGTGAAAATTTATATTTATTTGAGATAACAATCTATGACAACAAGCCATATCACCATGGGAAGGAAATCATCAAGATAGTACTGGTATATATTTATGAAGGGAGTCTTATCAACATTCAAGGATAATCCTACACTAGAGCAAGGTCATGGAAACACTTTCACTATGGAGTATTTGTGCAATCATGTTTCTATTATCCTAATTCAAACACTAACCTAAACAATTAGAAGGATATTAAGGGAAATCATGTTAGTCAAAGAATTATCATCATGCTAAAATTAAGCTAAGGATTGTCACTTGAGCATACTCACTTGCAAGAATTGTCATATCAGCCTAAAGACTATTATACCACAATAGCTATCATGCAACCCTAGGAATAGCTATGACCTCTCACTCATGGGTAGGATAGTGACTGATACACAAGGTGACAATCAAGACTAAATGATAAGTAAATTAATCTCACATCAATGCAAAAAGGTATCCATGATACTATATAAACATAGATGTGGTCTTGAAAGGATATTCATATGGTAGGGAAGATTGTCGTGGACAATAGATGGCCAAATAGGTCAACTAAAAGATAACAATACATGTCATTAGCATAGTTATTAGGACAATTATAATCACAATGAGCTTGTCTTGAATAGATAGTGACTTGTCAAGGAGTTATTAGATAGTTAAGGAAGATAGAGTATTGATATTGGTGGGTGCATGGCCTTTTCATGAAATGAAAGAGTCATGCATCATGAAGTAGCAGTCAAGATCAAAAGGACACCAAATTTGGTGAAGTTGCAAAATAAACTAAATTTGACACTTGATTATAATTTCACAACCAATTTGACTATGAATGGGAGAAGGATTAGAGAAGGGATTTGTCCTAAATAGGAATGAATATGTTTCATCTTTAATCTAACTTGTCATGTTTTCAGATCTTTCATTGATCTTGAATAAAATCTTTGTGTTGAACATTTTTCATTTATCTCAATTTTTTGCTAACTAGTAGGAGGTAGTTTGTGGTCCTTTAAAAGATTTTGATGCTTTGTCTTGTGGTTGCAAGATAAAGGTGGATAATCAAGAAAAAATGTTGATCTAGAGACATGATTTGTTTCTCTACATACACTATTTTAACAAGAATATGATAGAGGAAGAAATTACTAAAAGAGAACCTAAGACAAGATCAAGCAAAATGTTGGCTAAGAGAATGATGTGAACAAAGGACAAATTACTGATTTGATGACTTGATTTGTTGTTGTTCTAAAAAAACCAAGCTCCATACAATTTTATCTATAAATATGAGAATAAAAGAAGGTAAAAAAGATAGAAAATTATTATATTACTATAAGGAAGTTGCCTTTCTATTGAAGAAGTTTCCTTTCTATTGAAGATTTATGATAAAATAAGGAATACTGCATGATTTGAAGATCCTTATAGAACAATTTATTCTTGTCAACTAAAGTTGTTACCTTGGAAATTGCATTCCCAATTCACCTAGGTGAAGGAGACAAGCGTGTTTGAGAAGATATGTTAAGAAAATGTGAAATTAACCTAGAGATTGTGCCTACCACCATTTGTAAATGTTGACTATATCCTAAGAGACTCTTATTCCAATGATGGAGAACTCTTGTAGCCAAAATGAAATGAGTTTGACTTGAGATCATAGGACTAAATCTAAGCCTTAGGATCAAATTAATCTTGGCGATTGATGTAATGCTAAAAAATTAGTATGGAAAAGTTGATTTCTATATATAGAGAGAGCTAAAAGACATTATAAGTGTTGAAAAAGTTCCTTTGTATTGCTATGATACATTCTTAAATATCATTTGAATGATGAATGTTAGTTACTCCATTAAGAAATAATGGTATGATATGTCATCTTGAATTATAATTCAAATGTTATCCTATCTTAATCTTGATTTGTAAAAGATTGCTAGTATATGACATGCGTCCAATCTCTATGTTTCAGGTTGGACCACCCTAGGAAACTATAAATTTTCAGATTTATAATCACTTATTCACTTTTTAATTATATTATTATTTTGAGATTTGTGTACGAGATTACTTTACTCTATTGTACCAAGATGGACTAATTTATCTATGTCTTATTTATGATGAATATATAAATCATCATGCCGAGGAAATGAGCAAAGACTCTAACACCAGAAGAGCGTGAAGCTAAGAATGCGAAGAAAAGAGAAGGAATGAGGCAACTTTGCAAAAGTAGGAAATTATCGACCATAGAAGAAGACATACCACCATTGCCAATTCAAAAGGAACATGAATCATCTAATCAAGCTAAGATATGCTGCAAGTATGTGCTAATCGTCGTTGTCATTGATGTCAACATGTTTGTGTTGTCATTGGTGTCAACTGTGCCTTCTGATGAAGTTAGTGTTATCTAGTGTTGTTTGATTCATTTGTTTTACTAAAAGGTGGTTTGGATGCTTTGTATAGATGCTAAAGGTGTTGATAATATGCCTATGTAGTTGGGTTTCCAAGTGCTTTTGAGAAAATTTGAATAATACTAAAAATATTGTGTTGAAGAAATCTTCTGGCTTACAGTATACTGCTCGAGTTTTTGCTCCATATTTCTTCTGTGTTGGAGATTTGAGTGTGTAGTTTGGATATGTTGTTGAGAAGTGTTGTAAGATGCTAAATCCATAATTTTGTGCTCCAGATCACTGTGCAATGAAATTTATGTTCACCAGTTTGAGAACAGGATTTGACAGTGTTTCTGATTTGTGCAGAGGTGTCTAGGTGAAAGTATTTTTCTCCGCATTTCTCTGCAAAGTGGTTTTAGGTGTTATGGTTCTAGATTTAAGCCTATAAGGTCCTTATCTATCTTCTATATAAAAGGTGCAATAAAATTTTTACTCACCAGCTTGAGAACAAGGTTTGACTGTGTTTCTAATTTGTGCAAAGGTATCTGGGTGAAAGTATTTTGCTCTGCATTTCTCTGCAGAGTGGTTTCAGGTGTTACGGTTCTAGATTTAAGCCTATATGGTCCTTATCTATCTTCTATACAAAAGGTTTATGGTATAATTCTCCAGAAAGCAAGTTCTTGTGTAGCAGAGTTTGATAGTGTTGGTTGTGAGCAGATAGTGAGCCTTCTTCAGGTGAAAGTTGTTGTGGATGAATTCATTGATTTCCAGGTGACCTCAAGTTGCTCATGGATGTTTCTAGAATGTGTTAAATCTATGGGCATGTTCCACAAGTTATGGTTGTGATCATGGAAGCATGTGATGAAGAATCCCCTATATTTACACCGTTTGGCCGACCTAGAAGTTTGCGCTAATTATGGAGTTGATTTGATGATTATGCGAATGTTGTGTAGCGTGCTTGGATAGATTTGGGTCTGAGATAAGGATTAGAATGGTTCACTTCTATTATCTTGCATCGTGGAATGTTTAGATCTAGACCTAATTCAAATTTTGTACATGTTTGCGACCTTGGAGACTATTTCAAGGATTGAAGATTGTGTTGCTGACATTGAAGATTGTTTCAAGGTTGATGATGATATAAATAAGTGTCAAGAGTTCATGTGTGAGTGGGCCTGCATGGCAGAGATGAATTTTGTTATGTGAAAGTGATAAAAGGGCAGTAAGAGCTTTCATGAGTTAGACAATTAGATGCAATGAGCACAAGGTGTCTACTGTCTTTCGGTATAGATGCAAAGGTGATGATTGTTGTGCTTCATTGGAACTGAACCCATGCATGTGCTAGATGCAATTATATCAGCAAACCTCTTCTTCTTTCTTCTTTCTTTTTTAGTGGGCAGTGAGTCCACTTAGATAGTGAGTCTCTTGTAGTGAGCATTCTTTGTATGGCAGTGAGCCTCCTATAATTCGGTGTTGCTACTACTTTATATTGTGAGCTAATCCTCACTTTGGTTTTTCCCTTTTAGGATTTTCCACATAAAAATTTGGTGTTCTCTTGTGCATGGTGTTGTTGTGTTTAAGTTTCTATTATTTGATTTTCATGTTTAATCTTCATAGCAGATTAAGGGTTTAAGTAAACTAATGTGGATGCGATTATGCTTATGAGGGTTTGAAATTTTTGATACAACTGATTCACCCCCCCTCTTAGTTGTGTTGTGCCTTCAACAATTGGTATCAGAGTAAGGTTCCTTTGAAGAAAGATTAACTTGAGGTAGATCTGAGATGGTGCACAAGAAGGATGATACTATTGTAGCTGACTCTGAGGATTGTATAAAAGAAAATGCTCTAGAATTAAGTCTTGATAATGAGTATACTCTTCATACCAGACAAGAAAAGAATTTTTGGGTTATTGACAGTAGTTGCTCAAATTGTATGACTGGTGATAAAAACAAGTTTGTTAAATTTGAAAAACTTGATGAAGGACTAGTTATTTTTGGTGATGACTGTACTGCTGAAATATATGGAAAAGGATCAATCAGTCTTGATGGAAAACATATTATTGATGATGTTCTTTATGTCAAAGGCTTAAAGAAAAATGTCTTGAGTGTTGGACAATTGTGTAGCAAAGGATACAATCTTATGTTTTAGGATGATGGCTTTGAGATTAGAAAGAAATCCAAAACTTTGGTAGCTGCTTGAAAAAGGATAGATGGAAATATTCATCATCTCAAAGAAGGTGATGATTATTGTTTTATGACTCAGACCAATTAAGGTTGGCTATTGCATAGAAGGATGTGTCACATTAGTTTTGATAGTCTAGTGAAGATAAGTATAGTCCAAGCTATGAGGGACCTACCAAAGATCATCAAACCTACTAATGTTGACTACAAGGAATGTCAAGTTGGAAAGCAAGTGAGGAAAAGTTTCGAAGTCAAAGAACAAAATTCTACTAGACTATTGGAATTGGTGCATATAGAACTATGCAGTCCTACCAATGTAAGGAGTTTTCAAGGTGATAGGTACTTCATGTTGTTAATTGATGACTATTCCAAAATGACATGGGTTATTTTTCTTAAAGAAAAATTAGAAGCACTAGATAAGTTCAAGACATTCAAGACTATAGTTGAGAATGAAATAAATATGAAAATCAAATACTTGAGCTTTGATGGAGAACTTAGTTCAGATGAGGTTAACATTTTATGTGAGGATCATGGGATAAAGAGGCAATTATCTTCTTAGCTAAGTGGAGTAGTTAAAAGGAAGAACAAGACAATTCAAGAAGCTGCAAAGACTATGTTAAAAGAAGCAAGCTTACCGGAAGTTTACTGGAGGGAAGCAATTCAGGTTGCTATCTATACATAGAATAGAGTACAAGTAAGAGAAAATGATATAAAGACTCCCTATGAACTATGGTATGGAAGGATTCCTACTGTTAATTATTTCAAATTTTTTGGAAGAAAATGTTATATCAGAAGAAATGAAGATCCAAGAAAATTTGATGTAAGGTATGATGAAGGTATTTTTCTTGGGTACTCTAACAAAAGCAAATCTTACCAGTGCTATAACAAAAGACTGAGAAAGATTATTGAGAGTGTGAATGTTAAGGTTGATGAAGACATACAGAAGATTATTGAGAGTGTTGAATGTTAAGGTTAATAGATATGTATCAGTTTCAGATGAGTTCTCTTGTAGAGAAGAAGAAAATGTTGTTGAAAAGGAAGTACAGGTTGAAAAACAAGAATCTCTAGAAAGAATCCTTAGAACTCCCAAGTATGTGCAGAGGCATCACACTGAAGACCAAATCATTGGTGATGTATTGACAAGAAGGAAAGATGTTGAAGAATAGGTAAATCTATGTTTAGTTTCTAAAATAGAACCTAAAATAGTGGTTGAGGCATGCAAGGATAAATAAACTCCTACTGTTGAATTCTCAGAAGATGAATGTATGTCTGTTAATAGTGAAGAACTCAAGATTGCTCTTGAAGACTTAGAAAGGACTGAAGAAGAAATTATAGATCTGAAGGAGAATGTCAAAGAAGCAAATGAATGTATCAAAAATTTGAGAAAACAAGTTAAAAAGTTCAAACAAAGGCACAGGGAAGTCAGTGAACAATTAAGGTTAGCAAATGAATCCATGATTGGTCTGAAGGAGCAAGTTGAAGAGAAGGTAAGAACTAAGGAATGTCTAAACTCAATGGTGAAAGGCAAATCTGAAGAAAGCACAAGGCTTGAGCAAGAAGTTGTGAAATTAAAATCATATCTAGAGAAGGTGAAGAACTATGAAGAAAGATTAAAGATAAGTTTTGCAAGGCTCGATGAGATGATTGCAAGTCAGAAAAATCTTGATAATAAAGAAGGCTTAGGGTTTGAAAAAGGTGAAAGTTTAAAATTAGGTCAAGCATCAAAAGCTAAAAATAAGAAGAACAATGGCAAGTAGTTCTGGAATCAGAAGAAAGGAGCTAGAAGACCACCAATTAGACAACCTAATGCTCAAAGGTATCCATATTTCAATGGTTATAGTAATTCTTGAAACAAATTTGGACATAAGACTACATAATGTACAAGCAGAATGAATCAAAATGTTCCACCTTTTTCTAGTCCATGTTTCACCTCCAAAAAAGTTGGTCATAAATCTATTGAGTGCAGAAGTCAAAGAATGAATGACTATAACAGTAATAGAATGATTGAACCCTTCAATGGAAATTGTTATGTATGCAATAGATTTAGACACATAGAAAATCAATGTAGATCCATAATGAATGGAAAGAACAATGGCCAGAGGAATGTGGTGTGCTATAGTTGCAGTAAACCTAGACATATCTCAAAGATCTACAGAAACAAAAGCATGAAGGATATTCCGATAGAGAAGAACAAACCAGTACAAAGAATTGATCTAGTAGAGACTAAGAAGGAGATAAGTAAGATCTGGAATAAGAAGGATGTAACAAAGGCTAAGAATGTATCAGTACCAGCTTCTAGTGTAGATGGTTCCTCTAGAAACTAAGTTGGAGGCTACCTCTTAGGGGGAGTAGGTAGTGGTGTTAGTGATTATTGTAGATAGGGGGAGTATACAAAGAAGTTGAGGATAGTACAAGTATGTGTAGTATCACAATCAGGGGGAGAGAATTTTGAAAAAATATGTCACCCTTTGCCATTGATGTCAAAGGGGGAGAGAGTTCATGTGAAAAACAAAGGTAGAGGAAGAAAGAAAGATGTGTAAAAGAAAGTGGGAGAGTAAGATTAGTGTAGGGATGCGTCATGATGGTTTTTCACATCATATTTTTCCATCAATGACAAAGGGGGAGATTGTTGCAAGTATGTGCTAATCGGTGTTGTCATTGATATCAATATGTTTGTGTTGTCATTGGTGTCAATTGTGTCTTCTGATGAAGTTAGTGTTGTCTAGTGTTGTTTGATTTAGTTGCTTTGCTAAAATGTGGTTTAGATGCTTTGTATAGATCCTAAAGGTGTTGATAATATGCCTATGTAGTTGGGTTTCCAAGTGCTTTTGAGAAAAATTGAATAATACTAAAAACAGTATGTTGAAGAAACCTTCTGGCTTACAGTATGCTGCTCAAGTTTATGATCTACATTTCTTCTATGTTGGAGATCTAAGTGTGTGGTTTGGATATGTTGTTGAGAAGTGGTGTAAGATGCTAAGTCTAGAATTTGGTGCTCTGGATTGCTGTGCAGTGAAAGTTATGTTCACCAGTTTGAGAATAGGATTTGACAGTGTTTCTGATTTGTGCAGAGGTGTCTGGGAGAAATTATTTTGCTTTACATTTCTCTACAGAATGGTTTTAGGTGTTGTGGCTATGGATTTAAGCCTATAAGGTCCTTATCTATCTTCCATCCAAAAGGTTTGTAGTATGATGCTCTGGAAAGCAAGTTCTTGTGTAGCAGAGTTTGACAGTGTTGGTTATGAGTAGACAGTGAGCCTTCTTCAGGTGAAAGTTGATGTGGATGAATTTGTTGATTTCTAGGTGACCTCAAGTTATTCATGGATGTTTCCAAAATGTGTTAAATCTTTGGGCATGGTCCATAAGTTATGGTTGTGATTGTGGAAGCATGTGATGAAGAATCCCCTATGTTTACACCGTTTGGTCGACCTAGAAGTTTGTGTTGATTGTGAAGTTGATTTGATGATTATGTGAATGTTGTGTAGCATGCTTGGATAGATTTGGATCTGAGCTAAAGATTGGAATGGTTTTCCTTCATCCCCTTGCATCATGGAATGTATAGATCTAGACCTAATTCAAAATTTGTGTGTTTGTCGACCTTGGAGACTGTTTCAAGGATTGAAGATTGTGTTGCCAACCTTTAAGATTGTTTCAAGGTTGATGGTGATATAAATAAGTGTCAAGAGTTCATGTGTGAGTGGCCACACATGGCACAAAAGAAGTTTGTGATGTGAGAGTGATAAAAGGGCAGTAAGAGTTGTCATGAGTTAGACGACTGGATGCAGTGAGCAGAAGGTGTCTACTATCTTTCGATATAGATGCAAACATGATGATTATTATGCTTCATTGGAACTAAACCCATGCATGTGTTAGATGCAATTATATTAGTGAACCTCTTCTTCTTTCTTCTTTCTTCTTTCTTTTTCAGTGGGTAGTGAGTCCACTTAGATAGTGAGTCCCCTACATTGAGCATTCTTTGTATGGCAGTGAGACTCCTATAATTTAGTGTTGCTACTACTTTAAAAATTGTGAGCTAATCCTCACCATGGTTTTTTCCTTTTAGGGTTTTCCACGTAAAAATATGTTGTTCTCTTGTGCATGGTGTTGATGTGTTTAAGTTTCTATTATTTGATTTTCATGTTTAATCTTCATAACAGATTAAGGGTTTAAGTAAACTAATGTGGATGTGATTATGCTTATGAGGGTTTGAAATTTTTGATACAAATGATTCACTCCCCCCCCTCTCAGTTGTCTTGTGCCTTCAAAAAGATAGAGATGGAATTGGAGACACAAAGGCAACTAATGCAAAACCTCCATTCAACGAGGAAATTGAATCTCAAAGTTGGAGGCACTCCATCTTTCATAGGTCAAGTTGAAGGTACACAATCATTCTCTTCTTAAGTTGGAGGCACTCCATCTTTCACAAGTCAAGTTGAAGGTATATCATCATTCTCTTCTCAAGTTGGAGACACACCATCATTTACATGTCAAGTTGAAGGTACACCATCTTATCCATCTCAACTTCAAGGCTTTTCATCTTTTCCATCTCCAATTGAAGGTACACCATCTATCCTATCTCAAGTAAATATTGAAGAAATTCTTAATACTTGGTCAACTTTACCATTGAAAATGCCTCCTAGAATTTTGCATAGAAAGCATAAGTTTCTAATTGATATTGATGAGAATGTTTTAAGGCCATGTAGGATAAGATTCCCAAGCATGCTTGCCGAAGATATGCCAATAAGATATGGAAATTATTTTTTGAGAACTTAAATGAAATCGGAAGATGTCAACTATTTGTTGAATTGATGAGAAATGTAAAATTTAGGCCTATTATGAGGATTCTTGGCCTAAGAACATTGAATGCTTCAAGTGAAAAATCAATTGTAAAGAATCTAATGAGTGCATATGAGAGTGTGGGTTCCACCTCGTGTACCAAGGATAGTAATTTCACACAATGTGTCATTACATCAACAATAGTAATCCATCCAACAAAGAAAGCTTGCCTCATTAGAAAGACAAGTGAAGCATTGAAAATAAGTAGAAAAACTCTAATGAGAGCCATTGGAAGGCGTGAAAGAGTTGGGAACCCAAATATCAATAAATTGTGGGCATTCATTGGGAGACTCCCACAGAAAGTTAAATTTGTTGTTGAAGCCTTGAGATCCCTCATTGAATAATTTTGGAAAAATAACACAAGGGTATCTCCTAATGCAAGAGATGTTGTAAGAATGAGAATTGGTCTAAAACTATGAGCCACATCCAAAGCATTTTGTGAATGTGACTCAAACATAGTTTTTCAAGAAATTTCAAGAGATGTATCCTCAAATCAAAATTAGTCAAAGGTATTTTGAAATGGTAAAGCCTTTTTATGTCAAAATAAATCACACACACACACAACTTGTTGTTGTAGAGTACATATTGAGTTTTCTAATCATTATGATATTTATAGATATATGTGTGTGTGTGTGTAGATTTGCATACTAACGATGTTTTGCAGGAGTGCAATATAAAATTTCCACCTAGATCTTCAAGAGATTCCATATCGAGCATCTTATGTCAAAGAGTGGATGGTCAATTATTCCACAAGAACTTATGCTTGGATGGCATATGTGATCATTGTGGTGGGTTACAACATTTTCCAATTTGTGAACATATGGAGAACACTAATGTAATTAGAAGTGCACTAGTAAGTTTTGGCAAATATAAGATAGTGACATATAGTCTAATAGATGGTAAAGAATCAAAATGGTGTGAATTGGTCATTGAAAAGATTCTAGTGTATCAATTTATCTCTATTTTCTGAGAGAATATAGTTTATAAGTATGCAAGGTATACCCATAGAACTCGATGGTTGGACTTGCAATTCAAGTTATGCAAGGACACATTTACACTTGATACCATCATTACAGTTGTTGACTTTGTAGAGAACTACACACTATAGCCACAGAATGAGGTGCAATCATAGTATTACAACTCTATGCAGGTTGCTATATTTTTACATGCATTCATTCATGCAGATGACAGTACAAAGGATGATAGGAAGATCTTGAGGGAGTATCATTTTTATATTAGTGATGATCGCACACATTCTACATAGTTCATGCAAGGAGACTTTTAGGTGTTCTATCATGATTTGGCTAGTAGGAGTATATCATTTGGTCAGCATATCATATGGTTAGATAATTGTGCATCACAATTCAAGAACTCATGGATATTCTATTGGTTGAGAAGGATGCATAGGATGAATGGTTTTCAACATATGTGGAATTTCTCTGAGGCCAGGCATGGAAAGGGGGGCCATGATGGTGCAGAAGCATATATCAAAAGAGCATTAACATGAGAAGAGTTGAAGTACAAAGATAAAGCAAAGTTGACAAATGCAAGATCTATTGTTGAATGGTGTAATGCTACAATGGATCTAGGTAATGAAGGTAAGTCTACAGTTTGTATATTTTTAGTTGGTTGATGATACTAACATTGAAAAATATGAGGATTGTTGTACATTGACAGGATCGAGTGAGCTACACCCTTTTAGAAGCTCTAATGCAGGTTCATGAAGTATTCATACACGATGGATGGTATGCTTTTGTTCTTCATGTATAGATCAATCTTGGTATGAATGTGAGTCAAAGGAGTGGATCAATGAATGGTGTACAAGAAGTCTAAGCCTGATTGACACATATTGACTCTCGACAACACTACAACTCACAGAGATTGAATCATCAGTTGACTTTGACCATGTTTCAGATCTAGTTCAAGTAGGTATTATCAGCATTCAAATTTAATAAAATTCAATATTCCATCTTATTTTGTAGTTTTTTATTGTTGACTATATTCATCAAACTGAATGTACATATCAATGCAGGGCATGGTTATGCAGTATTATAGCTAAAGACAATGAAGAAGGAATAGATTATTATTTGTGTCATTATGTTGAGGCCAAAAATAAATTAGATACCCTTGTTATAGATGGAGAAAACATTGAGTACCCTACAGGATCAATGGTTATTAGTAGAACATGGCTTAGAAGGTACCCAATGAAGAAGTCTGATGTGTGGTTGTTCGAGGACTTTGACACACATAGGAAGATTCTTCATTATTCTAACCTTGTTGTGGCATGAAACATTTATTTGATCAAATATGTGGTAGACCATTGAATAGGACCTTGTGGAAGGTTCGTGATTTTGACCATGAGGCAATACTTGACACAATAAAGAGTAGAGTAGACCCGGATTGTTCATTGGATTGATTGTAAATGAAAAACCTTTGTAATTTCATGCTCATTTGTAAATGTATACAACTATTTTTTATATTTGTATGAGTAAAATTGTGTTCCTTCTCTACAATCATGTGTTTAACATCATGTCTCTTATGAGATACTTATGTGCAATACTCTTGTTTATATGTATGATTATGTACAACAATCTTGTTTACATGTATGATTATGTACACTGACTTTCTCATGTCGTTTATATGTAGAGTTGATTTATATTTGTATATGTATATGATCATGTCTCTAATTTCAATTCTATTGATGTCCTCTAGTGTGTCCTTTATTGATATCCTCTAAGGTCACGTAGGGTCCCTCCACAATAACCTCTCTTAGTTTTTGAAATGCTCATTACATATGGTCATGGCGACAATATTTCAAAAGTTACAAAAAGTGTCAGTTGTGTTCAATGAATAGTTGTTGACAAGCATAAATTTTATTTCATGTATTGTGGGGCCAAATTGATAATGCCAACATGTTTGGGTGGGTGGGTGAATGCTAGTCAAGGTTCTATTTCACACCTCAACTATCCTGACTGTTCCCTACTGCACTGTGCTTACGCTTTCTCTTAAGAACCCTAAGTGCCAAAAATTCCCAAACTTTGACGGTCTATTTCTTAGAATTTGTTGCACCTAGGAACATTCTGTATGGACCTACAAGGTCACATAAGGTCCCTCCATAATAACCTTTCTCATTTTTTGAAATGTTCATTCCATTTGGTCGTGGCGACAATATTTCAAAAGTTGCAAAAAGCATCAGTTGTGTTCAATGAAAAGTTGTCTCATAGCCTAAAATTTGTTTCATGCATCGTTGGACCAAGCTGATAGTGCCAACATGTCTAGGTGGGTGGGTGAATTCTAGGCAAGGTCCTATTTTGCACCTCAACTATCTCGATTGTTCCAGGATGCACTATGCCGACGTTTTCTCTTAAGAGCCTTAAGTGCCAAAAATTTCCAAACTTTGATGGACTATTTCTCAAAATTTGTGGCACCTAGGAATGTTCCATCTAAACCTATAGGGTCATGTAGGGTCCCTCCATAATAACCTCTCTTATTTTTTGAAACATTCATTCCATATGGTCGTGGCGACAATATTTCAAAAGTTGCAAAAAGTGTCAGTTGTGTTCAATGAAAAGTTGTCTCATAGCATAAATTTCATTTCATGTGTCGTGGGGCCAAATCAATAGTACCAAAATGTTTGAGTGGGTAGGTGAATGCTAGGAAAGGTCCTGTTTCACACCTCAACTATCTTGATTGTTCCATGTTGCACTATGTCAACACTTTTTCTTCAAAGCCCTAAGTGCCAAAAATTGCCAAACTTTGACGGATTGTTTCTCATAATTTATGGCACCTAGGAATGTTCCATATAGACCTACTGGGTCATGAAGGGTACCTCCACAATAACCTCTCTCATTTTTTGAAATGTTCATTCCATTTGGTCATGGTGACAATATTTCAAAAGTTGCAAAAAGCCTCATTTGTACTCAATGAAAAGTTGCAGCGAGCATAAATTTTGTTCCATGCATCGTGAGGCCAAACCAATAGTGCCAACATGTCTATGTGGGTAGGTGAATGCTAGGGGAGGACTCGGGTTGTTCCACAGGTCTCCCGATCCTTCCGAGCTACACTATTCTAACAAAGTCTCTTAAGAGACCTGGTGTCACTTGGATTTGCACCCTATGTTAAAGCGCCTATGCTACAACAATCTAGTGAAACATTGGAGTGATTTCTAGGTGTGAGACCCTACTAAGGAAATCAAACCTCTAGAGAAAGTTGGTTCCTTTTCTGAATATGAGATTCAAAGTGGGCTAAGAATAAACCTAATCTATTCACTACTGGGGAAAAAGGGAAGGAGGAGAAATTGGAAATGAAAAGATGATACACAAGGTTTGAATGTTTAGCCCTTAGATCAACCATAAATACACATAATAACAACAAACAACAGACCAACATACACAAATAAAAAACTACCTGCAAAGATAAAAGAAACTAATTAAAATCCAAAAGGAAAGAAGCATTCACAAATGGATACTCAAACAAAAGTATTACACAGAGCAAAAGAAGTGCATGAAAAAGTAAAATCTATTATTTCTTATCAAAGAGGCACCATTACAGTTGATATAAGATGTGGTTTTTAGACCAACGACCAACACAATATATTTGATTTCATGCATCTTATAGCATTTTACAATGAGGTGCCATCACCTATTGTAATAAATTCTCCCTATGGGCCTATCAGAAGATATTTTACTAAAGGAGTGTCTGAAAATATATGTTTGTCTTTGACATAAATGTAGAAAATATCTTCTTTGAAGTAGCTAAACAAATATCTGCGTTGAAACCTTGCATCTTCCTTTTCCTGCAACAATAAATGCCCAACTACAAATTCCAATTGGAGATGGATGTTTGACTTTCAATCTGGCTTGTATTCTACCTTATCATCAAAATTTCATCATGATTAACCATGGTGGATCCTAGATTCTACCTTCTTTCCCTTCATTTTTGAAGATCGCAGAAGCCGTCGGAGATTAGGCCTCAGGCCCTCAGCGTTCTTCCTTACACCTTCCCAAAGAAGGAAGAAGAAAGGTTTGAGCACTGAAGTCCAAAACACTTAGAATTATTTGAAACAGTTTGGCAGAAATCAAGCTTCGGACCTTCCATCTTACGCCTTCCTCGGTAAAAGTTAATCTGGATAACATCACAACCACTTGGCAGCTTCCAGCTGTTCCATGGCTATAGACAAAGATTCACTAAAATGATCTACAAAATGGTAGAAGAGTCACAAAGTAGACCACGTGGCACCCATCGAGTTGCTTGGATGATCAGTTGTCAAACCTTGCCACATGTCCTATTTCTGCGGTTCCACAAGCCTGCTATGGGTCCACTCAAAAGGATCAATGGAATGGCAGAATTCCTTAGAAAGAATTAACACCCATCGATGGTCCGTTGCCAGGCCATCCACCTTCTGCCTTCCAAAGAAAGGAAGAGGGAAGAAGAAAAGTCTAAAGTTTGACCCCCTGAAACACTTAGCTGAATTTTCAAAGGGAAAGAGTCAGAGCTCAGACTTCGGGCCTTCCGCCTTTCTCCTTCCAAAAGAAAAGGAAGGAAGAAAGAAAGGAGGTTCAACCTTTGACATTCGAAGAAATTTTAACAATTAGAGGATTTTTTGCAAGGAACAAAGTGAAGTTTGGAGCTGATTAGGATGATACGACGAAGGGAAGAACTCCGTGTAGACACCCTAAAATGACCCTTCGCAACACATCACTGGCATTTTAATCAAATCTATCTAATCACCTGCATTTCAACGTTAATTGAATAATCTAATTATTTAATTAGTTTCATGAAAATCATCAATTTCTTCCAATACTCTTAAATTCGACATTAATTGAATAAATTCTATTTATTTAATTAATTTAATCAAAATCAACTTTATTCTTCCAAAATTCAAATCCATGTCAATTGAATAAATTAATTATTTAATTAATTTATCATCCAAATCCTCTTATGTACAATTAAATAATTTTAATTATTTAATTAAATCAATTGTTCTTCCAAAATTAAATAAATCATGCAAATTTATTTAAATTATCTCAATCTCTAAAAATAAAATATAAATCAAATATTTTAATTGTTCCTCTAATCTTGCACAAACAATTAAATAAATTTATTTATTTAATTTCCTCAAAATTCTTCCAATTCCTCTAAAAATAAATCTTGTTCATCATGCACACAAAATTAAATAATTTATTATTTAATTTATCTCAAATCATGCAAAAAGCAAATTACAAGTTGAGTTAATTGACTTAATCAATCTTGTTTTTATCAACAACTCTTAAATTAGAAAAAAAAAACATTCTAATTTATGAAATCAAATCATGTCTTTATCAAAAAGCAATTAACTCAAACAAAAATAGGTTTTTGTGTGACACATGTCAGGTGCATATTCATCATGAATTCTAGATTTATCTCATCCATTGATTCTATTGAATTTTCTAGACCATTGATTGATCTTTATTGAAATCTATATAAACCCCCTCGTCTCCATAATAAATCCTCTTCAATCATTTAAGCTTTTTCCTCCCTACAGTGCTTGGAGCATCCATCACATCGTTGGGCACACTTTTACCTTTTTGAGCACAAACACAATCTACATCTGCTTGTTGCAAACATGGTTTCGCAATTTATGAAGCAATCCACATTCGACGAAAAGATCGAAACAATCTAGGTGATAGCTTCTTTGTTTGTAACTTAATTATCCATTGATTTGGTCATTGCTTAGATAGATCTTTTGATGTTATGGGTAATTGAGTTGTTATTATCATCACTTTTTGATCTTATCATTCAACCTCTCGATTTTTCCCATACACATTCTGGCATGCCCGGTGGGACCCACTAATGACTCTTTTTCTTTAAGAAATTGATTTTTTTTAAGTCTAGTATGGAACAATACACATCAACACTGAAAAGTGCCTTTGGTAGAGTAGTACAGCGCTTTTGATCGATCCTACAGAGCCTTTGGTAGAACAGTACCGCACTTTTGGTATAATAGTAAAGTGCACTTGGTATAATAGTAAAGCGCATTTGGCATAATAATAAAGTGCACTTGGCATAACAGTAAAGTACTCTTGGCTGGGATAATAGGCTTGCAAACTTCAAAACCCCATAACTTTCTCAAAACTTAACGAAATTTGATGCTTTTTTAAAAAAATTGCATAGAAAATCATAAGGAACCCATTGGTGATATTTAAACTTTTGTATCTCATCATAATTGTCACCAATTTTCTAGATTTCACTTTGGTTTTCTAGGGTTTCTAACTTATTGTTAGGGTTTTGACTTGATTTCTAACATCTTGTTGTTTTCTTTGGAACTAATATCACTTGTTGCAGCGTCTTATCACTTATCAACATCCTGGATCATCACTCAACCATTCAATCATCCTTCAATCTAGCTTTCTTGATGAAATATTATTTTTTGCAGTTTCGTTATTACACCGTGCCTTTGGTATAATAGTTCTGTGCCTTTGGTATTACATTGCCTTGCCTTTGGTATTACAGTGCCTCGCTTTTGGTATTACAGTGCCTTCCCTTTGGTACTACAGTGCCCTACCTTTGGTATTACAGTGTTTTACTTTTTTTATTACAGTCCCTTTCTTTTGGTATTACAGTGCCTTGTGTTTGGTATTGTAGTTCCTTGCTTTTGGTATTACAGTGCCTTCTTTTGGTATTACAGTGCCTTGCCTTTGGAATTATAGTGCCTTGTCTTTGGTATTATAGTGCCTTGCTTTTGGTATTACTAGTGCCTTTCCTTTGGTATTACAGTAGGTTGCTTTTGGTACCACAGTAGCACACTTCTAGTAGCACAGTGGATTGCTTTTGGATCTATAGTAACTAGCCTTTAGTATCACAGTCCAGCGCTTTGGGCAATATAGTAAGTCACCTTTGATATTACAGTAAAGCGCTTCTGACCATGTGTTGTTTTTTTGCTAACTCTTGAGTTTGTGTGGAACTAATCAAATTGATGCAGCTTCTTATCACTCAAATAGAGCAAATGGGTTTCTCTAATATGTTCATGCAGGATGAGCATTGAAGAATATCAATCTATCGCACTAAGTCTTAGAAACATATTGTTTTCTTAAGGGACAATTAAACCAATCATTTTTTTCAATCTTAGGAACATATTGCTTTCTTAAGGGACAAAACATCTTTTTTGCAATCTAAGTCTTAGGAACATATTGCTTTCTTAAGGGACAATGGACATGCATGCTAAAACACTTCAATTTCTAAGGGACAATGGACATGAATGCTGAACACTTCAAATTCATAAGGGACAATTGACAACTACAATCATGTGTGTGTCTAATCTAGTTGCACCTTATTTTTCTTATAATAGGATAATTGAACCTTTGTTTGATGTGCTTGATCTTACTTTTTAGTTATTCCTTTAGAAGGGCATGCTTTTAGATTGCACTTCATCAAAAAGGGATGACCCTAAGAAGAGTTTTCCTTTGAACCACTATATAAGAGGGATAAGGCAAAAGCCAAGTCCTAACCAACGTCAGCCTTACCTTGTGGTGCCAAATCGAAAAGAGGTGTACTAGCACTTTGTGGAAATGATTTTCACATTGTGTGAAGTGTTTGATACTCTTAGTAGGATTGGTCAAATATTTTAGTAGCTTGTCCCATTTCTCATAAGGCATTGGTCCCTCAAAGCTACTAAGAACCAAACTAGATAGTGACTACCCATTTCACCTTCAAACATTGCGGTAATCATCAGTGCAAGGGGAATCGATTTAAGCCCCCAAGATACTCACCATTGCCTCCCTTGAGAAGAGATAGTATTCCCTCGGCCATAAATCTCTTGTGACTACTTGAGATTTCTAAGGGGAGGGTGAGATATCCCTACCTATCATCTCTCACAAAGATACAAATGTACGACACCTATATGGAATAACATTTGGTCAACGGAGAATTAAGTTGTGAGCTGATCTACTACAATGAAACCATGTTTCTAGGGATAAAAAGTGCTTGAATTGTTTGCAATTGTCTTATACCCATGGAAACACTACAAACATTCCTTCATCTTTCATCAAAACCAAGTCAACCTCCACCTCAACAAAACCAACAACAATGACAACAAGAGCAACCTCAACAAAATTACCCTCTGTGACGTCAATTCACTCCCTTGGGAGAGCCTATAGAGTCAGTTCTACAGAAACGTGTGCAAAATGGACTCATCACACTACCAGACACTCCCCCATATGGTGAACCTACTTACAAACCTACATGGTACAAAGATAATGAATATTGTGAATACCACAGGACAAAAGGACACATAACCATATCATGCATGAAACTCAAGCACATGATCCAAAACCTTATTGATAGAGGTGATGTCACTTTTGATGCATCTCCTAATCAAAACACCAACAAAGATCTCAACACGTATAAGGAGCCATTCCCTAATCATGGTCAAGGTCAAAATCCTGACGAAGGTAAAGGCATTAACAAAGCCTCAACTTCCTATGACTCTATTGAAGGTCATTTTAAAGAAAGTCGTGTGTCTACCCTCACTGTCAAAGGTAAATCTATGGATTGCACCGTCACAACTCATCATGGTCATGTCACTATTCGTGGGCCTACACTAAGTCTCCCAACCCAATCCGATTACCATCTTGTCAAACATCTAAGGAAAACCCCTACACAGATCTCTATTTTGGACCTTCTATAGTCATCACCCGCATAGAAAGTTGTGCTAGAAAAAGCCCTACAAGAGTCTTCTATTCCTAATAACATAACAGTCACAGATATCTAAGCTATAATAGGTAACATTACCTCACCTTACAATGTGGTCTTTTTCTAAAAAGGACCTCCCATCCCATGATCCATGTCACAATGATGCCCTTCACATTGAAGTTTTCATCCATAAATGAAAGATCAAACATATACTTATAAATGGTGGTGGTGGTCTCAATATCTATTCTCTCAAGTTACTTAAATAGTTGGGATACTCTGAGGATCATGTTAACATTGATCAAAGCATTACAATCAAGGGGTATGATGATGTTGAGCACCATTTAGAGGGTGTTATCAACTTGCCTATACAAGTAGGCCCCATCATGCTTGAAACTAGGTATCAAGTCCTTGAAATTGATCTACCTTATAACATTATATTAGGACACCCATGGATCCATGCCATGAAAGTTGTTCCCTCCACGTACCATCAGTGTCTCAAGTTCCCATTTAATGGTACAAAGATCACTATCCCATGAGACCCTAATCCCTTTGAATTCTATTGTACCTTGGAAGGCAATTATAAGAATAGCAACCAAGTGCCAAATAATGATGAAGCCCATGATTCCCCATTGTATGTCGACCCTAAAAATATGAAAAAAGCCTCTAAAGTTGAATCTAATCCTAATCCTCTTCCTGAAATCACAAGTCACATCCGTGATATGGGCTTGGGTGAATATGATATCTCTAAATCTTGTTGTGTAGGGCGGATGCCTTTATCCCCTAAATCCTATGACCAATCGCCCATAGCCAAAGCAACTAAAAAGGTAACCATCCCTCCTCCAACATCTCTAACCCAATTTCAAGAGGGTAAATTATTGGCAAAGGAAACTATTGAAGACATCTCATCTTGGCTCTACAAAGAGAAAGAACCAATCACCATACCAGTTAAACAATATGGCAATGGCTTAAGAATTGTCAAGAACATGGGCTATAAAGGAAAAGGTGGCCTTGGGAAAGATAATCAAGGTGACATAGAACACATTATTGTGAAGAAGAAGCTAGACAGGAAGGGGTTAGAATTCGGTAGGAAGGTACCACGTACCTTGGACATCGAGGGTATTCTCGACGAGGTAGCACAAACTTCTCTTCTAGATTTGACATCTAAATAGGATATCATTGATGACTCTTACATCCATATGACTGACTTATTCATTGAATCCTCAATATTTATGCTATCATCCATATCCTTAACATCCACCACCAACACCCAGATTGTAACACTTGTCTACCCTAAACTTATCAATTGGTACCAATAAGGGACCCCCGTTCTAGATGTATTTTAGAATGACGAAGCTATTGCTGAGTTGTTCATGTGACTTTGGGATGGTATCCCTCTTGGTGATCACAAAGCTAGTTTTGTAATGGAACTAGAGCAAACTGCTTATTTTGGTGAGAATGCCAAATCCTACAATCGCAAAGGTAAAAATACAGAAAGATCTCTAGCTGAAAACCACACTGTGGCACCTCTCGATCACAAAATAGTAAAAACAAAGGACATATCCAAAGGTGAAAAGCCAATTGTAGCACTTGAGGATGGAGGATTTAACCTTCCCCTACCATCTAAGTATCAAGAGAAATTAACTCTCCTAGTGGAAGATTCTATAGAGATAAATCTTGGCACAGAGCAAAATCCAAAGATAACATTCCTTGCAGCATCACTATCAGAACAAGAGCACAAAAATCTTACCAACTTCTTCTTACAGTGAACCATCAACTTTGCGTGGACCTATACTTATATGCCAGGTTTGGACCTATTGTGATGCTCACAACACGCCCCATTTTAATTCTTCGCAAAATGAGGACCCCTGCTGTGGCTTTTTGCTTGTGTGTGGGTTTGCTTGGTGGTAAAGGGGAGAGGAGGTAAAGGTTACAAACCTTGTTGAAAATTGAAAAAAATTAGCATTAAGTACCAGAGTAGAATAGGGGTGAATTCTTTGTCAAAAATGAATGAGGGTTGCTTTTTGAACCATTGCAAAATTCCCAATATTCTGCAAGATATGCGTGTTTTGGTAAAATGCATTATAGGATGGTTTGTATGTTGCATGTACAAGGTTGTTTGTATGTCAAGTCATTGTACTAAGTCGCATAGGGCTGTCGGGTTTATGAATCATTGTACTTTTATGCATATTGTTAACGTTTTATTATTTACATACAAATTAGACCTGACAGGATTCGGAAGTAAAATGGATAAGTGGTTAAATCCATGGTTTGTATCTTAGGTTGTATGTTTGGTGGAAACAAAAATACAAGGGGAATATACAACACGATATACATATAGCGGAACTGAGGAGAATATGAAATTTGGTTTTATTAAAGTATGTTTCGTGGTTTGTATGTTGTATGCTTCAGGTTTATACCTTTCGATATACATACAGCACAAAAGTCAAAGAGAATTAAAATCTGATATAAGTGATGCATCATACCTTAATGCATATTGAAAGATGCATTCACTTTATATACATAAGTGGAGCTGAAGGGTTATGTAATATGGTTTATAAAAGACAAGGAGTCCGGGATGATTATACAAAAGAGTTTGCATGTATCGAGGCTTGTATCTAGGAGTAGATGCAAGTATTGTGGTTTCATCAATAATACAAGTGGAAAGGTAAAGTGGGTCCTGCGGCTTGTATTTTGGGATTGTATATTGTACCAACAAATGAATATACAAGCTGATATACAAGCAGAGATACAAACTAGAGATGCAAGACAAATTTCAAAAGGTAATTAAATAAAGGAAAGGTTTTGTATGTTTAGGGTGATTGTATGTTAACAATGTATAATCCTGATATACAAGGAAATGAAAGACATCGCCAGAAAGATAAAAGGTAAAAAGGGGCTTGTATGGGTTGTTTGTATGTGCCCTTGTATCTATGTCACATACATGGCGATATACAAACCAAAGATACAAGTGCAAATATAAAGGGAAGAAGGTTAACATTGTTTATAACTCATTGCATATATGTTTGCATATTGAAAAGATGCAAAAGGGACATACAAAGAACAATATACAAAGAGGGATACAAGAGAATACGATGTATGTAGAAAATTAGGCTAACGGATAGAAGGTTCAAAATAAAATGCTAAAATAAGAAGCTGGAGCTGTAGGCACATTAATTGCTGTAATTAATGCCGATCTAACACTAAAAAAGAGTAAAATTCAACGGATTAGGGTAAATTAGAAGTTATTTTTCTTTCAGATTTACATTGTCAAAATTAAATTGCAGAGAGAAGAGTTGCTATAGAAATTGAACAAAATTCATTACAGGACGGAAATTCCAGAAGGCTAGAACAGAGTAAAAACGGTAAAGTAAGTCAACGACGTAAAGTTGAGCTGTCGAAAGAAACAGGTATTTATTTTAAACATCATTACAGTTCAGCTAAGTTAAAAGTGCAAGTAAATTTTAGTAATTTCATTTTTGAAATGTAAGAATCCATTAAATTACTGCGTTTTAATTGTTAATTAACTAGGTTGGGTTAAACAATGTACAAGTGAAAACAAAACAAGACAAATGGGGGTTAGGGTAAAATGTAAAAAATAGAAAATTCATAGTAAAACCCTAGGTAAGAAGGTAAAATGGAAAGTAAAAAATGCATTTTTTATAGGATGGCCCCAAAGCAGAAAAAGGTAGATACAGGAGGTGAAGTTAAAAAAGAAAGGAAGCTGCACAAAGAAATAGAGAAGGAGGAATTGCTAGTACACAAAGGATACCCATCATTAATCAGTACACGTGGAGTGGGAACAGACACAAATATAGGAAATTATGATGCGGATGACCTTCTGCAGAAAATCACAGCAGTACACGCTACATCTGATATAAGGTGTATATGGGAGAGTGGACTGTATAGGGATGGGGGTTTTCCATTAGCTATGGAAGCTAAGGATTTGTGTCTCGATTGCATATACTTGTATGACCCGGCTACCAGGAAAATAATGTTCCATGATGGACTCATTGCAAACTTATCCACAGAGGGGATTGCAAGGACATTCGGTCTAGAAATATGTTGGGTGAATATTTTGTCTTCAACTAACTGAAGGAAAAATGGTTATATCGACCATAGTGTAATGAGATAAATCTCTCCTCTCAGCAAGAGGAGGTTCCCTATCACTTATCACAAACTTATTTAAACTAAATATTAACTTGGGGGTGAGACCATATCATCCATTTCTCTTTTTTCAGAAATGATGTTTACAAAATGAAATAGCACTTTCTTTATATAAATTGAAATAACCAAGAAACCCACGAGAGCACAAAGTCTATCGTTGCTTCTTTTACTGATTTATAACTTAGAACCTAGTAGAATAAGGTGTAGCCCAAAGTCTTTACCGAAAACTATGACAAAATAAATGATCACAAAAGATAATAGTAGTTCAAAGCCTTTCCAATATCTTTTACTTTAAAACACTAAATCACAAACTAAAGATAATTGTTGTAGCACAAAGTCTCCACAATCAACTTTAGAACATCTCCCAGATTATTCTCACTCACACTACAATTTGATCAAAAGGATAAGACAGTATTAGGAAAAGGACATAAGAACAATTTCCAATATACCACAAAATATTCCAACACAAAGATTGAATGATTGCTTTCTTTCTTATTCACTTGATAAAATTTGATTTACAATTTGAACACAAAGTCTCAAAATGCTCTTCAATTTGGTAGAGTTTCGCTTCCATAACTCAAAGATGATATTTACAATGAGGGTCCTCTTTATTTATAAGAGGAACTGAGAGCAAAAATAGGAAATTTATAACTACTTTGACTTATTCAACAAAGGAGTCCTTTTTGATTTGGGACTTCCTATGTTTTTACATGTAATTACATATCAGAAAAGTACATGTAAATATGTCCAAAATTGTTTCAAAAGTACATCTGAAAAGCAGAAAAATAAACTAAGTATTGGGAAAAACTGCTTCAACTTGTATTGTCATCTTTCTTCATATGACCATCATACATGGTGAAAGCTGCTTGCATCCCAATACTGTCTGGACTAACTGTGTTCCTAAAAAATCATCTTGGCTCTAACTATGGCATCTCTAACTGTGGTGGCTGATTTTGCATGACTAGTTAACTTGGTTTTTAGATTATCCAAAGTTAACTAATTGTCAAGAATATTGTCCACGGAGGCCATTGAAAATGTTTTGTCCTCAAAATCTTTCTAGAACATATCTTCAAATTCCCAAACCATTTCTTCTGCAGAGAGAAATTGGTTATCCTATGACACAAGCTTGCACGGCAGCTCCTCCAATTTATGCAGAAGACTAACATCACTCTGTTCACTAAGTTTCCTTGCAGCTTCTAGGTCATTGATCAAATCTTTCAACACACAGCTCCTATATGTCAATGCCTCTTTGGTCTCTGTATAAGAATCCCTATTAGGAATGGCACCAATTGATATTAGAGTGCTTATTTTCAATTTTTTCATCTCCACCCATTTATCATGATTCTTTTCTATGCACTCAATATCTTGAGAAATAACATCAATGAGATTGTCAAGTTCCGCTCTTATTTTCTCCATTTTATCTATCTTCTCAGATAGTTCTGTAAGCAGAGAGATTCCTTGGGTATGCATCCTTTCCATATATTCTTCAAGTACTCTTCCCTTGAGGTGAGTCTTTTCTGCCTTCTGGATAATAGGGTCTTCTACAGAAATGGCCTCGGGAGTGACTGCTTCTGAATTCAAAGTGATTTTCCTTACCACTGCAGTCAATTGTTCAACCATTGCCTTGTAATGATCTTTCATTTCTTTCTCTCTATCAAATTTTTGAATCAGAATATCCATGGCTGACTGCATGTCAGTCTTGGCACTTTCATGAGTTATCTTACCTAATTCAAATTTAGAGATAGAGTAGTCACTCATCAAAATTTTCCATGGTTGCATCCTGCAGAGGTCTTGCAATCTCCAGAAATTTGTGTCCCTTATCCCCAAGCATTCTTGAAAGAATCTTTGGCCTCTTCAGGGTCTTAGCTTTTGCAGGCACTAGCTTACTAAAGTCAAAGTCATCTGGGGAGATGGCTTGTTTCTTCCTTTTCGGTGTATAAGCTGACAACCATGGTGGAAGTATAGAAGTACTCACATTAGGATCTGCTCCCATTTTTGGTGTCACTAGAACTGCACTTGCACTGGTAGTGGAAACAATAGGTGGAGTGTTAGTAAAAACTACACATGTTATATTTACATTAGAAACCTGTTCAGTATTCATTACAAAGTGATCAAATATGGAAGCATCCCCAATATCAAAAGATGAAGAAGACAAGCAAGGAATAGACTCTGAAGAATGGAGAATATCTTCAAAAGTATTTTGAGGATTGTCAAAAATTGTTTTGGAAGGGGAGGGAGATTCAGAAGAGGGAATATCAATAGGGGAAACAGACAAAGGAACTGCAACAGGTGTGTCAGGCAAGGGAGAAGAGACTCCCGTTTCTTGTTGTGCATTCTCCTATGGAGACAAAGCTTCCTCTTCTTGTTGATTTGTAGGTCTATCTTCAACCTCCATTTCCTCGGTGACTGGCTCCTCAGTGTTCTGCTTATAAACTTTCAGACTCTTTCTCTGCAACTTTTGACTTCTTCGTCACAAATTTAATCCTAGGTTTATGTGGCTTGGAAGAAGAGGGAACATCACTGTTGTTCTTCATCCTGTTCTCAACCTTTTTACCTGTTTGCTCTTGGATCTCAATCTCTAATCCTGTAAGGAATTCTTTCAAAGTAATTCCCTTATCTGATAGCCAGTTATTGGTATTAGCCAATATAGGTTCAAATCTTTTCCTCAAAGATGTCAACTCTTTTTGTGACCATTTGATTGGAGGAAGAGGAGTATCAGCAATTTGCTTAGTGTTATACCTGTCATCAATCAATTCTCCATCATCCACTAGATCTTCAGGAATATCAGCAAGTCCCAGATATTCAATCTGCTCCAAAGATAACTGACTATAATCCAACTTTCAGACATCTTCAACCATAGGTTCATGGAACTAGGTTTTCCTCTTGATTTTGTCCTTCAGGCCCCTGTAGTCAAACTTTGGCCTTCTCTTGAATTGCTTCATAGTTACAAGCTGCATCTCAGTTTCCATGACCCTAGCCTTTGCAGCAGTTAATACTGAGAACCTGCTGATTTCAACTGGAAACCTAAAACCTAGCTTCTTAAGCTCCATTTGTTTATTATGCATGACAATCATTTGTCTACATAGCTCCATTAAGACAAGTTTGTCTGAGGCAAACCTTGGCAACATCTAGGGATGACCTTGGAAAAAGCCAACCCTTAGATATGAGAAAGAAGGAAACTGTAAGAACATACATCCAAAATCATTTACCACTGTCCAAGCCTCATTTGACACTCTTCTTTGTTCTAGCTGAGGGTCAAAAAGACACAAGAACACTACAAAGAAAACATCATTTACTCTCCTGAAATGATGAATAGAAGCCTTCAATGTCAATTGAGAGTAGTATTGGTACATAGGAATTACCCTCCTATCTCCTTCTGATGTTAGACCTGGAAAGATTCTCATAGAGGCTGTAATATACACCAGGTAAGAAGTCGTGTAGAATTTGAAGGTAGTAGATACCTTTGTCAATTGCTCGTGCAGAGCATTGCTGATTTGCTCACCCCAGAAGATGGCTTGTTTTCCTTGGAGTATTACCTTGATGAAAGGATACATCCACTCATGAAATAGTAAAGATGAAGCTAATCCCCTTATCCTGTTGAGAAGAGTTATTAGATCACCAAATTCTTCTATAAAGTCACTCCTAGGAAAACTCCGTGGCCACCTGGACAAGTTGGACCATGAAGTCTCGAGCCATTTAGTATCGATCACCTTCTTTGCCTTCTCAGGATTTTTTTCGTACTCTTTTTGTGCTTCAACAAAATCTAGTTTTATCACTTCTATAGTAGGAGGGCACATAAACACCTTATCAATGAATTCAGGATCTAGTCTGATTATCACATTGCCACTTGCATCCACCACTACCCTAGTATCCCTGTTATAAAACTGAGCACACTGAAGAACAAACTCTGTGTTATGTGCTACCACCGAGAAAGATGACACCAAATGGATGTTATTGTCAATAATCTTCTTCATTGCAGAGATGGGATTATTTGACTTGGTTCTTTCCATAAATTCAGCCATGTCCACATGGCCAATCTCCGTATCCCTAATGTCATCAACATTAGAAGTAACCGAGGTGATTGAGAAAACACCTTGATATTTATACTTCATCACTTTCAACTTCTTCAAAGACAAATTAGTCATCTGAACAAGCTATCACCAGAAGGATGTTGCTGAAGAGAGAGAAGATCCGTAGAAGAAACTGTAACAAAAAGTCATGATCATGCAATTAGGGGAAATACTGGTAATCTAGGAAAATTGCATGTCGACAATCATGACTATGGAGACATGCTTGAAAGGGCTAGAGTGAGAGTAGGCCAAAAAATGGAGGAAAGTGGGCTCGGAAAAGAAAAATTGAAAATATCCCAGAGTTATGAAAATTTGAGAGAATGTTTGCATGGGCGGCAAAATTTGCCATACTTGCATATGAGGGATAATTTGGAAGTGTCAGGGCGGAAAATTTTGCCAACCCTGCAAGTAGCTTGAACATACATGTGTATCGGCGGTTAAATTCACCGCTATTGCATGTTCCAAGAGAATTGAGTGTTATGTATTAGCGGCAAAAAATACCGACAATGCAGATTGGTATGAATTGTGAGTTTGATGTTCGAGTGGCAAATAATGCCGACACTGCATGTGATCGGAGTATTTCAAGGTTTTCGTGTAGGGGCGGTAAATTTCACCACACATACACTTGCATTTTGATAAGTCTTCAAATGCATAAGTGGCAAAAAATCCTGACTTTGTATTTGCTCACAAGTTTATGGAAGGAACTCGGCCAGTAAACTTCACTACCACTACACAAGAATAAACAATGAACATGTTCGAGCGGTCATTATTGCCGATGATGCAAACATTGCAAGATGGTTTTGGCATTTGATCGGTACAAACCACAGACAACACAAAACCTAAAAACCTAAACCTAAATAAAAACTAAGTCACGAGCCATAGAAAATGGTTGGGAAAGTCCAGTCTAGTTTAGAATAGAAAAAGCTAGGGTTGATATGATGTAGATACCAATCAAAAAGAAATATAACAAAAGATGCATTTAAACGACAAGTTTAAACAACCAAAACAAATCTATTTTCAAACAATCCATAAACCCTAGAGGTAAAGAAACGTAATATAAAAACACATCCCAGCCTGATAAAAATGATATCACCCCTAATTTTTCATGATGGAAGCTCCAGATCACAAGAATCACAAACTCCAATTTGGTGTAACCACAAGTTGCAACGAGGTCGACTTAGGCGAAGTGAAACGAAAAATGCAATGAAAGCAATTTAAAAGAAACTTAAAAACTTAAAACGAAACTAGAAAAACACCATTAGTGTCACATGAGTTAACTCGTGGTGACATTAATGGCATTTTCTGATGGTACTTTTTACTACCCTGACACATGAAGATAAAGATGCATGAGCGGTAGAATTTGCTGACACGACAAACTTTAGCGAGAACATGTAATGGCGGAAAAAAATGCCGCTTGACCATATGTAAATGAAAAATTATGTAAAAGCAGCAAAAAGTGCCAACTCAACACAAGCAAACAATCAGAATATGCAATAGCGGCGAATTTGGCTGACTTTGCATATAAAGATTCAAGATTTCACTAACACCCCAAAATGATCAAAATTGATATTTTGGTCAATTTATGACTTAATCGATTTACACAAACTTCAAGAAATTGATTTGATGGAATGTCACAAATGAGTTTAGGATGACATACGAGTTCGCATGGTACCAAGAGAATCTTGTCTCAATTTGCGAACTGAGAGTGTAGATTACGAAATGGACAAGTTTCGTAGGGGTTGTCTACAAAAATGAGCGTAGCTGATTTTGAGAACAACAAAATACATGAGAAAATGGTGCACATTGATATAGATCAATACAATGAAGATTTCAATAACAATGAGAGGGACTCTAGAAGCAAGATATTCTAAGTTGGTACAGTACAGAAAATAAGCCCAAAGCTGTGGCAAGAGTGCACAAGAATCTGAAAAGAATATATTTTAAAGAGGAAATACACTTGATGATTACAATGTTAAGAAGATTGGTGGGATTGAGAGATGGTACTAAGTGTGAGCCTTGAATGTTCACTATCATCTAATTCATGAGGGAAGAAAAAAAAGAGCAAGGACAAATTCACTGGGCTAAGGCTATAAGCATGGCCATATGGAAACAGGCAATGCTAAGAAAGCAAAAGATGATGCCTTTCTATTTGTCCTCATATATATTATATTCATGTGTAGCAGAGGTTCAACCATTCATAGATGGGATAGATAGGGTTGGAACCTTAGGAAATGGTCCAAATCAGAAGCTGGTATATGAGCATTATCCTAACCTATAGGAAGAGAATGCATTGAAGAAGTATGCTCTAGTAAATGATGTATTCGATACATACATGATTAGAATTTTAAGGGAAGAGCTAGATAAGAGATTATCTAAAGATGTAGAGGATACAATTGGCCTGCATAGTTCCTAGTATATTCAGTTTGAACACTTTACTTATATTAGAACTGAGGGGTTCAAAGGAAAACCTTTCATGCTACCCAGGTATCCTTCCAATAAATTAATTGTCTTGGAGTTCTCAAGGCAGAATCTGAATGCCTTTAAGATGTATAAGAAGAAGTTTAACAGAGGAAATCTTAAGTTACCTAGGGCAATTGGTAGATACTCATGCTATAGTGAAGAGGTTGCTGGGTATTCAGAAAAAGAGTTGAGGTATTATGGATTTGAGGAGTTTGAGTTGGCCCGAAGGTTTGATCCCTTTCATAGAATCCAAAATAAAATTGATTCTAAGTTCAAACATCAAATACATATCGAAGATTTTTAGACAGATTGTAAGAATGATAAGGAGGTGAGAAAGAGAGCTCATAAAAGATTAACAGTTGAACAAATGAAGTCCATGGGGGATATTTATGTACCTCCGGAGGTTAAGGAAGATGACAAATTATTGCACCATAGTTATGAAAGTGCCAGGCTTGCTCCTATTGGAGAGCCTGATTGGTCACAACCATGGAACACCTCTTTGGACACATTATCTAAACCAATCATCTTGCTTTCAAAGACATGGTTAAAAGATAGAATTGAAGAGCTTAAGGCTAAGGGAGTAGATATCACATATCCCAAGAAAGGAAAAAAGAGAGTAACAGCGCATAGTGATGATCTCCAATGTTTCTATGAGAAGAAGAGAAAGATTGTGGAGAAAGATGAAAATGCTACCCTGATGGATCCTTATGCATTAGGAGTGACAGTGGCAGTATCATCTAGCACATTTGTGGAGGCAAAATCATTAAGCCATGATATTAGTATAGAGGAAGCACATGTCTCCAAAGAAATAACAGGATAGAAGGTCAGGAAGGCAATACCAGTGAGCATATCAAAAGGGAAAACTTCAAAAAAGAGTGAAGTCATAGGAGCACAGCAAGTAGGTGCTAAGTTGAGTGATATACCTGGTGCATCCACCTCAGCAAGAAAAAGAAAAGCATATGCTCAGGTAAAGACAGAATTGGCTGAAGAAATGCTGCAAGAGTCAAAAGTGCACAAGGCCAAACAAGCCACTGAGACTGTCAACATGAAGATGACAGTAGTGGAAGTGAAGTTAGAGAGGTGGATTTAGGAAAAGGAAAAGAAACTAGAATGGAAGAAGAAGAATCCAATGAATTTTTAAGTGAAGAAGAGGAGCAAGATACCCAAGCTGAAATGGAAATTGAACAGGGTTTAATGTCTGAAAAGGAAATAGCACAAGAAGAATCTAGAACTGTTGATCCTTTTGGTACCTTGGTTCCTCCTGAAATAATAAAAGATGTGCAAGAGGAAGTACATAAATTTGAAGAGTTTGAAAAAAAAGAGGCATCTGGGGAAATAGTAAAGGAAGCACCTACTCAAGCCAAAGAAGAAACAAGAGCTGGTACCTCTGGTGTAGATGTATTAAACATTCTGAACATGTACGGTGAACAAAGTGAAGAAGAGTAGAATGCAAAAAGCAAGGATGAACAAGAAAAGGAAACAAAAGATGTTGATACAGTGGTAGGTTCGCCTACATGTATAGAGCAAGTAGAAAAGGAAGATGAGACTACAGAGGATGCAACAAATAAACCTGAAGGCAAGGAAAACACATAAAATATTGATGAAGATAAATCTAAAAAGCAAGCAAAAGATATAGACATGACAAATATAGAACAAACAAATAAAGAAGATCAGGAAAAAGAATCATCGAGGAAAGAAGGTCCAGAAGAAGAAGATGAAGAAGGAGGAGATACAAAAATTGAAGAAGAAAATGAGGGCGAGACTAAATAGTAGAATGATCGCATGGTACAAGAACCAGCCCCTCAACAGCCACCTCCTCTAGAACAAAAACAGGAACAATAGCAACAACAAGAGCAGGGAGAATTAGAAAGGCCTCATGAAGAGGTAATTAATGAAGAAAAGACTGCTGAGGACACAAAAGAGGTTCCAACCTGGCTAGAGATAGAGATAAGGAAAGAAAAGGTAGAGGTACAATTAGTACCTATAGACATCAAAAGTCTATTGGGTGATACAATGCCAAGGAAAGAGAAGAGAAAGGTTAGGACCATGTCAACCATACAAAGGGGTCTAGATGGATCCAGAACACTGAACCTGGCCATACCATAGAAGGAGAAAGCTAAGGGAGAAATTACCTTAGATGAATATAAAAAACTAAATTTTGACCTAGGGCACACAACAAGAGAGCAACACCTAAGTGAATAGGAAGACATGCATCAAGTTACAGCAGAAATGTTGAAAAGAGACAAGGATAAGAAGGAATATTTAAAAGGACACATTGTCCAGTTACAGCAATTCATTAAAGGGATATTTGATCCCAATGTGACAATACCAGAATTGCCTAGTGAAATAGCAGTTTTGTCAAAGGATGAAATGAAAGATATAGAAAATAAGAGGCTTAAAGCCAATGTTTTTGAAGAGTAGTTCAAGGACTTCCTACAAGAGGGAGAAGAGGTAATTAATCAAGCAGTGAAAGGATGGGAATTGACTACAATAGAAAAGAATAAATGCAATATGCTTGTATATAATGGACAATTTAGAAAAGAGGAGTGTAAATTTGAATTGGAATAGCTAGCAAAAATTGAGGAGAGAGCAGAGGAATTAATAAATGAAGGAGTAATTACCCCTTCAATGGCAAATCAAGTGCCACAGGCAAGGTTAGAATTAAGATTTGAAGAGGATAATCTCAGAAGGTGCATAGCAACCACCCAGAATTTAGAAGAAAAGGTAGATGACATGATCAGAATGCATAAAAAGATAGTGGAAAGGCTTTTAGATCATGAGTTAATGGATATACCAGCATATGAGCTCCAAAGAGCATTAACAAAATTTAGGGCCATTTTTACACCATGTATGGAGAATCTAGAGGCATATCTAAGTACACAAATGATTGATTCATTGAGGGAAGAAAGGACCAAGATGAGGAAATACAAGAAGAAGAGTGAAGGTTTGGATAAGGAAGAAAATAAGTTGAAAGAAGGGGTTACAATGCAAGAATATGTTTGGACAAAGAGTCCAAGAGGAGATCGCACCTTTATAGAAGGTGTAATTAATAATTTCAAAACATATTTGAAGGAGTAGAAAATGAAAAAGGGAGTGAACAATACTAATAAAGGAGGATCAAGTAAAGAGTATCTATGGGCAAGGTCAGTAGAAAAGCAGAAGTCAAAGGAGGGGAATCTTATTTTGAAAAGATTCTAATGGCATCCTTTAAGGCAGAAAAGATACCATAAGGATATTTTGAAGAAACGGTTAGAAGAAAATGTGTGCCCTTGATCAATAATAGATGGATACTGACCATAGATTGTGTTTTGTAGCTGTAGCAGTATGAAGCTTCAAATTCTATATAAGAAGCTCTGCTACTTGTATATTAGTTACACAGGGAATTATGAAATATAGCTTGCACTTGTAATTTGTTTGAACATTTAAATAGAGAAGTATTTTAGTTTTAGAGGAGGTCGCCTGCGCTACATTAAGGAATGCACGGAGTGTCTAGCTTCCTTATTGTATCTGTAAGATGTTTGTAAGTTTTTTGTTGATTTAATTAATGAAGCAAATCAGTTATGCATACATTGTAAACCATATATGACTGTGTACTTTAAATACAAGTAAATTTGGGATTCTGCATCTATTTTCTGAGTGTTTTCTAACTCTTTCTTATATTTGAATGTACTTCTTTAAAAGATTGTAATCTTGGATGTGTGTTCATGAAAATACTCAGGGCTTCACATTTGGAGATTTTGTCTGTTGATTTGATCAAGTTGATGTATTTCTTACAATGTGAATAACAAAGCATTTATATCCTATAGTAGAATGCTATTCAATTTGAATTTCTCTAACTTTTCCCCAAAACCTTTGAAATAATTAGCTCAAATGCAGAGATTTTGAGAAAATTGTCTTACATTTGAAAGAAGCATGAAGAATTGTGTTAATATTTGACAATTTTGATAGTAATTTGAAAGAAAACCTTGTTTCATCATAAATCATACAAAGCTTTGTAATACAATAGTAAATTTATGCAAAAGGAATGGATAATTTGTTTGTTTCTACAATAATTTGCATAATTCTTAGTTAATTCTTCATATCTTTCAAGACAGCTAAGGTTCCTTTGTGAATTTTAACTTTTGTTATGAATGTGTAAAAACAATCATCAACAGTTTTTGGTGCTAGAAGGACGGCCTGATTGGAGTTAAGGTAGTATTTGAGTAAAGCTGGCTCATAATAGTGGTAGAGTGACCAGTTCTAGATCTAGTTCAGAGGATATCTTTGTGCAATTACTTGATAGAAGATAGAGTAAAGGTCCTTTGATTTAATCCTAGAATATCACACGTAGGAGGCTCATCTGGAACGCCTCCTGGATCACCTTTTAACATCCATAACATAGTGAGTCCTGACAGTTCTTCATTTAGATCTTTGAATCTTGGTTTAAGTCCTCCTAGAGGTCCTAGTCCACCTAGAAATCCAGGTACACCCAAGGGTCCAGGTTTAGCACTAGGTCCTGTTGTTGACTTTTCTTCTGAATCAGCATTAGGGATTACCAGTTCTAATGCACAGGCAGATTCAGCCAACTGAATACAGGAGGTTACGTGAGCTCCTCCCCTTCACTTCTGGTTCTGCCGCACCAAGGGGGTAATCCCTATAACTCAAGATGTAACCTTGACTAGATCAAAGATAGAAGGATCTAACTTGACAACAACAGGCAGAATACTCTCATGTATGGACCAAGATCTGCATGATAGATCACAAGGCTGGCAACATTCTTGGACATGATGTCTGGTTGGGTATGAGAGCATGCAGGGGGTTCCTAATCCTACTCCTACAACTAACAAGTGGAAGTATGAAATGTTTTAGTTTGAATTTTGGATGCAAAGCTGGACATGGTGTATAACACAAGAACACAGCATGATTGGTGCCTATCCAGGGCTTGGAGTCGGTAGACATACACCTGTGAATGATCAGCATGAATAGCTAAAACTAGATTTCAGGGGGCTACACATGATATCTGCCTTACAGATATCTCCCAATGAAGAGTGTTAAGTTATCTCTACTTATGGCATCCCTACTGCAGTATACCCTTCCCAATGTTCAACCTGAAAACAGTTTAATCTGCCCCTTGAGCAGAAGTTAAAAGATCAGACATTCAACATAGGAATTCTATGCTCTAGAATCTAAACATTACGCAAATATCCAGATCCAGAAGAAGAATACATGCAATACTGGAGACAGAATTAACACAACACATGCTAAGATAGCATTACTCATATAAGATCAACCATGAAATCAGTGGATTCATGCCAAATCGTGCAATAGGAGATACATAAACTCACAAGTTAGACTGTACAGAGCAACTAGATCAGCTGGTTTTGGATTACAGAGCCAAAAATCCTCAACTTTCAACAACCTTGAATGAAAAACACCGTCTACCTTATATAGCAGGAGGGTGTCTTCAGCATTGACTACCAGGTTGACGAAAAATCCCGCCAGATACACAGTATCATAAAAATGGCGCTCAAACACATTAATGCAGCAGGTAGGGGAGGAGACAGGAAGATTTTTCGAGCCCTGCGCCACCGCCCATACCTCTGCAACAATCGCCATTGATGGCGCACCAACCCACGGCCTCGGGAAGAACATTAATTCTGCATCGCAACCATTTCCCGCCGAGATTCATCATCATGATATTTCGAATATGCAGGATAACATTATCCCACATGCACCCCGCAGCAACCTCCTTAACACTTTATATACTAGGTCATGAGCATATATCATGTCGGTGCTTTTGCTCCTGACGACACTAGTATAAGACTTCATCTTCATCATCCTCCAGCAGCATGATATCCTGTTGCTTGAAATATCACCCTGACGTCAGCATCATATCGCAATATAACCTGCATGATAATTGCCTTCATCCGCACAACCTGATCCATCGGAGGAACATCCTCCTGCTGAGCTTATACCAAAAGTCTGGCCGATGAACATCCTGATGACATCATCATCATATCCTGCTGACGTCATCATCATATCTGTCTACTGCGCACCTCCTCATATCCGGATGACGTCATCATCATGTTTGCAAATATCGGGAGATCTCCTCAAGATGATCAGTGTTAGAAATATGACCCCCCCAGGACCTTGATGACGTCATCATCATATCGACATCAGGATGATATTCGGAAGACAACCGGATATTTGGAAATATCATCCTGATGCACGAAAATCATGTTGCACTGTAGCTCCACTATAAGATCGGGGCGATTGATGAATATGATGATGCTTGAAAAGATCACCCCCCACTAGATAATGCGCGAAGCCGTCAGGCGGATATCTCCTTGATATCAGCATCATCATGACGCTGGAACAAACATACGCCCGGGTGATATGAAAATATCACCCCCTCCTTCGGAAATATCATGATGCAGATAGGCAGAGAAAAAGATATCACCCTGATATAAGGATGACGTCAGCATCATCAGGATGACAAAACAACGAACAAGAAGTGATACAACATCATCAGGATGATATTGACTAAGATCATCCTGACGTTCAAAATATGATGACCCCAGTGAATATCGGGTCACACTTAGAACTCTTCAACAACATCATCAGGATGATCATAACCAAGATCACCCGATGATAAAAATATCACCCCGGCGAAATATCATGAAGGCAGAAAATATGATGACCCCTACAAGCAACATGGTGATAACTGGAAATATGATGATGATGACGACGACCCTTAAGAAAGAACAAGTCAGGTCGAAACAACTCAAAGAATAACCCCTTCAGAATATCGGGGCAACATCATCATCATGTTTGGGCAAGGTGATAAATGGAAGATCACCGGATACTTGAAAAATCACCCCCGCAAGCAAATCAGGGTGCACTGTAGCTCATCAGCATCATCAGGATAATAACCAAACATCACCCGATAGTGAAATATGATGATGACGATGAGAAACCGGTCGACGGAGAACATGATGATGCTGACCACCATAAAAGAAAATATGATGATGATGACCTCCTCCCTCGGAAATATCATGCTGCAGCCGAAAAATGCATGAGGAGGTCCAACACTTAGAACATTTTTTTGGATGCTTAGGGAAAGTGCCTGCATGAAAATTGCTCAAAAACTGCCAGTCAATTCAGGCACTAACAGTGGCTCTGTCTGGGGACGTGCAGGTGCAAGACTGCAGCGAGAACCCCAGATCTCTGGGATGCAGACCAGTCCCTTATCCATTGGGAACAGAGTCAAATACTGCACCGACCTGCATCACCAAACACACTTGATGGCCTAAGGCCACCAAGAAAAGAAAAACATGTATCTCCCTTTGTCAAATATCTTGTTTTCATCTGCATGCACTGGGTCAAGCTTGGAGATACTACAAAGATCTACCCACAAACAAATCTTGTCATCTGCATATTCAACTCTTTGATTTGGCTTGTCATTATCACCCTTGTGCAGATAACCCTCAGTATCATGTGACATGTGGGTGTTGAATGTATCAAGCAATGCATATTCATATGGCATATAGCACTTATCATCTATATCATCATCATGCATTGCAACATGATCTCCTAGCTGGACTGAAAATAGGAAACACTCAAAGTCCACCACACAACTAGGAAGATCAGGGCTCATTGCATTATATGCTGGCATATCAAAAGGAAAGCTTTCAAAATCACAATTGTGCACATCATGTACACAACAATCAGCAGCACCAGGCTGGAAAAGATCAGGCTCTGGCATCTCTTTCAAATCAGGCACATCTTCATAGTCACTTACCTGATGTATGTTGTTTCCTCTTTCATCAGGATGAGAAACAGAATCCAAGCCAAAAATAGTGTCTAGATCCTCACCATACTCAGACAGATCCTCATCACCATATGTGTCATAAATGGGTGACCCAGGTGCATCAGTTTCATCATAGTATGCCATTTGTTCATGGGCAGTAGAGCACACCTCTTCATCACCAATGGATTCACTCTGTGGAGGAGTATCAGCCTGTGTGTCATAAGCAAAACAGCCATCAAATGAAAAACAATCATGCTTTGAACTAGCACTTATTTCAATTTCTGACTGCTCTTCATGATCTCCATGTGTTTGAAAGGTAGGCAATGGGTCACACATAGGACTGCTTCTCTGTTTGCTTATATCTTCTCTGTCTTGAGTACAATACTCACAATTTTCTCCACAGATCCATTCCAAAAATTGCTCATTACTGTCCACAACCTCGTTATTGTTTTCATGGTCAGCTGCCTCATCATTGCAATGGGAATCCTCATTAGTCCTTTCACTGGCATCCTCAACTGGTGAACAATCCAGTTGAGCAGTATTGTTAGCATTATGTTCAAATACAGCAGTCTCAACCTCTATGCTTTTATTTTCATTTTTATCTGCACATGATGCCATAATCATTTGGTCATTTGCAGCTTCATAACCATTTCTCACACCAAGGCCTGGGGAGAGGGGTTTCAACAGGTACACATTTCTGATTTTTTCTATCTTTTCTATGAACCTGTATGCCATCTGCATACTTGTCACCTTGAAATCCCTCAGTATTGCACTAAAGCCCTCCTCAAAAGCTTCAAAGAATATGCCAACACAGGCTGAAATATCAGGTCTGAAGACTTCTGGGATCTGTGAAAGGGCTATTGCAAACCTATGACTGAAATCAACACATGGCTCTTCATCCTGTCTTCTGATTCTCATCAATTCTGCAACAAGGTCAGCCGGTTCTTTTGCAAATTCTTCCTTGAAACAGTCAGCAAGCTCATCCCAACAGGCAAAGGATTTCTTTGGAAAGCTCAAATACCAGTCTTTTGCTTTTGCATCAAAGGACCTAACAAAAAACCTCATCCACATATCCTCATCTCTGAATGAATATTTTCCCATAAAACTTTGAAAATTTTGGATATGTGCATTCCCATCACATACATTGTGACCACTAAATCTAGGCATCTGACAGTATATCCTAGCAGGCATAGTTTCTACTTTATAATCCACCCATGACAAATCCAGTTGGTCATACAAAGGATCAAAAGGGCTGAGAAGAGGTTTAGCCTTCTGACTGGCAGACACAACAGGGTTACTGCTTTTTAACTGGGCCTGCTCAGCCTCTAAGAATATCAACCTATTTCTTATCTCTTCTATTCCTTTATCCAACATTTCACCACTGAGTATGGGATAATTCATACTTGGATTCATAAAAACCCTACTCTTAGACATTCTTTGTCTGTCTAAGATCTAAGGCTTCCCCTGGCATCTAACCTATGCAGTAAAACAGCAAATAAAGGGGAAGGAACAAGGTACCTTTTCTCATACAGATGCAGAAATATGTACATCTTTCAACCAATAACATACATTTATCTTTCATGTGCATTTGGATCTTTTTTGCAGAGTCGCCACCTCTCCAAAGAGGACAAAATTTTCAATAGCTGAAAGCTACTTTTCCAGGTTCATTCCACCAGCAGAGCATCATTTTGTTAGTGACTCGAATGGGCCACAAGTATATCATTTTTTTTTTAGTCCATCCCCAGCAGAGTCGCCATTTTGTTGACTTTTCTTCTGAATCAGCATTAGGGATTGCCAGTTCTAATGCACAGGTAGATTCAGCCAACTGAATACAGGAGGTTGCGTGAGCTCCTCCCCTTCACTTCTGGTTCTGCCGCACCAAGGGGGGTATCCCTATAACTCAAGATGTAACCTTGACTAGCTCAAAGATAGAAGGATCTAACTTGACAACAACAGGCAGAATACTCTCATGTATGGACCAAGATCTGCATGATAGATCACAAGGCTGGCAACATTCTTGGACATGATGTCTGGTTGGGTATGAGAGCATGCAGGGGGTTCCTAATCCTACTCCTACAACTAACAAGTAGAAGTATGAAATGTTTTAGTTTGAATTTTGGATGCAAAGCTGGACATGGTGTATAACACAAGAACACAGCATGATTGGTGCCTATCCAGGGCTTGGAGTCGTTAGACATACACCTGTGAATGATCAGCATGAATAGCTAAAACTGGATTTCAGGGGGCTACACATGATATCTGCCTTACAGATATCTCCCAATGAAGAGTGTTAAGTTATCTCTACTTATGGCATCCCTACTGCAGTATACCCTTCCCAATGTTCAACCTGAAAACAGTTTAATCTGCCCCTTGAGCAGAAGTTAAAAGATCAGACATTCAACATAGGAATTCTATGCTCTAGAATCTAAACATTACGCAAATATCCAGATCCAGAAGAAGAATACATGCAATACTGGAGACAGAATTAACACAACACATGCTAAGATAGCATTACTCATATAAGATCAACCATGAAATCAGTGGATTCATGCCAAATCGTGCAACAGGAGATACATAAACTCACAAGTTAGACTATACAGAGCAACTAGATCAGCTGGTTTTGGATTACAGAGCCAAAAATCCTCAACTTTCAACAACCTTGAATGAAAAACACCGTCTGCCTTATATAATAGGAGGGTGTCTTCAGCATTGACTACCAGGTTGACGAAAAATCCCGCCAGATACACAGTATCATAAAAATGGCGCTCAAACACATTAATGTAGCAGGTAGGGGAGGAGACAGGAAGATTTTTCGAGCCCTGCGCCACCGCCCATACCTCTGCAACAATCGCCATTGATGGCGCACCAACCTGCGGCCTCGGGAAGAACATTAATTCTGCATCGCAACCATTTCCCGCCGAGATTCATCATCATGATATTTTGAATATGCAGGATAACATTATCCCACATGCACCCCGCAGCAACCTCCTTAACACTTTATATACTAGGTCATGAGCATATATCATGTCGGTGCTTTTGCTCCTGACGACACTAGTATAAGACTTCATCATCATCATCCTCCAGCAGCATGATATCCTATTGCTTGAAATATCACCCTGACGTCAGCATCATATCGCAATATAACCTGCATGATAATCGCCTTCATCCGCACAACCTGATCCATCGGAGGAACATCCTCCTGCTGAGCTTATACCAAAAGTCTGGCCGATGAACATCCTGATGACATCATCATCATATCCTGCTGACGTCATCATCATATCTGCCTACTGCGCACCTCCTCATATCCGGATGACGTCATCATCATGTTTGCAAATATCGGGAGATCTCCTCAAGATGATTAGTGTTAGAAATATGACCCCCCCAGGACCTTGATGACGTCATCATCATATCGACATTAGGATGATATTCGGAAGACAACTGGATATTTGGAAATATCATCCTGATGCACGAAAATCATGTTGCACTGTAGCTCCACTATAAGATCGGGGCGATTGATGAATATGATGATGCTTGAAAAGATCACCCCCCACTAGATAATGCGCGAAGCCGTCAGGCGGATATCTCCTTGATATCAGCATCATCATGACGCTGGAACAAACATACGCCTGGGTGATATGAAAATATCACCCCCTCCTTCGGAAATATCATGATGCAGATAGGCAGAGAAAAAGATATCACCCTGATATAAGGATGACGTCAGCATCATCAGGATGACAAAACAACGAACAAGAAGTGATACAACATCATCAGGATGATATTGACTAAGATCATCCTGACGTTCAAAATATGATGACCCCAGTGAATATCGGGTCACACTTAGAACTCTTCAACAACATCATCAGGATGATCATAACCAAGATCACCCGATGATAAAAATATCACCCTGGCGAAATATCATGAAGGCAGAAAATATGATGACCCCTACAAGCAACATGGTGATAACTGGAAATATGATGATGATGACGACGACCCTTAAGAAAGAACAAGTCAGGTCAAAACAACTCAAAGAATAACCCCTTCAGAATATCGGGGCAACATCATCATCATGTTTGGGCAAGGTGATAAATGGAAGATCACCGGATACTTGAAAAATCACCCTTGCAAGCAAATCAGGGCGCACTGTAGCTCATCAGCATCATCAGGATAATAACCAAACATCACCCGATAGTGAAATATGATGATGACGATGAGAAACCGATCGACGGAGAACATGATGATGCTGACCACCATTAAAGAAAATATGATGATGATGACCTCCTCCCTCGGAAATATCATGCTGCAGCTGAAAAATGCATGAGGAGGTCCAACACTTAGAACATTTTTTTGGATACTTAGGGAAAGTGCCTGCATGAAAATTGCTCAAAAACTGCCAGTCAATTCAGGCACTAACAGTGGCTCTGTCTGGGGACGTGCAGGTGCAAGACTGCAGCGAGAACCCCAGATCTCTGGGATGCAGACCAGTCCCTTATCCATTGCGAACAGAGTCAAATACTGCACCGACTTGCATCACCAAACACACTTGATGGCCTAAGGCCACCAAGAAAAGAAAAACATGTATCTCCCTTTGTCAAATATCTTGTTTTCATCTACATGCACTGGGTCAAGCTTGGAGATACTACAAAGATCTACCCACAAACAAATCTTGTCATCTGCATATTCAACTCTTTGATTTGGCTTGTCATTATCACCCTTGTGCAGATAACCCTCAGTATCATGTGACATGTGGGTGTTGAATGTATCAAGCAATGCATATTCATATGGCATATAGCACTTATCATCTATATCATCATCATGCATTGCAACATGATCTCCTAGCTGGACTGAATATAGGAAACACTCAAAGTCCACCACACAACTAGGAAGATCAGGGCTCATTGCATTATATGCTGGCATATCAAAAGGAAAGCTTTCAAAATCACAATTGTGCACATCATGTACACAACAATCAGCAGCACCAGGCTGGAAAAGATCAGGCTCTGGCATCTCTTTCAAATCAGGCACATCTTCACAGTCACTTACCTGATGTATGTTGTTTCCTCTTTCATCAGGATGAGAAACAGAATCCAAGCCAAAAATAGTGTCTAGATCCTCACCATACTCAGACAGATCCTCATCACCATATGTGTCATAAATGGGTGACCCAGGTGCATCAGTTTCATCATAGTATGCCATTTGTTCATGGGCAGCAGAGCACACCTCTTCATCACCAATGGATTCACTCTGTGGAGGAGTATCAGCCTGTGTGTCATAAGCAAAACAGCCATCAAATGAAAAACAATCATGCTCTGAACTAGCACTTATTTCAATTTCTGACTGCTCTTCATGATCTCCATGTGTTTGAAAGGTAGGCAATGGGTCACACATAGGACTGCTTCTCTGTTTGCTTATATCTTCTCTGTCTTGAGTACAATACTCACAATTTTCTCCACAGATCCATTCCAAAAATTGCTCATTGCTGTCCACAACCTTGTTATTGTTTTCATGGTCAGCTACCTCATCATTGCAATGGGAATCCTCATTAGTCCTTTCACTGGCATCCTCAACTGGTGAACAATCCAGTTGAGCAGTATTGTTAGCATTATGTTCAAATACAGCAGTCTCAACCTCTATGCTTTTATTTTCATTTTTATCTGCACATGATGCCATAATCATTTGGTCATTTGCAGCTTCATAACCATTTCTCACACCAAGGCCTGGGGAGAGGGGTTTCAGCAGGTACACATTTCTGATTTTTTCTATCTTTTCTATGAACTTGTATGCCATCTGCATACTTGTCACCTTGAAATCCCTCAGTATTGCACTAAAGCCCTCCTCAAAAGCTTCAAAGAATATGCCAACACAGGCTGAAATATCAGGTCTGAAGACTTCTGGGATCTGTGAAAGGGCTATTGCAAACCTATGACTGAAATCAACACATGGCTCTTCATCCTGTCTTCTGATTCTCATCAATTCTACAACAAGGTCAGCCGGTTCTTTTGCAAATTCTTCCTTGAAACAGTCAGCAAGCTCATCCCAACAGGCAAAGGATTTCTTTGGAAAGCTCAAATACCAATCTTTTGCTTTTGCATCAAAGGACCTAACAAAAAACCTCATCCACATATCCTCATCTCTGAATGAATATTTTCCCATAAAACTTTGAAGATTTTGGATATGTGCATTCCCATCACATACATTGTGACCACTAAATCTAGGCATCTGACAGTATATCCTAGCAGGCATAGTTTCTACTTTATAATCCACCCATGACAAATCCAGTTGGTCATACAAAGGATCAAAAGGGTTGAGAAGAGGTTTAGCCTTCTGACTGGTAGACACAACAGGGTTACTGCTTTTTAACTGGGCCTGCTCAGCCTCTAAGAATATCAACCTATTTCTTATCTCTTCTATTCCTTTATCCAACATTTCGCCACTGAGTATGGGATAATTCATACTTGGATTCATAAAAACCCTACTCTTAGACATTCTTTGTCTATCTAAGACCTAAGGCTTCCCCTGGCATCTAACCTATGCAGTAAAACAGCAAATAAAGGGGAAGGAACAAGGTACCTTTTCTCATACAGATGCAGAAATATGTACATCTTTCAACCAATAACATACATTTATCTTTCATGTGCATTTGGATCTTTTTTGCAGAGTCGCCACCTCTCCAAAGAGGACAAAATTTTCAATAGCTGAAAGCTACTTTTCCAGGTTCATTCCACCAGCAGAGCATCATTTTGTTAGTGACTCGGATGGGCCACAAGTATATCATTTTTTTTTTAGTCCATCCCCAGCAGAGTCACCATTTTGTTGACTTTTCTTCTGAATCAGCATAGGGATTGCCAGTTCTAATGCACAGGCAGATTCAGCCAACTGAATACAGGAGGTTGTGTGAGCTCCTCCCCTTCACTTCTGGTTCTGCCGCACCAAGGGGGGTATCCCTATAACTCAAGATGTAACCTTGACTAGCTCAAAGATAGAAGGATCTAACTTGACAACAACAGGCAGAATACTCTCATGTATGGACCAAGATCTGCATGATAGATCTCAAGGCTAGCAACATTCTTGGACATGATGTCTGGTTGGGTATGAGAGCATGCAGGGGGTTCCTAATCCTACTCCTACAACTAACAAGTGGAAGTATGAAATGTTTTAGTTTGAATTTTGGATGCAAAGTTGGACATGGTGTATAACACAAGAACACAGCATGATTGGTGCCTATCCAAGGCTTGGAGTCGGTAGACATACACCTGTGAATGATCAGCATGAATAGCTAAAACTGGATTTCAGGGGGCTACACATGATATCTGCCTTACAGATATCTCCCAATGAAGAGTGTTAAGTTATCTCTACTTATGGCATCCCTACTGCAGTATACCCTTCCCAATGTTCAACCTGAAAACAATTTAATCTGCCCCTTGAGCAGAAGTTAAAAGATCAGACATTCAACATAGGAATTCTATGCTCTAGAATCTAAACATTACGCAAATATCCAGATCCAGAAGAAGAATACATGCAATACTGGAGACAGAATTAACACAACACATGCTAAGATAGCATTACTCATATAAGATCAACTATGAAATCAGTGGATTCATGCCAAATCGTGCAACAGGAGATACATAAACTCACAAGTTAGACTGTACAGAGCAAGCAGATCAGCTGGTTTTGGATTACAGAGCCAAAAATCCTCAACTTTCAACAACCTTGAATGAAAAACACCATCTGCCTTATATAGCAGGAGGGTGTCTTCAGCATTGACTACCAGGTTGACCAAAAATCCCACCAGATACACAGTATCATAAAAATGGCGCTCAAACACATTAATGCAGCAGGTAGGGGAGGAGACAGGAAGATTTTTCGAGCCCTGTGCCACCGCCCATACCTCTGCAACAATCGCCATTGATGGCGCACCAACCCGCGGCCTCGGGAAGAACATTAGTTCTGCATCGCAACGATTTCCCGCCGAGATTCATCATCATGATATTTCGAATATGCAGGATAACATTATCCCACATGCACCCCGCAGCAACCTCCTTAACACTTTATATACTAGGTCATGAGCATATATCATGTCGGTGCTTTTGCTCCTGACGACACTAGTATAAGACTTCATCATCATCATCCTCCAGCAGCATGATATCCTGTTGCTTGAAATATCACCCTGACGTCAGCATCATATCGCAATATAACCTGCATGATAATCGCCTTCATCCGCACAACCTGATCCATCGGAGGAACATCCTCCTGCTGAGCTTATACCAAAAGTCTGGCCGATGAACATCCTGATGACATCATCATCATATCCTGCTGGCGTCATCATCATATCTGCCTACTGCGCACCTCCTCATATCCGGATGACGTCATCATCATGTTTGCAAATATCGGGAGATCTCCTCAAGATGATTAGTGTTAGAAATATGACCCCCCCAGGACCTTGATGACGTCATCATCATATCGACATCAGGATGATATTCGGAAGACAACCGGATATTTGGAAATATCATCCTGATGCACGAAAATCATGTTGCACTGTAGCTCCACTATAAGATCGGGGCGATTGATGAATATGATGATGCTTGAAAAGATCACCCCCCACTAGATAATGCGCGAAGCCGTCAGGCGGATATCTCCTTGATATCAGCATCATCATGACGCTGGAACAAACATACGCCTGGGTGATATGAAAATATCACCCCCTCCTTCAGAAATATCATGATGCAGATAGGCAGAGAAAAAGATATCACCCTGATATAAGGATGACGTCAGCATCATCAGGATGACAAAACAACGAACAAGAAGTGATACAACATCATCAGGATGATATTGACTAAGATCATCCTGATGTTCAAAATATGATGACCCCAGTGAATATCGGGTCACACTTAGAACTCTTTAACAACATCATCAGGATGATCATAACCAAGATCACCCGATGATAAAAATATCACCCCGGCGAAATATCATGAAGGCAGAAAATATGATGACCCCTACAAGCAACATGGTGATAACTGGAAATATGATGATGATGACGACGACCCTTAAGAAAGAACAAGTCAGGTCGAAACAACTCAAAGAATAACCCCTTCAGAATATCGAGGCAACATCATCATCATGTTTGGGCAAGGTGATAAATGGAAGATCACCGGATACTTGAAAAATCACCCCCGCAAGCAAATCAGGGCACACTGTAGCTCATCAGCATCATCAGGATAATAACCAAACATCACCCGATAGTGAAATATGATGATGACGATGAGAAACCGGTCGACGGAGAACATGATGATGCTGACCACCATCAAAGAAAATATGATGATGATGACCTCCTCCCTCGGAAATATCATGCTGCAGCCGAAAAATGCATGAGGAGGTCCAACACTTAGAACATTTTTTTTGGATACTTAGGGAAAGTGCCTGCATGAAAATTGCTCAAAAACTGCCAGTCAATTCAGGCACTAACACCTGTAATGGCTTATTTTAATGTCAATTCTCCTATAACATTTAATGATTATCATGAGATTCCAAAAAATCCTAAAAAGATATGCCCTAAATATCAATTGCACCAGGATCCAGAGGATCACATTAGGATATTCAAGGAAGCATGCTTTAGAGGTAGGTTAGAATATGAAGATGTTGTGTAGATTGTTTCCTTACACCTTTAATGAGCAAGCTTCTAACTGGTATGTTAACCTATCTAATGGTTATATTTCTTCTTGGGCACTTATGGAAGAGGCATTTTTGTCTAGGTTTAGGGGACTAGTTGATCCTTCCACCTTATATCATAAATTGGCTACAATTAAAAGAGGTGAAGGAGAGTTGATTGATAATTTTAATGATAGGTTTCAAAAGGCTTATTCCAGGTTAGTGGCTCCTTACACAGTGACTGTTGATGCATTATTAGCTATGTATTATGTTGCCCTTGATCCACTAACTGCCATTTTTGTCAAAAGAAAGGTTGATATAGATACAATATCCAAAGCTTATAAGGAAGCAGCCTCAGTAAATCAGGAGATGAGGCAAACAACTTATAATCCATTTCCTAATGGAGGAAACCTTGGGAGGCAAAGTCAAGTACAACCTTGGAATGAAGTTCCTATGCATAATATTCCCTTATTAAACTTAATTCCTACATACACACCTATGTATAATCCTGCCCCTATCCAATCTATAGTCCCCTATACTAGTAATAGTACCAATAGCAATCAGAGCAATGGTCAATCTTTCTTCCAGCCTCCTCAGGATACATTAGTGGCAAAGGCACAAGAGGATAGGGAAAAGATCAAAGAAATTACTGCACACCTCAGAAGATTCACTACTGAAATGACAGAACTAAGAAATTAAAGTTTCTATGGTAGAAATAATTAAGCATACAGTCAGAACCATAATCAGAATTATAACTAGGGCCAGGGTTCAAACCAAAGCCAGAATTATAATCAAAGTCAAAATCATAATCAGGGACAAGCAATGCAGAACAGAGGACCGGCTGTAGATAACAAGACCTGGGGTAATAATAATAGAAATCAGAATCAGCCAAGGCCACCTAGGACATGGAACACAGGGCCAAATAATGGCACTCTAGCTTCTCCATTTGAGAATTTGGATAATGAGGAGACAAAACAAACAGCTAGAATTCAAATGGCTAACGTAGCATTAAAGAATTGGTACATGATTCATAATACTAGTGCCAATGCTGAACTAGATTGCCCTCAGTTTCATCTAGCAGCAAGTATTTTCAATGTGGATGTATAGGCTCCCACCTCTGAGTTTCTCATTCCTAAAGGTAATGAAATAGTGCCCTCAGGATTTGAGACTGCTCTAGTCTTAGAGACTTTTACCTTTGCAACTAGGGAGGAAGAAGATCAACTGTTAGAAGATGAGCCTTACTTTTGTGAGAACCTATACATTGAATCAGCCTTAGTATTGAATGCATTTTAGTTTCCCTTTGAAACTAAAAATGAAGTGTTATATGAAACAGAGGAGGTACAGGCTTTTCAACAGTCTAACAAAAATCATACCTACAATTTGAGAAATAACACTAGGTCTGGAGGTCCTTTCACTACTTCCACTCCTCCCAACAATTTCAATACTCCTCCAGATCAACATGCTAGTAATAATCTTGCTATACTAAAGGCTAATCATCATGTGAATGGTGGGACAGCAACATTAAAAGTCAAAACAGGGAAAACAGAGATAGTGGAAACAATGAGGTTAATGAGTTACTTGTCTGAAGAAATAAAAAAAATCAAGGTCAGTATACCTTTATGTGAATTGTTGAAAAGTCCAAGGGTCAGAAATTCTTTCATAAAGTCTTTGGATACATCTATGACAAGTGAGGTCTCTGTTGATATGAAGGTTCCTAGTAAAGATCCACAGCCCAAAGAAAAGAATAAGAAAAGTGAGCAGCCCTCCAACACTAATGTGGTCATGTATGCATATAAGAGGGAAGCCCCTCCTTTCTTGATAATGATTAGGATGTTGGGAAATAACATACATAATTGCATGGTAGATTCTGGTGCATTAGCCAATGTAATGCCTTTAGGGATATGCCAGATTTTAGGGCTGACTCCTACCAAATTTGCCAAGGTTGTTACACAATTAGACAAAACTGAGGTTAATGTGATAGGAGAATTAATGCATATTCAAATGCAGTTAGCCTCAGATCCAAGGGTGAGTCAATTTATTGACATCCAGGTAGTAGATATACCTATGAATTATGGTATGTTGTTAAGTAGGGACTGGTCCAAAACATTGAACGGGTATATGGCCACTAATTTCTCACACATGTGGTTACCTTGGAGAGGTGTTCCAAATCAAATCAGGATAGAAGCTGAACCCAAAATGAAACACATGATTACAGAATACAATAGGACTAATGAGATATTAAATGCTTCTGTTGAACCTGGCATTTATAGAGTCACTAACAAGGGAGTGCAAATTGAAGAGGTCCTGATACTGAATTTTAGAGAAAAACTTGTCTGTAAAGAAACAGTAGTGTTCATTGAGTTTGATTGCAATTCTTCTGATAAGGAAGACAATGCAGTAAATAGTTTTGGTTAGATCATTAGGCAAGAAATAGAAAAGTGCATTAAATAGAAAATTCCAATTCAGTGCAAGTTGTACAAAAGCATGTGCAGAGTCCATAATAGGCCTCATTCTAAAGAGAATTGTGGAATGTGTAGAGACATTATAGAATATCAATACATAAAGTGCACAAAAGGGATAGAACTGAAAAAAGGAAAGGTTAATCCCAAGCAACCAGAGATATACTTTCAGGACAACATGGATACATTAATTCCAGATTTAGAAAAGGAAACAAAAGACGAGAGTGTCTGTCATTCTGATTTACAAGTTGAGAATGTAAATATGCAAGTAGGTCAAAATGAATCACCCATGAATAGACAAGATAGTACAGCACAGGTAATAGAAAAGGTAAGACATGCCAAAATAAAAGGTCAAAGGAATAAAGAGGGCATGTGGACACTGAAATGTGATGGGTCTAAATCTAAACAGGGTGTAGGTGCGGGTGTTGAACTTATAGATCGTAATGGCAAGTCATTTTTAGTAGCATATAGGTTACAATTTCCTTATACTAACATGGCTGAATATGAAGCTTTAATTTATGGACTTGTTATGGCTATCAAGAAAAGGGTGAAAATGATCAGAGTATTCTCAGATTCTAAGTTAGTGGCCAGACAAGTAAGAAAGCTATAGGCATGCAATTATAAGAAGATGGTGTGTTATAGGCATAGAGTGTGGGATTTAATAGATTTGTTTGATGCCTTTAACATAGAACATATCCCTAGGGAATTGAATCATAGGCCAAATGCATTAGCAGTTGCTACTAGCACTTTGGAGCCCTTAACATTGTCAGACCCAAAATGATTTGCTGTTGAATTAGTAAATGTTCCGAGCATACTAGATAATGTTACTCATTTTTAGGTATTTGAAGGAGATCAGCAAATTGTAGATTTTCTTACTTGTAATGAGGTGTTTGAAGCTCAAATCATTGATGAATAGGAAAGGCTTGATGTGTCTTGGGATGAAGAAGACATAATAAACTTGAAAAGTAATTTCTTACCTAAGGGGGTAATTGAGCTGGAAAAGATTTTTGACTTTGATGGGGTAGTTAAATAGAAAGATTTGCCCAAAACTGAAGGGGGAAAGTGTGACCCATATAACCTAGGAATAGAGCAAGGTCCACATAATATATTGGTTGGAAGGGCTTGCTCCGAGGAGTTAAGAAAGGAAATTGTGGATGTTTTGAAAGAATACAAACATGTAATAACATGGACATATGAAGATTTGAAGACATATGATATGTCCATCATAACTCATGTGATACCCTTGAAGCCAAAAGTTAAACTATTTAGACAAAAACAAAGGCCTGTGAATGCTATTTTAGAGAATTTAATCTTTGAGGAAGTGAAAAAATTACTGTCTGCCAGGATAATCTTCCCAGTAAGACATTCGACTTGGGTAGCTAATTTGGTACCTATGAGAAAGAAAAGTGGAGACATTAGGTTATGTGTGGACTTTAGAAATTTGAACAAAGCTTTTGAAAAAGATAATTATCCTTTGCCTCCAATAGATGAAGTACTGCAAGTAGTAAATGGGGCTAAGATGATGTCTTTCATAGATGGATTCTCAAGATATAACCAGGTCTTAGTTGATAAAAAGGATAGGTTGAAGACTACTTTTACTTGCAAGTGGGGTAATTATGCATATCGGAGAATGCCTTTTGGTTTAATCAATGTAGGTACCACTTTTCAGAGAGCCATGGATATTACGTTTCATGGATTATCAGATAAATGCATTGTTATTTATATGGATGATTTAACTATGTACTCTAAAGATGTGTCCACTCATACAGAATATTTGAGAAGGGTACTTAAGAGATGTGAAAGGTACGGGATTTCTCTTAATCCAAATAAATGTTCATTCGGTGTAACTGAAGGAAAATTGTTAGGACATGTCATTTCTAAAAATGGGATATCTATTGATCCTAAGAGAGTGGAAGGAGTAAGAAAATTGCAATTACCTAATAGTAAGAAGGAATTAAAGTCCTTTTTTGGTAAGATTAACTTTGTCAGGAAGTTTATTACAGGATTTACAGAAATTGTGCAACTATTAAACACCATGCTCAAGAAGGATGCAAAGATAGAATGAACACCAATAGCCAAAGCGGCATTCAAAGATATTAAGGAAGCCATTTCTGATGCTCCTATGTTAGCAAGTCCAAATTATACCAAGCCATTTTACATATATTCTTTTGCATCTACACATTCAGTTGCAGCTGCCTTAACACAAAAAGGAGAAGATAATGAAGAAAAGCCCATAGCTTTCATGAGTGCACCTCTGAAAGATGCACAATTGAAGTATCTAGACATAGAAAGACATGCATTTGCACTAGTAAGGGCAGTTAAAAAGTTTAGACATTACATCTTACGAAGTCAAGTTAAGGCCATAGTACCAGATGCAACAGTAAAAATGTTGCTACTTCAGAATGAACCTAGAGAGAAAAGGGCCAAATGGATTACAATATTGCAAGAGTTTGATATGGAGATTATTCCAATGAAGTTGGTTAGAGGACAAGCATTAGTATAGACCATAGTAAACACAGATCCAAATTTGGTGAAGCAATAGTATGTATTAAACTCTAATGATGCATCAAGCTGGTATGATGATTTGAATACATTTCTGATATCGGGTAAATATCCAAGTTAAATGAAGTCTTCTCAGAGAAGATCTTTAAAGATTAAAGCACAGAGATACATGGTGAAAGGGGGTCTTCTATTCAAGAAGAACCATGAAGGTATATATTTAAGATGTTTAAACAGAATTGAAGCAGATAAGGTATTGTCGGAGTTGCATGATAAATATGGAACTGCTCATGGTTCTCATTTAGCTACTACTCATAAGATATTAAGAGCATGATACTATTGGCCAACAATGTTTAAAGATACAGAGAGTCATATTTGAATTCGTCACACTTGTCAAACTATAGTAGACAAGGGCAGGAATCAGGCTAATCCATTACAACCAGTCATTGAGTCCAGGCCATTTGCATAGTGGAGCTTGGATTTCATTGGGGTTATTAATCCTCCATCATTTGTATGACATAACTTTATATTGACAGTAACTGATTATTGTACAAGTTGGACTGAAGCCACATGTTGCAAGTTTTCTACTAGTAAGGTGGTTATCAAATTTCTTGAGGAAAACATCATAACAAGGTTTGGAACTCCATATTCGCTGGTATGTGATAATGGCCCTGCATTTTCTTCTTTGAAATTTTCTAAATGGGAATTTGAATATGTGATAGTTTTAAAATTTTCTTCAAACTATTATCCTTAGGGGAATGGTTTAGCTAAGTCCACAAACAAGATTTTATTGGATATAATCAAGAAATTAATTGTAAAAAATCCCAGAGAATGGAATACGTTGTTAAAGTATGCGTTGTGGGTAGATAGGACTAAGGTTAAATCAACCTTAGGCAATGCACCTTATCACTTAGTTTATGGGACTGATCCCATACTTCTAGTGAATTTAAGAATACCTGTCTAGAAGTTTGCTAATAAGTATTTAGGATTTGATGATCAAAGAGAAGCCAGGATAATCCAAATGTTACAATTGGATGATAAGAGAGATCAAGCCATTAATAAGTTTGCCAAACATCAAGTAGTGGTCAAAAGATGGTTTGACAAAAGAGCAAGAGTCAAAACATTTAGAATATTAGACTTAGTCTTGTGTTGGGATAAAGCACATGAAAAGAAAGGAAATCATGAAAAGTTTGACAAATTATGGTTAGGTCCATTACAGGTCACAGAGATAATAGGAGATAATATATTCAGGCTCAAGACCTTGACTGGAGAAGATGTGTCATTACATGTTAATGGCCAACATTTGAAACATTACTTTCAGGCTTGAGGTGAGGGTAGTTGCTATGTCATGTATCATAGTGTAAATAATGTACAGTTTTGTTGTGTTTTATTTTGTGGTGTTGGTCTAGGTGTTGTGTTTCTTTGGTAGGGACGTTTGTTTTGTTTTGAAGTATATAGGAGCAGATTAACGACCATTGAAAATGATAGGAAATTCAGAACATTTAGGTTAATTATTTGAAAATTATGCATAACTTGTTGTCACTGTCATAAATGTAGAAAATGGTTTAGCTTGTGAAATTTTGTATTCAATAACTATGGGTTGAGTATTCAAGGGAAGTTTCTCACAATGACACACCTAAAATCCTTGGATTTGTTGAACATACCAGTGTAGGTGTTAGGTGAAAAATCATAGGATGCCCTTGCTACCATTACAATTCTCATCTTAATTTTAGCAAGTGATCACACCTTGCATCATGAGGTTACAAATGTAATATCTTATAAAGTCTCTATTTTACACAAAATTTTTAAAAAAAGTAAATAAATAAAATAGATTTTACTGAAAATCTAGATTAAGCCATCTAAGTAACTCTACCGAGGCTATACACACTTGCTGGCAGTGGGGCTCTACTTAGGAGAATTGTAACAATAACCTTGTCGGGGCTATAGATGGTTGCTAGCAGCAAGGCTCTATCCAGTTGGCTATAAGGGAATGACATCAACTATGTAGGTTAATATTAGTCACTAGTTTTTTCAACTTATTTTCAAGATGAGGATTATTAATCATGTGTACCCACTTAGACTCAATTGATAGATTCATGCACCTTATTGAATACATTAGGTCTCAAGTTAAATAATGATCTACATAAGAGAAAGTTGGAAGTTATGAATTTATTTCATTTAGTTTTCTTAATGGTTTTAATTTAATTATTTTTTTTGGTGACTAGTTGTTGTGATGCTCACAACACGCTCCATTTTACTTCTTGGCAAAATGAGGACACTTACTATGTCTTTTTGCTTGTGTGTGGGTTTTCTTGGTGGTAAAGGGAAGATGAGGTAAAGGTTACAAACCTTGTTAAAAATTGAAAAAAATTAGCATTACGTACTAGGGTAGAATAGGGGTGAATTCTTTGTCAAAAATGAATGAGGGTTTCTTTTTGAACCATTTCAAAATTCCCAATATTCTGTAAGATATGCATGTTTTGGTAAAATGCATTATAGGATGGTTTGTATGTTGCATGTACAAGGTCGTTTGTATGTCGAGTCATTGTATTAAGTTGCATAGGGCTATTGGGTTTATGAATCGTTGTACTTGTATGCATATTGTTAATATTTTATTATTTACATACAAATCAGACCCGACAGGATTTAGAAGTAAAATGGATAAGTGGTTAAATCCATGGTTTGTATCTCGGGTTTATGTTTGGCAAAAAGAAAGATACAGGGGGAATATACAACATGATATACATGCAGTGGACCTAAGGAGAATACGAAATTTTGGTTTTATTAAAGTATGTTTCACGGTTTGTATATTGTATGCTTCGGGTTTATACCTTTCGATATACATATAGCACAGAAGTCAAAGAGAATTAAAATTTGATATAAGTGATGCATTGTACCTTAATGCATATTGAAAGATGCATTCACTTTATATACATAAGTAGAGTCGAAGGGTTATGTAATATGGTTTATAAAAGACGAGGAGTCCGGGATGATTATGCAAAAGAGTTTGCATGTATCAAGGCTTGTATCTAGGAGTAGATGCAAGTATTATGGTTTCGTCAATAATACAAGTGGAAAGGTAAAGTGGGTCCCACGGCTTGTATTTTGGGATTGTATATTGTACCAACAAACGAATATACAAGTCGATATACAAGAAGAGATACAAACTAGAGATGCAAGACAAATTTCAAAAGGTAATTAAATAAAGGAAAGGTTTTGTATTTTTAGGGCAATTGTATGTTAACAATGTATAATCCCGATATACAAGGAAATGAAAGACATCGCCGGAAAGATAAAAGGTAAAAAGGGGCTTGTATGGGTTGTTTGTATGTGCGCTTGTATCTATGTCACATACATGGCGATATACAAACCAAAGATACAAGTGCAAATATAAAGGGAAGAAGGTTAACATTGTTTATAACTCGTTGCATATATGTTTGCATATTGAAAAGATGCAAAAGGGACTTACAAACAACAATATACAAAGAGGGATACAAGAGAACATGATGTATGCAGAAAATTAGGCTAATGGATAGAAGGTTTAAAATAAAATGCTAAAATAAGAAGCTGGAGCCATAGGCACATTAATTGCTGTAATTAATGCCGATCTAACATTGAAAAAGAGTAAAATTCAACAGATTAGGATAAATTAGAAGTTATTTTTCTTTCAGATTTACATTGTCAAAATTAAATTACAGAGAGAAGAGTTCCTATAGAAATTGAACAAAATTCATCACGGGACAGAAATTCCAGAAGGCTAGAACAGAGTACAAACGATAAAGTAAGTCAACGACGTAAGGTTGAGCTGTCAAAAGAAATGGGTATTTATTTTAAACATCGTTACAATTCAACTAAGTTAAAAGTGCAAGTAAATTTTAGTAATTTCATTTTTGAAATGTAAGCATCCATTAAATTACTGTGTTTTAATTGTTAATTAGCTGGGTTGGGTTAAACAATGTAAAAGTGAAAACGAGAAAAGACAAACGGGGGTTAGGGTAAAATGTAAAAAATAGAAAATTCATACTAAAACCCTAGGTAAGAAGGTAAAATAGAAAGTAAAAAAATGCATTTTTTACAGGATGGCCCCAAAGTAGAAAAAAGTAGATAGAGGAGGTGAAGTTAAAAAAGAAAGGAAGCCGTGCAAACAAATAGAGAAGGAGGAATTGCTGATACACAGAGGATAGCCATCATTAATTAGTACAAGTGGAGTGGGAATAGACACAAATATAGGAAATTATGATGCGGGTGACGTTCTACAGAAAATCACATTAGTAGACACTACATCTGATATGAGGTGTATATGGGAGAGTGGACTGTACAGGGATGCGGGTTTTCCGTTAGCTATGGCAGCTAAGGATTTGTGTCTAGATTGCATATACTTGTATGACCCGGTTACCAGGAAAATAATGTTCCATGACGGACTCATTGCAGACTTATCCACAGAGGGGATTGCAAGGACACTTAGTCTGGAAATACATGAGAAAATGGTGGATATTGATATAGATCAATACAATGAAGATTTCAATAACAATGAGAGGGACTGTAGAAGCAAGATCTTCTACAGTTTGTACAGTGTAGAAAATAAGCCCAAAGCTATGGTAAGAGTGCACAAGAATCTGAAAAGAATATATTTTAAAGAGGAAATATACTTGATGATTATAATGTTAAGCAGATTGGTGGGATTGAGAGATGGTACTAAGTGTGAGCCTTGGATGTTCACTATCTTCCAATTCATGAGGGAAGCAAAAAAAGAGCAAGGATAAATTCACTGGGCTAAGGCTATAAGCACGGCCATATGGAAACAAGCAATGCTAAGACAGCAAAAGATGATGCCTTTCTATTTGTCCTCATATATATTATATTCATGTGCAGCAGAGGTTCAACCATTCATACATGGGATAGATAGGGTTGGAACCTTAGGAAATGGTCCAAATCAGAAGTTGGTATATGAGCATTATCCTAACCTACAAGAATAGAATGCATTGAGGAAGTATGCTCTAGTAAATGATGTATTCTATACATACATGGTTAGAATTTTAAGGGAAGAGCCAGATAAGAGATTATCTAAAGATACAGAGGATACAATTGGTCTGTATAGTTCCTGGTATATTCAATTCAAACACTTTACTTATATTAGAACTGAGGGGTTCGAAGGAAAACCTTTCATGCTATCTAGGTATCCTTCCAATAAATTAATTGTCCTAGAGTTCTCAAGGCAGAATCTGAATGCCTTTAAGATTAATAAGAAGAAGTTTAATAGAGGAAATCTTAAGTTACCTTGGGCAATAGGTAGATACTCATGCTACAGTGAAGAAGTTGCTGGGTATTTTGAAAAAGAGTTGAGGTATTATGGATTTGAGGAGTTTGAGTTGGCCCGAAGGTTTGATCCCTTTCATAGAATCCAAAATACAATTGATTCTAAGTTCAAACATCAAATACATATCGAAGATTTTTCTTCAAACTGTAAGAATGATAAGGAGGTAAGAAAGAGAGCTCATAAAAGATTAATAGTTGAACAAATGAAGTCCATGGGGGATATTTATGTACCTCCAGAGGTTAAGGAGGATGACAAATTATTACACCATAGTTATGAAAGTGTCAGGCTTGCTCCTATTGGAGAGCCTAATTGGTCACAACCATGGAACACCTCTTTGGACACATTATCTAAACCAATCATCTTGATTTCAAAGACAAAATTGAGGAGCTTAAGGCTGAGGGAGTAGAGATCACATATCCCAAGGAAGGAAAAAATAGAGTAAGGGAGCATAGTGATGATCTCCAATGTTTCTATGAGAAGAAGAGAAAGACTGTGGAGGCCAAGATTGTGGAGAAAGATGAAAATGATACCCTGATGGATCCTTATGCATTAGGAGTGACAGTGGCAGTAACATCTGGCACATTTGTGGAGACAAAATCATTAATCCATGATATTAGTATAGAGGAAGCACAGAACTCCAAAGAAATAATAGGAGAGAAGGTCAGGAAGGCAATACCAGTGAGCATATCAAAAGGGAAAACTTAAAAAAAGAGCCAAGCCATAGGAGCATAACAAGTAGGTGATAAGTTGAGTGATATACCTAGTGCATCTACCTCAGCAGGAAAAAGACAAGCATATGCTCAGGTAAAGACAGAATTGGCTGAAAAAATGCTGCAAGAGTCAAAAGTGTATAAGGCCAAACAAGCCACTGAGACTGTCAACATTGAAGATGACAGTAGTGGAAGTGAAGTTAGAGAGGTGGATCTAGGAAAAGGAATAGAAACTAGAATGGAAGAAGAAGAATCCAATGAATTTTTAAGTGAAGAAGAGGAGCAAGATACCCAAGATGAAATGGAAATTGAACAGGGTTTAATGTTTGAAAAGGAAATAGTACAAGAAGAATCAGGAACTGTTGATCCTTTGGGTACCTTGGTTCCTCCTGAAATAATAAAGGATGTGCAAGAGGAAGCACATAAAATTGAAGAGACTAAAAAAGAAGAGGCACCTGAGGAAACAGTAAAGGAAGCACCTGCTCAAGCCAAAGAAGAAACGGGAGTTGGTACCTCTGGTGTAGATGTATTAAACATTCTAAACATGTATGGTGAACAAAGTGTAGAAGAGCGGAATGCAGAAAGCAAGGATGAAAAAGAAAAGGAAACTGTGATTAATGAGATTAAAATGAAGATAATAAACTAATCTAATGCATAAACAACACGATTATACCTTCATGAAGACCTCACCGATCCATGCGGGAAGGAGATGCACCCATAGAGCTCCTCAGATTGTTCCCATGATTAGTGTGACTAATGTGGATTGCTCAATGCTTTTCAACACAATAGGATGAGGATTGGATGATAGATTTGAGATTGAAATGAGGATTATGATGGTATGATAAGAGGATTTTGGAGAGATTTTGGCAGAGGTTTGATGCATAAAGGAGTCTCTCTCAAATGGCTTGGAGAGGGTTTCATTTATAGAGTTTTGGGAATGAGGATGGAGGGTCAAGATTAGAAGGTGAGATCAAGGGCTAGGAATCAATGAGAGTTAGGGTTAGGATTGGGTTCATAGCCTTGTGACAAGTGTCACAAGGAGAGTGGATGAGGGAGATCAAGGGTTGAATCTTGGTCAATGGGATTGGAGGGCTCTCATAAAAAGTGAATTTTAAATTCACATGGGGAAAGGTGTGGAGGATTAAAATGAATAAAAGATTCATTTTGGGAAGAGGGGACATGACAAGTGAATTTTTAATTCACTTTTATGTGGAGATGTGAAGATGGTACTCTTACATGTGTAAGAGAGTGATAAATGAAGGTTAAGGGGGATTTGACCCTTTGAATAGAAGATTGATTTTTATTCAAAGGTACATGGAAGAAGGGGATAAGCAAGGTTAATTGAGTGTTTAGCTTAATTAACCTAGGTCTAGGATGAGGTAGGCTAAGGTAGGGTAGGGTAGGTCAATTAGTAGGCTAGATTAATTAGATAAGCATGATGTATCTAATTAATGAGGATTAGGGAAAAGGAGAATTGAACCAAATAAATATTGGAAATATTTATTTGACTAATGAGGGATAGTGTTGTAAGGTCTAAGTGATAAATTAAATGAATTAATTGATCACAAGGAATAGATAGATGGTTAGGGAAGATACGGGAAATTGATTTGCAGAGCAAGTCAATTTTAGGTGTCTACAGAAACAAAAGATGCCGATACAGTGGTAGGTTCACCTACACATACAAAGCAAGTACAAAAGAAAGATGAGACTACAGAGGATACAACAAATAAACCTAAAGGCAAAACACAGAAAATTTGATGAAGATAAATCTAAAAAGCAAGTAGAAGATATAGACATGACAAATATAGAACAAACAAATAAAGAAGAAGATCAGGAAAAAGAATCATCAAGGAAAGAAGGTCCAGAAGAAGAAGATGAAGAAGGAGGAGATACAGAAATTGAAGAAGAAGAAAATGAGGGCGAGTCTAAATGGCAGAATGATCCCATGGTACAAGAACCAGCCCCTCAACAGCCACCTTCTCCACAAGAGTAACAGGAACAACATCAACAACAAGAGCAGGGAGAAGTAGAAAGGCCTCATGAAGAGGTAATTAATGAAGAAAAGACTGCTGAGGACACAAAAGAGGTTCCAACCTAGCTAGAGGCAGAGATAAGGAAAGAAAAGGTGGAGGTACAATTAGTACCTATAGACATCAAAAGTCTATTGGGCGATACAACGCCAAGGAAAGAGAAGAGAAAGGCTAGGACCATGTCGGCCATACAAAGGGGTCCAGATGGATCTAGAACACTAAACCTAGCCATACTATAGAAGGAGAAAGTTAAGGGAGAAATAACCTTAGATGAATATAAAATACTAAATTTTGACCTAGGGCACACAACAAGAGAGAAACACATAAGTGAATGGGAGGACATGCATCAAGTTATAGTAGAAATGTCGAAAAGAGAAGGATAAGAAGGAATATTTAAAAGGACACATTGTCTAGTTAAAGCAATTCATTAAAGGGATATTTGATCCCAATGTGACAATACCAGAATTGCCTAGTGAAATAGCAGTTCTGTCAAAGGATGAAATGAAAGATACAGAAAATAAGAGGCTTAAAGCCAATGTTTTTGAAGAGTGGTTCAAGGACTTCCTACAAGAGGGAGAAGAGGTAATTAATCAAGCAGTGAAAGGATGGGAATCAGCTGCAATAGAAAAGAATAAATGAAGTATGCCTATATATAATGGACAATTTAGAAAAGAGGAGTGCAAATTTGAATTGGAACATCTAGCAAAAATTGAGGAGCTAGCAGAGGAATTAATAAATGAAGGAGTAATTACCTCTTCAATGGCAAATCAAGTGCCACAGTCAAGGTTAGAATTAAGATTTGAAGAGGATAATCTCAGAAGGTGCATAGCAACCACCCAGAATTTAGAAGAAAAGGCAGATGACATGATCAAAATGCATAAAAAGATAGTGGAAAGGCTTTTAGATCATGAGTACATGGATATACCAGCATATGAGCTCCAAAGAGCATTAACAAAATTGAGGGCCATTTTTACACCATGTATGGAGAATCTAGAGGCATATCTAAGTACACAAATGATTGATTCATTGATGGAAGAAAGGGCCAAGATGAGGAAATACAAGAAGAAGAGTGAAGGTTTAGATAAGGAAGAAAAGAAGTTGAAAGAAGGGGTTACAATGCAAGAATATGTTTGGACAAAGAGTCCAGGGGGAGATCGCACCTTTATAGAAGGTGTAATTAATAATTTCAAAACATATTTGAAGGAGTAGAAAATGAAAAAGGGAGTGAACAATACTAATAAAGGAGGATCAAGTAAAGAGTATCTGCGGGTAGGGTTAGCAGAAAAGCAGAAGTCAAAGGAGGGGAGTCTTATTTTGAAAAGATTCCAATGGCATCCTTTTAGGCAGAAAAGATACCATAAGGATATTTTGAAGAAATGGTTAGAAGAAAATGTGCCCCCTTGATCAATAATAGATGGATATTGACCGTAGATTGGGTTTTGTAGCCGTAGCAGTATGAAGCTTCAAATTCTATATAAGAATCTCTGCTACTTGTATATTAGTTACATAGGGATTTATGAAATATAGCTTGCACTTGTAATTTGTTTGAACATTTAAATAGAGAAGTATTTTAGTTTTAGAGGAGGAGGTTGCCTATGTCTACATTAAGGAATGTGCGGAGTGTCTAGCTTCCATATTGTATCTGTAAGATGTTTGTAAGTTTTATGTTGATTTAATTAATGAAGCAAATTGGTTATTCATACATTGTAAACCATATATGATTGTGTACTTTAAATACAAGTAAATTTGGGATTCTGCATCTATTTTCTGAGTGTTTTCTGACTCTTACTTATATTTGAATGTACTACTTTAAAAGCTTGCAATCTTGGATGTGTGTTCATGAAAATACTCAAGGCTTCACATTTGGAGATTTAGTCTGTTGATTTGATCAAGTTGATGTATTTCTTACAACGTGAATAATAGAGCACTTAGGTCCTATAGTAGAATGATATTCAATTTGAATTTCTCTAACTTTTCCCCAAAACCTTTGAAATAATTAGCTCGAACGCAGAGATTTTGAGAGAATTGTCTTACATTTGAAAGAAGCATGAAGAATTGTGTTAATATTTGACAATTTTGATAGTAATTTGAAAGAAAAGCTTGTTTCATCATAAATCATACAACACTTTGTAATACAGTAATAAATTTATGCAAAAGGAATGGATAATTTGTTTGTTTCTACAATAATTTGCATAATTCAGGTCCAGTGAGTCACAGATCATCTTAAATCAAGTAAGACCCCTTGAATATTACAGTTTCACATCAACCTACTGAATTGTCCACAAGGTCAAGAACTGACCATACAGAAACTTGAGATTAAGAATTCTTAGTTAATTCTTCATATCTTTCAAGACAGCTAAGGTTCCTTTGTGAATTTTAACTTTTGTTATGAATGTGTAAAAACAATCATCAACAGGACCCTTCACTAGTAGTTCACTATCTCACAATTGATCCAAAAGCTAAACTAGTCAAGCAAAAGCTAAGAAAAATGTATCCACAGATTGCTCTCTTGGTAAAAGTTGAAATACAGAGATTGTTAGATGCAAAATTTATCAAGCCTATTGATTATCCAGAATGGGTCTCAAACATTGTACCTGTGGCTAAACCCAATGGGGGCATCCGCATGTGTTCTGACTTCAAAGATCTTAACAAAGCATGTCCCAAAGATGACTTTCCATTGCCAAACATTGATCTCATAGTAGACTTGACTGCTGGTCATGAAATGCTTTCTCTAATTGATGGATTTTCTAGCTACAATTAGATAATGATAGCAAAAGAAGATCAACATAAAACTACTTTCACTTGTCCTTGGGGTACCTATTGTCGGTGCATCATGCCATTTGGTCTTAAAAATGTAGGTGCAACCTATCAAAGAGCAACGACAGCGATATTCCATGATCTCGTTCATCACATCATAGAGGACTGTGTTGATGATATACTAGCAATGTCTTCTAGGGCAGATCACATATAGGTTCTCAGACAAATTTTTAATAGAATCAAAAAATATCAAGTACGACTCAATCCAATGAAGTGTGTCTTTGAGATAACCTTAGGAAAACTATTGGGATACATTGTATCTCGTAGAGGCATTGAAGTGGATCTAGCAAAAGTCAAGGCTATAGTAGAGATGCCTCCACCAAAGAATCTGAAAGCATTAAGGAGCCTTCAAGGAAGGTTATAGTCTATTAGGCATTTTATCTCACAGCTAGCAGATAAATGTCAACCATTTCAACACTTGCTTTGGAAGGATGTCTCATTTCGATGGGATGATAAGTGTCAAGCAATATTTGATCAACTCAAATAATATTTAGCTACACCTCCTATCTTGGTACCACCAATCACTGATAGGCCTTTGATCTTGTACATCTCAACTACAACTGCAGCCCTATGGGCTCTTCTAGCACAACATGATGAGTCAGGAAAAGAGCATGCAATCTATTATATCAGTCGAACCTTGGTGGGTATGAACTCAATTATTCAAAAGTTGTGACATTACATGCTAAACTAACACACAAATCTAATAGCCAAAATTGACCCATTGAAGTATCTACTAGAAAAAGTAGCTCTCACAGGCAGACTAGCTAAATGGGTCATGATCCTTAGTGAGTTTGACATTGAGTATGTGGATCGTAAAGCAATCAAGTGACAAGCCCTAACAAATCAACTAGCAGAAGAACCAATGACAGATGTACATACTATGGTATCTAAATTTCTAGATGCAAATCTCTGCAATCTATCTACTTCAGTAATGTGGAAGTGGATCAGGGGCTAGAATCCTTTTTATCACACCTCAAAATAGCTATATCCCAAAGTCATATCGGCTTGCATTTCCTTGCACTAACAACATAGCTAAGTATGAACCACTCCTCATAGGTCTCAATAGAGTAGTCCAATGGGACATCAAAGAACTACATGTATATGGAGACTCATAACTAGTCATTCGACAAGTCACAGATAAGTACCAAATAAAAGATGAAAAATTGGTCCCCTACAAGCAACTAGTGGATGCCTACAAACCACACTTTTCTTGCATCACTTTTGAACAGATTCCAAGAGAGCATAACAAAGCTATAGATTCTATGGCTTCTGTGGGGTCACTTATAGACATGCCTGCAAACACACAGAAATGTGAATTCTTGATCGAGCAATTGTTGATACCAGTCGTCGATGTTCCAACTACTGAAATCATTTGCAAACTTATTGGTGCCAATTTCCCATGGTACAAAGATATCTATGAATACCTTAAACATGATACCTTTCCCTTTGATCTATCCATAACCCAATGCAAAACCTTAATTTGTCGATCCTCCCGTTACATTATTCTGGGTGATACACTATATCGTCAGAGTCTCGATGGTATCCTCTTATCATGTCTTAATGCAGAAGAAGCTAATGCTACCTTACAAGACATACATGAAGGTGTCTGTGGTACACATTCTATCGATCCTAACCTCGCTAAGAAGATACTCTGCACATGGTATTATTGGCCTACTATAGAACAAGATACTGTGCAGTTTGCTAAGAAGTGTCTACAATGCCAATAGCATGGAGATTTGATTCATGCACTAGCTCATGAACTATAACCTGTGACAACTCCATGGCCTTTTTCTCAATCGGGTCTTGACCTCATAGGACAAATCCACCCATCCTCATCCAATGGCCACAAATTTATCATTACTGCCACTGAGTATTTCACGAAGAGGGTTGAAGCCATTCCCATGACATATATCACCAATAAGCAAATATCCAAGTTTATCCTTAACTACCTCATTTGTTAGTATGGTATCCCCCAAGCCATTGTCACTGATAATGGCAGATCATTCAAGAATCAAGATGTCCATGCCTTATGCACACAATACAATATCCAACATCACTTTTCCACTCCCTACTATTCGTAGAGTAATGGCCAAGCTGAGGCTTATAACAAAACCATTCTCAAAATCCTCAAGAAAATGGTCAATGAAGCTGGTCATGATTGGCACTTGCAACTCAATCCTGCCCTATGGGCCTATCGCACTAGTATCAGAACACCAACTAGTACAACACCCTATGCCTTGGTCTATGGTTCTGAATCCATTCTACCTATAGAGGTCGAGATCCCATCCCTCAGAGTATCCAAGCAACACCTAATTGATGGAGATGAGTATCATACTTCCAGATTAGCTGAGCTAGAACTACTAGATGAGAGGCACCTTTCCATGCTTAATCATCTCCATGTCTATCAAAATTGCCTCAGATGTAATTATAACAAAAATATCAAAGAAAGACTATTTCAAGTTGGTGATCTTGTCTTAAAGGAAAATCAGAGAAATCAAGCAGATCAAGAAAAGAAGGGCAAGTTTGAGCCTAATTGGTTAGGATCCTTTGTTATCACAACAGCATATTGTTAGAATCTGAAAAGATTATTAACCCAGAAAACTAGTGCAAATGAATAGATATTTAAACTATGAATGCAAATGATACAAAATCAAAATAGCAACATAGAGTTAGTCTCCAAGAGAGTAATGCAAATGCTAGAAGCAAAAGATGTAAAATACAAGTCAGGTAGCATGCTTATATAGACCAGGGAGAGGGAGGAGGTGGCAACACCGACCAATGAGGAGCAACCATCTATCCGACTAAAGATAACAAAGTATCTTCCCAAGATAACTAATGGATGCTCATATGTAGGAAGGTGACACCTTGCAACCACTCACCTAATAAGCATGCTTTATTGACCTAAGTGAGATTAATAGAAGTGAAGGAAAAACCTAGGAATATAGAGAAAAAAATTACCCAACTAGGAAATAAAAACCTACACTAACACCCCCCATAAGTGAAGCTTACGTTGATGTAGAAATGGGTCCTGGCAAATCAAGCCTGATGAGGTACCCCTATACATAAAATTGCCCCCCAAAAATAGAGAGAGAAGAGACCCCCCCAAAGTAGAGAGAGTCAAGACTCCGAGTGATAGGAAGAAGCCCCCCTAGAAGATGAAACATCCCGCACCCCCAGCAAAGCTCGTAAATGAAGGAACTTGCTCTCAGTGAAGGGCTTGGTGAAGATATCGACAACCTGCTTGAAAGTTGGACAGTAGAAAAGGTTGATGATGTGGCCATGGATGAGCTCTCGAATGTAGTGCATGTGGACCTCTATGTGTTTAGTCTGATGATGATGGACCGGATTCTGTAAGATCTGAATGGCACTCTGGTTGTCAGAAAATATGACTGATGGCCATCTGATCTGGATACCAAACTTACTGAGAAGATTTTGAAGCCAAATGGCCTCAATGGCGGCATTCACAGCCCCCCGATACTCTGCCTCAGTAGAAGATAGAACAATAGCAAACAACATCTTGCTCGACCAACAAATAGGACTTGAACCAAGTGAGAAGTTGTAACCTAAAGTAGACTTGTGATCCTGAGAATCACCCACCCAATCTGAATCTGTGTAGCCCACCAAGTCAAGCTCAATGCCCGCTGCATAATGAATCCCAAAACTATGAGTACCCTGAATGTAGTGAAGGATCCGCTTGGCTACTTTCCAGTGCAACTCATGAGGCTCTTGCATGAATCGAGAGACCATGCCTACAACATATGAAATGTCAGGTTTTGTATGAGTCAAATAAATGAGACTTCCAACAAGTTGTCTGTACAAAGTGCCATCAACAAGTGGAGAAGAACACTGAGCCTCAAGTTTGACTCCAGAAAGAAAGGGAGTCAGAGCAGGCTTACAGTCAGCCATATGAAACCTCGAGAGCAAATCTAGAGCATACTTGGACTATGTGATGGTGATCCCGGAAGAAGACTAAAAGATCTCAATCCTGAGAAAGTAATGCAACAAGCCCAAGTCAGTCATCAAAAACTTGTCATGAAGGGTAGTTTCGACAGCCCCAATGGTGGATGAAGAACTCCTTGTGATCAACAAGTCATCAACATACAGAACTAGAAATAGGAGTGAATCATCCTACTACATAATGTAGACATTGGGATCAGAATGGCACCGAGTGAACCCAACTGATAGAAGGAAGGAGTCCATCTTGGCATACCAAGCCTGAGGAGCCTATTTGAGGCCATAGAGAGACTTCTAAAGATGACACACAAGTGAAGAATCCTGAATGAATCCTTGTGGCTACTCCATGTAGATCTCCTCCTAAAGGTCACCGTGAAGAAAAGCACTCTTCACATCCATCTGGTGTACTTCCCAACGATTGGCTATAGCAATGGCAAGAACAAGTCAGATAGAATTCATTCTGGCAATTGGCATAAAAGTCTCAGAGTAGTCAATCCCAGGAACCTGGGAGAATCCTTTGGCAACCAAGAAAGCCTTATGCTTGTTAACTAACCCATCTGCTACAAATTTTGTCCAATCGATCCACTTACATCAAACAAGTTTTCTTCCCTTAGGAAGAGGGACAAGATCCCAAGTGTGGTTCCTCATCAAGGAACTATACTCCTCCTACATAGATGTATCCCACTTAGGAATACTAGAAGCCTCATGAAAAGACTATGGATCTGAGGCAGTAGTAATGAAGACATGTGGAGCATCCTGGAACTGTGAATGAGTCTGCCTAGTATCTGATGGATCCCCAACCCAATCACCTATAGACTGCAAGGTCTGTCTAGCCCAAAGTGGACTAGAAGATGGAGAATCTGGAGGAGAATCATCAACCTCTAAATGATGACTAGGAGAGGAAGGAGGTGAGTCCTCTAAATCGCTCTTTGCATCGGAAGTGGAGGTAGAAGACTGCTTAGGTGAATCTGACTCATCAGAAGATCTATCATGTATCCCAAGTGACTCCAATGTCAAAGTAGGAGTTGGAGAAGTGATAGAAAGTGAGCTCGAAGAGCCCTCCTCAAACTGAACACTCCTCTCAATGAACAACTCATGTGTAGTAGGGTGGAGCAACCGATAACCCTTCACACCATCAGGATAACCTACAAATATGCAAGGTCTACTTTGCGGATCCAAGGCCTTGCATTTCTCTGTAGGAATGTGGGCCCATGCAGGAGAACCAAAACTTGAAAGTGCTTAACTGATGGTTTTGGACCGCTCCAAGCTTCAAAAGGAGTGACTCCCATTAAGGCTCGATGAGGAACATAATTCTGGATATAACAAGCACAATTAATGGCCTCTACCCAATACTGTGGTGTAAGAGATCTGGAGTGAATCATACAGTTTGTCATTTTCTTCAAGGACCTATTCTTTCGTTCTACAACACTGTTCTACTAAGGATTGTATGGAACTGAATGCTACAAATCAATCCCCTCTGAAGTGCAAAACCTCTCAAACCGATGGTTGACATACTCACCACCATTGTTAGTGCGCAAAACTTTGATGGCTTTCCCAGTTTGCCTCTCTACAAAAATTTTGAAGTCCTGAAAATGATCAAATACCTCTAACTTCTGTTTGAGAAAGTACACCCAAGTATATCAAGAAAAGTCATCAATGAATGTAAGGACATATCGGGCCCTGCTAAAAGAAGGATCCTGAAATGGACCAACCAAATCACTGTGAACTAACTCCAATATCTGTGAAGCTCTCCATTCCTTATCTTTGTCAAACTTTTCCTTAGGATGCTTACCAAGAATGCAACCTTGGAAAACACCACCTAAAAACTGAACTAAAGGCAACCCTATGACCACGCTCTGCTGGTTGAGCTGCTGCAAGTAGCAGAAGTTAAGATGGCCAAACTACTCATGCCATAATCTAATCACATCATTAGAATGAGTGAGCAAAACAATTGAAGGAGGATCAGGAACAAAGTGAGAAAACAAATAGAGCCGTGACTGATGATCTACTCTCCCAGTTGCAACTGTAGAACCACTGTGCAACTCATGAATCTCCACTGAATCAGGAGTGAACTCAACCCGCTTGCCTGAACCTGTGTGAGTGATCTGGTATACCGATAGGAGATTAGTTGATAATGAGGGTACACAAAGAACATCATGGAATGTGTCATCCCCCACATCAACAAACCCTCTCCCACACACCTCAACAAGAGTGTCATCACCCATCAAAATAGAAGCCATAGTACATGGCTCCAAAGATGCAAGTTCTTCCTTAGATGAAGCCATGTGGTGTGAACCACCTGAATCAAGAACCCAAGTGGATGGTGAAGAAGCAACTGCAACAAGGGCCTTTCCCTTTCCTTTCCCCTTGCTATTTTCTTTTGCCTTGTTAGATCCCTCATTAGAACTCTGTTTGATAGACTCAGGAACACTAATATTATTCTTCTCAAGAATGTGTGTCAAGTGATCAATTTGTTTCTTCAGACATTTATGTTCATCATGACTGGGTCTTTTACAATAGGCACATTGGACCCTCTCTTTCTTAGCCTTATCACCCTTGGAAGATTGGGTCTCATTAGTTGCTTTTGAAGCAACCATTATCTAATCCTTCTTCTCCTTGCTATTCTTATGTTTCTTATCCTTACTATTGTTGTTACTACTTTGTCCTTTCTATTCTTTTGTGCCTTGGTTGGTAGCCAAGGCATGTGACTTAGAGGACTTAAGAGTGCCCATCTGGATTAGCTTGTCCTGTTCTTGAGTGAGATTAACAGCAAAATCATCTAAAGATGGCATGGTGAATTGAGTACCAAGTGCACCCTTAGTAGCATAGAAAGTAGAAACAAACACAGAATATTCTGAACTTAGCTTAGAGAGAATACTAAGAATCAGTTGTTCATCTTTCTTTTCAATTCCACATTGTTTTAACTACAGCCTTAGTGATTTCAATTTAGTGAAGAAATCCCAGATTGTGTTGAAATTGCCTAGACTTAAACTAATTAGTTCATTTTCTAACATATGACCCCTCATTGAATCTTATGTGCCAAATAGTGTTTCTATCTTTGTCCAGATTTTATTTGGTGTATTCAAAGACTCAATGTGAAAGAGCAAATCAAGAGAAATAGACAAACACAATGTTCCATATGCCCCATCACATTTGTTAAACCACTTAGGCTTATCTTCATCTTTAACAAGTTCAGTTTCAAGTCCCATAGTTATCCTATTTAATCCAGCTTTCCTTAAGTGAATTGTCATGCATGATTTCCACTCAAAGTAATTGTATGGAGTTAGGATGGGCACATATGTTTGATCCATGATGAAAAAATGTAGAGAAGAAATGCCGAAAAGAAGAGAACCCAACCAAGACAACCCCCCCTTTCACTCAATCAAAGAACCCCCCAAGAAAATATGATTTGGCACTTTATATCAATGCATTTACAACTGCCACTAGCAAAAAATACTAAGTGGTCTTGATTTCAATGCATTACAAAACCCTCACGAAGAGCATATGTTGAAAATACAACTTTGGCACAATACCTAGAGAAATAAACAACACCATTGCGATCTACTCAAACAATCATGCACTTTCAAAAAAAGAATCGCTTCGATACGAGGTCGTATGTGAAAGTTATGATCCTCTGAAGTTTCCAAAACGAGAACTGTGCAGTGTCATGATTGAGAATTTGCAATTTCTAAAAAATCTCTGCATCAAAATCAAAAAACGTCTGCACTAGTGCATAGAGTACAAAAAAAAGCCAAAATTAAAAAAAAATTGTGGGAAACAAAGTCCGTATGAGCAAGAACGAAGCATTTGAAAACTGTCTTCAAAACTGCAACTGCCAACGTAGGGGGGTCTTGTTGTAGCTTTTTGAGTGTATTTTTGTAAAATATATAGACTGCATACAAAAACTAAAACATACCCAGATGGTTTTTCTGTGCTGCGAACAAAACCTAGAAGGCATTTTTCTTGCTGATGTACAGAAGATGTTGATCCAATGTAAACAGAATGTGTTTTTCTTGCTGATGTATAGAAGATGTTGAGCCAATGTAAATAGAATGCCTTTAGCAACAAAAAATGACCCCAGCAACTAAAAAATAGCATGCAAAGGCTGAATCAACTACCTAAGACAAGCAAAGGCATGTTGGAACTTGTAATATTGATTGAAAACACCAAATATGCAAGTTGGTTGTCAGATTTCAGCTTGAAACCCCAGTTCCATAACTGTGTATGACGATCTTCGATTTCGGTGAAATGAAAGCCAAATCTAACTTTCTCAAGCCTCCTAGACACATTGGAATAGCCATAAATACTGCCAATACAACCATAAATGCTGCAATCACCCAGATTTCATAAAACACATGTGCAAACCCCAAAGATTAAAAAAGTTTCCGTCAAACTTTTTTGATTCTCAAGATCATTCAAAGATGCAAGAGAAGACCATACTGGGTTTTTCAAAAAACTGTAATAAGATTTATTAGCCCTCCCTTGAATCTCTCAAATATGGAAACTAAAATCTACCCTTGCACATAGAACAGCTCTGATACCGTGTTAGAATCTGAAAAGATTATTAACCTAGAAAACTAGTGCAAATGAATAGATATTTAAACTATGAATGCAAATCATACGAAATCAAAATAGCAACACAAAGTTAGTCTCCAAGAGAGTAATGCAAATGCTAGAATCAAAATAGCATTAAGAGGATGCAAAAATAAAAGATGCAAAATACAAGCCAAGTAGCATGCTTATATAGACCAGGGAGAGGGAGGAGGTGGCAACACCAACCAATGAGGAGCAACCATCTATCAGGCTAAAGATAGCAAAGTATCTTCCCAAGATAGCTAATGGATGCTCACATGTAGGAAGGTGACACCTCATAACCACTCACCTAATAAGACATGCTTTATTAACCTAAGCGAGATTAATAGAAGTGTACGAAAAACCTAGGAATATAGGGAAAAATAAATAACCCAACTCAGAAATAAAAACCTACACCAACACATATGGATCAGGAGCTTATACTTTACCAACACCTAAAGGCATTCCTCTAGATGAGCCACTCAACAATGCTCATCTCAAGAAGTTCTATGCCTGATCCTCAAAGTATCCATGTCAAAAAATAAAAATAAAAAATAACAAAAACAAAAATAATCCATCCTATGGTGAAAACTTGGTAAACAGGTGCCTTGGATAAGTACCATAGTGAAAACTAGGCAAACAGACGCTATGTGTAGAGTCAACATCCATCATCTATCGAGTCTTGTTCATTCCATGACCATTTCATCATGAACTTCATCCATCCATCCATAATAAAACCATTGACCTTGTTTGCATTTCCATCTCCCTATCTAGTATAGCTTGGAAATTTTTCAATGTCCATCATCTTATGTCAGTTATCACTCATCCCATCTCACTATCCTATGTCAATATATCTATGTCTTCCTCTACCAGAATGGGGGCAACTCTTTCCTTAACCTAGGTCTAGGAATGGATCCTTGTTCGTGGTTCACAAAAACACAAACACTTCATCCTTCAAAGAAAAGCACAAACACGAATAAAAACACTTCAAAACAAAAACAAAAACAAATACACAACAACACAAACACACCAAACCAAACCAAGCAACATATCAACACACTTGTCTTATACAAAATGTTCCATGATCGAAACCAGACTAGGCATCTTATATGACATGTTTCATTTCCTGAAACCAGACATTATCCTTTCAACAGATAACACCCTTTAACCGACACATCATTCCTACAATAAGGTTGTTCTATACCCAACACTATCCTACATCATCCAACACAAACTAGAACTACACATTATCTCATCTCAATCTTAAGGTACCTTGATCCCGTGGATATGGGTATGTAGGAATTCTAGAATATGAAGGAAGTTTTCAGTACTCAGGTACATAAGATATCATTTCACCTACCCAACCTCAAACACTTTGACCCACTCATCACTCTACCTAGAACTACATATTATCATCTTTCATCGTAATGTGTCTTGATCCCGTGGATACAGGGTATGTAGGCAGTCTGGAATATGAAGGACTTATCTAGTACTCAGGCACATACGATTCATCATTCTTCACCCATTTCAATGCATTGTCATTCCATCTTCCTAGTCTTCTATTTATCAAAATCCATTCGCCTCGACTTGACTAACTCAAGCACAAAAACAACAAACAAACGCATCCTTTCAAAACAAAAGTCCTTAAACAAACCTAAAGCACAGAAACTTACTTACAGAGCCATATGTTGTCCTACATATCGATTGCCAACATCAGCTAAATCAATCTCAACCAAGCAACAGATCAACACACTTGTCTTATACAGAATGTTCCATGATCGAAACTGGACTAGGCGTCTTATACGACATGTTTCATTTCCTGAAACCAGACATTATCCTTTCAATAGATAACACCCTTTAATAGACACATCGTTCCTACAATAAGGTTGTTATCTATCCCAACCAAACCAATCTATCCTGAGCAACCTCTTTGGAAAGAGAATATGTTGACTGTATGTTTACTTTGTAAGTCAGTCAATTTTCTTTTTGGTTTATCTTTTGTTCCTTTTCCATTACCTATTCAAGACTACTTGATTTATCTATATCTTGGTATGTTGTGATGCAATACAGATTGGGGGCATAGTCATTGCTTTTGTGTACCGTGTTTGAGGAATGATCTTTAGTATCTTTCTTAGCAGCATATTTATCTTGTGTGAGAGTTACAACCTAGCATCTTACATATTAATATTCTTTTTGCATTTATGTATTGAAGTTTATTTTATGTTCAAGATTATGGCTCATTCACATGTCCAACAAGGCTATATTATGTCTAAGGGATCTAAGTTCAAACTGCTTGCTTGCAGAGTCAACGTCCACGCACTCAGATATCACAACACCTTGGTCTTTTATACCTTGGTGGCAAACTTTCCATGTGCTATATTAAAAATAAGGATTGCTCTTTATAAACATTTGTGAAACGTTGCAACAAGCTCATCCATTTAACCATCCATTTATCCATGTTATTATATAGTTTTTCAAGAAAAGATCGATCAACAGTCTTTCTCTCATGTTCTCTTCTATCTCCTTTCTTCTATCTCCAACACAATCTTCTAGTCGAGCGTCAACCCAATTCTTCTATTGCTTCCCTGTCTTTCCTCTCGGGGGGGCATCCTATGCCAGCTACATAGGGGAAGCTAGCTACACTGGGGCATCAAAATTGTATCATGTCTTCAACAATCATTTTCTTTGACACAACGCTATAAATTGCATTGCATCAAAGAGAGGTAAAATGTAGACACCCTAAAATGACCCTTTGCAACACATCACTGGCATTTTAATCAAATCTGTCTAATCATCTGCATTTCAATGTTAATTGAATAATCTAATTATTTAATTAATTTCATCAAAATCATCAACTTTTTCTAATACTCCTAAATTCGACATTAATTGAATAAATTCTATTTATTTAATTAATTTAATCAAAATCAACTTGATTCTTCCAAAATTAAATAATTTTAATTATTTAATTAAATCAAATTCTTCCAAAATTCAAATCCATGTCAATTGAATAAATTAATTATTTAATTAATTTATCATCCAAATCCTCTTATCTACAATTAAATAATTTTAATTATTTAATTAAATCAATTGTTCTTCCAAATTTAAATAAATCATGTAAATTTATTTAAATTATCTCAATCTTTAAAAATAAAATATAAATCAAACATTTTATTTATCCTCTAATCTTGCACAAACAATTAAATAAATTTATTTATTTAATTTCCTCAAAAATCTTCCAATTCCTCTAAAAATAAATCTTGTTCATCATGCACAAAAATTTAAATAATTTATTATTTAATTTATCTCAAATCATACAAAAAGCAAATTACAAGTTGAGTTAATTGACTTAATCAATCTTGTTTTTATCAACAACTCTTAAATTAGAAAAAAATACAATTTATGAAATCAAATCATGTCTTTATCAAAAAGCAATTAACTCAAACAAAAATAGGTTTTTGTGTGACACATGTCAGGTGCACATTCATCATGTATTCTAGATTTATCTCATCCATTGATTCTATTGAATTTTCTGGACCATTGATCTATCTTTACTGAAATCTATATAAACCCCCCTCATCTCCATAAAAAATCCTCTTCGATCATTTAAGATTTTGCCTCCCTACAGCGCTTGGAGCATTCATCACATCGTTGAGCACACTTCTACTTTTTTTAGCACAAACACAATCTACATCCACTTGTTGCAAACATAGTTTCGCAATTTATGAAGCAATCCACATTCAACCAAAAGATCCAAACAATCTAGGTGATAGCTTCTTTGTTTGTAACTTGATTATTCATTGATTTGGTTATTGCTTAGATAGATCTTTTGATTTTATGGGTAATTGAGTTGTTATTATCATTACTTTTTTATCTTATCATTCAACCTCTCAATTTTTCCTATACACACTTTGAACTCTGAAACTCTGAAAAGATTAAAAAACAAGGAAAACTCAAGATTTTTTGGACTTAGTCAATTTGGGATGTTTTTCCTTGCATTTCTAAAGGGGAAAACACAGAGATTTTATGGATATTGGACTATTGAACTGGGGAACAAAATAGGACAACATTTTGGTGACTTCTCAGTGTTAGGAATTACATGCAGAAGATATCAATTAAATGCAGATAAAGATTAAATAGAGGAATGAAAAATACATAGAAATAATAACAGTGAGAGACAATTTTTAATGTGGTTCACCCAAACTCGGGCTATATTCACCAATAGAGAGTCCAATATTATTATCTAGCAAATCAAATCGATTACAACCAGCAATCCTTGCAACTCAATATCACTGCAAAATGCTACAATACAATATCCATGGAAGCCCTAACCTTTACCCGTTTTATCAAGACTTATGACAGTTACAAAATAGGGGTTTTTTTATGTCAATAAATTAAAAAAATAACTCCCGACACCTTTATAAAATAATAAAAGTCGTTTGACCCCATTTTGGGGGCACTGCCCCTAAACCCCCATTAAATAATTTGGGGGGAAACCATGCCGATAAAAGTGGGGAAAATTTAACCTCTGAGTCTAATTGGGCTCCATGTAACAACAATCTCCCACTTGGAGACTGATCAGACTCCACAACATATCATCTCCCACTTGGAGACTGATCATAACACCACTGACCCTATAGCTCCCACTGGAGATAAACACCCTGGACCCTGTTGTTCTGATTTTATTATTTTCAGTCTTGAAGACAAACCGAAGCTAAAGAGGATCTTAGCTTCTCCCTTGTCACTACCTTTATAAACATATCCGCTAGATTTTCATCTGTATGTATCTTTTCCAGTCATAACTTTCCATCATCCAACACCGACCAGATGAAGTGATACCTTAGCTATATGTGTTTGGTCTTTGAATGCAAGGTAGAATTATTTGCAAGATGTATGGCACTCTGACTGTCTGTAAACAAATAACTGTTAGCCTATTATTTGCCCAATTTTTCCATGAAAGATTGCAACCATATCATCTCCTTGCTTGCCTCTATTGTAGCGACATACTCTGTCTCTGTGGTGGATAAAGCAACCACCTTTTGCAACCTGGAGATCCAACTCACCGCTATTCCACCTACAGTAAAGACATAACCTGTAGTACTCTGCCTGGCATCAATATCCCCTACCAAATCTGAGTCCACATAGCTTGTTAAATCAGTATTAGACCCCCAAAACCTAAGTATTTAGTGGATGTATCTCTCAAATATCTAAGAATCCATTTTACCGCATTCCAATACTACAATCTGAGATTACTCATATACCTACTTACGACTCCTACAGCATGTGCAATATCTGGTCTCGTGCATACCATGACATACATTAAACTTCCTACAACTAAAGCATATGGTACCTTGGACATTTTGCCTTCCTCCTCTTGTGCCTTAGGATACGTCTCCTTAGTCAATTTCAAATGACTAGGCAAAGGTGTGCTGATAGTTTTTGCATTCTCCATATGGAATCTCTGCAACACCTTTTCAACATAATCAGCCTGAGATAGAGTCAATTTTTTGTTCTTCCTATCTCTGCAAATTTTCATACCAAGGATTTGTTTTGCTGCCCCCAAATCCTTCATAGCAAATGATTGTGCTAATTGGTGTTTTAACTCTCTTATGTGATCCATGTTAGACCCTACTACAAGCATGTCATCAGCATATAAACATAAAATAATGTAGTTGTCATTATCCAACCTCTTAAAATAAACACAATGGTCAAAATTACACTGGCTGTAGCCTTGCTCAGCCATAAAACTATCAAATTTCAAATACCATTGCCGAGGTGCTTGTTTCAAGCCATATAAACTCTTCTTCAATCTGCACACCAATTTCTCCTTACCTTTGACCTCAAATCCTTGTGGTTATTCCATATATATCTCCTCCTCCAAATCACCATGGAGAAAGGTAGTTTTCACATCTAGCTATTCCAAATGCAAATCTTCAGTAGCCACAATACTTAAAATAGTACGAATAGAAGTCATCTTAACAACCGGAGAAAAAATCTCATCAAAATCAATACATTTTTCTGTACAAATCATTTTACAACTAACCTGGATTTAAATATTTTCTTACCTCTGTCTTCCTCTTTCAGCCTATAAACCTATTTGTTTGGTAAAGCCTTTTTACCTGTAGACAACTTACATAATTCCCAAGTCTAATTTTTTAGCAAGGAGTCCATTTCTTCTTATTGCAAGCTCCCATTAAACCTTTGTATCCACTTGCATAGCTTCATCATACCCTTCCGATTCACCAGCATCTATTAACAAAATAGAATACAAATAGGGAGAAAACCTTTTAGAAGGTCTACTTAGCCTTGTTGACCATCTAACATTCACTGGAGTTTGTGGTATTTCTTGTTGTTGTTGCAGAGAATGAGGAACCACTAGAACATCATTATCTAGAGTATCATCCAGCACCACATAATCCTTTTCTTTCTTCTCATCCTGCTACAACTAATTTTTGTACAACACCTTCTCATTGAATACAACATCCCTACTTCTCACAATTTTTAGATTTTCAACATCCCAAAGCCTATAACCAAATTCATCAATGCCATATCCAACGAAGATACACTTTTTTGATTTTGCATCTAGCTTGGTCCTATTTTCAGAATCTACATGTGCAAATGCTTCACATCTGAAAGTTTTGAGAAAAGAATAACTCACCTTCTTACATGTCCATGCTTCGTCTGGAATGCCACAACCCAAAGGAACTGAAGGACCTCTATTAATTAAATATACAATGGTATTGACAGCCTCTGTCCACATGTTTAAAGACAGCCCAACATGCAATCTCATGCTCTTTGCATGCTCCATTATTGTCCTATTCATGCACTCAGCCACTCTATTTTCTTGTGGAGTCCTTGGAACCATTTTCTGCCTATGAATTCCATTAAAGGAACAATAATCCTCAAATTCTTTGCTGCAATACTCACCAGCATTATCAAATCTGAGACATTTTGATCTTTTACTCTTCTCATTCTCAACCAAGCTTCTCCATTTCTTAAATGATTCAAATACATTAGATTTATGCCTAAGGAAACAAATCCAAACCTTCCTAGTTGCATCATCTATAAATGTAATATAATACTGAGAGCCACCAAGAAAAGATACTTAAGCTGGTCCCCATACATCTGTATGCACAAGCTCCAACTTTTCATCTTTCTTTTGCTTCCCATCCTTGAGAAAACTAACTCTCTTTTGTTTTTCATACACACAACTTTCACAAAAATCCATATTAAGACATTTCAGAACTAGTAAATTTTCTTAGAATGAAGTACCTTCATACCTTTTTCACTCATGTGCCCAAGTTTGTTATGCCATAGTGTTGTCTCAGAACCTGCAGTAACTATTTTAGTCTCTTCCTATGAACCCGCAACAACTATTCCTAAACATGTTTGTTTTTTCTCTGCAACAACTAAAGTAGAAGGAATAGTATGACTTGTACAAAGATATAAGGTGCCTACTTTCACACCTTTTTCTACTATTAAGGAACCTCTTGAAACCTTCCAATTTTTATCATTAAAAGTAACTGTGCAACCTTCATCACCTAGCTGTTCTGCTAAAATTAAATTCCTACTTAGCCTTGGAACATGCCTTACCTCTTGTAGTAGCCAATGATTCTCATTCTACAACTTAATCTTAATTCTTCCCTTTCCAACAATTTGACAGGGTTTGTTATCTCCCAAATAAACTAGCCCAAAATCCCCTTGGACATAATCAAGAAAATAACTTCTATGGGGCGTAGCATGAAATAGGCCCCTAAATCTAAAACCCATGAATCATCAGCATTATCTAGGGATAGAATCAAAGCATCATCTTCAGATTTATTTCTTACCACATTTGCCTCCTTATTGCCTTCTTGTTTGTCTCCTTCTTTATTCTTTCGAGACCAGCAATCTTTCTTTAGATGACCTAGTTTCCCACAGTACCAGCAATCCTTCTGTCCTCTAGATTGGGACCTCTTGTCCTTTGATTTTCCTCGTGACTTCCCATGACCTCCAGAACCTTTTCCTCTCTCCTTTGATATGCCCCTAATTTCTGCATTCAAAACACTACTTGATGTGGACCCTCCTAAGATTTTCCATTGCATTTCATCGCTAAGGATAACACCAACAACATCATCAAATTTCAAAGTATTTGAACTAGAGATAGAGTTACTTATAGCCATTACCAAGCTATTCCAGCTTTCTGGCAAAGAATATAAAACCAAGAGATCCCTCATCTCTTCATCAAATTTCACTTTTACAGAAGTTAACTAATTGGTAATCGTATTAAACTCATTTAAATGATCTGTCATAGATCCACCTTCAATCATTTTCAGATTAAACAAACGCTTCATGAGAAATACCTTATTTGAGGCTGAGGGTTTTTCATACAATTTAGCCAGAGCTTTCATCAGTTCATTTGTTGTCTTCGCTTCTGTTATATTGAATTCCACAGATGGTGCCAAGCACAACCAAATGGTTCCTAGTGTCTTTCTATCTAGAAATTTCCAATCCTCATCAGTCATTGCTACTAGTTTCTTGGCTATTCCTTCCAACAGCCTCCATAAATCCTTCTGATAGAGATAATCCTCCATCTACATCTTCCATAACTGATAGTTCTACCCATTGAATTTATCTACCTTTAATTTACCCTCGCCCTCCATTGCTCCCACTTAACCATGAGACTCCCACTCAATCGTGAGACCTTCCTGCAGATAATAATCAAACACAACTAGCTCTGATACCACTTGTTAGGAATTGCATGCAGAAGATATCAATTAAATGCAGATAAAGATTAAATAGAGGAATGCAAAATATATAGAAATAATAACAGCGAGAGACAATTTTTAATGTGGTTCACCCAAACTCAGGCTACATCCACCAATAGAGAGTCTAATATTATTATCCAACAAATCAAACCGATTACAACCAACAATCCTTGCAACTCAATACCACTGCAAAATGCTACAATACAATATCCACAGAAACCCCAACCCTTAGCTATTTTATCAAGACTTATGTCGGTTATAAAATAGGGTTTTTTATGTTGGCCAATAGAAAAAATAACTCCTGACACCTTTATAAAATAATAAAAGTTGTTTGACTCCATCTTGGGGGCCGTTAAATACTTTGGGGGGAAACTGCACCGATAAAAGGGGAAAATTTAACATCTGAGTATGATTAGGCTCCATATTACAACACTCAGGGGTGTTTGCCTGCTAAACAAAAGGGAACCAGTGGCCTTAAAAATTCATTGGGCATAGTGTCAAAAGGCTGAAGCATGTTGGAACAATGTAAACCTACCTCAAAACAACAACACCAAAAGGAAAACAAGGCATGCATTCTCCTAATGAGAGTACAGCCTATGCAAGAGCACTTAGGGAAAAGGAAAACCTAAAGCAGAAACAAAACAAAACAATATATATAGAATCTCAAACCAACCTTAGAAGTAAGGTTTGAGATGGATCCCATTGATTGAGATCGGTAGAACTTCACCATCCAGCTTTGAAATATTGAAAGCATTGGCTTGCTTGTAGCTGGTGATGATATATGGCCGACTCCAAATTGCATCAAACTTAGTGTGGCCTCCAGGTTTGGCTCTATTAGCATCCCATTTTAGAAGGTCTCCATCTTTGAAAAACTAATCTTTGGCCTTCTTGTTAGAGTATTTCTTGGTCTTCTTCTGGTGTTCTTCCAAGGTAGCCATGGCTAACTATCTTAGTTCTTCTAACTCAGTTAATTTAGCCATCCTCACAGACCTAGCATCTTCACCATCTAATTCCATCTGCTGACCCAATGCTAGTGAAGGAACTACAAAGATATGGGCAATCTAACCTCTTTCCCATACACAAGAACAAAAGGAGAATTACCAATGGCTCTTTTATAGGTGATCCTATTAGCCTAGAGAGCCAATTTGATCTTATTATGCCATTGTCTCTGATTTTTTTCCATGGTCCTCTTCAAGATTTTGACCAGGTTCTTGTGGGTAGATTCAGCTAAACCATTACCTTGGGGGTAATAGTTAGATGAAGTCTTCAAGAACACATTATATTTCAATGCCCAATCAACTATCATAAAATTATTAAATGCTCTTGCATTATCAGAAATGATAGTGTGAGGAGTTCCAAACCTTGTCATGATTTCTTCTAAGAAATCCATGATTGTTGATTATGTAGCCTCTTTAAGTGGGACAACTTCAACCCACCTGGTGAAGTAGTCTATTGTAGTTAAAACCCATGTAGCTAGCACTTGAAGCAGGGTTGATCATGCCAATGAAATCCAAGCCCCACTATGAGAAAGGTTGATCTGCTTGAATAGGATGAAGTGGGAGGGCTGCCAATCTTTTCTTCCTAGCAAAGAGAGCACTCTCTTTGCATTCTCTTACCCACACATGGGCATCATTGAATAATGTGGGCCAAAAGTAACCTGCCCTCATTATTTTCATTAATGTGGCTCTTGCAGAGAAATGACCTCCAGTTGGACTAGCATGGAATTAACTAAGCAATCTGTCAATCTGATTTGTTTCAATGCATCTCAACAAGTCTCCATCCAGATTCCTTTTAAGGAGAATCCCATCCACCAAAGCATAAGGAATGGACTGCAACCTAAATTGTCTTCTCTTGGTTCTATCCAATCCATAAGGGTAATCACCAGTGGATAGGAACCTGGCCATGTCTGTTGTCCAAGAACTCACAGCTGTTGGATTAGTTATAGGTTCTACCTCATTCAAGTGATAGGATGAGTTCACCCCATCCATAGTAGTTTGAGCCAATTATTCACATAATCCTCTGCCTCTAATCAGCTTAGTGGCTTTGATAGTAACATCATACTCTAGGATCTTAGTGACCCAGCTTGCTCTCTTTTTGCTGATTTTAATTCTCATTATGTAGTCTCTCACGCTAGGATGAGAAACTAATACTTTGATATGGTTATTTTCCAGCATATATCTAAATTGTTTCAATGCTCTTACAATAGCAAAAACATTTTTGTCCATGGGACTATACCTAACCTCATAGTCCTTCAATGTTTTACTGAAGAAGGCCATGGGTCGTGCCATACCTTGGTCATTTTACTGCATCAGGACAGTTGTAATGTTGCTCTCTCCTCCATAGGCATAAAGGACAAAGTCCTCATAATTAGGGTTCATGAGGGTAGGAGGTTGCGCAATCTCTTCTTTTATCTTCTCAAAACCATCTTTCCCCTCCTTGGTCCACCTAAAAACATCATTTTTAAGCATAAGGGTCAGTGGTTTGACCAAACCAGTACAGTTAGGAATGAACTTCCTAACAAAATTGATTTGCCCCAGAAATGATTGCAGAGCTTTCTTATGAGTGGGTAGAGGAAGAGAAAGAAGAGCTGAAGTTCTTTCTAGATCTATGGAGATCCCATCTTTGGACACTAAATGACCCAGAAGGTTGACCTGAGAAACAAAAAAAATACATTTCTTGGGGTTTAGAGACACCCCAAACTCCCTGCATCTTTCGAAAACCTTCTCCAAATGCTCCATGTGATTTTCTCCTCTCTTGGAGAAGATTGTGATATCATCCAAATAAATTAGGATGAACTTGTTAATAAACCCCTTGAAAGCAATGTCCATTGCCCTCTGAAAAGTGGCACCAACATTGTAGAGCCCAAATGGTATTTTTGCATACGCCATGGTTCCCCACTTAGTGCTGAATGTCGTCTTGAATCTATCCTTCTCTTTCACAAATAGTTGGTTATAACCAAAAAAACCATCAAGCAATGAAAACCTTTCTGCCCCTACAATAGTTTGCAAGATTTGGTTCATGGATGTCAGAGGATAATGGTCTTTAAAGGAGGCGTGATTTAGATCCTGAAAATCCACGCACAACCTTATCTCACCATTTTTCTTCCTCACTGACACTAAGTTAGCTACCCAGGTGGAATACTTGATGGGGAATATGATTCTGGCCTGAATGAGCTTTGCAAGCTCCTTTCTCATCAGAGGCTCAATTTTAGGATTTACAAGCCACTGGCTTTAGTGAACAGGTTTGGCGTTTGGATCAAGGTTTATGGCATGTTGGGTGACATTAGGGTCAAAACCCTTTAGCTCCTCACAATTCCATGCAAAAACATCACTATATTTCTGAGAAAGGTGAATAAAGGTTTGCTGTTCAACATCACAACATACCTTTCCCAACAATAAATCTTTGTCCTAGGAAATAGCAACCTTTTGATAATCCTCCTTTTTGAACGTGATGTTCTTCTTTTCACCCTTAAATTTGTCATCATGGTTAAAAATAGCTTCCAGTGTGAACAAACTTTTAGGCAACTTGTTTGTTTTCAATTGAAAAAATTGATCACCATGCCCTTCTTGCATCCTGGACTATGCAGTTGATGAGAACTCAACTTCATTTTGGATGAAGTTTACAATTTACTCATTACTATAAAAAATTTGCCAGTTCACATCATTATTAGGGACCAAGGGCCTAACCACTATCTAGACATGCTAATCAGGACCTTGAAAGAGGTTTGAAGGAGGAGAAAAATGAGAGCCAACTGTTGCTAATTAGTCTACCAGAGTATTCAATTTTCTTGGAATCAACTGTAGGTTGAGAGCATCAAAACTCTCAAAAAGGACCCAAACTCTATGTTTGTAAGCTCTAAGAAGCTAATTTTTCATTGCACATCTTTCCCTGACCTAGTTGACCACCAGTTCAGTATCTCCAAATTTTTCCAAATGTTTGATTTTCTTCTTTTCAGCAATCAACAGACCATGTACCGATGCTTCATACTCTACAACATTTTTTGTGAAGGAAAGATGCTTCCTATAAGAAAAATGTAGTTTCTTACCAGTCAGAGAGATTAGTAAAACTCTTGCACCAGCTCTATTTCTGCTCTTTGCACCATCAAAGAACATTTTCCATGGCCATATAAATCATCATCTGGTTTAAGTATAGAGGGGACAGAGGAATTTCCCTTATCAATCATATAGGTGCCCAATCTAGTTGTCTTAGTGGTGTCATAAGGATCAAAATAAAAGTTGTCTCTCACCCACTCATCAAGAAAAATATCTTGGATTGAAAGGGGGGAAGATATTGTCTCAAGAGACCCCAAATCATACACTTCTGCACCCTAAATCATGCAATGGGGGTTCACCAGGATATGATCATAATTCTCTACATGATAATTTGAAATTGGTTCAGCCTTGATGGTGAACCTAGTGCCATATCTTATCCTCAATAGCATGTGGGTCCAATTAGAGGAGAGGTAGCCACCTACCTTAGCTGTGAAGTCTCTTGACAAACAGATAGAAAAGAAAGGAGGAAGATCAATGACTGAAATATCTTGACTAACAGTCAAGTTTGGATAGGCATGTACAGTCAAATCTAGTCCTTTGATCACCCCAACAATATTGATAGAATTACCATCAAGCTGCAATACACCTGATGAAATAGGGGTATATTTGATGCCTAATGTATCCACTATCTTCTTTGGCATAACTGAAACACTAGCCCCTAAATCAATCATGCAATTGTGCACCAAGAATTTCCCAATGATCAGAGACAAGTAGAATGGGGATGGATTCTTCGGTGGACCCCCCTGTTCTTCACTTGGTTGTACAAGATTGACCGGGCCCTTTTCCTTCTAGGCTATTGAGTCAGTTGTTGCAAAATTCTTTAAGGCCTCTTGTAACAAATCCCTTTGAGAGGAGATTGATAGTACCTCCCACATGGACACATTCATGTTTGTCTTTTTCATTTGTTCTACAATGTTCAAGGGAAAAGTTGTTGTTTTATGCATGGAAGGAATCTATGTTCCCCTCTTTAACTGTTCTGAGGCCTGTTCAGGAACATTTGAAGATGATGGAACCTCTTTTGTAGTAATAGGCATGCTCCCCTGAGTTGCATTTGTAGTACTGGGCCCTTTTTCTTTTGAAATAGGTTCCTTTTGCAATATAGCAAGCATGGGGTTATCCTCTAATTGCCTCTTTTTGGATCTTGTGTTGTCTCCAACACTGCTTACATGCATTATCACACTATCCATAGGATGGTTAATAGTGTAGAAGTCCTCAGGAGTCCAAAGCATTAGATTGGAATTAGAAGCAGCCTCATTTGGTACCTCAAGGTTGTTGTTGGCTGCTTCCACCAATGATGCTTGCTGAGTGTGAAAATTTTGCACCATTAGGGCTCGCTCTTGTGCTCCAAAAGCACAAGTGGACTAATTATGAGGTTGCTTGACAAGATAACACCAATTTGCCTCTTGGGCTAGATTGTTTTGAGTAGGAACCAAGGCCCTAACTGGATTAACAACCGGTATTTGTTGGATAGGTCTGACTGTTTGCAAAGGCTGAGTAGGGTTATTATTTGGGTACCTATTTGGCTGGTAACCCTAGTTCCAATTTTGATTTCTATTGGAATTATAACCCTAATTCCAATTCTGATTTAAAGACTACCCTTGGTTATAATTTTGATGGGGAGCTATGCTATTGACTTTGTTAGTCAAATTGTTCACTAGGGTTTTCATGTCATTCTCTTCTTGTGAAAGAGCAAATGTAGAGGCTTTAGGCTCTAGGATGGGAGCAATAGTAGGTTGCTAAAACTATGAAGGCATTTCTAGGAAAATAGGTACAGGAGACCTAGGAGAAATTTTCCTAGCCTGTATCAAGCAATTTTCAGCTCTTAAAGCTATTTCATATGCATCTGGTAAGGTAACAACACCCATAGATTGCATCATAACAATGATATCAAAATTTAAAGCTCTCAAAAAAGATAAAAAGGAACCTTGTGGGGATGGTCTAAGGAGAGTTGGAATCCTATCCCATCTCCTTTGAAATCTAAAGTTAAAGTCAACCGTCATCTTGTTGGGAGCCCTCTTTATGGTTGTTAACTATTCCAGCAAAGAAACATTGTCTGCTCTTTCTCCAAATTGCTTGAAGAGTGCTTCTTCTAGATCATCCCAATCATGTATTGAAGCAGGGGTTAAACTCCTGAACCATTGTAGAGCTCTCCCCTTGAATGATGAAACCATGAGCCTAACAACCACATCTTCATGTCGAATATGGTGAACTGAACATACATTTGATATATCTTTGATGTGTTTAGCAGGTGTAGTAGAACCATCACCCATAAAGGATGGGATACTTTTTAGGGCTGAGACAGGTATATCATTGTGTGCAGCCAAGTCTAAAGGGTTGCCTCTAATGAAGGTTACAAACATCAAATTTCTTGCCATATTAGGGATATTTAGATTTATTCTAGGTATATGTAAGCCCTTTCTAGAGTATTGAAACCTAACAGGAGGAGGTGTAGATTGAGCTCTGGAGGAACAACACTATTTTTTCTTCTCATAGAAGACCTAGATAACCTAGTTCTTCTTCTTGAAGTAGCAACATGTAGTTCAACAAATTGGTAGTTATTACCTCTTGAAGAAGCTCGCGTCTGCACAGGCATATAATGTTGGAATGATCTGAACTAGGAGTCTATAGAATCACTAGGTGCATGAAATTTATCTGCCAAACTACGGATACTGAGAACAACATCAAATTCTTAGCTTAACTCTTGACTTAGAGTAAAATAGTCCCACTGGGTGTGCCAAAAACTGTTGTCACTTGGATTTGCACCCTGTGTTGAAGCGCCTATGTTGCAACAATCTAGTGAAACATTGGAGTGATTTCTAGGTGTGGGACCCTGCTAAGGAAATCAAACCTCTAGAGAAGGTTTGTTCCTTTTCTGAATATTGGATTCAGAGTGTGCTAAGACTAAACCTAATCTATTCAGTACTGGGGAAAAGGGGAAGAACGAGAAACTGGAAATGAAAAGGTGATACATTAAGTTTGAATATTCGGCCCTCATATCAACTATATATGCACAGAATAACAACAAACAACAGACCAAAATACAAAAATCACAAACTACTTGCAAAGGTAAAAGAAACTAATTGAAATCCAAAAGGAAAGAAGCATTCACAAATGGATACTCAAATAGAAGTATTACACAGAGCGAAACAATTGCATGAAAAGGTAAAAATCTATTATTTCTTATCAAAGAGGCACCATTACAGCTAATACAAGATGTGGTTGTTAGACCAACAACCAACATAATACATTCGATTTCATGCATCTTATACCATTTTACAATGAGATGTCATCACCTATTATAATAAATTCACCCTATGGGCTTGTCATAAGATATTTTACAAAAGGAATGTCTAAAAGTATCTGTTTGTCTTTGACATAAATGTAGAAAATATCTTCCTGAAGTAGCTCAACAAATATCTGCATTGAAACCTTGCATCTTCCTCTGCCTACAACAATAAATGCCCAACTACAAATTCTAGTTGGAGTTGGACATTTGAATTTCAATCTAGCCTGTATTATGCCTTAGATCAACAAGATTTCATCATGATTAACCATGGTAGATCCTAGATTCTACCTCCTTTCCCTTCATTTCTGAAGATTGTGAAATCCATCAGAGAACGGCCTTGAGCCCTCAACGTTTTGCCTTACGCCTTCCTAGAGAAGGAAGAAGAAAGGTTCGAGCACCAAAGTCTAAAACACTTATAATTATTTAAAATGGCTTAGCAAAAATTGGGCTTCAGGCCTTCCGTCTTATGCCTTCCTCAGTAAAAGTTAATCCCGATGATGTCGCGACCACTTGGTAGCTTCCCGTTGTTCCATGGCTATAGACAAAGCTTCTCTGAAATGCTCTGCAGAATGGCGATAGAGTCACAAAGTAGGCCATGTCCACCCAAAAGACTCAAGGGAATGGTAAAATGCCTTAGAAAGAATTAACACCCATCGGGGCTCGGCCATCGAGCCATCCACCTTCTGCCTTCCAAAGAAAGGAAGAGGGAAGAAGAAAAGTCTGAAGTCTAACTCCCTGAAACACTTAGCCAAATTTTCAAGGGGAAAGAGTCAAAGATCAGACTTTGGGCCTTCCGCATTTCTCCTTCCAAAAGAAAAGGAATGAAGAAAGAAAGGAGGTCTGAGCTCTGACATCCAAAGAACTTTTAATACTTAGGGGATTTTTGAAAGGAAAAAAGTAGAGTTCGGAGCCAATTAGGATGGTATGATGAAGGGGAGAACTCCAAACTCCAAAACTCTTAAAAGATTAAAAAACAAGGAAAACTCAAGATTTTTTGGACTTAGTCAATTTGGGATGTTTTTCCTTGCATTTATAAAGGGGAAAACACTTAGAGATATTATGGATTTTGGACTATTGAGCTGGGGAGAAAAATAGGACAACAAGACCTAAGTTCAAAAAACTACCAACTATGACAAACTGGTACTTGAAACCCATGGCACCTATGACTATTCTATCTGACCTACAGCTGCATTTAGAGTCCCTCTAGAATAACCTAACTCAATTTTTATTATCTCCAAACCATCTGACCATGGCAATGATATATGAAATGTTGCAAAAAGCATCATTAGCGTTCAAAAAAAACTTGCTAGGAGCCATATTTTGCATTCTTTGTCTCATGGTGCCAAACTGACTATGTCAACAAGTCAAAGTGGATAGATGAATGCTAGGGGAGGCCTTGGTTTGTTCCCCAAGTCTCCCAATCATTCCAAGCTACATTGTATGAGGAGTCTCTCAAGAGCCCAAGGAGCAAAAAGTTGAAAAACTTTTGCCTGCCTTTTCTCTCGATCTATGGCACCTACAAATGTTCTGTCTAGACCTACAGGTGGATGTCAGGTCCCTCTACAGTACCCTGTCTCATTTTTGGTCAAATTCATACCATTTGACTATGCCAACAATGTATGCATTCTTGCAAAATGCATCACTTGAGAGCAGTGAAAAGGTGCCAACAGGCATATTTTCTTCTTCCCACCTCATGGGGCTGAACTGACTGCACAAACACATCAGGGTGGCTGGGTCAATGCTACTAGAGGCCATTAGCTACTTGGCCATCACCTTTCACTAATGCTATGAGATCACTAATGGGGCCCACATAGGTAAATATATGAAAGTTATGAAAAATGAGTGAATTCAAGGATGTATATCAAGTTTTCTTGCCAAATTCCACAACCTTAGCTAGCATCCTCCTTGCCTGTGCCAAAATGGGATGTTTGGAATAGGGTATGGACATCCATCAAAGCATAAAGGATATGTGAATTTTTTTAGTTGTTGTAGTTACAACTTCCTTATGAGACATGTATGCAAGGTGTGGAATCATAGACAAGGCACGTGAACTATTTGACATGGTGGCTCAATGAAATGTTGTCTCATGGAGTGCAATGATTGTAAGATATGCACAAAATGGATTTTTTGATAAGGCTTTAAAAAATTTCAAGAAAATGCAATTGGTGGGTGTAAAGCCAAATTCCACAACCTGAGCCAACATCCTCCTTGTCTATGCCCAAATGGGATCTTTTGAATAGGGTATGGACATCCATCAAACCATAAAAGATATTGGAATTTCATCAGATGTTGTAGTTGCAACTACCCTATGAGACATGTATGCAAAGTGTGGAAGCATAGACAAGGCATGTGAACTATTTGACATGGTGGATCAAAGAAATGTTGTCTCATGGAATGCAATGATTGCAAGATATGCACAAAATGAATTTTTTGATAAGGCTTTAGAAACTTTCAAGAAAATGCAATTGGTAGGTGTAAAGCCAAATTCCACAACCTTAGCCAGCATCCTCCTTGTCTATGCCGGATTGGGATCTTCGGAACAGGGTATGGACATCCATCAAAGCATAAATGATATGGGAATTTCATCAGATGTTGTTGCAACCACCTTATTAGACATGTATGAAAAATGTGGAAGCATAGACAAGGCAAGTGAACTATTTGACATGATGGCTCAAAGAAATGTTGTCTCATGGAATGAAATGATTGCAAGATATGGACAAAATGGTTTTTTTGATAAGGCTTTAGAAACTTTCAAAACAATGCAATTGGCGCATGTAAATCCAAATTCCACAACCTTAGCCATCATCCTCCTTGTCTGTGCCCAAATGGGATCTTTTGAACGAGTATGGACATCCATCAAAGCATAAAGGATATGGGAATTTCATCAAATGTTGTAGTTGCAACTACCCTATGAGACATGTAAGCAAAGTGTGGAATCATAAACAAGGCATGTGAACTGTTTGACATGATGCCTCAAACAAATGGTTTCTCATGGAATGCAATGATTGCAAGATATGCACAAAATGGTTTTTTGATAAGGCTTTAGAAGCTTTCAAGCAAATGCAATTGGTGGGTGTAAATCCAAATTCCACAAACTTAGCCAGCATCCTCCTTGTATATGCCCAAATGGGATCTTCAGAATAGGGTATGGACATCCATCAAAGCATAAAGGATATGGAAATTTTATCAATACCAAACATTTCCTGCAAGACAACATCTGTGAGAGCAATATCATCCAATATGGATGTGTCCATCAATGGCAGCTGCCCCTGCATCGTAGCATCCTAATACTCTACAGCATCATCTAGATTTCCTAAAGGGGAGAGTCCTGGGTCCCATAATCGCACAAGTTCCCACATGAACTACAAGGATGTGGGTACCAATGATGCCTACTACTCTCACCCTCATTAGCTTGGGTAATATTGTCACCATGTTGTGCTAGATACTGGGTGAGAGAGCTCAATGAATGTAGTGTCTCCACCTCAACACTCTCCTTCAAAGTTGAAGGGAGTGAGATATGTGTTGGTCTCATGAGGGGTCTAGGTGTTGATAACTGAGAGGGGGGGTGAATCAGTTATCTTAATTAATTTAACTTTATGTTCTTCTTTAATAACTAGTGCAGCATCAAAGCAAGTAAGCATCCATAATCATGAAAGCAAAAACAAAATCAATACACATAACACAATGATTTTGACATGGAAAACCCTGATAAGTAGGAAAAACCACGGGGTGACTAACCCAAGATTGTATTCTCCATTAAAAGAATAGAAGTACAAAATGGCACTTGTCAATTAGGGCTCACTGCCCAAGCACACTGCTCACAAGAGGCTCACTACCTATAAGAGACTCACTGTCTACAAGGTACAAAGAAAGTAACAAGATACTTGAACTGATGAGAAGCATCCACACATGCTAAGGTTCAGTTCTGGTTAGGCTCAATACACTGATCTACTGCACTTCATTCTTCCTCTTCTTTGGTGCTCCTGTCCTGTCACATACCAGACTTGTATTACTACTTCCACACTGCTCTCTACTTTTATTCGCACTACACACCACACCACACACTACTTCATACTAAAATCAATCTGGTATATATATCTGCATCATTGATTTCAATCATCTTTCTAGTCAGCATCCAGAAAACTCAAGATATTTCCAAACTCTGGTATGTCGACTCAATCCATGCTTACTAAGTGATGCATATCAAAAAGATAGTTATAAAAGTCATCAATCATGTCAGTCAATCATGAGTGATACCTTAAGAACCTTGATCACCATCAATATCTCATCCGGATTAAGGTCTGATGCTCTGCCAGTCAGTTCTTCCTCAGTCTACTCTACCAAACAAGAACCCAATACTTAGGTGCTCATACCTCTTCACTCTTTCATCATCGGTGGCTCAATCCTTGGAATCTATCAGTCAAGGTACTCCTCTTGACTTCCCCAAATCTGTACTTACAGAGATACTTCCTCTGAGAGATCTAGACCTGATTGTCGGACCTTGCTGCATGCTCTGTTCTTGGTCACCGGACCAAAATACTCTTCAATATGACTTCCGGTATAGACACATCATGTCCTGCGGATTGTGGGATGGTCTTTGTTGCCATCAATGACAACACCCATGAAGCCACATAGTGTCTCTTTCCAACAATCTCCCCCTTTGGCATTGATGGCAACACTTAGTGAAAAATGACTAAGTGTCACACTACACTCCCCCTTGGCTGATGCTCTGTTCTAATGTACATTTTACCAGAGCTCCCCTTTATCTAGATTCCACATTTTTCACTGCTACTCACTCCCCCTTTGATAGCAATGGTAAAGGGTAGAATCCGCACACCAAAATTCCCAAAAATCCAACTATACTTAGCCGCATAAGTATATATACATGTTATACTTACATAAACTGAAGTATATCTGCAAATGTTGTCTTCAATTGGACGAATTATGTTGCCCAACTCTGCTTCATCCTGTCCAAAATTGAGATGTGACCACTCAACAGGAATGCAAAAGCTTCTACCCTCTTTAGATCTGTCAGATCATTGGTCCAGGCTGAGGTCTAAGCATCAGATAGGGCCTCATGCATGGCCTCTAATTTAGAGATAATTATCCCTCTAAGTTCACTTAACCTGCTTATTCTATTTCTCTTCTCCTTCTTAAGCTTCTTTATTTCATTTATGACTGCAATAGTCTAACACTCTTGGTTTATTATGGATGAGGTGAGAGGATCAAAATTTTGAGATAAGCTTAACAATCTATCCTCTTGCTCTTTCTTCCATCTTTAAGAGCATTTTCTAAGCTCTTTATCCCAATATCCATATTTCTCCTATCATTTGTTATAAGCCCTTGTACTTCAGAGAATCTCTTATCCAAAAATTCTTTATGGACTTTCTCTTCTGCTACTTTCTCTAAAGAGTCAAAATGTGTATTAACAGAATTTACAAGAGACTTTAGATTACCGGATGTGGAGGCCGAAGGATCCTTTTGGAAGGATGGCATGATTTTCTCTAGCACACCGGATGCAATCTCTATTAGCTAACAATCTTCCATGTGAGACTTCAGAATCTTTTCTTTTGCTTTGGCTCAAGCAAAATATGCTACATTCATTGTCTGGACCGGAGAGAGGGAATCAAAATTGAATGGTCCTTGAAGTAGCTCCGATTCATCTAATTCCATCATTTCTTTTGTCAGGAAGTCTTTGACTGCTTCTGTTGTGTCTCTTACCAGAGACAGAGTTTTCTTCCCTTCTACAGCCTCAGCACTATCACTTGTGGTCTTCTTTGTTTGACCTTCTTCTCTTTCCTTTACTTCTTCTTCTTGATTGATTCTCTTCTCCTTTCTTTCTTCTCCTTCAGTTCTGGAGTCTGTAGGGGGATCCAGAAGAGAGGTGTCTACTTCTCCATGAACTTCCTCTTCTGGAACAGAGGAATCTAAGTCCTTAGGTTTCTCTCTACTTGTCTCCTTTGTCTCTTCTACAACTGTCTTAGTAGATTCTCCTTTGTCATCCATGGCAGAGGGTTCATCACCTAAGTCCTCTATAACAAGAAGATTGAATCTTTTAAAAGCATTTCAAAGGATATCTTCTATTTCTTTTGCCACTTTGTCAGTTTCTCCAAGCATAAGATGATTCATTCTAGCTTTGCTTCAGAACTCATCCTTGCAATCTTTGAAGATCATATTCATTTGTTTCGAAGTGACTGAAGGATAAAGCTGAATAGCTATCTGTTCCCGGATCTCAAGGTTCTTTGCCTTAGCATTGTTCTTTCTTATTTCTAGTTCCTTCTCCAGGCTTTTGGGAATTAGAGATATGATTTCAATAAATGCCTTATTATAGATATTCAGATACCTAACTGTAGCTTCTTGCAAGATCTTCTGGTCAGCTTCATTATATTCATCATAGAACTCAGTCATTGGTTTTAAGTTCCCATCCATAGTGACTAATTTGATGATATCATCAATGCAGAGAGTAGGTTTTTCAACAAATTCTTCTATCTTTTCTTGCTTGCCTTGACCAGTAGAGGTTTCACCAAATGTTTTCTTCTTCTTCATTTTCTTTACTTCCTCATCTGTCTCTGTCTCTTCATCATCCTTGAGACTTGTATAGGACCTTGTTGCCTTTTTCTTTGTTCTTTTCTCTCCCTTTCTAGAGGTCTGGGCTTCCAGTTTGATGCCTTTTGGCTCTTAGAGGTGGCAGGTGCAAAGCTTTTGGAGGATCTAGTCTGGGAGGGGGCTAGCACCGGGGCACTTTCTTTTTCTATTTCTTGCCTTTCTTTCTCTACCCTTTCCATCTTCTCTATGTTTGCATCAAGTGCCTCCTTTGAAATTCCATGCCTCTTGGCAAATTCTTCTACTTCCCTCCTTACTTTTCTCTTGATCTCAAGCTGTCTTAGTTCAATATGAACTTTTACACTTAGTTCTTGAAAGGTTCCAAACCTTTCTGCCTTAGGATCCTTGGGTTGACTAAGCATGTGTTGAACATGTAGCTCTACAATTTTCTCATCTACTTCATACCCAATTGGCATGATCCAGACTGTCCTTGGCTTCACTGCCTCCATTAGGCATTGATCAGTGTCTATCAGAAAGCACACTGTATCCTTGTATTTCTCAACCAAAGATTGGGGGATTCTTTCTCTGGCCTGCATCATGCTTTGAAAGTTCTTCAAGTAGCCCTAGAGTGTTGTATTATGTGCCTTGGCATCACCAATTCCATGCAAATAATCTCTGATTTGTATGGCTACTGGTCTGTTATTTTTCCATATCTAACCACTAGATCTGGGAAGCTCATTCATAAAGTAGAAGAATAAACACAGTATTAGCCCACCATACTTGAATGAGTTTTTCTTGTCCTTCTTGGTCTTTTGTAGGTTTTCCAACAGTTGGCTTAGAAGAAGCTCACAAAGATCATAATCTGCATTCTCCCTTAACATCTGATAAGTAGCATAGATTGTAGTTCTGGATATAGAATTCTCCCTATTGGAGTGATATATATTATAGCCCATTATCTTGGATGCAAACTTGATATCTAGATCAGTGATATCTTCAATTGTCATTGCTCTCTTGTCAAATTTCGATCATGTTGCCTCACTCACAGTCTGATTCTTGATGGATTTGAGAGCAGGTAATTCACTGGATGAGTGCAATCTGGTAACTGTCCTAATGGCATCCTTGTTTATCTTGAATGGCCTCATCAACCACATAAATTTTCATGTATTCTACTCAGAACATACCGAACCCATTCATCTTCTACAAAACAGGGGAAATGAATGCATTGTCCAAAATGCTTGTCTCGGATAGCCTTGTACTAGGGTTTGAGTTCAAAAGAATCATCTATTAACTGATTGTGATAGATATCCATTATCTTGGATTCCCCAAATTCCTCAATGTTTGTATGAATATATGCCCTAACATCTTCTACATGCAAAACCCCATGCGGAATGCTTGAAAAGGTGCCTAGGGGATCAACTTCTAGGGATTTGTAGGGATGTTTCTGGAATTTAGGACGTGGCCTATTAGTGATCTTCACAACATTTGGAGTACCCATCTTTCAAAAGATTCAGAGAGAGGTTTTCAAGAGCGGAAAATACCTTTTATGTTTCTAGGGTTCATGATATGAGCCGGATCGGATTGCTGGAAGAATCAACTTCTGCGGTTGATCTTTGAAAGGCTTCAAACAATTTTTTTGCAGACCTCCTTTTCTCTTTTTCTTGAATGTGAATGTGCAAATGTTCAATAAGAGAACCCTTATATTTCTGTGCAAACCTTAATTCCACTTTGCAATAAATGTACAACTTAAGTCATTCTGGTTGCCTTATTTTCCTTGTTCTGAGAAAGATCTTTTCCGGATCACTGAGATGCACTTAGAGTTATTCTCGGTGATTATTGACAATCTATCTTCCTTTCTCCAATTATTTCATCTATCTACAGATCAAAATACCTTAATTTTTGAATCATATCAGATCTAACTATGAAAATCCTGCTCTTACTGGATGACTGTTAAACTGAATCAATCTTGAATGATTAACCTCTTCTAAATTTCTTGCAGATCTTCCATATCTTTACCAAGGCTTATTTAGATGTTTTTCTAAGAACCCTTTAATCCGCAACTTTCCATGTGCCAATTTCAGGTACCAATTGACTGGCTGGGGGATCTTGTTTTCTTTTGTGACTCCCCCTGAGCCAGAGCTCATCTATTTAGTTTTTGGAAGGAATATCAGCACCAGAGTCTGGTGCAGATTCATCCCCAACATTTTCTGCACTTCTCTTTACCCAAATCTTGTTCATCTCCCTTTGAACTTCATCCGCATTCACTTTTCCTTTTCCTTTGTCTTGATTTTGATTTTGATGCACCGGACCCCTTTTATCCCGATTCTTACTTCTGCAGAATTTGGCAATATGACCGGATCTATTGTAATTGTAGCAAACAACATTTCTTTGCATATTTGACTGATATCCTCTTGATCTACACTGATTAGCCATATGTCCCATTCTATTGCATGCAAAGCATCTACCATTGAATCAATTGTTCATTTGCATATTTCTACACTCATGAGATTTGTGACCATACCTTTTGCAATTAAAACACTGCCCAGAGAAGGATGAATTAGTCTAATTCATTCTTCTTCTACACTAATTTTCTTTATGACTAAAGTTATTGCAATTGTGGCAGTATCCATTGAAGGATGGATATCTTTGAGCATTTGGTTGCCTTACCGGAGGTCTTCTAGGCCTGTTTCTTGGATTTCCTGATCCAGAGTTCTTCTAACCGGATCCGGAGCTTTCACCTTTCTCGTACCCCAAGCCTTGCTTGTCATCTACCCTCTTAAGATCTGATTCCAAATGCCTGATTATTCTATCCATTTTGTGGCAGTCTTCTGACTTCTCCTTGAGAGATTGTTTTAGATTATCTTCATTCTTTCTTTTCTCTTTAATCTCTTGGGTAAATTTCATAACCCCTGATTCCATTTCATGTCTTACCATAATGACCTCTTTTGATAGCTTCTCACATAATTTGTTCTTCTTATTCAGATCTTCATTAGTATCATTGGCTTCACTTTGACTTGCTAATGGCTGAAGAAGTTCCTTTCTTTTTTTCATAGAGATACTCAGTTTCTCCTTTAGTTCATTTATGAAATCATCAGCTTGTTTGAGTCTTTCCCTCAAGTTATTGACTTCAGAGTGAGATTGCTCAAGATCATCAAGGTTAGATTGAAGTTGTTCCCTCATACCATACATATCCATTGAAATTCTCAGATCTTCCTCAAACTGTTAGGCTCTGTTTGGAGGAACTTGGCTCTGATACCAATTGTTGATAACTAAGAGGGGGGTGAATCAGTTATCTTAATTAATTTAACTTTTTGTTCTTTAATAACTAGTGCAGCATCAAAGCAAGTAAGCATCCATAACCATGAAAGCAGAAACAAAATCAATACACATAACACAATGATTTTGACATGGAAAACCCTGTTAAGGGAAAAACCACGGGGTGACTAACCCAAGATTGGATTCTCTATTAAAAGAATAAAAGTACAAAATGGCACTTGCCAATTAGGGCTCACTACCTAAGCACACTGCTCACAAGAGGCTCACTGCCTACAAGAGACTCACTGCCTACAAGGTATAAAGAAAGTAACAAGATACTTGAACTGATGAGAAGCATCCACACATGCTAAGGTTCAGTTCTGGTTAGGCTCAATACACTGATCTACTGCACTTCATTCTTCCTCTTCTTTGGTACTATTGTCCTGTCACATACCAAACCTATATTACTGCTTCCACACTACTCTCTACTATTATTCGCACTACACACTGCACCACAGACTACTTCATACTGAAATCAATCTGGTATATATATCCCCATCAATGATTTCAATCATCTTTCTAGTCAGCATCTAGAAAACTCAAGGTATTTCCAAACTCTGGTTTGTCGGCTGAATCCATGCTTACTAAGTGATACATATCAAAAAGATAGTTATAGAAGTCATCAATCATATTGGTCAATCATGAGTGATACCTTAAGAACCTTGATCACCATTAATATCTCATCCAGATTAAGGTTTGATGCTCTGCCGGTTAGTTCTTCCTCAGTCTACTCTACCAAACAGGAACCCAATACTTAGGTGCTCATACCTCTTCACTCTTTCATCACCAGTGGCTCATTCCCTGGAATCTATCAGTCAAGGTACTCCTCTTGACTTCCCCAAGTCTGCACTTTACAGAGATACTTCCTCTGAGAGATCCGAACCTGATTATCAGACCTTGCTGCATGCTCTGTTCTTGGTCACCGGACCAAAATACTCTTCAATCTGACTTCCGGTATAGACACACCATGTCCTGCGGATGTGTGGGATGGTCTTTGTTGCCATCAATGACAACACCCATGAAGCCACACAGTGTCTCTTGCCAACACTAGGTACATGGTTCTTGTCTCTATGTGCCCCTTATCTATCTTGGACAAACCCACCACCTCTGCCCTAGAACTCTTGAATGTCAAAGTAATTAGGAATCTAGTTGAGGATGAACTCACAATATAGTTTTCTCAAGAAATATTGTGGCACCTCATTGTTATTACAAGGATGCTCATCAAAGACCATGTACCATCTATCCCAAAAGTTTTTGGATACACCATTGTACACACACCAATGAATCAGGAACTATTTACAACTCTCTTCTAGTGTTTGTCCAGTTTTAGGATTCATAAAATGTGAACATAATTGATATTTTGTAATTTTTTGTCCTTAACTTTTTTGTAAGATAATTTGTCAGCATAGTATTGCCGACTCCTGTCCCTATAATCATTCCATTTGGGGATTTAGTTTGTCACCAATTTAATATGAGAACCAATGACCTCTAATGACTTGGCAAGGGCTCTCCTGTGATCAGTGCTTGCATTTGGAGTATTTAATGTTTCAATTAGGGTTTCAAGTTATTTTTTGTTTTCTTCAATTCATCCTAAATAGTTTTCTTATGCGTCTCTTTGATGGTGAGGATGTGAAGATAGGGGCTTTTGAGGGTTCTCCTCAATTTGAGGGGGATTGTTTTGAGCCTCCTCTATTGGATTAGGGTTTTGTGGTGGCTCATTGCCTAAAAATTCAAGAAAAAAATCCAATCAAAACATTGAAAAATTAAAAATTTCTTTTCAAATTCATAAAAAAAAATCAAACCCTACCTTGTTCAACTGCTACACCCTCTACACCTCATGCACGATGTCCTCGGGAGTGGGATTTGCGAGGTGGCATGGTGAAATTGTCAATTTCCCTTTGAAATTGTTGTTTCAATCTCTCCTATAATGTGCTCGTGGTAGTAGAAGTGCAACATGCGGCCAATTTTTGCAAATGAGCCATCAGTTTCACTTTTTGCTGCTTTTATTTTGATGTTTTACAAACCTAAAATGTGAGCGCGCTATAACATGCTCACGTTTTAGGCTCAGTAATATCGAGCCATAACACGATCGCATTATAACACACTCGCGTTATAGCTCATATGGGACCAAAAAGTGGTTGTGGCCACTTTTTGGTCCCCCATCTTTGTGCATTGACCTTTCTTATCAAAGATACAATTTTCTATAATAGACTTAGGCCTTTTGGGAAATTCTTAGAGCTAATCAAATATTGAAAATTTGTTCCTTTGGCCTCTTTGTAATTTGTTCTCAACTCAGCAATAAATGGAAATCTATCATTTTTACTAAAATTTTGTCTTTTAGTTTTATCATGATAGTAAGCCTCTATGTATATGTTTAATGATTCATGGGTCATTATTAACTAATAATCATGCACCTAAGTGCCCTTTATTGCAAGTTGGTGCAATCATGGGTGGAGGGTCCAGAGAATGGACTGTCCAACCATGCAACTAGAGTAAACACAATAGAAAACAACACAATAACAGAATGCAATGGAAGATTTATATGCTCAATAGATCAGACAATTACAATGCTTATATGCTGGCAACATGCGGGCTACAATCATGAGCTCATAGGCCTACTTTTTGGGTTACAACATACATGAAAGATATGGCATTGAAGTCCATCCAGAAAAGAACTATCTATCCTCAAAATACCTAATCACCAAACTAGCTATCCATTTCCCTCCTAATGTATCTATTAAATGCTGATATATCATCTTCTAGCTCATAGAATCCTATGCGTCAGCATCAAGAGGTCTCCAACCCCAATGAATGATGAAACATGTAGGTAATGTGTAGGTCAGCCTATAACTCTTGGTAATGCTATGCAAATGAATGAAACTTGATGCAGTTCTCAACAAAGGTCTATCTAGTCCCAAATTGCCTTGTGTGATGTTCCATTTGACTTTGTAAGTCATAGAACTACTCTGTAAACCTTGTATGCTCATGTTGACTGATGAATGCTCTGTTCTGTGAATGTTGATGATCTTCTAATAGCGGCAACTTTCCACAAACAAGTCTAAATCTCATGAAATCTAAATGTAGAGTAAAATACTCTACATTTTGTTTTTGAGTTTCAGTTGTGTGAGCTCTAGTTTTGTTTCTCTGCATTTCAGTTTTGGCAGTGAGGTTTTTGACACAGAGCGCGGGTGCGGGTTTTATTTTGTAAATTTTGCCTAAGTCCCAGAGATGCAGCGGAAGCTGCCAAGTGTCAGCACCTGGGACACATTATAAGGTTTCTTAAGTGGCGTGGAGAGTGCCATGTGTCCTTTGTATTAAGGCGGAGACTGCCAAGTGTCGGCATCCGTTTCAGTTTCTTATAAGTTTCAAACGTCCCTTTAATGTTTCTCATAATGTGGCAGGTCCCTTTTTAAAGATTTAGTGAGTGCGGAAGGCGCCAAGTGGCAGATGCAGAAAGTTTCTTAGAAAGTTTCTTAAAGTTACACGGGAGGTGCCGCGTGTCCCATATAGTTTCTGCGGAGTGCGCCAAGTGTCGACATCCGTGGGTTCCCTTTTTGTTTCATTGCTAAGTAAAGATTGTTGGTGGGCCCCGTTAATGTTTCTATAGTTTCTGCAGAGCGCAACATGTGTCACCATCCATGTGACCTGATGTGTCTTAATTATTTCTGTTAAATGTTTCTATAGTTTCTACGGAGCGCGACATGTGTCACCATCCGCATGACCTGATGTATCTTAATTGTTTCTATTATGTTTCACAAAGTTCAGCAGAAGCTACCATGTGTCATCTTCCGCAGAACTCCCTAAAGGTATCTACAGTCTCTCTAAGTTATGCGGAAGCTGCCATGTATATGTTTCTAAGATCTACAGAAGGTGCCACCTGTCCCTATTTCTTTTTTAAGCTGCTCAGTCGAGAGGTATGGTGGGTCCCATTTTTGGTAAGTGATTAAAGGTTCGAGGCAGCGGACCATGACAGATGGCAAAGCCCGAGCACTCCTAATATAAAGCCATAGTAAAGACTCTAAGTAAAGCAGAAATCACCACGTATCTTTTGCAGGGGCCGCGGACGCTGCCAAGTGTCATTTTCCAGTGTCTCCTAAGTAATGAAACAGTTTATCAAGTAAGTCATGTGGAGAATGCCATGTGTTAGTTTCCTATTGTTTTGGACAGATGGAGTTTCAAGAAAGGGGAGTGTATGAATGCCACCTATCCCAAGGGTTTATAGTCACAAAGTCTATTAGAAACTACCAGGTGTCCCTACCTGATTCAAAGTAAGTGGAGTTACATGTATCTGTTTCAGCCAATGAACTTGTAGAGTGGCTAACCATTTTAGATTCGAAAGATATCTTCTATCAGACACTTCCAGTTAAGTCCCAGTTCGGTTAGGCCGTTGAGATTTGATCGTGCGGGCAATCTTTGAGCCAGTCCTATGCTATAAATATGAGTTAAGATCGCAATTTAAAATATAACATAGCAGATATAGAGATTTTTCTGCATCACAGATTGTTAGAGAAGTTTTTGGAAGATCTTGTGTTGTGGCCAGTAATATCATTTGCCTTTGTTCTGTTTTCTTGATTTAGAGAGTTTGTATAACTGTGCATGATTCTGTGCCTTCTATGTGACTGGAAAATTAATAAAAGATAGAGTTCTGTGCCTTTGCTGATATTTTCTATGTCATTACAAAAATCTTTCAAGTTGTGAGCCTTTGTTTCTATTTACTTCCATCTTTTACATTGATCATGCATTGTTTGCTCTTTAATGTAACTGAATCTTAAAAGTACTTTCACTGTGCTTAGTGATAAGGAGCAAATCATATTCAGGTGCATCGCCATAGTTAAATTTCCCTTCATTGCATTTGTGATTCTGCTTTACTTCTATGCTTTTTCCTGAAATACATTTGAAATAAGAGCCAGCTTCTTTAAAATCTGGAGGTTACTCTGAGGAAAATTCCCACGTCTCAGAGTTTCCCATGTTGGTGTTCGAAATAGCGCAATTCTAAGCATCAACAGTTTTTGCACGCCCAGTGGGACCATTTCTTGAAGTTTCTTTCAAGACTGTATGAACCAGAGAGTCCCAAGGAGTTAGAGCTATGGACCTGTGACAAGAGCTCAATCTGCTGCGAACCTAGGTATTCTTTTACCACCATTGATAACTAATCCAAGAGGAAGGGTAAATCAATTTACAGCAACACTAAGTGCAAACATGGGAGCACCTATAGCCCCAAGGAATTATGCAAATTGGAACACTAGTAGTGCTCTGATTCTCCCAGTACCACCAGCCACTTGGGATCCTATTCTAGCAAATGCCCTGAAGGCTCTACCCAAATTCAGTGGGGAGGATTTCAAAACACCTGAAGAGCATCTTCAAGATGTGTCTGATGTCTGTGCAATACATGTGATCACATAGCAGAATGTGGCTATAAGACTATTAGCAGCTTCTTTTAAGGGGAAGGCTCTGGACTGGTACAGGTCTTTGACCCCAAATTCAATATCTACATGGGATCAGCTTGGAGATGCTTTCTTTGCAAGATTCAAAGAGAAGGGTGATAAATCTTCTTTGTTACAACAACTGATTACCATCAAGAGGGCACCACAAGAAGCAATGACTAACTTCAATTCCAAATTTTAGAAGACTTGGGAAAGGATTCCTGCTACAGCAAGACCATTACCAAGTATGGCTATAGTATTTTATCTTAAAGCCCTAAATTTGGATATAGCAGTAATGATTCAATCACTTGGAGGCCAAACTCTGCCAAAAGCCTATGACTATGCAGTCAAAGCTGAAAACAATTTGATAGATGCTGGAAAATTGCCCCAAGGCCCCCCATGCCTATGTTTCCAGAGATTACCCTACCATTGCCTTAAGAAGCTCCTAACCCCATAACCCCACCTGTGTCCATGTATACGTTTCCCCAACAACCTGCTAAAGCTATAGTCCCTGCCCAGTCCTCTGAGATGGATGTTGTCAAGAACATCCTACAAACAGTTTCTAATGAAATTATTAACCTAAAAAGACAGTAGAATCCTTATGCTAGACCCCAATATCAAGGCTATCAAGGGAATAGACCTCCTCCATAGTCAAATCAGTATCAGAGTCCCTAAAGGCAAATTAACCCTCAGCCATCAAACCAATTAGTTACAGTTCCTACACCCTTGCAGACTATTCCTCCTAATCCAAATAGAGAGATTGTCCCAGGGTAGAATAATTATGCAGATGGCACCAATGCCTGGTGTTTCCCTTGTAATAATGCACATATGCCCAGAGACTGTCCCAGGAGTAATCTACAGCAAAAGATAGCATAGCAAAGAAGAGTGGATGGACAATTTGCAAATACTTCTGACACTCAAACCTACCAATCCCCTGGTATGCAAAATTCAGTCCTAGTGGCTCAGATGCAAGGAATGTCCTTACAGCAAGAAGAAGAAATAGCCCCTGAGCATGCTTTGTTCTCATGGATTGAAGATGAAGAGTCGGTATTCTTAAATGAAGCTTCACCTTCTAAGAAGCCATTGGTACAATCAGATTACTATACTAGAGCCAAGAGAAGGATGATGGAACAGCCTGGAGTCACAAATAATGAAATTATGGGAATTCCACCATTTCAAGATCATCAAAATACAGCTACTAGACAAGAAATACCTCAGCCAGTGCAGAACCAAGTAGTTTCTGGACAAGTTCAAGAAAAAGCAAGGTACCCTTATTATCTAAGAACCCAAGCACTAGGACCTGTGAATGTGGTGGATCAGCTAAAGAGGACTCCAACCCACGTGTCAATATGGGACATGTTAGCCATTCCTGAGCAAAAGACACTGTTGCAAGAAGCTCTACAGGGCCAAGCAGTGCCTAAACAGACTGTTACCAAAGGAGGACCTACCGATAAAGAAAAGCTCAAAGACACTATTCCTCTACAGACAATAGCTCTTTTGAACAATGCACTAGAGGTAAGTAAACCCAAGCCAGATCCCTTTTGTTTAACTTTAATAGTTGGGAAGAAACTATTGCACAATGCAATGACAGACTCTGGGGCTAGTACCACAGTGATGCCAAAGCAAATAGCAGATGCTTTGAAAATAAAATATGAGCCACTTACAAAAGGAGTTATGCAGTTAGATGGGAAGTCTGTGCAAACAATAGGGAAAATTAAAAAACTTCCACTACAGCTGTATACCTGTCCCAATATAATTGTAAATCAAGATGTTGTAGTCATAGATATTCCTCCTGTTTTTGGCTTATGCCTATCCAGAGATTTTACAGCCAAGATAGGAGGTTATATGTCACTTGGTTGGTCTCACCTCATCCTAAGAACCAAATATGGGACTAAAATGAAGGTACTGTCAGAACCATTGTCAAAAGACCATATAACAAATGAACCAACCCCGAAGTTAGAAGCAGCCCATGCCATGCTAAATAAAGAGGAAAGAGTTTTTGTCAAAGAAATAGGGGATTGGATTGAATATGATCAGCAAGAAGAAGATAACCAGTTGTTAACCATGATGCAGAGTGATCCCTTTGGAAACTATGACTCAATAGGGTTGGGCACTTATGTTATATTTGAAGAAGACCAGGAGATCCCTAATGTCTTAAGAAATGAGCCCTCTCAGACTCAAGAATCCATAAATGACTCAGGAATCTGGACCCTAAATTTTGATGGGGCTAGAACTAAAAATGGAGCTGGAGTAGGAATTTGTCTTACTACCCCTAATGGTGAAAAGATTTTAAGAGCCATTCACTTTCATTTTGCCTATACCAATAATGATGCTAAGTATGAATCTTTAGTGCATGGACTTATATTGGCAAAAAGGAAAGGAGTAAAGAATCTGATAGTCAAAGGAGATTCAGAACTAGTGGTGAAACAAATAAGAGAGAAGGCAGTAGCCAAAAATGTAAGGATGAGATCCTATAGGCACAGAATTTGGGACTTAATAGAGAATTTTGAAGCCTTCAATATAGAAGTAGTCCCTAGAGCCCAAAATTCTGAGGTAGATAGGATGGCACAAATTGGTTCACAGTTTGATCCAATAACTGATCTAATGGTCAATAATGAGTTAGTCAAAGTTATTGTGAGGCCAACCATTCTAGACAATGATGAAAATTGGCAAGTTTTTGAAAATGATTTTCAAGTACTCTCATTTTTGCAACAATCAGGAGAATTTGCTGATCAGTTACAACCCAAAATTAAAGAGGCATATGGTGATCAGATCATTCAACTAAAGTCAAACAAGATCCCTAAAGGACTAATTACCCTGGAAAACTTGTTTGACCCTGAAGATGCCAGCCTAGAAAAGAAGAGATTTCAAGCAAACAAAGAAGACTACTCTGAGATTCAGGTTAGTGAGGGGAGAAAATTAAAGGTGGGGAATTCTGCCACTCAACAGGAAAGAAAAAGGTTAATTGATTTATGTGAGAAATATGATAGGGTCATAGCCTAGACCTATGAAGATCTCCATGGTTATGATAGAAATATCATTCAACACATTATAGAGCTGACTGAAGGATCTAAACTGGTTAGATAGAAGCAGAGGCCAGTGAACCCTAGGATTGAACCTCTGATGGTGGATAAGTTGCAGAAACTATTAGAATCAAAGATCATTTTCCCAATCAAACACTCAATTTGGGTATCCAACCTAGTACCAGTCAGAAAAAAGAATGGGGACATAAGGCTCTATGTGGATTTTAGAGATCTAAATAGAGCATCCTTGAAAGATCACTACCCCTTACCCTCTATGGAACAAATTTTACAGACTGTGGCTGGATCAGAGAGATTTTCCTTGTTAGATGGTTTCTCTGGATACAATCAGATTTGGTTGGCTGATGAAGACCAACATAAGACTGCTTTCACCACAAAATGGGGAATATTCACCTATGCAAAGATGCCTTTTGGTCTTTCAAATGCTGGAGCTACATTTCAGAGGGCAATGGATGTAGCATTTGGAGAGATTATCAATAAAATCATTCTAATTTACCTAGATGACCTCACTATTTTCTCTAAATATGTTGCAGATCATTTTGACCATCTAGAAGAAGTTTTTAAGAAATGCCAAGAGTTTGGAATATCTCTAAATCCTAAGAAATGCATTTTTGCAATACCTCAAGGTAAACTATTAGGGTATATAGTGTCTAAAGAAGGAATCTCTATAGATCCAGAGAGGGTCACTGCCATAATAAACCTATCTCTGCCAGTCAACAAGAAAGCAGTTCAGTCCTTTTTAGGAAAGATTAATTTTGTCAGTAGGTTCATATCAGACTTTGCAGGCCTAATAAGACCAATTACACTACTACTAAAGAAAGACCTAGTGTTCAAATGGACTACAGAAGGGAGACAGGCTTTTGAAGAGGTCAAGAAAGCAATTTCAACAGCCCCAGTATTGAGCAACCTTGACTTCTCTAAGTCTTTTATAATGTATGTCTATGGAGGAGAATTTAGTGTTGCTGCTGTCCTAACATAGAAAGATGATCAACAAGAGGGAGAGCATCCAATAGCTTTTTTCTCAAGGACTCTTAGGGAGTATGAAGCTAGGTACAACTTTGTAGAGAAACAGGCATATGCTATGGTAAAAGCCCTCAAGAAATTCAGACACATGGTCATAGGTAATAAGATTCTGATACTAGTGGCTCATCCGACTGTCAGAGAATACATTATGGAAGGAGAAATCACTGAGAAAAGAGTGAATTGGATAACAAAGATTCTTGAATATGATGTGGAGGTCAGACCAACTAAACTTGTCAGAGGCAAGGGTTTGTGCCAGTATATGGTCCAAGATATGGAAAAAATGATAATTGAAGAAACAGAAAAGGAAAATGTATTGAGGATACAAGAAGTTGATCAGAATTCTTGGGTCACAAATAGGATCTAGTTTATGAAACATGGGATTTTCCCAAAAGAGCTCTCTCAGGACAAGAGGAGATACTATAGGCAGCAGGGAGTTCATTTTGTTTTAATTGATCAAGTTCTTTTCAGAAGAAATACTGATGGCATACTTTTAAGATGCATAGAGAAAGGTGAAGCCCAAAGAATACTGCATGAGATGCACCATGGAGTCTTAGGTGGACATTTTTCTACAAGAACCACAGCTATAAAGATAAGTCAAGTAGGTTACTTCTGGCCCACTTTATTTACAGACTGTTATCAACTGGTCAAAGAGTGTCAATCTTGTCAGTATTATGTGGGGAAAAGAAGAAATGCAGCAATGCCCCTTAGTCCTATAATTGTTGATGAACCCTTTGCCCAATGGGGTCTAGACTTCATTGGAATGATTAATCCAGTGTCAAGTATGGGACACAAATGGATTCTAACTGCCATAGATTATTTTACCAGATGGAGTGAGGTAGTGCCACTAAAAGAAGCAACAGAAAAGGTGATCCTAGACTTTTTGGAGGGTATCACTACTCGCTTTGGGCCTCCTCGTACTATAATTTTAGATAATGCTAAGGCATTTTTAGGGGCAAAAATATCTGACTTTGCACTAAAGTATGGAATCTACCTGAAAACCTCCTCAAATTATTATCCTCAGGGTAATGGTTTAGCAGAATCAACTAACAAGAATCTGATTAGACTTATCAAGAGGATAGGTGTTGATCACCACAAAGAGTGGCATAAATTGTTTAATATAGCACTGTGGGCTGATAGGATTATGCCTAAACAAGTGACAAAAATGTCCCCATATGAATTGGTCTATGGCAAGCCTGTCGTAATGCCCCTGAGCTTGGAGATTCCTGCTCTCTAGTTATTGAAATAGATTGAGATTGAAGAGAATGGTCCCATGCAGGTCAGACTTGCTGAGCTCCTGGAAGTTCAAGAAAAGAGGGATTCCGCACATGAATCATTATTGAAACATCAGAAAATAATCAAAGACTGTTTCGATAAGAAGACTTCAAATCCCCATTTTGAAGTAGGATCAGTTGTTTTGAAATGGGATGAGAGAGCTGCCAAGCCGGGTCGACAAAGTAAATTTGAGTCATTATGGACTGGCCCCTATAAAATCCATTCCTATAAACAGCAGAATTCATTTGAGCTTGAAAAAATGGAGGGTGAGCCTGAAGAGTTTCTTGTCAATGGGATCTACTTGAAGCATTTCAATTAGACAATTTCTCCTATGTATTATAGTTAGTTAGTTTCCCCTTTTTTCATTGTTGCTTTGTTTTTCCCACTTTGTTTTCCTACTCTTTCTTTGAATAAGTGTTTTTATAAACACGTGGCCACAGCTCAAGTCTCTTAAAGTTTTGAAACTCTCGCATTCATTAAACCTCTCAAATCCTAAAAATTCCCTAAAAGTACCTTAGCGCAGCCGCTTTTATGACGTGTCTGACACTTTGTCCCATGCGGATTTTATAAGATTTTATAACAGTTTTCCATTTTTAATGCCATTTATGAGACTTGATGTGTCATTAAAATACCCCAACAACATGAGTTAAATCTTAACTAAGTTTCATTTGTTTCTTCTTTTGCTAAGTGTCTTCCCTGTTGCTTACGTTTTCATAGCAAAACCTGCTTCCTAAGTGTGTCTTCCCTATTGCAAAGCTTCCATCCTTGTTACAAGTAAGTTCAACAGTTTCTAGCAAATTCAGAGATGGCGGAGGCATAGTCTTCACAATAGGGGCTTGGGATTTACGAGTCTATTGACAGGCTTCTCGCCAGCAAATCATACGCTTCAGCCCTTGCACAACCCTTAAAGGCCTATCCAAGGACTAGGGTTCCTGAGGTTGGTTATGCGGTCGACTCAGCTAAGGTGCGGGATTTTGCAAACGGTATTACTGAACTAGCCCTTCAAAAGTCTGGCAAAGGTCTGCGAGAGGGAGCACACCAAGGATGCCTCCTAAAGGTCAAGGCTAAACAATTTGAAACATTTGGAATGCGGATATGGACCTCTCAATTGGTGAAATTTATGTTCCCAAGTGTGCATTTATGCCCCGACCTGATTGAGGTATGCGCAGAATTGTTTCATGCACCCTCAAGCACCATTCAAAAGGGACCCTTCATGGTGCAAATTACACCAAAAGATATCAAGGACATGTTGGTGCTATACTATGATAGCACAGCCACGTTTCCCACCATTGCCAAAATGCAGAAGACATGGGCAAATGTCAAGTATCAATTAAGGTTTCTTAATTCAGAGATGCAGCTGGGAGATGAAAAGACCCAAATGCCAACGTTACCAATAGGAAGAGCACAATTTACACAAGCCAGTCAGGAAGCGCTATCCATGATGGCATTTATCTTCGGAATGAAGGAAGATATCACTGTCTATGACTGGCAACTCGCCATTTTATTCAGAATGAAGATCGTGGACAAGTCTCAGGAGTTTCAGCTGGATTTCTCAGAGCAGATTGCCTACGCAATGGCCGACCAACTCACCAATTTCAAATCAATAGGGGTTTTCAGGTATTCTTCTTATCTGTTTCACCTTCTGTTATACCAAAACCATGCCATCTTTTCCCAATATATGCATCTGAACATGTATGACCCAAGTTTCGGTCCCAATAGAACCATTCCTGTGTCTGCATGGACACATGTCTTATCTGAATCGTCTGACCCTTATGAATTTTGGGAATTTTTTGTCGCCCCTGTCTTTAGTCACCTAAGCTCAGAGCCTATTGAGAATAGATTAACATTAAGTGTCAGAGGCCTCATGGCAAATTCCCCCATTCCTTGTGATTATTTCTTTGGGTCTCACCATACTATCATCAGGGTCCATGGTTTTAATGGAGAGCTAGTGTTGCTACCCAAGGTTTTGACTCCTAGGTTAGCCTTTTTAGAGGTAACCCAACAAATGTCTGTGGTTGATAATGATTATGGCACTGGAAAAAAGAAAAGGAAAATGTATGATGTTTCATGGGTGAAGAAAAATATGGCCCTACTGGTCAGGGATGCTAAGCACTTGTTGCTAAGAAAGTTAGCTATCCTGGGTTTCCTTTTGATTGAAGATAAATGGAGATATGACCCAAGCAGTTTCATAACCTTATGGGTCAAGAATAATAGTGTCAGTGCTAAAATTGTGCACGAGGGCCATCCCTTTTGGGAAGACAGAAGAAACCCTAAGGAGGACATCCCTGATTTATATGCAGAATTGACAGATTTGCCTTTTCAGGGACCCAGGCCATAGGAAGTATTTTATAAAAGGGAAAAGGTTTTTGACCCTAAACTCAAAATGGGCATTGGATTAAAGAGAAATTTAATAAGAGACAGAGAATGGAAATCAGAGAAGATAGAAGCCTATTGGAAATATAGGCAGGAGATATCTGAGACAACTCACTCTTTTGGCAAGGTCGATATAGATGAGAAATGGGAGTCCATTTGGGATGAATGGCATCCATCTCTAGTCTCTAGCCCTGATACAAGCAAGATCCATAAAAGGAGTGAGGAGTCTGAAGAAGAACCTAAGTCCACTCATGTGGTGTAGGCCCTAGGACAAGCATCATCTACAACTGATGTAATTGCCTAGCCCCAATCTCTCAGCACCATAGAGAAGCAAAAGAGTGTGGTGTCATCACCACCTAGAGGGACCCCATCAGTTTCAATGATTGGGGCTTCCATTTTTGTGCAAACACCACTAGCAACAGTGGTAAATTTTGAGGAGAAAGAAACACAGCAAGAAGAAGAGAGGCCAAGGAAGCATAAGAGGCTGAAACTTTAGCCTAATTCAGATGAGGAAGTAGAGCCTTCACAGCAGCCACCACCGAGGATATCTATTGCTTCTCAGGTACGTGCTTCTTCTCCTTCTTCTTCTTACTCTTTTTCTTCTTCCATAGGGGTGGCAATCCCAACTAGCCAAATATTATCCCCTACCACCTCTGCTATGCCAATTTCCCAATTTTCCGCACCTGTCACTACTCAGGCCATGTCATCACAGGCCACATTATTGCCTCCCTTTTCTCCTTCTTTTCCAAGGAGAATACATCCTCAGATTCCTCCTAGCCAACATTTGGCTATCCCCAATGGCTTGCCACAGGGTCATCCTTTTGCGGGCGGGTATATTGCCTCTCCCCCTACCTTCCAAGCTCAAGCAGACACTGCTAAGAAAGCTAGGGAAGCCCGAATGGACAAAAAAAGAAAGAAGGACAATAAAGCTCATGCTGTCCCACATATGAGGTCACTATTTGACCCAATCCAACAGCAGCTAACTGTGACTCATTTGTTACCAAATGTAGTTAGACCTAATGAGCAGATGCAGCCCCAAGATTATACAATGAGTGCAGTGGCGATAGATATGTCACTTTTTAGGCCACAAGACAGGGTAGATCTGCTAAATGAAACCACTTCTGCTGTAGCCACTGACTATTTGAAGTTATCAAGGAAGTTGCAAAAGATGGAGGCTGATCTGGCTCAAGAAAGGACACATAGTGACACCCTGACTGCTGAGCTCAAATTGAAAAATGATGAAATAGAAGATCTCACTAAATAGTTGCAAAATACTGTTTCATGTCAGATTCATCAGGCTACACAGAGCCAAAATGCTTCTTTAAAGGAAGAGCTGATCCAGGTGAAGTCTATAGTGACTACCCTGAAGCAGGAAAAGGCCACATTGCAGAAGAGGCATCAAGATTCCTCTCAACAAGCCACACAGTTCCAACAGCAGCTGTTGAAGGAACAGAACAATGTCGCTGCCATACAGGCTCAACTTCAGGCTGAGCAACAAACAAAAAAATAGTTGACCCTTGAGTTGGCAAATAGGCCACAAAATGTAGGAGTGTTGAACCTGGTTAAGGAGCTATATGCATCAGTGTGGGAAAGAATCTCTGAAGAGATTATCCAACTCAAACCCTCTTTAACTTTCCTGCTACATGCACAACAATTGTGTGAAAAGGTAGAGACTTCAATTCAGGCCACTTTGTCCATTATTTCCATGACAGTTTCGAATTCTCAACTGCTGCTGGGGAAACTTTATGACACATCTAATGAAGCATTATCGGCAGCAGGGATCAGTGACAGAATGATTGCTGCCAAATGGGTGAATGAGGTTCTTAGTTGCAACTCTGCTGCAATTACTTGCCAGGAGCTTCTGGATGTAGTCAAGGAGGGAGTGAAGGACATGAAGAAACATATTGAAGACCTGGTGCAATTGGGTCTTCCCTCCCCTTTTCCTGATAGCAACACTGTATTAATGGTTGATGAAATCAAGCCTCTATTGCTAGCCAGACAAAATGACCAATCAGTTTTCCAAGGTCTAATAGATGCCTCAATAGTGTCAGAAGTGGAAGCCATTTTGATCCCCATGGCCCAGCTTGATTTCCAATTGAAAGCTGTAGTCCATGTTTTGCAGAGTATTTCACATAGGGACATTATCAACCTGGATTTAGCCTTCCAGGATTTGTAGAACAAACACAGACTATCTGATGCCGAGTGGTCTATATATCAGATGACCTTGCAAAATCTGTAAATTTTGCTATATATATGCACATTTTTGGATTCTTTTTGAGCAGGCTCAAAAGTCTTCGGGGTCGCCAAGAATTGTAGAGTAAAATACTCTACATTTTGTTTTTGAGTTTCAGTTGTGCGAGCTCCAATTTTGTTTCTCTGTGTTTCAGTTTTGGCAGTGAGGTTTTTGACACAAGGTGCGGGCGCGGGTTTTATTTTGTAAATTTTGCCTAAGTCCCAGAGATGCAGCAAAAGCCACCAAGTGTCAGCACTTGGGACACATTATAAGGTTTCTTAAGTGGCACAGAGAGTGCCACGTGTCCTTTGCATTAAGGCAGAGACCGCCAAGTGTCGGCATCCATTTCAGTTTCTTATAAGTTTCAAACGTCCCTTTAATGTTTCTCATAATGTGGCGGGTCTCTTTTTAAAGCTTCAATGAGCACGGAAGGTGCCAAGTGGCTGATGCGGAAAGTTTCTTAGAAAGTTTCTTAAAGTTACACGGGAGGTGCCGCGTGTCCCATATATTTTCTACAGAGTGCGCCAAGTGTCGACATCCGCGGGTTCCCTTTTTGTTTCATTGCTAAGTAAAGACTGTTGGTGAGCCCCGTTAATGTTTCTATAGTTTCTGTGGAGCGCAACATGTGTCACCATCCATGTGACCTGATGCATCTTAATTGTTTCTGTTAAATGTTTCTATAGTTTCTGTGGAGCGCGACATGTGTCACCATCTGCGTGACCTGATGTGTCTTAATTGTTTCTATTATGTTTCACAAAGTTCAGCGGAAGCTACCATGTGTCATCTTCCGCAGAACTCCCTAAAGGTATCTACAGTCTCTCTAAGTTACGCGGAAGCTGCCATGTATATGTTTCTAAGATCTGTGGAAGGTACCACCTGTCCCTATTCTTTTTGAAGCTGCTCAGTCGAGAGGTATGGTGGGTCCCATTTTTGGTAAGTGATTAAAGGTTCGAGGCAGTGGACCATGACAGATGGCAAAGCCTGAGCACTCCTAATATAAAGCCACAGTAAAGACTCTAAGTAAAGTAGAAATCGCCACGTATCTTTTATAGGGGCTGCGGACGCTGCCAAGTGTTGTTTTCTGGTGTCTCCTGAGTAATGAAACAGTTTATCAAGTAAGTCATGCGGAGAATGCCATGTGTTAGTTTCCTATTGTTCTGGAAAGATGAAAGAGCTTCAAGAAAGGGGCGTGTATGAATGCCAGCTATCCCAAGGGTTTATAGTCGCAAAGACTATCAGAAACTGCCAGGTGTCCCTACCTGATTCAAAGTAAGTGGAGTTACATGTATCTGTTTCAATTAATGAACTTGCAGAGTGGCTAACCGTTTCAGATTCGAAAGATATCTTCTATCAGACACTTCTAGTTAAGTCCCAGTTCGGTTAGGCCGTTGAGATTTGATCATGCGGGCAATCTTTGAGCCAGTCCTGTGCCATAAATATGGGTTCAAATCGCAGTTTAAAATATAACATAGGAGATATAGAGATTTTTCTGCATCACAGATTGTTAGAGAAGTTTTTGGAAGATCTTGTGTTGTGGCCAGTAATATCATTTGCCTTTGTTCTGTTTTCTTGATTCAGAGAGTTTGTATAACTATGCATGATTCTGTGCCTTTTATGTGACTGGAAAATTAATAAAAGATAGAGTTCTGTGCCTTTGCTGATATTTTCTGTCATTAAAAAAATCTTTCAAGTTGTGAGCCTTTGTTTCTATTTACTTCCATCTTTTACATTGATCATGCATTGTTTGCTCTTTAATGTAACTGAATCTTAAAAGTACTTTCACTGTGCTTAGTGATAAGGAGCAAATCATATTCAGGCACATTGCCATAGTTAAATTTCCCTTCATTGCATTTGTGATTCTGCTTTACTTCTATCCTTTTTCCCGAAATACATTTGAAAGAAGAGCTAGCTTCTTTAAAATCTGGAGGTTACTCTGAGGAACATTCCCACGTCTCAGAGTTTCCCATGTTGGTGTTGGAAATAGCGCAATTCTAAGCATCAACACTAAATATGATGTAGTTGTCATGGTCTAGAAACTAAATCCTTCTCCGCTAACTCTCAGATGAGGATGCGATAGAATACGATAGAAAATGATGAAACTACAAATGACTAAACTACAACTGAAATGAAAGAAAAAAAAATACCAAATATTTTTGGTTGATGCAAGATTGCTCTGCAACCTGGGATGCTCCTACACCAGACACCCGAGGTTATTGAAAAAAGTGAGTCCCTAACTCTGTTGGTGCTAGAGGAAAACCAAGGTGGTCTACCTTAGCCTGAGAAATCCATGATGAATCTTCTTTTGGTCTTCCTTTCCACTTAACCAAATACTCTTTATACTGCTTGCCTCTAGTGCTATGTCCAACTCTGCTATCCAAAATTTGCTCTATCTGCTCCGGTTGCTGTTGTGGTAACTGATCCTTCAATCCATCTTCAAGACTGTCACTTGATTCTCCCTCATGATACTGATATAGATCTGCAATGTTGAATAGAGGTAATATACCAAATGTCTCTAGTAGCTCCACTTCATATGCATTGCCTGAATTAAACTTCTTAAGAATCTTACATGGTCCAAACTTCCTCATTTTCAGCTTGTTGTATGTCCCTACTGTAAGTCTTTCTTTCCATAGATATACCATGACTTCATCTCCAATAGAAAATTCCTTATGTCTCTACTTCTCATCTAATTGTTCCTTATACTTGTTGTTCATCTTTTCATGTCCCCTTTTTCTAGGAATAGTACATACTAAAAATAGTAAGTCGCTGGTTGTCTAGAAATAGTAAATCAGGGCTCACAAGACAACTTGGAGAAATAAATAATTTAATATTTAATATTTTCCTTGGTGCAAATTTCTAGCCTATGGGAAAATAAATATTAAATTTAACATTTAAATTGGTACAAGCCCCATTTGGGTGTGGGTTTTCAAGAAGGCCAATAATAACCATTTTTAATTTTAAGAGCATCTTATGAAAAGGTGTAAGTGTTAGCTGTCGTTGCACCAAAAGATTGACCTATTCATGCCCGATACAACCACTTGACTTAACAAGCATGGGAGGTGGTTAAGCCCTTGTCACAAACCACCGCAGTGCAGCACTGAACAAGGAGACCAAGGGTCACACCTTGCAACAATCCCCCCTAGTGCAAGCGCGGGGTTTGAACCCGTGACCTCAGCTCTAATACCAATTGTTAGCTGTTGTTGCACCAAAAGATCAACCTGTTAATGCTCAATACAACAACTTGACTTAACAAGCATGGGAGGCGATTAAGCCCTTGTCACAAACCACCGCAGCGCAGTGCTGAACAAGGAGACCAAGGGTCACACCTTGCAACAGTAAGAGGGGGTTATGATACCTTATGACAGTTGTCATAATTCATGATTATTTTTCATTGGAAGATCTTGGCATGAAAGGTGTGGGAATTTGAGAACTCATCTTGGGTTGCCAGATAAAAAAAGGCATTTTGGAGTTGTCATTTGGGTGTTGTCTATTATTCATTTTCCCTCATTTGGAGACTTGAGCTTTGTTTTCATTCAGTGGATGAAAACCCATTAGAGTTTGCAGCTGTGGATGAAAACTCATTGGTTGCTAGGATCAAAGGATGGACAACATTTGGTTCTTGAGGGAATTATCACATAGGGAGTGCATTGGAGCTTCAAAGAATTGGTAGATTTTGGCAGTTTTTATGTAGTTTGCTTGCAAGTGGATTTATATGCAGCTTTTATGTTTCCTAGAGCACTTTGAAGTATTGTAATTATTTTCAGGTGTGAAATTTGTGGTTTTCTAGGTTTTTACTATTGTTTCATTAGTATTGGCACCTGTGGCCATTTATTGTAAGATCTGGTGTTGTTTTGTGAGTTTGGAGCAGTTTCACTGTATTAAGGAGCTAGGGTTTTGTGTAGTTAGTAGTTTGTAGTTGTGGGTTTGTTATCAAAGTTTTCTTATATTTTTATTGATCATCTCAGACCTTATATTAACTATATTTCATCACAAAATCATATAATTTAATATTGGGTTCATCAGATATCATTTATGTGTTGCCGGGTGAGATCAGGTGAAGTGAAATTATTAATTTTGTATGCAAATTTGTAATTTTTATTAAATCTGGTAATTTTATGATATCCTAAAGAAATAGGCCATACATTTGCTTTTATTTTCTGTTAATTATCAGAAATTTAAGTTTGGCAAAGATTTACTTTGACTTGGGTAAGAAATTGTCAATTTTGGGTACCATTTGTGTAGTGAAAATTAGGTATTTGTGAAGCTAATTAAAACATACATTTTCAAATCTGATATAGTTGTAAATATTTTTGTTGGGGACATTACAGTGGTATCAGAGCATGATCTTGCCAACCTGTTGGAGAAGATAACTACTATTGCATTTTACGCATGTTGCATGTTAGTGATCAACACTTGCATGTCAGTTTTAACAGTTGCATGTCAATTTTAATGGTTGAATGTCAATGCTCAGTGGTTGCATGTGTGGTATCAATTGTTGCATGTTAGTACTTGTGATTGGATGTTAGTTTTTTTCAATGATCGCATGTAGTGTGAATGTAGTGTGAATGAAATTGTGGCCTCTAGAATTGCTAGATGGTATGAAGAATACCATAATCATTCTAAAGATTTAAAGGCTGCCACAACATTTCAGAAATATGTAGAGTGGATAGGAAGAACTATGCCCCAAAAAGAAGAGATTATTAGTATTTTTGAGGAATACCAAGGTGAACATGATGCTACCAAAGCTACATAATCTTTTGATGGGTACTACATAAGGAGAAGAAAGGAGGAAGAATCAGAAGATGCTAAGGAGCATGAGACAAATAAAATGTTCTTGCAAGAAGAACAAAAGGAAGAAAGAGTTGAACCAGAGGCACTCCGAGCCATAGAGGTTGAAGGTAAAGATTCTTTAATTAAAGAAAATATTTCAGTGATTTCTAATGAGCTCCCAATTCAAGAAAATATTAATTTTGATGAAGTTCAAGTGAAATCAGTCTTGCATGTTGGAGATAAAGATTTAATAATGGAAGAAAAGAATCAAAAAATTCCTTTTAGTGTCAAGGAGCCAATACCACATGAGAATGGTCAACATAATAGCCATATTGTTGGAAATAATTTCTTGATGGATACTTTAGCTCAATCTTTTTCTTCTAATGAATTTCATTATGAGAGTGACAATGTTGTTGTGAATTTCTCAAATTCCAAATCAGCAAAGGAAGGTCAGCACTTTGCTTGCTTCTATAATTACAACTTAAGAAATAAGGGTGGAAGTAGTATCAAGAATGTTTTGCATCATCTTCATAATATGTCATCACAAAATTTTTTCTATCTTGATAAGCATTCAAACTATGATGAAAAGATGAATGGTACAAAGTGGAAGGTGGATCCTTCCTCTCAACTTCAAAATTGCTCATCCATTGTGGTGTGGGATGCTGATGCTTTATCCAAAGAGCCACAAAAAGAAGATATTGAAAAGCACATGAAGGATGAAATTTTTGATGGGATGAATCTCATATTTGCAGAAGTGTTTTCTAGTTTAGAATCCCCAACATCCAATTGTATCAGAGTAGTGCAGTAGAAGCATGATGGAGAATGTATTTTTTAATTTGATACAACCACTAAGGAGATTAAAAATTGCAATACCAAACTATGAGGTATGTAATGCATTCTACTCTTTGAGTACTCAAATGGTTATGTGTTTGCAATGGTTGCATTCCATGAGTGACTTTCTACAGAATCATTATTTTAGAAAAATAAAGATTACATGTGAAGAGAAAAATATGGTGTTTGGAGGTGTATCTAAAGGAATAATGGAAGTAGACATAGATATGAATACTTCTTTCAAGGGACAAGTTTCATGGACAAGATATTTGGTGATGGAGGATATGCATGCTATCTCATTTTATGGTAAGAATCATAGTCTTCATTTTGATATTCAAGTGTTTCCAAATCAACATAGCACAGTGTTTAGTAATATGTTCCTAGGATCACCCTTGGATAGAGGATTCTAATATGTCATAGAGTTGGAAACTAATTTGTATTAGGAATCTATGTGGGAGAATGATGTGACATACTTTGGCCAAGACACTAGCATTCAGGGCATTCAAAAGGATGCAACAAAACAATCTTTGGAAGGGATTGAAAAGGTAAACAACTCATGTCATGTACTTTTCATCTCAGATTTCCCATATCCATTTATGGAAGGATATGATGTCTTGGGTAAAGGTGATTGGGCTTCCTTAATGCAAAGGTGGGGCTCCATTCAAATTGAGAGCAAGAAGTTGACATTTTCTACACTATGTGTTTATGAGGAGGAGTTTTAAGATGCCATTATTAAGGGGCATTCACATGAGAAAGTACAATAGTGGAAGTAACTCAAGGGAAGTGGTAATTCTTTCAATTCCATGCATCTCAAGGGTTCATGTGAAATACTTTCAATCCAAACAAAGAAAGAAGCTTCTACATGGATGGGAAGAACATGAGAAGCTTTGGTTAAGCTCAAGAAGGTAACTATCTCATGCTATGTACTTTTCATTTCATATTTCTTACAAACATTGTCTACAGGATGTGATTTTGTAGGAAAGAGAGTTGTTATGGTTATAATGCAAAGGAGGAACTCCATGAAATTTGAAAGCATGAAGGACAAAGATTCAAGAAATGGTCTCAAGTTCTTCTCAAAACCACTTATCTTGTTGAAGAAAATAGTTTATGGGTTGCTGATTTTGAATAATTTCAAAAGTGTGTAGATATTTTTGGAGAGATTTTTAGTCTATACATGGCTTCCCACCCATTTTACATTGATCACATCAATGGTTGTTGCACAAGTTTTTCATTTTTGTAGTTGTTACATCATTTGTATACTACTAATTGTGTTGATTTCAGTTATGAACAACTATAAATTGGTGCATTTTGGAAAAGATTACTTGCATGATGATGAGAGAAGAAAGTCTTCCCTATTAGAAACACTCACTCCAGCCATCATAACACTAATTGAAAGGAAGTTGAAAGAGGTTTGTAACTCTTATGGTTTATTCCCAACTTACATGCAATTTGAAGTGAGCCATGCTGTGAAGTTGTGGGTGTTGTGTATGATGGAGTATGCTACTGTTGTAGATCAGTTTGATGCTAATATATACCATTTTATATTGTTATTTTCTCCATTCATGTCAGCTTCAGAAGTTGTGGTTTTAGTCTTTCAGTTTGGAGCAGAACACTATTGGCAGTATTGTGTGATTTGGAGTTTTGGTTCAGTTTTTGGAGAATTATGGAGTATATGTTGCTATTGTATGATGCTATTTTTCACTCCTCTACTAAACTCTTACTATTATAGATCATTACTTGAAGCTAAAGGTATCATCTTTCATGTTGAGGTAAAATTTGGGTGAATTAGAGTGCATTTCAACCATATTAATTTCATTGTTTTAATGGTAGAAGTAGTTTCTCAAACGTGTACTCATTGTTATAGAGGATGAAATAAATGCTATAATAGTCCTAATAGAAGAAAAAAATAGAATTGTATCATTGGGAGAAGTTGTGGGATTTTTTTGTTTAACTTGTCTTGTGATAGTACACACACATTTTGGGAGGGACAAGCTAAAAGGTAGAGGTTGTTTTTGATAATATAAGGTGGCAAAACTAGGGGCCAAACCCTTACAAAGTAGAACCCAAAAAGGGAAAAAAAGACTCAAAAGATAAAAAGAGCTAGAACCACCACATACAGCTTACATACAACTGATATACAGTAGATAGAAACTATCAGTAAAAAACCAGCTAACAGAAAGCTTAGAAAGAAAACTAGGAAAGGATGTCTTCCCAGCCTTTAAAAAGAAACTCAAACATTTTGTCAAATTCCTTAGCCTTGTCATCATCAACACCATGAGTGAGGACTTCATGTTCCTACATCAGAGAGAGATTAGCCATAGCCGGCCTACAAAGCATGCTTGTAATGAACCTGCCAAGAGGAAAGACCCTCTTCTCCAGAAAATCCACCCACTCCTTCAATTAAGACAAATCATCAGAATGATTACCTTCCTCATTTACTTCCTCCTCCATACCACCTTCATCATTGTTACAATCCTCCTGAATAAAATCAAGGTATGTAGGAACCTCAGTGGGAACATAGTGAACATCATTCCCATTGTTATCATTAGTGCCAGTAGCCTCCACATGAGTAGTAGTAGCTCCCACATCAATACAATCACCAATGGAAGCAGAATTTTCAAACCCTTTATTGTCCTCAGTATCAAAGGTCTTCGTAGGTATTTCTTGCCCAACAATCTCCTCAACACCACCCGAATCTTCAATAACAATCTCCTAAATATCACTCTTGGACTTATCCTCCCCCTCCTGAGTAGAGGCTTCAGAAGTGCTTTCAGAGTAATCAATCAGCTTCAACTTAGGAGCCAGTTTGCCAACAATATGACCAGACCGCCTAACAACAGTAAATTTACCCTCCAATTTGACTTTTTTCAAATTTCTTGAGGGTCCCTCCCTGACCAGTTCCTATTCATTTTGGGGCCCATAATTGAAAGGAAGCTAGGTGTGCGGAAATCGCTTCCTACACTAATCTAATGAGGGGAGAGCTATACAAATTCAATTTAATCCTTATCATTACAACAACATACAACATCTAACAGAGTTATTATAGCAATACACAAGAACCAGAAAGAAGACAGAAGAAGAGAGATAAAGATATACGTTGGGGAAAACCCTTATCGGGTGAAAAACCCCACACTCAGAAACCTACACAATGTATTAAAAAATTTGAAGTTTGTTTACAATACACTTGTAATGCAAGCTTCAATGGTCTTTGACACTCATGTCTGGAGTCAATCTAGTAGCATAACAATACCTATAAACTTGTGATACAAACTCCATCTCCAAGCACCTATTTATATAGGAAATACAAGGCAATATTGGACCTATCTTGGAATGGGCATCCAACTTGGCTTCATAGACCAAAACCCAAGCATAAGGACACTTGGTCAACATTGTAGAATGTGCCTGACACTTGTCCACAACTCCCATCCCAAAGAGGTCACCTATTTCTAAAATGGGCTATAACAGATGTTCTTACGACACTTACGACCGTCATAGAATCTGTCATAGCAGTTACAACTTATAGATGTAAGAGAATCTGTCATACACATGCTCTAAAAAGCATATTCTCTTACATTTCATAGTCCACCTTAGGGTACCCAAATATGCCTTATTCAAAGATGCTTCATGACACATGTCCTTACCTGTCTTACAAATTTCTATTTCTAACTCTTACATGTCATAGATTCTGTTATAGGAATCCGTCATAACCGTTTCGGTCAATATTCCCTTACACAACATGGAAGATGCCGACACATGGCAAAATGCTCCTACCACAAAGTGGGACACCTATCTCCTCATATGAGGACAAAATTACAAGTTGTCATATTCCATGTAGGATCGACACATCATCGTGCCACATCCCACAATATGACTATGGAATTTCCAAATATTTACAACATAGGCAATTAAATAATAAATACAAACAATAATAATGTAAGGAATTATCAAGGTTTAGACACCTTAATTCCCAACATTCTCCCACTTGTCGAACACCTTGTAAGAGCCAATAGAAAAACATGATTTAACTGTTATAGGCCGAGAAGCCCATAGTCTCCGAACACCATATGAACTTCTCGATGCCTACTAGTTTCGTCAATCCATCTGCAACATTCTTCAAAGTATCTACCTTCTCCAAATTTACCTTTCCATACTCAACCATGTCTCACACGAAGTGAAACTGAACATCAATGTGCTTTGTTCTAGCATGGAAAGTTAGATTCTTCACAAGGCAAATTGCACTCTGACTGTCACAACTGGTCGTGATTTGACCTGCATCAACACCAATATTTGAACACAATCTCTTAAGCCAAATGGCTTCCTTACAAGCATGAGTTGCTACCATATACTCAGCTTCTATCATGGACAAAGCAACAACAGGTTATCACTTACTTATCCAACTAATAGCACCACCAAATAGTGTAAATACATAAGCACTGGTGGATCTCCTACTATCAATGCCATCTACCCAATCTGAATCCACAAATCCATGAATATCAATAGAATGTGGAAGTCCTAAAACATTACCATGATAGAAAATAGAATACTCAGAAGTACCCCTCAAATATCTTAACACTCGCTTAACTGCATCCCAATGAACCCATCCAGGATTAGCCATAAATCGACTAAGGATTCCCACTGCTTGGGTAATGTCTAGTCTTGTGCAGACCATAGCATACATCAAACTGCCAACAACACTAGCATAAGGTACTCTACTCATGTCCTCCACCTCACTAGGAGATTTTGGACAATCCTCAACAGAAAACTTTGTCCCTAAAGAAATGGGAACACACAATGGTCTACAATTTGCCATGCTAAACCTATCCAACACGGTCTTCACATACTTACTCTGGCTTAACTAAACTTCTCTATTGGTTCTGTCTCTTCTGATTACCATTCCTAGAATGTACTTGGGTGCCCCTAAATCTTTCATTTCAAACTGTGCTAACAACTGAGATTTAAAATCAGAAATCATATTCTTACCCTTCCCAATGAGCAACATATCATCAACATACAGTGCAACAATGAGAATATGATCACCATCAAACTTATAATGCACACAGTGATCCAATTTCGATCTCACAAATCTAATTGACAACACAAAGGCATCAAATTTCAAGTACCATTTCCTAGGGGATTGCTTCAAACCATACAAAGACTTTTAAGTTTGCAAACCAAATTTTCTTTATCTTTCACATGTAATGCTCTGGCTGTGACATGTAGATTTATTCCTCCAAGTCACCATGAAGGAAAGTTGTCTTCACATCCATCTGTTCTACCTCCAAGTCATAAGCTGCTACGAGAGACAATAGGAATCGAATGGATGTTAGCTTTGCAATGGGAGAAAAGATCTCACCATAATGTATACCCTCCACTCGTGAATACCCCTTCACAACCAATCTGGTATTATACTTCTCAACACTGCCATCTGCACCAAATTTCTTCTTGAACACCCATTTGCATCCAATGGGTTTCCATCCAGGAGGCAAAGGCACCAAGTCCTAAGTTTGATTCTTTTCCAAAGAAGCCATTTCATCCTCCATGGCCTCCTTCCAGGAACCTACATCTTTCATGTCCATAGCCTCTAATATAGTTCTAGGTTCATCACTATTAGTAACCAAAGCACAAGCACAACTAGAATCAAGCAATGTAAAACCAAACCTTTCAGATTGCTTTCTTATCTGTGTAGACCTCCTCAAGAGGTCTACACGGATAAGAAAGCAACCTGAAAGGTTTGGTTTTACATTGCTTGATTCTAAGCTTTCAGAGCTACTAGAGCTCTCCTTATCATCAGGTCCAACATTGTCTTTCTATTCAATCTTCTCAGGGGTAGCAGGAAACTAAACAACATCCTCTTTCTTTACTATTTCTTCTAGCTACAAAATAGTGGAAGAAGGTGTAAGGTCTCTGAAGATGACACTTCTGCTATACAACACTTTTCGGCTATGGGGTCCCAAAGCTTGTATCCTTTCACACCGACACCATAGCAAATGAAGATACACTTAATAGCCTTGTTCTCCAACTTTGACCACTTCTCCCTAGGCACATGTGCATATGCCTCACAACCAAAAACACGAAGATGCCTTAATGAAGGATTTCTACCAGACCACACCTCTATGGGTGTCTTTCCAAAAAGAGCTAATGTAGGAGATCTATTAACAAGATAGCAAGCAGTGCCACAGCTTCAGCCCAAAACTTTTGTTCAAGGCTAGCTCCACTAAGCATACTCCTAGCCTTCTCCATCAGTGTCCTATTCATCCTCTGCAACTCTATTTTTCTGTAGGGTGTATGGAGTTCTCTTATGTCTTTCGATCCCAAGTTCCTTGCAATACTTATCAAATTTTGTAGAACAGAACTCACCACCATTATCAGTTCTCAAACCTTTAATCTTTTTACCATTCTGATTTTCAGCAAAGGCCTTAAACTCCTTAAACTTGCTATAGACTTCATATTTGCTTCTGAGAAAATAAATCCATATCCTTCTACTATAATTGTCTATAAAAGATACAAAGTATATAGATTTTCATAATGAAGGAACATTAACAGGACCAAATACATCAGAATGAACAAGGTCCAACACACTAGAAGACTTGTGAGAACTTGAATAAAACTGAACATGGTTTTGATTTCCATAAATGCAATGTTCGCAAAAGTCAAACTCAAGATTACAATCATCTAACTCCTCAATGAGAATCTTATTTTTTAGGGTACGCAAACCCTTCTCACCAATGTGGCCAAATCTCTTATGCTATAACATTGTCTTTTCAATAGGAAGTTTAACTTCCAATGCACAATTACAACCATCAAGAATAGAAACAACAAATTTCTTCACTACTCATTCAGATGGTGGGGATGAAGTGACTGCTGCCCTCTTCCTTGAGTCAGAAGAACTATTGCATTGTGAAATGCATGCCTCTAGCTAAAACAGAGTACCTCTCCTAGTACCCTTAGCAAGCACCATAGCTCCTCTAGTCATCTTGCATCCTTCTTTCGAAAAGACAACCTACACACCTACATCATTCAAACTACTTATAGAGAGCAGGTTTCATGCTAAGCCAAGGATGTGCATAACTGCAGAGATCCCCTTCACTCGACCATCAGGGAATCAGATAGAGACTCTTCCATGACAAACAATCTTCAGATGAGAGTCGTCACCCAGATACACCTTTCCACCATCGAACTCCTCATACTTAGTGAACCAGTCTTGATGCAAGGTTATGTGGAATGATTCACCAGAGTCGATCAACCACACATCATCAGATGCATGGGTTACCAGGGCAGTGATGAAGGCATCACCATCATCTTGTGATTTGTCAAAATCTGAATTAGGAGCTTTCTTCTTCTTGTCCTCCTCCTCTTTGCATTCCTTTCAGAAATGCCCGGTTTTGTCATAGTTCCAACAAAGACCCTTGGACTTTCCAGGAGATTTGGATCTCCCACAGGATTTGGATCTACCCTTCTCAACTTTCTTGTCCTTCTTCTTCCCTTTCTCCTTGGGTCTTCCACAAACTGCAAGGACCTCTTTAGTTGCCTCAGAAGACTTTCTTCACATCTCTTCAGACAACAGTGAAGAAACCACTTCTTCCATTTTGAATGTGGATGTGATTCTTCCAATAGCCATGACAAGATGATCCGACGAGTCTGGCAAAGAACAAAGCAAGGTCATACATTGATCCTCCTCCTCCATCTCTACACCAATAGATATCAATTGTACAACCAACATGTTAAAAGCATTCATATGTTCAGTAATGGATCCTCCATCCTCCATTCGAAGAGAATACAACTTCTTTCTTAGAAAAAGTTTATTAACCAGGGATTTTGCTTGATAGACATCTCCCAACTTCTTCCAAAGTAGTTTTGCAGTAGTCTCCTCATGGACATTTAACAACATAGAATCAGCAATACTAAGTCTTATGAGACCCTTATCCTTCCGATCCTTGAGATCCCAGTCATCTTGTGACATTGCAGCTGGTTTAGTTCCATTAACACTTTCCCAAAGGTCTCGGTCAACAAGCAAGTCTTCCATCTTTAGCTTCCACAGCTTAAAATTACTGCCATTGAACTTCTCCACTTCAAAACTTCCTGATGTACTTGCCATCTCCTTGCTACAATAGAAATCAAAATACTCTGCACAGACTCCCACATAACTTAAGATCAGCCCAAAAAACCCCTACCCAACAGCTAAGACCAAAACTGGTCAGGCTCTGATACCAACTGAAAGGAAGCTAGGTGTGTGAAAATCGCTTCCTACACTAATCTAATGAGGGGAGAGCTATACAAATTCAATTTAATCCTTATCACTACAGTAACATACAACATCTAACAAAATTATTACAGAAATACACAAGAACCAGAAAGAAGACAGAAGAAGAGAGACAAAGATATACGATTGGGAAAACCTGTATCGAGTAAAAAACCCCACACTCAGAAACCTACACATTGTATTAACAAATCTAAAAGTTGTTTACAATACACTTGCAATGCAAGATTCAATGGTCTTCAACACTTGTGTTTGGAGTCAAACCAGTAGCATAACAGTACCTGTAAACTTGTGATACAAACTGCATCTCCAAGCACCTATTTATATAGGAAATACAAGGCAATATTGGACCTATCTTGGAATAGGCGTCCAACTTGGCTTCATGGACCAAAACCCACACCTAAGGACACTTGGTCAACATTGTAGAATGTCCTTGAAACTTTTCCATAGCTCCTATTCCAAAGAGGTCACCTATTTCCAAAATGGGCTATGACAGATGTTCTTACGACACTTAGGACCGTCATAGAATCTGTCATACACATGCTATATATAGCATATTCTCTTACAACATGCCATATTCTACCTTGGGGCATCCAAATATTCCTTATTCAAAGATACTTCATGACACATGTCCTTACCTATCTTACAAACTTCTATTTATGACTCTTACATGTCATAGATTCTGTCATAGGAATCCGTCATAACCATTTCGGTCAATATTACCTTACACAACATGGAAGATGCCGACACATGGAAAAATTCTCCTACCACAAAGTGGGACACCTATCTCCTCATGTGAGGACAAAATTACAAGTTGTCATATTCCATGTAGGATCGACACATCATCGTGCCACATCCCACAATATGAAAATATGGAATTTCCAAATATTTTCAACATAGGTAATTAAATAATAAATACAAACATTAATAATGTAAGGAATTACCAAGGTTGAGACACCTCAATTCCCAAAAAGAATCCCCAATGTCCTCTTTCAAAATGTTAGCTTCCACAACAATATCAAAGAGACGTTTTTAGATTTCAACTTGGATTTGGTAAGAGGGTTTTGATCATTTTTGACAATAGAAAATTTAGGAGTACCAGAAGAAGGAGCACCTTCGAGAAATAGCTTAGGAGTAGTATGACCATTTTTCACAAAGGCATTAGGGGTATCAACAAAGGGTTCAATACCAGAAGGCTAAATAGAAGAAAAAAGGTAGAGGTTGTTGAATGGGATGGATACAAGGCATTCTACATGCCCACAGGTAATATGGGATATTTTGTTGTACATTGAATATTGTTGCAACAATACCACACAACAGAGAAAAGATAATGTCAATCATCTCAGGTATACTTTTCAAAGATTTGTTAAAATGCACAAAGTTGCACTGGGTGAGTTTACCAAATCTCTGTGGAAGGATGAAGATCAGTTTGAGTCTTGGAAAGAATGCATCCAAGATTTGCATATAATATATTTCATATTATATGGACATTTTGGTTTGGTATATGGCATTGAGGAATTTATGTTTTTAGGGTTGCACAGTGTCTTATGGTAGAAATTACAACATCTCTCAGGTACAGGAACAAGGCCTTTTGTGCAGTATAACATGATTTATTTTGGCATGAAGATTTTGAAGCATCATGGTTGTAATTACTTGAGGAAAAGCAAGTTTTTGGAAGGGAGGACTTTTCATATCCCCTTTTTTTTCTAAAAATAGTAAGTCATTGGTTGTCCAAATGATTCTGGACTAAATGAGCTTTGCAAGTTCCTTTCTCATCAGAGGCTCAATTTTAGGATTTACAAGCCACTGGTTTTGGTGAACAAGTTTGGCGTTTGGATCAAGGTTTATGGAATGTTGGGTGACATCAGGGTCAAAACCCTTTAGTTCCTCATAATTCCATGCAAAAACATCACTGTATTTCTGAGAAAGGTGAATAAAGGTTTGTTGTTCAACATCACAACATACCTTTCCCAGCAATAAATCTTTGTCCTGGGCAATAGCAACCTTCTGATAATACTCCTTTTTAAACGTGATGTTATTCTTTTCACCCTTCAATTTGTCATCATGGTTAAAAATAGCTTCCAGTGTGACCAAACCCTTAGGCAACTTGTTTGTTTTCAATTGAAAAAACTGATCACCATGCCCTTCTTGCATCTTGGACTATGCAGTTGATGAGAACTCAACTTCATTTTGGATGAAGTTTACAATTTACTCATTACTATAAAAAATTTGCCAGTTCATATCATTATCAGGGACCAAGGGCTTGAGCACTATCTAGACATGCTGATCAGGACCTTGAAAGAGGTTTGTAGGAGGAAAAAATGAGAGCCAACTGTTGCTAATTGGTTTTCCTGAGTATTCAATTTTCTTGGAATCACCTGTAGGTTGAGAGCATCAAAACTCTCAAACAGGACCCAAACTCTATGTCTGTAAGCTCTAAGAAGCTTAATTTTCATTGCACATATTTCCCTGACCTAGTTGACCACCAGTTTAGTATCTCCAAATATTTCCAAATGTTTGATTTTCTTCTTTTCAGCAATCAACAGACCATGCACCAATGTTTCATACTCTACAACATTTTTTGTGTGGGAAAAATGCATCCTATGAGAAAAATGTAGTTTCTTACCAGTCAAAGAGATCAATAAGACTCCTGTACCAGCTCCATTTCTGCTCTTTGCACCATCAAAGAAAATTTTCCATGGGCCATCAGAATCATCATCTAGTTTAAGTATAGAGGGGACAGAGGAATCCCCTCATCAATAATATAGGTGCCCAACCTAGTTGTCTCAATGGTGTCATAAGGATCAAAATCAAAGTGGTCTCTCACCCACTCATCAAGAAAAATATCTTGGATTGAAAGGGGGGAAGATATTGTCTCAAGAGACCCCAAATCATGCACTTCCACACCCTAAATCATGCAATGAGGGTTCACCAGGATATTATCATAATTCTCTACATGATAATTTGAAATTGGTTCAGCCTTGATGGTGAACCTAGTGCCATATCTTATCCACAATGGCATGTGGGTCCAATTAGAGGAGAGGTAGCTACCTACCTTAGCTGTGAAGTCTCTTGACAAACAGATAGCAAAGAAAGGAGGAAGATCAATGACTGAAATATCTTGACTAATAGTCAAGTTTGGATAGGCATGTACAGTCAAATCTAGTCCTTTCATCACCCTAGCAATATTGATAGAATTACCATCAAGTTGTAATACACCTGATGAAATAGGGGTATATTTGATGCCTAATGTATCTGCTATCTTCTTTGGCATAAATGAAACACTAGCCCCTAAACCAATCATCCAATTGTATACCAAGAATTTCCCAATGATCAGAGACAAGTAGAATGGGGATGGATTCTTTGTTGGACCCACCTGTTCTTCACTTGATTGTACAATATTGACTAGGCCCTTTTCCTTCTGGGCTATTGAGTAAGTTGTTGGGAAATTCTTTAAGGCCTCTTGTAACAAATCCCTTTGAGAGGAGATTGATAGTACCTCCCACATGGACACATTCATGTTTGTCTTTTTCATTTGTTCTACAATGTTCAAGGGAGAAGTTGTTGTTTTATGCATGGAAGGAATCTATGTTCCCCTCTTTAACTATTCTAAGGCCTATTCAGGCACTTTTGAAGATGATGGAACCTCTTTTGTAGTAATAGGCATGCTGCCCTGAATTACATTTGCAGTACTGGGCCCTTTTTCTTTTGAAATAGGTTCCTTTTGCAATATAGCAGGCATGGGGTTATCCTCTAATTACCTCTTTTTGGATCTTGTGTTGTCTGCAACACTACTTACATGCATTATCACACTGTCCATAGGATGGTTAATAGTGCAGAAGTCCTTAGGAGTCCAAAGCATTAGATTGGAATCAGAAGTAGCCTCATTTGGTACCACAGGGTTGTTATTGGTTGCTTCCACCAATGATGCTTGTTGAGTGTGAAAATTTTGCACCATTAGGGCTCGCTCTTGTGCTCCAAAAGCACAAGTGGACTGATTATGAGGTTGCTTGCAAGGAAAACACCAATTTGCCTCTTGGGCCAGATTGTTTTGAGTAGGAACCAAGGCCCTAACTAGATTAACAACTAGTATTTGTTGGATAGGTCTGACTATTTGTAAAGGCTGAGCATGGTTATTATTTGGGTACCTATTTGGCTGGTAACCCTAGTTCCAATTTTGATTTCTATTGGAATTATAACCCTTATTCCAATTCTGATTTAAAAACTACCCCTGGTTATAATTTTGATGGGGAGCTATGCTATTGACTTTGTTAGTCAAATTGTTCACTAGGGTTTTCAAGTCATTCTCTTCTTGTGAAAGAGAAAATGTAGAGGCTTTAGGCTCTGGTATGGGAGCAATAGTAGGTTGCTAAAACTATGAAGGCATTTCTAGGAAAATAGGTACAGGAGACCTGGGAGAAATTTTGCTAGCCTGTATCAAGCAATTTTCAGCTCTTAAAGCTATTTCATATGCATCTGGTAAGGTAACAACACCCATAGATTGCATCATAACAGTGATATCAGAATTTAAAGCTCTTAAAAAAGATAAAAAGGAACCTTGTGGGGATGGTTTGAGGAGAGTCAGAATCATATCCCATGTCCTTTGAAATCTGAAGTTGAAGTCAGCCATCATCTCATTGGGAGCCCTCTTTATGGTTGTTAACTATTCCAACAGAGAAACATTGTCTGCTCTTTCTCCAAACTGCTTGTAGAGTGCTTCGCCTAGCTCATCCCAATCATGTATTGAAGCAGGGGTTAAACTCTTGAACCATTATAGCGCTCTCCCCTTGAACGATGAAACCATGAGCCTAACCACATCTTCATGTTGAATATAGTGAACTGAACATACATTTGATATGTCTTTGATGTGTTCAGCAGGTGTAGTAGAACCATCACCCATAAAGGATGGGATACATTTTAGAGCTGAGGTAGGTATATCATTATGTGCAGCCAAGTCTAAAGGGTTGCCTCCATTGAGGGTTACAAACATCAGATTTCTTGCCATATTAGGGATATTTAGATTTATTCTAGATATATGCAAGCCCTTTCTTGAGTATTGAAACCTAATAGGAGGAGGTATAGATTGAGCTCTGGAGGAACAACACTATTTTTCCTTCTCATAGGAGACCTAGATAACCTAGTTCTTCTTCTTGAAGTAGCAACATGTAGTTCAACAAATTGGTAGTTATTACCTCTTGAAGAAGCTCGCGTCTACACAAGCATATAATGTTGGAATGATCTAAACTAGGAGTCTATAGAGTCATTAGGTGCATGAAATTTGTCTGCCAAACTACAAGATACTAAGAACAACACCAAATTCATAGCTTAACTCTTGACTTAGAGTAAAATAGTCCCACTGGGTGTGCTAGAAACTGTTGTCACTTGGATTTGTACCCTGTGTTGAAGCGCTTATGCTACAACAATCTAGTGAAACATTGGAGTGATTTCTAGGTGTGGGACCCTGCTAAGGAAATCAAACCTCTAGAGAAGGTTGGTTCCTTTTCTAAATATGAGATTCAGAGTGTGCTAAGACTAAAGCTAATCTATTCACTACTAGGGAAAAGGGGAAGAACGAGAAACTAGAAAAGAAAAGGTGATACACTAAGTTTGAATATTCAGCCCTCATATCAACTATATATGCATAGATTAACAACAAACAATAGACCAACATACACAAATCACAAAATACTTGCAAAGGTAAAAGAAACTAATTGAAATCTGAAAGGAAAGAAGCATTCACAAATGGATACTCAAATAGAAGTATTACACAGAGCAGAAGGAGTGCATGAAAAGGTAAAAATCTATTATTTCTTATCAAAGAGGCACCATAACAACTGATACAAGATGTGGTTGTTAGACCAACAACTAACATAATACATTTGATTTCATGCATCTTATAGCATTTTACGATGAGGTGTCATCACTTACTTTAATAAATTTGCCCTATGGGCTTGTCAGAAGATATTTTATAAAAGGAATGTCTAAAAATATCTATTTGTCTTTGACATAAATGCTGAAAATATCTTCCCTGAAGTAGCTCAACAAATATCTGCATTGAAAAGTTGCATCTTCCTCTACCTGCAACAATAAATGCCCAACTACAAATTCTAGTTGGAGTTGGACACTTGACTTTTAATCTAGCCTATATTCTGACTTAGATCAACAAGATTTCATCATGATTAACCATGGCAAATCCTAGATTCCACCTCCTTTCCCTTCATTTCTGAAGATCACGAAAGCCATCGGAGAACAGGCCTCGGGCACTCAACATTCTGCCTTATGCCTTCCTAGAGAAGGAAGAAGAAAGGTTCGAGCACCAAAGTCTAAAAAACTTATGATTATTTGAAATGGTTCAGTAGAAATTGGGCTTCAAGCCTTCCGTCTTACGCCTTCCTCAGTAAAAGTTAATCCTGATGACATCACGACCACTTGGTAGCTTCCCGTTGTTCTGCGGCTATAGACAAAGCTTCACTGAAATGCTCCGTAGAATGATGGAAGAGTCACAAAGTAGGCCATGTCCAACCAAAAGGCTCAACAGAATGGTAGAATGCCTTAGAAAGAATTAACACCCACCAGGGGTCAGCCATCGGGCCATCTACCTTCTGCCTTCCAAAGAAAGGAAGAGGGAAGAAGAAAAGTCTGAAGTCTGACTCCTTGAAACACTTAGCCGAATTTTCAAAGGGAAAGAGTCAAAGCTCAAACTTTGGGCCTTCCACCTTTCTCCTTCCAAAAGAAAAGGAATGAAGAAAGAAAGGAGGTCCGACCTCTGACATCCAAAAAACTTTTAATACTTAGAGGATTTTTGAAAGGAAAAAAGCGGTGTTTGGAGCCAATTAGGATGGTATGATTAAGAGAACTCCAAACTCCAAAACTCTAAAAAGATTAAAAAACAAGGAAAACTCAAGATTTTTTGGACTTAGTCAATTTGGGATGTTTTTCCTTGCATTTATAAAGGGGAAAACACTTAGAGAAATTATGGATTTTGGACTATTGAGCTAGGGAGCAAAATAGGACAAGAAGACCTAAGTTCAAAAAATTGCAACTATGATAAATTGGTACTCAAAACCTGTGGCACCTATGACTATTCTATCTAAACCTACAGGTGCATTTAGAGTCCCTCCAGAATAACCTATCTCAGTTTTTATTATCTCCAAACCATTTGACCGTGGCGACGATGTATGAAATGTTGCAAAAAGCATCATTAGCGTTCAAACGAAACTTGCTAGGAGCCATATTTTGCATTATGTCTGATGGTGCCAAACTAACTATGTCAACACGTCCAAGTGGGCATATGAACACTAGGGGAGGCCTTGGTTTGTTACCCAAGGCTCCCAATCCTTCCAGGCTACATTGCACCAGGAGTCTCTCAAGAGCCCAAGGAGCAAAAAGTTGAAAAACTTTTGCCTACCTTTTCTCTCGATCTATGGCACCTACAAATGTTCTATCTAGACCCATAGGTGGATGTTGAGTCCCTCTATAGTACCCTATCTCATTTTTTGGTCAACTCCATACCATTTGACCACGCCAACAACGTATACATTCTTGCAAAATGCATCATTTGAGAGCAGTGAAAAGGTGCCAACAGGGATATTTTCTTCTTCCCACCTCATGGGGCCTAACCAATTGCGCAAACACATCAGGGTGGCTATGTCAATACTACTAGAGGCCATTAGCTACTTGGCCATCACATTTCACTAATGCTATGAGATCACTAATGGGTCCCACATAGGTAACTATATGATAAAGTTATGAATAATGAGTGAATTCAAGGATGTATATCAAGTTTTCTTGCCGAATTCCACAACCTTAGCTAGCATCCTCCTTGCCTATACCAAAATGGGATCTTTATAATAGGGTACGGACATCCATCAAAGCATAAAGGATATGGGAATTTTGTTAGATGTTGTTGTTACAACTTCCCTATGAGACATGTATGCAAGGTGTGGAATCATAGACAAGGCACGTGAACTGTTTGACATGATGGCTCAATGAAATGTTGTCTCATGGAATGCAATGATTGTAAGATATGCACAAAATGGATTTTTTGATAAGGCTTTAAAAACTTTCAATAAAATTCAATTGGTGGGTGTAAATCTGAATTCCATAACCTTAGCCAACATCCTCCTTGTCTATACCCAAATGGGATCTTCCGAACAGGGTATGGACATCCATCAAACCATAAAAGATATTGGAATTTCATTAGATGTTGTAGTTACAACTACCCTATGAGACATGTATGCAAAGTGTGGAAGCATAGACAAGGCATGTGAACTTTTTGACATGGTGGATCAAAGAAATGTTGTCTCATGGAATGCAATGCTTGCAAGATATGCACAAAATGGATTTTTTGATAAGGCTTTAGAAACTTTTAAGAAAATGCAATTGGTAGGTGTAAAGCCAAATTCCACAACCTTAGCCAGCATCCTCCTTGTCTATACCCAAATGGGATCTTCAGAACAGGGTATGGACATCCATCAAAGCATAAATGATATGGGAATTTCATTAGATGTTGTAGTTGCAACTGCCTTATTAGACATGTATGCAAAATGTGGAAGCATAGACAAGGCAAGTGAACTATTTGACATGATGGCTCAAAGAAATGTTGTCTCGTGGAATGAAATGATTGCAAGATATGTACAAAATGGATTTTTTGATAAGGCTTTAGAAACTTTCAAAACAATGCAATTGGCACGTGTAAATCCAAATTCTACAACCTTAGCCAGCATCCTCCTTGTCTGTGCCTAAATGGGATCTTCTAAACAAGTATGGACATCCATCAAAGCATAAAGGATATGGGAATTTCATCAAATGTTGTAGTTGCAACTACCCTATGAGACATGTATGCATAGTGTGGAATCATAAACAAGGCATGTGAACTGTTTGACATGATGCCTCAAAGAAATGGTGTCTCATGGAATGCAATGATTGCAAGATATGCACAAAATGTTTTTTTTTAAAGGCTTTAGAAACTTTCAAGAAAATGCAATTGGAGGGTGTAAATCCAAATTCCACAACCTTAGCTAGCATCCTCCTTGTGTATGCCCAAATGGGATCTTCAGAACAAGGTATGGAGATCCATTAAAGCATAAAGGATATGGAAATTTCATCAAATGTTGTAGTTGAAACTGCCCTATGAAACATGTATGCAAAGTGTGGAAGCATAGACAAGGTATGTGAATTGTTTGAAATGATGGCTCAAGGAAATTTTGTCTCATGAAATGCAATGAATGCAAGATATGCACAAAATGGGTTTTTTGATAAGGCTTTTGAAACTTTTAAGCAAATGCATTTGGTGGGTGTAAATCCAAATTCCACAACCTTAGCCAGCATCCTCCTTGTCTATGCCCAAATGGGATCTTTGGAACAAGGTATGTACATCCATCAAAGCATAAAGGATATGGGAATTTCATCAGATGTTGTAGTTGTAACTGCCCTATGAGACATGTATGTAAAGTGATAAAGCATAGACAAGGCAGGTGAACTATTTGACATGATGCCTCAAAGAAATATTGTCTCATGGAATGCAAGGATTGCAAGATATGCACAAAATGGTTTTCTTGATAAGGCTTTAAAAACTTCCAAGAAAATGCATTTGGTGCATGTAAAGCCAAATTCCACAACCTTAGCCAGCATCCTCCTTGTCTATACCGAAATGGGATCTTCAGAACAGGGTATGGACATCCATCAAAGCATAAAGGATATGGGAATTTTGACAGATATTATAGTTCCAACTGCCCTAGGAGACATGTATGCAAAGTGTGGAAGCATAGACAAGGCACATGAACTATTTGACATGATGCCTCAAAGAAATGTTGTCTTATGGAATGCAATGATTGTAAGATATGCACAAAATGGATTTTTTTCAAAAAGGCTTTAGAAACTTTCAAGCAAATGCAATTGGTACGTGTAAAACCAAATTCCACAACCTTATCCAACATCCTCCTTGCCTATGCCAAAATGGGATCTTCAAAATAGAGTGTGGACATCCATCAAAGCATAAAGGATATAGGAATTTTGTCACATGTTGTATTTGCAGCTGCCCTTGTAGACATGTATGCAAAGTGTGGAAGCATAGACAAGGTGCATGAACTGTTTGACATGATGCCTCAAAGAAATGCAATCTCATGGAATGCAATGATTGCAAGATATGCACAAAATGGATTTTTTGAAAAGGATTTATAAACTTTCAAGAAAATGTAATTGGCATGTGTAAAACAAAATTCCATAACCTTTGTAAGCATCCTCCCTACCTATGCCAAATTAGGATCATTAGAACATGGTATGGACATCCATCAAAACATAAAGGATATAGGAATTTTGTGAGATGTATTTACATCAGCCCTTGTAGACATGTATGCAAAGTGCGGAAGCATAGACAAGGCATGTGAACTATTTGACATGATGCTTCAAATAAATGTTGTCTCATGGAATGCAATGATTGCAAGATATGTACAAAATGGATTTTTTGATAAGGCTTTAAAGAAACTTTCAATAAAATGCAATTGGTGGGTGTCAAGCCAAATTCTACAACCTTATCCAACATCCTCCTTGCCTATGCCAAAATAGAATCTTCAAAACAAGGTGTGGACAACCATCAAAGCATAAAGGATATAGGAATTTTGTCACATGTATTTGTAGCTATCCTTCTAGACATGTATGCAAAGTGTGGAAGCATAGACAAGGTGCGTGAACTATTTGACATGATGCCTCAAAGAAATGTAGTCTCATGGAATGCAATGATTTCATGATATGCACAAAATGTATTTTGCAATGATGTTCTCAAAATATTTGAATTAATCAAACCATACTTGACACATATATTGAACTATAATTGAACATAATATCATTTCATGGAAACATTGAAGAACATGTATGCAATATCAAAACTTTTAAGCATGATATAGTATCTACCATGTAACCATAATTGATCATCATATTATATTTAATGTAAAATGTCATATACATAATGTCATGAAAATAACATATAGTGTATATAAAGTCATATAGGCATATACAAAGCTATACATCGGCAAAATATAAAAGTATGTATACAAATCCATCTAGGTGTACAAAAAATGTCCCAAAATCAAATTTCCTATGAACTGCTATCAAATAATCGATGGCCCTTGCTTGGCTGTGAAGATGGAGAGTCAATCAGTGACTCATTCTCTCTCTCCCATCAACTAGACCTCCTCGAAAGAGATTTTTGAAGCTCCACCTGTTAATACAATCAAACAATATCCACATTAATATAGAAAACATGAAATATATAACATGGCATATGTAAGTAATCACTTACCGCTAGTTGGTGATCCATCTTGATCATTTCTTGTCTCTCTTTATCCATAGCTAGATGGGCTAGAGTTGTGACCTCCTTTGAGAAGCATGAAGAAGCAAAATTGAGTAAACATTAATATCATTTATGTACACTAAATGACATGAGATAAAACAAGAAATACAAAATGACATTTACATGTTACTGGCTCATACCTCGATCAAAAGATTTGCAGACAAAACAATTGTAGCAATGCTCACCCCTACTGACTGACGAAGATGAGGAGTCTCCATATTAAACATCTGAAAATAGAGTTCAAGGTTATTTGAATAAAGTAGATACATAACATTAGTTAAATGTATAATGATTACAAATGGTAAAATTTAACTCAGTGAAAGTGCTTCTGCATGTAGGGGGGCAAGGAAATTGTGGTGTTGGTGGCAAAGCTCCCTGTTCATCATCAAATTGTCACTAAATAAGATTACCATTGATATATGTATTATACTTATGATCTTGTCATAAATTACATACCTGTTGACTCGATCTCCTCTCATAACCCTACACTGGACAGCTAACAAATGCAGGATGAATACTTTGACCCTGGAATTTCATAGTGCAGATAATTACATACATTAATTTTGACTTATAATATAGATACTCATATAATTAATTAGAAATTTCAAATATAAATATATTAAATCAAGTTGAAACTTGTAAAAAAATTACCTGGGAGTTAATAGCAAATGTTTCTTGCAAGACAACATCTGTGAGAGTAATATCATCCAATATGGATGTGTCCATCACTGGTTGCTATCCCTGCATCGTAGCATCCAGACACTTTGCAGCATCATCTGGATTGCCTAAATGGAGAGAGTCCTGGGTCCCATAATTGCACAATTTCCCACATGAACTACAAGGATGTGGGTACCAATGATGCCTGCTGCTCTCACCCTCATCGGCTTGGGTAAGATCATCACCATGTTGTGCTAGAGACTGGGTGAGAGAACTCAATGAATGCAGTGTCTCCACCTCAACACTCTCCTTCAAAGCTGAAGGGAGTGAGATATGTGTTGGCCTCATGAGGGGTCTAGGTACACGGTTTTGGTCTCTATGTGCCCCCTATCTATCTTGGGCAAAGCCACCACCTCTGCCCTAGAACTCTTGAATGTCAAAGGAATTAGGAATCTGGTTGAGGATGAACTCACAATATAGTTTTCTCAAGAAATATTGTGGAACCTCATTGTTATTACAAGGACGCTCATCAAAGACCATGTACCATCTATCCCAAAAGTTTTAGGATACACCATTGTACACACACCAATGAATTGGGAACCGTTTACAACTCTCTTCTAGTGTTTGTCCAGTTTTAGGATTGATAAAATGTGAACATAATTGATATTTTGTAATTTTTTGTCCTTAACTTGTTTGTAAGATAATTTGTCAGCATAGTATTGCCGACTCCTCTCCCTATAGTCATTCCATTTGGTGATTTAGTTTGTCACCAATTTAATATGAGAAACAATGACCTCTAATGAATTGGCAAGGGCTCTCCTATGATCAGTGCTTGCATTTGGAGTATTTAATGTTTCAATTAGGGTTTCAAGTTATTTTTTGTTTTCTTCAATTCACCCTAAATAGTTTTCTTGTGTGTCTATTTGATGGTGAGGATGTGAAGATAAGGGGTTTTGAGGGTTCTCCTCAAATTGAGGGGGGTTTTTTCGAGCCTCCTCTATTGGATTAGGGTTTTGTGGTGGCTCATTGGATAAATATTCAAGATAAAAATCCAATCAAAACATTAAAAAATTAAAAATTTCTTTTCAAATTCACAAAAAAACAATCAAACCCTACCTTGTTCAGCTGCTACACCCTCTACACCTTATGCATGACGTCCTCGGGAGTGGGATTGGTGAGGTGGCATGGTGAAATTATCAATTTCCCTTTGAAATTGTTGTTTCAATCTCTCCTCTAATATGCTCGTGGTAGCAGAAGTGAAACATGCGGCCAATTTTTGCAAAGGAGCCACCGGTTTCACTTTTTGCTACTTTTATTTTAATTTTTTACAAACCTAAAATGTGAGCGCACTATAACACGCTCAAATTTTAGGCTCAGTAATACCGAGCCATAACATGAGTGCATTATAACATGCTCGCGTTATAGCTCATATGGGACCAAAAAGTGGTTGTGGCCACTTTTTGGTCCCCTATCTTTGTGCATTGACCCTTCTTATCAAAGAGACAATTTTCTATAATAAACTTAGGCCTTTTGGGAAATTCTTAGAGCATATCAAATATTGAAAATTTGTTCCTTTGGCCTCTTTGTAATTTGTTCTCAACTCACCAATAAATGGAAATCTATCATTTTTGCTAAAAAATTTTCTTTTAGTTTTATCATGATAGTAAGCCTCTATGTATATGTTTAATGACTGATGGTTCATTATTAACTAATAATCATCCACCTAAGTGCCCTTTATTGCAAGTTGGTGTAGTCATGGGTGGAGGGTCCAGAGAATGGACTGTCCAACCATGCAGCTAGAGTAAACACAATGGAAAACAACACAATAATAGAATGCAATGGAAGATTTATATACTCAATAGATTAGACAATTACAATGCTTATATGACGGCAACATGCGGGCTACAATCATGGGCTCATAGGCCTACTTTTTGGGTTACAACATACATGAAAGATATGTCATTGAAGTGCATCCAGAAAAGAACTATCTATCCTCAAAATACCTAATCACTGAACTAACTATCCATTACCCTCCTAATGCATCTATTAAATACTTATATATCATCTTCTAGCTCATAGAATCCTCTGCGTCAGCATCAAGAGGTCTCTAAACCCAATGAATGATGAAACATGTAGGTAATGTGTAGGTCAGCCTATAACTCTTGGTAATGCTATGCAAATGAATAAAACTTGATGCAATTCTCAACAAAGGTCTATCTAGTCCCAAATTGCCTTGTGTGACATTCCATTTGACTTTGTAAGTCACAAAACTACTCCCTAAACCTTGTATGCTCATGTTGATTGATCAATGCTCTATTCTGTGAATGTTGATGATCTTCTGATAGCGGTAACTTTCCAAAAACAAGTCCAAATCTCATGAAATATGAATATGATGTAGTTGTCATGGTCTAGAAACTAAATCCTTCTCCGCTAACTCTGAGATGAGGATGCCGTAGAATATGGTAGAAAATGTTGAAACTACAAATGAATAAACTACAACTGAAAAGAAAGAAAAGAAAATATAGCAAATATTTTTGGTTGATGCAAGATTGCTCTATAACGTGGGATGCTCCTACACCAGACACTCGGGGTTATTAAAAAAAGTGAGTCCCTAACTTTGTTGGTGCTAGAGGAAAACCAAGGTGGTCTACCTGAGCCTGAGAAATCCATGATGAATCTTCTTTCGGTCTTCCTTTCCACTTAACCAAATACTCTTTATACTACTTGCCTCTGGTGCTATGTCCAACTCTGCTATCCAAAATTTGATCTATCTACTCCGGTTGTTGTTGTGGTAACTGATCCTTTAATTCATCTTCAAGACTGTCACTTGATTCTCCCTCATGATACTGATATAGATCTGCAATGTCAAATATAGTTGATATACCAAATGTCTCTAGTAGCTCCACTTCATATGAATTACCTGAATTAATCTTCTTAAGAATCTTACATGGTCCAAACTTCCTCATTTTCAGCTTGTTGTATGTCCCTTCTGTAAGTCTTTCTTTCCATAGATATACCATGACTTCATCTCCAACAAAAAATTCCTTATGTCTCCGCTTCTCATCTACTTGTTCCTTATACTTGTTGTTCATCTTGTCATGTCCTCTTTTCCTAGAAATAGTACTTACTAAAAATAGTAAGTCACTGGTTTTCTAGAAATAGTAAATTAGGGCTCACAAGACAACTTGGAGAAATAAATAATTTAATATTTAGTATTTTCCCTGGTGCAAATTTCTAGCCTTTGGGAAAATAAATATTAAATTTAACATTTAAATTGGTACAAGCCCCATTTGGGTGTGGGTTTTCAAGAAGGCCAATAATAACCATTTTTAATTTTAAGAGCATCTTATGACAGGGTGTAAGAGGGAGTTATGATACCTTATGACAGTTGTCATAATTCATGATTATTTTTCATTGGAGGATCTTGGCATGAAAGGTGTAGGAATTTGAGCACTCATCTTGGGTTACCAGATAAAAAAAGGCATTTTGGAGTTGTCATTTGGGTGTTGTCTATTATTCATTTTCCCTCATTTGGAGCCTTGAGCTTTGTTTTCCTTAAGTGGACGAAAACCCATTAGAGTTTGTAGCTATGGATGAAAAATCATTGGTTTCTAGGATCAGAGGATGGAAAAACTTTGGTTCTTGAGGGAATTATCACATAGGGAGTGCATTGGAGCTTCAAAGAATTGGTAGATTTCGGCAGTTTTTATGTAGTTTGCTTGCAGGTGGATTTATATGCATCTTTTATGTTTCCTAGAGCATTTTTAATTATTGTAAGCATTTTCAAGTGTAAAATTTGTGTTTTTCTATGTGTTTACTATTGTTTCATTATTATTGGCACCTGTGGCCATTTTTTATAAGATCTGGTGTTGTTTTGTGAGTTTGGAGCAGTTTCAATTTATTATGGAGCTAGGGTTTTGAGCAGTTAGCAGTTTGTAGTTGTGGGTTTGTTATCAGAGTTTGATTATATTTTTATTGGTCATCTAAGACCTTATATTAATTGTATTTCATCACAAAATCATATAATTTAATATTGAGTTCACAGATATCATTTATTTGTTGCTGAGTGAGATCAGGTGAAGTGAAATTATTAATTTTGTATGCAAATTTGTAATTTTTATTAAATCTTGTAACTTTATGATATCCTAAAGAAAGAGGCCATACATTTGCTTTTATTTTCTGTTAATTATTAGAAATTTAAGTTTGGAAAAGATTTACTTTGATTTGGGTAAGAAATTGTCAATTCCGGGTACCATTTGTGTAGTGAAAATTGGGTATTTGTGAAGATAATTAAAACATACATTTTCAAATCTGATATAGTTGCAAATATTTTTGTTGGGAACATTACAGTGGTATTAGAGCATGATCTTTCCAGCCTATTGGAGAAGATAACTACTGTTGCATTTTATGCATGTTAGTGATCAGCACTTGCATGTCAGTTTTAACGGTTGCATGTCAATTTTAATGGTTGCATGTCAATGCTCAGTGGTTGCATGTGTGGTATCAGTTGTTGGATGTTACTACTTGTGATTGGATGTTAGTTTTTTTTAGTGATCGCATGTAGTGTGAATCATGGGAGGTTTCTTCAATTTTCTATAAATAAGAGATTGACAGAGAGGGACAATGAAATTGTGGACAATGAAATTGTGGCCTCCAGAATTCCTAGATGGTATGAAGAACACCAAAATCATTTTGAAGATTTAAAGGCTGCCACAACATTTCAGAAATATGTAGTGTATAGGAAGAACTATGCCCCAAAATGAAGAGATTATTAGTATTTTTGAGGAATACCAAGGTGAACATGATGCTACCAAAGCTACATAATCTTTTGATGGGTACTACATAAGGAGAAGAAAGGAGGAAGAATCAGAAGATGCTAAGGAGCATGAGACAAATAAAATGTTCTTGCAAGAAGAACAAAAGGAAGAAAGAGTTGAACCAGAAGCACTCCAAGCCATAGAGGTTGAAGGTGAAGATTCTTTAATTAAAGAAAATATTTCAGTGATTTCTAATGAGCTACCAATTCAAGAAAATATTAATTTTGATGAAGTTCAAGTGAAATCAGTCTTGCATGTTGGAGATAAAGATTTAATAATGGAAGAAAAGAATCAAAAAATTCCTTTTAGTGTCAAGGAGCCAATGCCAAGTGAGAATGGTCAACATAATAGCCATATTGTTGGAAATAATCTCTTCATGGATACTTTAGCTCAATCTTTTTCTTCTAATGAATTTCATTATGAGAGTGACAATGTTGTTGTGAATTTCTCAAATTCCAAATCAGCAAAGGAAGGTCAGCACTTTGCTTGCTTCTATAATTACAACTTAAGAAATAAGGGTGGAAGTAGTATCAAGAATGTTTTGCATCATCTTCATAATATGTCATCACAAAGTTTTTTCTATCTTGATAAGCATTCAAACTATGATGAAAAGATGAATGGTACAAAGTGGAAGGTGGATCCTTCCTCTCAACTTCAAAATTGCTCATCCATTGTGGTGTGGGATCCTGGTGCTTTATCCAAAGAGCCACAAAAAAAAGATATTGAAAAGCATATGAAGGCTGAAATTTTTGATGGGATGAATCTCATATTTGCAGAAGTGTTTTCTAGTTCAGAATCCCCAACATCCAATTATATCAGAGTAGTGCAGCAGAAGCATGATGGAGAATGCATTTTTTAATTTGATACAACCACTAAGGAGATTAAAAATTGCAATACTAAAATATGAGGTATGTAATACATTCTACTCTTTGAGTACTCAAATGGTTATGTGTGTGCAATGGTTGCATTCCATGAGTGACTTTCTACATAATCATTATTTTAGAAAAATAAAGATTACATGTGAAGAGAAAAATATGGTGTTTAGAGGTGTATCTAAAGGAATAATGGAAGTAGACACAGATATGAATACTTCTTGCAATGGACAAGTTTCATGGACAAGATGTTTGGTAATGGAGGATATGCATGCTATCTCATTTCATGGTAAGAATCATAGTCTTCATTTTGATATTCAAGTGTTTCCAAATCAACATAGCACAGTGTTTAGTAATATGTTCCTAGGATCACCCTTGGATAGAGGATTCCAATATGTCATAGAGTTGGAAACTAATTTGTATCAGGAATCTTTGTGGGAGAATGATGTGACATACTTTGGCCAAGACACTAGCATTTAGGGCATTCAGAAGGATGCAACAAAACAATCTTTGGAAGGGATTGAAAAGGTAAACAACTCATGTCATGTACTTTTCATCTCAGATTTCTCATATCCATATATGGAAGGATATGATGTCTCAGGGAAAGGTGATTGGGCTTCCTTAATGCAAAGGTGGGGCTCCGTTCAAATTGAGAGCAATAAGTTGACATTTTCTACACTATGTGTTTATGAGGAGGAGTTCCGGGATGCCATTATTACGGGGCATTCACATGAGAAAGTACAATAGTGGAAGTAACTCAAGGGAAGTGGTAATGCTTTCAATTTCAAGCATCTCAAGGGTTCATGTGAAATACTTTCAATCCAAACAAAGAAAGAAGCTTCTACATGGATGTGAAGAACACAAGAAGCTTTGATTAAGCTCGAGAAGGTAACCATCTCATGCTATGTACTTTTCATTTCATATTTATTACAAGCATTGTCTACAGGATGTGATTTTGTAGGAAAGAGAGTTGTTATGGTTATAATGCAAAGGAGGAACTCCATGAAATTTGAAAGCATGAAGGACAAAGATTCAAGAAATGGTCTCAAGTTCTTCTCAAAACAACTTATCTTGTTCAAGAAAATAGTTTATGGGTTGTTGATTTTGAATAATTTCAAAAGTGTGCAGATATTTTTGGAGAGATTTTCAGTCCATACATGGCTTCCCACCCATTTTACATTGATCACATCCATGATTTTTGTACAAGTTTTTCATTTTTGCAGTTGTTACATCATTTGTATACTGCTGATTTTTTTGATTTCAGTTATGAACAACTATAAATTGGTGCATTTTGGAAAAGATTACTTGCATGATGATGAGAGAAGAAAGTCTTCCCTATTAGAAACAATCACTCACGCCATCATAACACTAATTGAAAGGAAGTTCAAAGAGGTTTGTAACTCTTATGGTTTATTCCCAGCTTACATGTAATTTGAACTGAGCCATGCTGTGAAGTTGTGGGTGTTGTGTATGATGGAGTATGCTTCTATTGTAGATTAGTTTGATGCTAATGCATACCATTTTATATTGTTATTTTCTCCATTCATGTCAACTTCAGAAGTTGTGGTTTTAGTCTTTCAGTTTGGAGCAGAACACTGTTGGCAGTATTGTGTGATTTGAAGTTTTGGTTTAGTTTTTGGAGAATTATGGAGTATATGTTGCTATTGTATGATGCTATTTTTCACTCCTCTACTGAACTCTTAATATTATAGATCATTACTTGAAGCTGAAGGTATCATCTTTCATGTTGAGGTAAAATTTGGGCGAATTAGAGTGCATTTCAGCCATATTAATTTCATTGTTTTGATGGTAGAAGTAGTTGTTGTTTCCCAAACGTGTACTCATTGTTGTAGAGGATGCAATGAATCCCATAATAGTCCTAATAGAAGAAAAAATCAGAATTGTATCATTGGGAGAAGTTGTAGAATTTTTTTGTTTAACTTGTCTTGTGATAGTACACACACATTTTGGGAGGGACAAGCTAAAAGGTAGAGGTTGTTTCTAATAATATAAGGCAGCAAAACCAGGGGCCGAACCCTTACAAAGTAGAACCCAAAATGGGCAAAAAAGACTCAGAAGACAAAAAAAGCCAGAACCACCATAGAGACCTTACATACAGCTGATATACAGTAAATAAAAACAATCAGTAAAAAACCAGTTAACAGAAAGCTTAGAAAGAAAACTAGGAGAGGATGTCTTCCCAGCCTTTAAAAAGAAACTCAAACATTTTGTCAAATTCCTTAGCCCTGTCATCATCAACACCATGAGTGAGGACTTAATGTTCCTACTGCAGAGAGAGATTAGCCATAGCCGGCCTACAAAGCATGCTTGTAATGAACCTGCTAAGAGAAAAGACCCTCTTCTCTAGAAAATCCACCCACTCCTTCAATTGAGACAAATCATCAGAATGATTACCTTCCTCATTTACTTCCTCCTCCATACTGTAAACACCTTAAAATGACCAAGTCATCGAATCACTTGCATTTCATAATCTGTCTAATCACCTGCATTTCAACGTTAATTAAATAATCTAATTATTTAATTAATTTTCATCAAATTCTTCTAAATCTCCTAAATGCGACATTAATTAAATAAATCTTCGTTATTTAATTAATTAAATCAAATTCCTCTATATTCTTCCACAATTAAATAATTTTTAATTATTTAATTAGATCATTATCCTCTTTCCAAAAATCATATCCACATTAATTAAATAAATTAATTATTTAATTAATTCAACAAATTCCCTCTTATCTAAAATTAAATAATTCTTAATTATTTAATTAAATCAAAAATCTGTTCTTCCAAAATCATGCACAACAATTAAATAAATTTATTTATTTAATTTGCTTTTAAATCTTCTAAATTAAATAATTCTAATTATTTAATTACTTCTTCCAAAAATATCTTCTCTAAATTTAAATAAATCAATCATTTATTTAAATTACTTTTTCTTCTAATTTGAGTTATCTCTAAAATAACTCAAGCTTTCTTGCTCATCAATTAAATATTTCTATATTTAATAAAGCAAAATATCTTCTTTTCTCATGCAAATCTCGTCTTCTTGTTTTAAATCACTTAACTGATTGCTTTATTCTTTTAATTGATTTATTTCTTCAGTTAACTCATTCTTCTATTCTTGATAACTCCTCTCATTCAAAAGCAAGCAAGACACATGTCTTCTTCTCATTCGTTGCACATTCCTCAACTTATCTCCTCCGTTGATTCTTCTGAATTATCTGGACTGTTGATCGATCTTCCTTGAAATCTATATAAACCCCCCTCATCTCCTTCATTGGGCCTCTCTCTTCGATCGTATTCTCAGGCATACTTAACAGAGCTTCGAGCATACAAAACGCGTCGATTGAGCACTATAACGATCTTTTGACATTGATCTCTTGAGCACATACTTGCTTGTTGCAGCCATGGCTTCGCAACTCCAATGAGCAATCCACATATCTCCAAAAGGGAACAATACAGGTTTTGGTAAGAGCTTTCATTTGTCTTTGATTTGTGATTTATGGCTTTTACTTAGATTCGTTTCCTTTATGTTATTGGGTTCTTTGATTTTATTTAGTTTAGATTTAATCCATTTTTCCATATACACATTCTGGCACGCCCGGTGGGACCCACTAATCCCTTTGTTTCTTTGAGAAATTTGTTTTTTGAAGTCACAGTACGGCACAGCGCGGACGATATTGCACAGTGCGTCTGGTAGTATCTCTAAGCACTCTTGTAGGAACAGTTCAGCGCTACTGGCGGCACGGCCGCGCTTCTGGCCGCACAAAGCAGCGCTTTCGGTCACACAGAGAAGCGCTACTGGTGGCCTTGATAAGCGCTTCTGGTTAAAATTAGGTTTTGACTTTATTCACGGTGCTTTTGCAGGGTTTTTCTCATTTCAGATCTGTGATTTTGTTTGCACAAGCAGTTGTATTTGTCTTCCAAACCTAATTTTTGATATCTCCTAAGCTGATTTATTTAGGAGTATCTTTAAGTTCTGCTAATCTATTGTGTTGACCCATTCTCTGAGTTTTCTAGATTTCACGAACCAGATCTATCAGATATCATTATCCAGACGGTAGATCCACCATGAAAAGTCATTTTTGCCTGGTTATTTTGATAAAAACTAATATTTTCTGTATTTGAGACAGCACAGCGCTTTTGGCTACACAGTATCGCGCTTTCAGTTACACAGTGACGTGCTCCTGGATATTTTACAGTGCTTTTGTTATTATCATCGCACGCTTTTGGGTATTTATCGCAGCGCCTTTGGAATCACAGTACAGCGCTTCTGGTTATTGTTCAACGCTACTGGTAATATTCTATTGCGCTTCTCGTCTATCTTAAAGCACTTTTGGTTTACAGTGAATCGCTTCTGGTAAGACAGTAACACGCTTTTGGTTCAAGTTGATTGGTTTTTTGCTAACTTGTGAAATTTTTGGTGGAACTAACTCACTTGTTACAGCTTCTTATTACTCACACAGAGCCAATAGGTGTTTTCTTAATATGTTCATACAGGACGAGCGTTGAAGACCCTTTTGTTTTATCTCACTAAGTCTTAGAAACACATTGCATGCTTAAAAGGAGTAATTGAACAAATCTTTTTTTGCAAATCTAAGTCTCAGGAACATACTGATTTTCTTAAGGGACAATGGACATGTATGGACAAACACCTCAATTTTCTAAAGGACAATGGACATGAATGCCAAACACTTCATTTCATAAGGGACAATTTACAACTACAATCGTGTGTGTGCATAGCTTAGTTGCACCTTATTTTTCTTATAACGGGACAATTGAACCTTTGTTTGACGTGATTGCTTTTACTTTTTTGTACTTCCTTTAGAAGGGCCTGCTTTTGGATTGTGATTCATCCAAAAGGGACGACCCTAAGTGGAGTTTTCCTTTGAACCGCTATATAAGAGGGATAAGGCGAAAGCCAAGTCCTAACTGACATCAGCCTTACCTTGTGGTGCCAAACTGAAAAGAGGTGTACTAGCTCTTTTGTGGAAACGATTTTCACATTGAGCGAAGTGTTTGAAACTCTTAGTAGGATTGGTTAAAGCTTTTAGTAGCTTGTCGCATTGCTCGTAAGGCGTTGGTCCCTCAAAGTCACTAAGAACCATTTTAGATAGAGACTACCCGACCTACCTCCGAACATTGCGGTAATCATCAGTGCAAGGGAAATCAATTTAAACCCTTAAGATACTCACCATTGGCTCCCTTGAGAAGAGATAGTATTCCCTTGGACATAAAGCTCTTGTGACCTACTTGAGCTTTCCAAGGGGAGGGTGAGATATCCCTACCTATCGTCTCTCGCAAAGATACTAAATATCCGACATCTTTATGGAATGATATTTTTATCGACGGAGTATTAAGCTGTGAGCTGATCTACTGCAATGAAACCTTGTCTCTAGGGATAAAAAGTGCTTGTTATTGATTGCAACTGTATTAGACCTGTGGAAACATTGGGCTTGTTTGGAGCCTTGAACATACACTATCTATTGTGTCAGTCCTTGTGCCTTTTTTGACCACTTGTTTGCTGTGTTTTCTCTTGCCAAACCAATCCAATCAGAAACAGAAAAATCTTGCCTTTGAAAAAGATCAGACACTACTTCAGCGCCCCTGCTATTACAGCAACTCGCCTTTGGTAATACAGTAGATCGCCTTTGGTCAGCAGTAACCTGCCTCTGGCAAAACTCTACTTCAGCGCCCTTGGTATAATAGTAGCTCGCTTTTGGTCACTGTTAGCAGTAACTCGCTATTGGTAGCTCAGTCCGTCACCTCTGGCCCACAGTAGCATGCTTTTGGTTGCACAGTCCTGCGCCTCTGGTCAAACAGTATAGCGCCTTTGGTCCAGTACTTTGTGCATCAGAGTTTGTCTGTTTCTTCAAAGCATCTCATAGATTCCCAGCATTACATTGTGCCTAAGTGAATCCCATGGTCACCACTAGGCTACAGCAAACTATGAAGTCTAGGCAAGTTGTCCCTAAGAAGCACAAGTCACCCCCTCGCACACCACAATCAGGTCGTCTCAACATTACTCCCAAAGTGACTCCTAGTACACCCGCGGCAAAACCAAACATCTCTCCAAACATGCCGCACATAGATGAACCAAGCAATCCTCATGAGGATAGAACCCCTTTGATAAATGCACCGCAGTATACCACAGGCTTGCCCCAGGATTTTGTCCCACAAGGTTATATCATAGATCACGCCCCATCTCAAGAAGAGCGACACTTTGAAATAGGTCAATCCTCTCAAGAAGATGGGCAAGATCTTGATGAATTTATACAAGATCCTAGAGCTATAGCTGCCTTTGATAAAATCCTTAGTGAGAATCAGGATCATTTCTTTTGCTTGCTTGCAAAGCAAGGCACCAAGTTACCTCAAGATTTTGATGTGTCCACTCTCAAGGAGAGCACCAACACCCAAGAACCCTTACAAGCGGTGCAAACCATGTCCACGGTGACTACGCCCTTACCTACTCAAGGCTCGCAGTATAGGAATCCCCTTTTTCAAAACCCAACAGGGGAGAGGCCCATATCACCACTTTTGACTCCTATGGAGATCTATCAAAACCAACAAGAAACTCTCCACCGTCAAGCAGAGTTAGCTAAGCAAGCCACCTTAGCTCGATCGAATGTGCAACCACCTCCTACAGTGTCCACCCCAAGCGCAAGTGGAATCTTGGTTACCCCATCACGCATAGGTTTCCCACCCAATTACAATCCGGGGAACACTTATGTAGCCATGCAACAAGGGTCTCAACATATGCCACCTCCTATATCATCACACCTGCATGTCTCTCAACCAATTGGAGTCACACAGCCCCAACCATAACATTCTTCTACTCTCATCCTCAAGCAACCCCAACCATCGCAAATCACTTCTACCTATGTTCCTCCACCACAACATTCTTCTACTCTCATCTTCAATCAACCCCCACCATCGCAAATCACTTCTACCTATGTTCCTCCTCCACAACGTTCATCCTCGCTCAACTTCTTTCATACATTGCCTAGCCACTCTCAACATTCCCAACATCAGGTTTCCCAAAGCTATGTGCCACCATCACAACCTAATCAAACGCACTTTAGCTTTCCTCCCCCCAATACTTTTCTTCAACCATCGCAGAGCCAACATTCTTACCTAGTGCCACCTCCACCTATGCCTAATCAAGGCCTCCAATTCCAACCCAATCTGAACCAATCGTACAATTCATACAATCCCAATCAATCTTACGACCCTTACAATACTAGTACACATGGCTTACAATATAATCTTCCATATGGGTAACACCAACCGCTTTTTGGACAACAGGAGATGTTACCAACCCCTCCCACGACTATGGAACTAAAGATTGTGGAGGTGCAACAACAGCTATCTGATCTTACATTTGGCCACACCAAAAAGACCTTCTCGTTAGAGGAAGTGTGTCCTTATCCTTTTGATCGGTCATTACCAATGATCCCTTTTCCTCAAAATTTTACTATTCCTAAATTTGATAAATACAAAGGAAAAGGTGACCCAAAAGACCATCTTAGGGAATTCTATCTCGCTTGCTTCGAGGTCTCTCATAACGACACATATCTTATGCGTCTTTTTCCCCGCAGTCTTGGAGGTCAAGCAATAGAATGGTTCTCACACTTACCTACGGGTATCAAGTCCTTCAACGAGCTAGCAGAGAAGTTTGCCACCCATTTTTCTTACAACGCAGAGCATGAGATTTCCATGACGGACCTATGCAACAATAAACAGAAAAATGGGGAAACTTTCATTTCTTTCCTCCAACGATGGAGACAAATGGCTAGTAAATTCCCTTTCAAGATTCCGGAGAAACAGCTTGTTAGCATATTTGTGCAGAACCTCAACCAAGAGTTAGGTTTCCATTTACAAATTCTTAGTGCTACAACCTTTGATGAAATCACGTACAAGGGTATCAACATTGAGAAGGCCCTCATTGCTAAGGGTGTGGTCAAAATCTTTAAGGAGACGAAAGATAGCAATTCTCATCAACAGTCGAACGATAAACCCAAATATTGGAACAAGAACAAAAATGTGGTCAATGATGGGGTGGTCGATACTAAGCATGTCCAAACATTGCAAACACCGCTGCAACTCTCCAAACCAAGTCAAGCTCCACCTCAACAACAGCAGCAACAAAGGCAGCCTTACCCAAACCAACAGCAACGACAACAAGAGCGGCCCCAACAAGATTACCCTCCGCGACGTCAATTTACTCCTTTGGGAGTGCCCATCGAATCGGTCTTACAGCAAGCTTTGCAGAAGGGGCTCATAACCTTACCTGATGCTCCTCCTTATGGAGAACCTGTCTACAAAACTGCACGTTATAGAGACAATGAGTATTGTGAGTTCCATAGGAGCAAAGGTCATCGAACTGCATCTTGCATGAAGCTTAAGCACCTAATCCAAAACCTCATCGACGGTAATCAAATCACTTTTGAGAATGAACCACCAGCACAACACACGAACAAGGATCTCGATATGTACAAGGAACCATTCCCTCATCATGGTCCGCCTCCTCCTCAGGATAGAGGTAAAGGTATCAATCACACGTCCACATCTTTCGATTCCATTGTAGGTCGTTTTGAAGAGAGTCGAGTGTCTACCCTCACCATCAAAGGCAAATCTATGGATTGTGCTGTTACTACTCGTCGAGGTCATGTCACCATCCGTGTGCCTACACCTAGACTTTCGGTTCAGTCTGATTATAATCTTGTCGAACATCTAGGGAGAACACCAGCACAGATCTCTATTTTGGACCTTCTACGGTCATCACCTACACATAGAGTGGTGTTAGAAAAATCCCTCCAAGAGTCGTCCGTTCCTAACAACATAGCAGTCGTAGATTTCCAAGCTATAGTGGGTAATATTGCTTCGCCTTACAACGTGGTCTTCTCTGAGAAAGACCTCCCCTCCCATGATCCTTGTCACAACGATGCCCTTCATATTGAAGTTCTCATCCATAAGCGCAAAATCAAACGTATTCTCATAGATGGTGGTGCTGGTCTCAACATCTGTTCTTTAAAGTTACTAAAGCAATTGGGATACTCTGAGGATCACGTCAACACTGATCATAGTATTACAATCAAGGGGTATGATGATGCAGAACGCCGTTTAGAAGGTGTTATTCACTTGCCTATACAGCTGGGCCCCGTTATGCTTGAAACCAGGTGTCAAGTTCTTGATATTGAGCTGCCTTACAACATTATCCTAGGCCGCCCATGGATCCATGCAATGAAAGCTGTCCCCTCCACCTACCATCAGTCCCTAAAGTTCCCATACAATGGTACGGAGATCACCATCCCAGGAGATCCTAATCCTTTTGAATTTTGCTGTGTCTTGCAAGGAAGCTATAAGAATTGCAACCAAGTGCCTAAAAATGACAAAGCCCTTGAATCCCCTCTCTATGTTGACCCTGAAACTCTCACGCAAGCCTCTACAAGTGAGCCTACACCCCTCCCCAAAATCACAGCTCACATCCGAGATATAGGCTTTGGCACTTATGATATCTCCGAATCTTGTTGTGTAGGGCGGATGCCTTTATCTCCAAAGTCTTACGGCAAACCACCCATTGCCAAAGTTACTAAAAAAGCAACTATTCCTCCCCCAACATTCCTAACCCAATTCCAACATGGGTGGTTACTGGAAGAGGAAACCATTGAGGACATCTCTTCTTGGCTCTACAAGGAGAAAGAACCAGTCACGATACCAGTCAAGCAGTATGGCAATGGCTTAAGGATAGTGAAAAACATGGGCTATAAAGGCAAAGGTGGCCTTGGGAAATAGAATCAAGGCACTATGGATCCCATTGTGGTAACAAAGAAGCTAGACAAGAAAGGATTAGGATTTGGTAAGAAGGTACCACGCGCCTCGGACATCGAGTATATCCTCGACGAGGTAGCTGACACTTTTCCCGCCGATACGACATCTACAGAGGATATCACCGATGACTCTTCCCTCCACATGACCAATCTATTCACAGAATCCTCCATTTTTACACTATCCTCCATATCCTTAACTTCCACCACCAGCACCCAGAATGTCACACTTGTCTACCCTGAGCTTATTGATTGGGACCAACAAGGGACCCCCGTTATAGATGTGTTTCAAAATGACGAAGCTTTAGCTGAGTTCATGGGACTTCAAGAAGGCATCCCTCTTGGCGATCACAAGGCAAGTTTTGTAATGGAACTTGAGTCCACGGCTTATTTTGGTGAGAATGCCAAATCCTCTAATCGCAACAGTGCAAATAAAGAAAGATCTCTAGGTGAAAACCACACTGTGGCACCTCTGGATCATCAAATAGTAAAAATAAAGGACGTATCCAAAGGTGAAAACCCAACTATGGCACCTGAGGATGGAGGATTTGACCTTCCCTTACCATCTAAGTACCAAGAGAAATCAGCTCTCCTAGTGGAAGATTCTACGGAGATCAACCTAGGTACAGAACAGAATCCAAATACAACATTCCTAGCGGCATCATTATCTGACACAGAGCACAGAAATCTTAACAACTTCTTCTTGCAATGAACCATCAACTTTGCATGGACCTATGCAGATATGCCAGGGCTAGACCCTAAGCTGGTAGTTCATTATCTCACAGTTGATCCCAAGGTGAAACCAGTCAAGCAAAAATTGAGAAAAATGCACCCACAGATAGCTCTCTTGGTGAAGGTGGAAGTACAAAAGCTATTAGATGCCAAGTTTATACGACCTATTGACTATTCAGATTGGGTCTCAAACATTGTACCTGTGTCTAAACCTAATGGGCGCATTCGCATGTGTAATGATTTCAGAGATCTCAACAAGGCATGTCCTAAAGATGACTTTCCACTACCAAACATTGACATTATAGTGGACTTGACAGCAGGTCACGAGATGCTTTCTCTCATGGACGGATTCTCAGGTTACAATCAGATAAGGATAGCTGAAGAAGACCAACATAAAACAACCTTTACTTGTCCTTGGGGCAATTATTGTTGGTGTGTCATGTCGTTTGGTCTGAAGAATGCAGGAGCAACCTATCAGAGAGCAATGACAGTGATCTTCCACGATCTCTTTCATCACATCATGGAAGACTATGTTGATGATATATTGGCTAAATCTTCTAGGGTGGATCACATACAGGTTCTAGGACAGATCTTCGACAGGCTTGAAAAATACCAAGTAAGACTCAATCCAAAGAAGTGTGTATTCGGTGTAACATCAGGGAAGCTATTGGGATACATTGTATCTCGTAGAGGCATCGAAGTAGATCCAGCAAAAGTAAAGGCTATAGTGGAGATGCCTCCACCAAAGAACCTAAAAGCATTAAGGAGCCTCCAAGGAAGGTTGCAGTCCATTAGGCGTTTCATATCACAGCTAGCAGATAAATGTCAACCCTTTCAGCACTTACTCCGAAAGGATGTCTCATTTCGATGGGACAACAAGTGTCAGGCAGTGTTTGATCAACTTAAAGAGTATCTAGCTACACCGCCCGTATTGGTGCCACCAGTTGCGGACAAACCCTTGATATTGTACATCTCCACTACAAACTCAGCCCTAGGGGCTCTGCTAGCACAAAATGATGACACAGGAAAGGAGCATGCAATATATTACATCAGTAGAACCTTGGTGGGATACGAGCTCAATTATTCACCAATGGAAAGGGCTTGTTTAGCAGTAGTGTTTGCCTCCCAAAAGTTGCGACATTACATGCTGAACCAACACACAAATCTGATAGCCAAGATTGATCCCTTGAAGTATCTACTAGCAAAAGCAGCTCTCACAGGCAGACTAGCTAAATGGGTCATGATCCTTAGTGAGTTCGACATTGAATACATAGATCGTAAGGCAATCAAAGGACAAGCCCTCGCAGATCAACTAGCAGAAGCACCCATGAAAGATACACATCCTATGGTAGCAGACTTTCCTGATGAGAATCTCTTCACTCTTTCCACCTCCATAATGTGGAAGTTGTACTTTGACGGTTCTTACACACAGCATGGATCAAGAGCTGGCATCTTATTTGTTACACCTCAGAATGACTACATTCCAAAGTCATATCGGCTTGCATTCCCTTGCACTAACAACATAGCCGAGTATGAAGCACTCCTTATAGGTCTCAATACAGCAGTTCAATGGGACATCACAGAATTACAAGTATATGGAGACTCACAGCTAGTCATTCGCCAAGTCACGGATGAGTACCAAACAAAGGATGAAAAGTTGGTCCCCTACAAGCAACTAGTGGATGCCTACAAACCACACTTTTCTAGCATCACATTTGAGCAAATTCCAAGAGAGCATAACAAAGCTGCGGATTCTATGGCTTCTGTAGGGTCACTGATAGACATGCCTGCAAATACACAGAAGTGTGAATTCTTGATCGAGCAATTGTTGATACCAGCCGTCGATGTTCCTGTTACTGAAATCATCTGCGAACTTGTTGGTCCCAATTCCCCATGGTACGAAGATATCTATGAATACCTCAAGAACAATACCTTTCCCCATGACCTATCATCCACCCAACGCAAAACCTTTATCCATCGATCCTCTCGTTACATCATTCTGGGTGATACACTATATCGCCGGAGTCTCGATGGTATCCTCTTACAATGTCTTAACGCGGAAGAAGCTGAAGCTACCTTACGAGACATACACGAAGGTGTCTGTGGCGCACATTCTACCGGTCCTAATCTTGCTAAGAAGATACTCAGAACAGGTTATTACTGGCCTACAATAGAGCAAGATGCTGCACAGTTTGCTAAGAAGTGTCTACAATGTCAGCAGCATGGAGATTTGATTCACGCACCAGCTCATGAGTTACAACCTGTGACAACTCCATGGCCTTTTTCTCAATGGGGTCTCGACCTCGTAGGACAAATCCACCCTTCCTCCTCAAATGGCCACAAGTTTATCATTACCGCCACTGAGTATTTCACGAAGTGGGTGGAAGCCATTCCTATGACCTATATCACCGGTAAGCAAATAGCCAAGTTTATCCTAAACTACCTCATATGCCGGTATGGTATTCCCCGAGCCATTGTCACTGATAATGGGAGACCATTCAAGAACCAAGATGTTCATGCCTTATGCATACAATACAATATCCAACATCGCTTTTCAACGCCCTACTATCCGCAGAGTAACGGCCAAGCTGAGGCTTCCAATAAGACCATTCTCAAAATCCTCAAGAAAACAGTCAATGAAGCTGGTCGTGATTGGCACTTGCAACTCAATCCCGCCCTATGGGCCTACCACACTAGTATCAGAACACCAACTGGTGCCACACCATATGCCTTGGTCTTTGGCTCTGAAGCCATCCTACCTATAGAGGTCGAGATCCCATCCCTCAGAGTATCCATGCAAGATCTAATCGGCGGAGATGAGTATCGCACTTCCAGATTAGCTGAGCTTGAACTACTAGATGAGAGGTGTTTTGCCGCACTTAATCATCTCCATGTCTATCAAAACTGCCTCCAGCGTAATTACAACAAAAAGATCAAAGAAAGACGGTTTCAAGTTGGTGATCTTGTACTTAAGGAAAATCAGAGAAATCAAGCAGATCGAGAGAAGAAGGGCAAGTTTGAGCCTAACTGGTTAGGTCCCTTCATTGTGACAGCAACATATGGATCAGGAGCTTATACTTTAGCTACACCTGATGGCATTCCTCTAGATGAGCCACTTAACAGTGTCCATCTCAAGAAGTTCTATGCCTGATCCTCAGAGTATTCCAGCAAAAAATCAAAAAAATCAAAAAAATCAAAAAATCAAAAAAATCAAATAATCCAAAAAAAATCCGTCCTCTGGTGAAAACCTGGAAAACAGGCGCCTTGGATAAGTACCATAGTGAAAACCTGGCAAACAGGCACTATGCGTAGAGTCAGCATCCATCGTCTATCGAGTCCTGTCCACTCCTTGTCCAGTTTGCAATGCGCCTCATCCATCCACCCATAATAAAACCATTGACTTTGTTTGCATTTCCATCTCCCTATCTAGTATAGCTTAGAAATTTGTCAGTGTCCATCGTCGTCTTCCCATGTCTTGGTCTGGGTCTACAGTTAACACTGTCTTGTCCTAGGTCAAGTCTTTCTGTGTCTTCTTCAGTAGTCACCCCTACAGTTTCCTCTACCAGAATGGGGGCAACTCTTTCCTTAGCTTCAGTCTAGGATTGGTTCCTTGTTCGTGGTTCACAGCGCATGCTTCAATCTTGTCTCATTTCCATAGGTAACACCCTTTAACGGACACATCGCTCCTACGATAAGGCTGTTATCTTCTCGACACTTGTTCTACATCATCACCTCTACCAGAACTACATATCATCTTCCCAATCTTACGATACCTTGATCCCATGGATATGGGTATGTAGGCAGTCTGGAATACGAAGGAAGTATCCAGTACTCAGGTACATAAGATCCCCTCCTTTCACCTTGACCCATTCATCACTCTATCCAGAACTACATATTTATCACGTTCATCTTCCATCGTAAGTTGGCCTTGATCCCGTGGATACAGGGTATGTAGGCAGTCTGGAATATGAAGGATGTATCCAGTACTCGGGCACACACGATCCACCATTCTCCACCCGTTTCAATCCATTTGCATTCCATCCTTCTAGTCTTCCGTTTGTCAAAATCCGTTCGCCTCGACTTGACTAACTCAAGCAGCAAGCTATTGCATCCTTTCAAAGCAAAAGTCCTTAACAAACTTGACGCAAAGAGGCTTTCTTCCAGAGTCATCTACTGTCCTGCATACCTATTGCCAACATCAGCTAAGTACTGCTTAACCAAGCCCTAGATCCACAAGCTTGTCTTCTATGAAGTGTTCCATTGTCGAGACCAACACACGCGTCTCCTGCGACATGTGGCATTTCCTGTAGTGTGACATTGTCTTTTTAGGTAGATAGCACCCTTTAACGGACACAGAGTTCCTACGATAAGGCTGTTATCTTTCCTATCCAATCTATCCTGAGCAACCTCTTGGGCAAGAGAATATGTTGGCTGTATGTTTACTTTGTAAGTCAGTCAATTTGTGTTATGGTTTATCTTTTGTTCCTTTTCCAATACCTATTCAAGACTACCTTGATTTATCTATAAAGCTTGGTATGTTGCGATGCAGTACGGATTGGGGGCATAGTCATTGCTTTCTGTGTGCCGTGTTTGAGGAATGATCTCTAGCATCTTTTTTAGCATTCTATTTATCTTGTGTGTGTTACGTCCTAGCATCTTACATATTAATATTTCTTCTTGCATTTACATGTATTGAAGTTTATTTTATGTTCAAGACTATGGCTTATTCGCATGTTCCAACAAGGTGATATTATGTCTAAGGGATCTAGGTTCAAACCGTTTGCTTGCAGAGTCAACGTCCACGCACTCGGATATTACTGTACCTTGGTCTTTTATACCCTGGTGGCGAACTATCCACGTGCTATATCAAACTAAGGATTGCTCTTTATATACAAATATGTAGCCATTGCAACAAGCTCATTCATCCATTTCCACATCCTTTATATCGCTTTCATCGCAGTAATCGATCAACAGTCTCCATCTCCTCTTGTTCTCCTCTCTGGTGCATATCTGCAAAACCCACATGTCAGATATCACTAGTCATCACATCTATATCAGCATACATCTCTATCATCATACATCTATAAGCCTCATATAAACAATGTATGTCATCACCTGAATCCATAATCATACATACATATCATCACATTCATGACATCAAGGAATGCATACACAAAAAGCATGAACAACAGTGAGCTGAATAGATCATCATATATATATATATCATGTAATGGTCATCATAATACAAAGTGTCTATGTCTACATCAATAATACAAAATGTGTATACATCCAAATATACACCAATATAGTACATCAAGGCTATCAAGAGCCCTCAAAATATACATCAGAATGCACGCAGGCATCTGTCCACAATGATACAAAATGATACAATATACATGAACGTGCCCTAGTGGGTAGAGCTGCCCTCCTGCTGTGGCCCCTGTCCTCCCCCTGTGCTCAGTGGAGGTCCCCCTGATGGTCCTCCTCCTCCCCCTGGCGGTAGGTGTGGTCCTCTAACTGAGGACGCTGACTGCCCTGTCCTCCGGGATCCTGATGCCCCTGACCTGCTCCTGTCCCTATAGCTCGGTGCTTGCTGAGCTACCGGCACTGCACCCACGTACAGCCCCCTGTAGTACTCCGCCTCTCTGCCCGCTGATACAAGCTTGCCCTGCACTCGGACGAGCTCACTGTATAGGATCCTCTGGTCTGCACCCAGTGCACGGTGTGCCTCCTCTCTCTCCCGCCTCACTCTAAAGATTGTAGCCTCTACTGTCAGCCGTAGTTGTACCTCTACATCTCTCTCTCTCCTGGCCTGTGCTACCGCCTCGGCGTCTACTGCTGGTGCGGCCGGCGGCTGCATCTGTCCCTGTACCTGTGCATGTACCTGGGCCTGTAACTGTCTGTATGCCTGCACCTGTGCCTGTAGCTGTGTCTGTACCTATGCTAGGGCTATCTGTGTGGCTGTGGCTGCCTATGTCTGTGCCTAGGCTGTGGCCTCTGCCTGTCTCGCCTCTGCCCGCGCTATATCCCTATCTCTCCTCAGTCTAACCATCCGGAGCTCTAGTCGAGTCCTCCAGGCTATCTCCTCCTGCAGCAGTCGCTCGGCCCTCTGCAGATCAGTCTCTACGACTGGGCCCAATGCCTCTGCCATCTCAGCATCCTCCTGCTGGCCACCTGCTTGCTGTCCACCTGCCTGCTTCCAGCTGCCCTGGCCTGCCGCCTCATCCTGGCCTCTCCGCCAAGGACTAATACCTCTCCCACTGCCCCTACTACACCTGGTGTAGTCAATCTCATCGGCCTGTGTGTCTGCTAGTACTGATCATAGTCTGGCAGTGTCCCTGGGTCTGCTAGCCCAGAGTCCCAATCCCATCTCACGGGGATAAGTCCCCGCACCTCTGCTAATGCTGTCGCCACTGGGATCACTGTGTCCCAGTCTCCAGTCTCTCTCTGCGTCTTGGCATGTGTGGCCTCCCCCACTGGTAGCCCTTGTGGTAGGCCAAACTGTCTAAGTACTCGCTCGGGAAGATATCTCTCTATCATATCTGTCTGTCTACCGAACAGATAGCGAGCCTGTCTACAGTACATGAGCTGCTCGTGCTCATCTGGCCACTCCTCGCATAGTAACCACGGCCTCCATATAAATATGTCCATCTCGTCAATCTGCCGCCTCCAGTAGCTGACAGATCCCATCCTCCGGTGTGTCATCACCCCATCATATAGAAACACATACGGCTCCCCTCTATCTCGGTGGCGCTGCGCCATGGGTCGGATAACTGGAATGTACTCCCACGCCCACACCTGTAATAGAGTCACCCCTGCTGAGAGGCTCCTGCCTCTCCTGTATACGCAGTAATGCATATCATGATATAGCTTTCCCAGCACGCAGGGTCCCCACGTGTACTGTCTGCCATGAGTGAACATCCCTGATAGTACAGTCCCCCAGCCTACCGATAATCCTCTAGATCTCTGGTACGGGCACAGGAAGCTGCCAATCAACAATGCCACGATCCAACAGATCCTGTCACAGAGTCTCGGGACGTCTGCCCATCGGATCTCCCCATCATCCATCCATAGGTCGTCTGTGCAGAAGACCTCCTCCAAGCCTGCCTCGCCTCATGCCGGGTCAAAGTCAACAATCTCCCCGTCTATCCAGATCCGTAGGATGCGATATACATCCTCCAGTGTCACTGTAGCCTCCCCTTTCGGGAAGTGAAACGATGAAGTCTCACTGTGGTATCTCTCCACGACTGTTGTCACTAGGGCGAGATTCGCCCTAATGTGTGTCAGGTGTGCCACATGCCATAGCCCGGCATGCTCCAAGAATGCATCCTCTTCCCAGGTCAACTGAACAACCTCGTGCGCAATCGCGTGGTGTCACTCCCGCGACATCAACGGTGGCAAAATCCTCTGCATCCATAACAAATCACGTGTCAGTTCTTCCATAACCAAATCCTCATAATCCTATCTACCCCTGAGCTATGCTATGCAAACCCCAACCATCCCTTTTCCCATTCTATTAAACCCTAACTTTTATTCTATTCCAACCAAAAGCGCTTTGTTTACACAAAAGCACTGTCCCTCCCTGCCACCAGCGCCCTACTGTCCATCCAAAGGCGCTGCATTTTTTCTGCCAACCGCGCCTTGTTTTCCGCACGCGCTGCACCCACATGCCAATAGCGCCGCTCTGTTTTACTAGAGGCGCTTCGTTTTTTCTTCTCCCCACCATTTGCGCTGTCCTACCCTGGCAACTGCACTACACTGCCTAGCCATATGCGCTGCAGGATTTTGCATATGCGCTGTGATGTGGATCCCAACTACCAAACGCGTTGTGATTATACCACTAGCGTTGCGCCCGCCTACCAGACGCGCTGCGGCGCTCCAAAAGCACGCCGAACGACTACCAGACGCGCTGCAGAAGCCTACAGCGCTTTTGGCTTTCTTGCTCATCCTGCCTAAATCTAGCCCTAATCTACCCCTAATCAACAAATTCACAGGGGGTTTTCGATCACTTACCGCTGCCGGAGCTCCTGCTGGCCTCCCGTAGGTCCGCACCAGCTCCGCCCAATGTCTATGCACTGGAATCGGCATCTCTCCGCGTTGTCTGCTCACCTCTCTCTCCACTAAGTTTAGAAGCTCTTCTCTCTAAATTTAGAGTCTCAATGGGTGCAAATGAGGATTGTGGTCCCCATGGGACCTATTTATAGTGTCCCCACCCTTAGTTTTCTTTCCCACCCCGTTTTCTACGTTTTCTACTTTTCTTCCCACCTGGTCGCGCAATCTTCTAGTCTAGCATCAACACCTTTCCTCTGTCGCTTCCCTGTATTCCCGCTCGAGGGGGCATACACTAGGGTAACTAGCTACACTGGGGCACAAAAATTGTATCACCTCTTCAACAATTAATTTCTTTGACGCAACGCTACATGCTGCATTGCATCAAAGAGGGGTAAAATGTAGACACCTTAAAATGACCAAGTCGTCGAATCACTTGCATTTCATAATCTGTCTAATCACCTGCATTTCAACGTTAATTAAATAATCTAATTATTTAATTAATTTTCATCAAATTCTTCTAAGTCTCCTAAATGTGACATTAATTAAATAAATCTTCGTTATTTAATTAATTAAATCAAATTCCTCTATATTCTTCCACAATTAAATAATTTTTAATTATTTAATTAGATCATTATCCTCTTTCCAAAAATCATATCCACATTAATTAAATAAATTAATTATTTAATTAATTCAACAAATTCCCTCTTATCTAAAATTAAATAATTCTTAATTATTTAATTAAATCAAAAATCTGTTCTTCCAAAATCATGCACAACAATTAAATAAATTTATTTATTTAATTTGCTTTTAAATCTTATAAATTAAATAATTCTAATTATTTAATTACTTCTTCCAAAAATATCTTCTCTAAATTTAAATAAATCAATTATTTATTTAAATTACTTTTTCTTCTAATTTGAGTTATCTCTAAAATAACTCAAGCTTTCTTGCTCATCAATTAAATATTTCTATATTTAATAAAGCAAAATATCTTCTTTTCTCATGCAAATCTCGTCTTCTTGTTTTAAATCACTTAACTGATTGCTTTATTCTTTTAATTGATTTATTTCTTTAGTTAACTCATTCTTCTATTCTTGATAACTCCTCTCATGCAAAAGCAAGCAAGACACATGTCTTCTTCTCATTCGTTGCACATTCCTCAACTTATCTCCTCCATTGATTCTTCTGAATTATCTGGACCGTTGATCGATCTTCCTTGAAATCTATATAAACCCCCCTCATCTCCTTCATTGGGCCTCTCTCTTCGATCGTATTCTCAGGCATACTTAACAGAGCTTTGAGCATACAAAACGCGTCGACTGAGCACTATAACGGTCTTTTGACATTGATCTCTTGAGCACATACTTGCTTGTTGCAGCCATGGCTTCGCAACTCCATTGAGCAATCCACATATCTCCAAAAGGGAACAATACAGGTTTTGGTAAGAGCTTTCATTTGTCTTTGATTTGTGATTTATGGCTTTTACTTAGATTCATTTCCTTTATGTTATTGGGTTCTTTGGTTTTATTTAGTTTAGATTTAATCCATTTTTCCATATACACACATACCACCTTCAGCATTGTTACAATCCTCCTAAGTAAAATCAAGGTCTGTAGGAACCTCAGCGGGAATAGAGTGAACATCATTCCCATTGTTATCATTAGTGCCAGTAGCCTCCACATGAGTAGTAGTAGCTCCCACATCAATACAGTCACCAATGGAAGTAGATTTTTCAAACCCTTTATTGCCCTTAGTATCAAAGGTCTCTGTAGGTATTTCTTGCCCAACAATCTCCTCAACACCACCTGAATCTTCAATAACAATCTCCTAAATATCACTCTTGGACTTATCCTCCCCCTCTTGAGTAGAGGCTTCAGAATTGCTTTCAGAGTAATCAAATAGCTTCAACTTAGGAGCCAGTTTGCCAGCAATATGACCAGACCGCCTAACAACAAAAAATTTACCCTCCAGTTTGACTTTTTTCAAATTTCTTGAGGGTCCCTCCCTAACCAATTCCTGTTCATTCTAGGGCTCAGAATTGAAAGGAAGCTAGGTGTGCAGAAATTGCTTTCTACAATAATCTAATGAGGGGAGAGCTATACAAATTCAATTTAATCCTTATCACTACAACAACATACAACATCTAACAGAGTTATTACAACAATACACAAGAACTAGAATGAAGATAGAAGAAGAGAGACAAAGATATATGGTGGGGAAAACCCTTATCGGGTGAAAAACCCCACACTCAGAAACCTGCACAATGTACTAACAAATCTAAAAGTTGTTTACAATACACTTGCAATGCAAGCTTCAATGGTCTTTGACACTCATGTCTGGAGTCAATCCGGCAGCATAACAATACCTGTAAACCTGTGATACAAACTCCATCTCCGAGCACCTGTTTATATAGGAAATACAAGGCAATATTGGACCTATCTTGGAATGGGCGTCCAACTTGGCTTCATGGACCAAAACCCACGTGTAAGGACACTTGGTCAACATTGTAGAATGTGCCTGACACTTGTCCACAATTCCCATCCCAAAGAGGTCGTCTATTTCCAAAATGGCCTATGACAGATGTTCTTACGACACTTACGACCGTCATAGAATCTGTAAGAGAATCTATCATACACATTCTATAAATAGCATATTCTCTTACAACATGTCATATTCCACCTTGGGGCACCCAAATATGCCTTATTCAAAGATGCTTCATGACACATGTTCTTACCTATTTTACAAACTTCTATTTCTGACTCTTACATGTCATAGATTCTGTCATAGGAATCCATCATAACTTTTTCGGTCAATATTCCCATACACAACATGGAAGATGCCGAGACATGACAAAATGATCCTAGCACAAAGTGGGATGCCTATCTCCTCATGTGATAACAAAATTACAAGTTGTCATATTCCATGAAGGATCGACACATCACCGTGCCACATCCCACAATATGACAATATGGAATTTTCAAATATTTACAACATAGGCAATTAAATAATAAATACAAACATTAATAATGTAAGGAATTACCAAGGTTATGATACCTTAATTCCCAACATTCTCCCACTTGTCGAACACCTTGTAAGAGCCAATATAAAAACAAGACTTAACTGCTATAGGCCGAGAGGCCCATAGACTCTGAACACTATATGAACTTGTCTGTGCCAACTAGTTTAGTAAATACATCTGTAACATTCTTCAAAGTATCTACCTTCTCCAAATTTACCTTTCCATCCTCAACCATGTCTCACATGAAGTGAAACTAAACATCAATGTGCTTTGCTCTAGTATGGAAAATTGGATTCTTCGCAAGGCAAATTACAATCTGACTGTCACAACTAATCATGATCTGACCTGCATCAACACCAATATCTGAACACAATCTCTTAAGCCAAATGGCTTCCTTACAAGCATGAGTTGCTGCCATATACTTAGCTTCTGTCATGGACAAAGCAACAACATGCTGTCGCTTACTTATCCAACTAATAGCACCACCAAATAGTGTAAACACATAAGCACTGGTGGATCTCCTACTGTCAATGTCACCTACCCAATCTGAATCCACAAATCCATGAATATCAAAAGAATGCGAAGGTCCTAAAACATTACAATCATAGCAAATGGAATACTCAGAAGTACCCCTCAAATATCTAAACACTCGCTTAACAGCATCCCAATGAACTCGTCCAGGATTAGCCATAAATCAACTAAGGACTCCCACTACTTGGGCAATGTCTGGTCTTGTACAGACCATACAATACATCAAACTGCCAACAACATTAGCATAAGGTACTCTGTTCATGTCCTCCACCTCACTAGGAGATTTTGGACAATCCTCAACAGACAACTTTGTCCACAAAGAAACAAGAACACACAATGGTCTACAATCTGCCATGCTAAACCTATCCAACACGGTCTTCACATACTTACTCTGACTTAACCAAAGTTTTCTATTGGTTCTATCTCTTCTGATTTCCATTCCTAGAATGTACCTGGTTGCCCCTAAATCTTTAATTTCAAACTGTGCTGACAACTGATGTTTAAAATCGTAAATCATATTCTTACCCTTCCCAATGAGCAACATATCATCAACATACAGTGCAACAATGAGAATACGATCACCATCAAACTTATAATACACATAGTGATCCGATTTTGATCTCACAAATCCAATTGACAACTCAAAGGCATCAAATTTCAAGTACCATCTCCTAGGGGATTGCTTCAAACCATACAAAGACTTTTTAAGTTTCTAAACCAAATTTTCTTTACCTTTCACCATGTAATGCTCTGGCTGTGACATGTAGATTTCTTCCTCCAAGTCACCATGAAGGAAAGTTGTCTTCACATCCATCTGTTCTACCTCCAACTCATAAGCTATTGCGAGAGACAACAGGAATTGAATGGATGTCATCTTTGCAATGGGAGAGAAGATCTCACCATAATATATACCCTCCACTTGTGAATACACCTCCGCAACCAATATGGCCTTATACTTCTCAACACTACCATCTACACCAAATTTCTTCTTGAACACCCATTTTTATCCAACGGGTTTCTGTCTAGGAGGCAAAGGCACCAAGTCCCAAGTTTGATTCTTTTCCAAAGAAGCCATTTCATCCTCCATGGCCTCCTTCCAGGAACCTACATCTTTCATGTCCATAGCCTTTGATACAGTTCTAGGTTCATCACCATTACTAACCAAAGCATAAGCACAACTAGAATCAAGAAATGTAAAACCAAACCTTTCAGGTTGCTTTCTTATCCGTGTAGACCTCCTCAAGAGCTGAGGTTGAGGTTTAGCTTCTTCATCTGATCTTTCAGAGCTGCTAGAGCTCTCCCCATCATCAGGTCCAACATTGTCTTTCTATTCAGTCTTCTCAGGGGTAGCAGGAAACTGAACAACATCCTCTTTCTTTACTATTTCTTCTAGCTGTAAAACAGTGGAAGAAGGTGTAAGATCTCTGAAAATGACACTTCTCTTAGACAACACTTTTTCAGCCATGGGGTCCCAAAGCTTGTATCCTTTCACACCAACACCATAGCCAATGAAGATACACTTAACATCCTTGTTCTCCAACTTTGACTGCTTCTCCCTAGGCACATGTGCATATGCCTCAACCAAAAACATGAAGATGCCTTATTGAAGGCTTTTTACCAGACCACACCTCCATGGGTGTCTTTCCAACAAGAGCTAATGTAGGAAATCTATTAACAAGATAGCAAGCAGTGGCAGTAGCTTCAGCCCAAAACTTTTGTTCTAGGCTAGCTCCACTAAGCATACTCCTAACCTTCTCCATCAGTGTCATGTTCATCCTCTCTGCAACTCCATTTTGCTGCGGGGTGTATGGAGTTGTCTTATGTCTTTCGATCCCAAGTTCCTTGCAATACTTATCAAATTCTGTAGAACAGAACTCACCACCGTCATCAGTTCTGAAACATTTAATCTTTTTACCAGTTTGATTTTTAGAAAAGGCCTTAAACTCCTTAAACTTGCTATAGACTTCAGATTTTTTTCTAAGAAAATAAATCCATTTCCTTCTACTATAATCATCTATAAAAGATACAAAGTATATAGATTTTGATAACAAAGGAACATTAACAGGACCAAATACATCAGAATGAACAAGGTCCAATGCACTAGAAGACTTGTGAGAACTCAAATAAAACTGAACATGGTTTTGCTTTCGATAAATGCAATGTTCGCAAAAGTCAAACTCAAGATTACAATCATCTAACCCCTCAACGAAGGTCTTTTTTTTTAGGGTACACAAACCCTTCTCACCAATGTGGCCAAATCTCTTATGCCATAACATTATCTTTTCAGTAGGAAGTTTAACTTCCAATGCACGATTACAACCATCAAGACTAGAAACAACAGATTTCTTCACTGCTCGTTCAGATGGTGGGGATGAAGTGACTGCTGCCCTCTTCCTTGAGTCAGAAGAACTATTGCATTGTGAAATGCATGCCTCCAGCTGAAACAGAGTACCTCTCCTAGTTCCCTTAGCAAGCACCATAGCTCCTCTAGTCAACTTGCATCCTTCTTTTGAAAAGACAACCTACACACCTGCATCATTCAAACTACTTATAGAAAGCAGGTTCCGTCCTAAGCCTAGGATGTGCATAACCCCAAAGATCCCCTTCACTCAACCATCAGGGAATCGAATAGAGACTCTTCCATGACCAACAATCTTTAGATGAGAGTTGTCACCCAGATACACCTTTCCACCATTGAACTCCTCATACTTAGTGAACCAGTCTCAATGCGAGGTCATGTGGAATGATACACCAGAGTCAATCAGCCACACATCATCAGATGCATGGGTTACTAGGGTTGCGATGAAGGCATCACCATCATCTTGTGATTTGTCAAAATCTGAATTAGGAGCTTTCTTCTTCTCCTCCTCCTCCTCTTTGCGTTCCTTTCATAAATTCCTAATTTTGCCACAATTCCAACAAAGAGCCTTGGACTTTCCAGGAGATTTGGATCTCCCATGGGATTTAGATCTACCCTTCTTAGCTTTCTTGTCCTTCTTTCCTTTCTCCTTAGGTCTTCCATGAACTGCAAGGGCCTCTTTGGCTACCTCAGAAGACTTTCTCCGCATCTCTTAAGACAACAACAAAGAAACCACTTCTTCCATTTTGAATGTGGATGTGGTGCTTCCAATAGCCATGACAAGATGATCACACCAGTCCGGCAAAGAAAAAAGTAAGGCCATACATCGATCCTCCTCCTCCATCTTTACACCAATAGATGTCAATTGTGCAACCAACATGTTAAAAGCATTCATATGTTTAGTAATGGATCCTTCGTCCTCCATTCAAAGAGAATACAACTTCTTTCTCAGAAAAAGTTTATTAACCACAGATTTTTCTTGATACACATCTCCCAACTTCTTCCAAAGTAGTTTTGCAGTAGTCTCCTCATGGACATTTAACAACACAAAATCAGCAAGACTAAGTCTTATGAGACCCTTAGCCTTTCGATCCTTGAGATCCCAGTCATCTTGTGACATTGCAGCTGGTTTAGTTCCATTAACACTTTCCCAAAGGTCTCGGTCAATAAGTAAGTCTTCCATCTTGAGCTTCCATAGCTTGAAATTACTACCATTGAACTTCTCCACTTCAAACCTTCCTGATGTGCTTGCCATCTCCTTGCTACAATAGAAAATAGAATACTCTCCACAAACTCCCACTCAACTTAAGATCAGCTCAAAAAACCCCTACCCAACAGCTAAGACCAAAACTAGCCAGGCTCTGATACCAACTGAAAGGAAGCTAGGTGTGCGAAAATCGCTTCCTACACTAATCTAATGAGGGGAGAGCTATACAAATTTAATTTAATCCTTATCACTATAGAAACATACAAAATCTAACAAAGTTATTACAACAATACACAAGAACCAGAAAGAATACAGATTAAGTGAGACAAAGATATATGAAGGGGAAAACCTTTATCAGGTGAAAAACCCCACACTCAGAAACCTGCACAATGTATTAACAAATCTGAAAGTTGTTTACAATACACTTGCAATGCAAGCTTCAATGGTCTTCGACACTCATGCCTGGAGTCAATCTGGCAGCATAACAGTACTTGTAAACCTATGATACAAAATCCATCTCCAAGCACCTGTTTATATAGGAAATACAAGGCAATATTGGACCTATCTTGGAATGGGCGTCCAACTTGGCTTCATGGACCAAAACCCACACCTAAGGACACTTGGTCAACATTGTAGAATGTGCCTAACACTTGTCCACAGCTCCCATCCCAAAGAGGTTGCCTATTTCCAAAATGGGCTATGACAGATGTTCTTACGACACTTACGACTGTCATAGAATCTTTCATAGTGGTTACAACTTACAGCTATAAGAGAATTTGTCATACACATGCTATAAATAGCATATTCTCTTACAACATGTCATATTCCACCTTGGGGCACCCAAATATGCCTTATTCAAAGATGCTTCATGACACATGTCCTTACCTATCTTACAAACTTCTATTTTTGACTCTTACATGTCATAGATTCTGTCATAGGAATCTATCATAACCGTTTTGGTCAATATTCCCTTACACAACATGGAAGATGCCGACACATGGCAAAATGCTCCTACCACAAAGTGGGATGTCTATCTCCTCATTTGAGGACAAAATTACAAGTTGTCATATTCCATGTAGGATCGACACATCACCGTGCCACATCCCATAATATGACAATAATTTCCAAATATTTACAACATAGGCAATTAAATAATAAATACAAACATTAATACTGTAAGGAATTACCAAGGTTGAGACACCTTAATTCCCAACAAGAATCCCCAATGTCCTCTTTCAAAATGTTAGCTTCCACAGCAATATCAGAGAGACATTTTTTACCGATGTGGATTCACACCAAAACATATCGAATTGATCGTGCTGATCACACGTAGAATCATGAATTCATGTTCACCACATTTCTTAAAAGTTTTGGAAATGATAAGAGGGTTTTGATCATTTTTGACAATAGAAAATTTAGGAGTACCTGAAGAAGGAGCACCTCTGAGAAATAGCTTAGGAGTAGTATGACCATTTTTCACAGAGGCATTATCGGTATCAACAAAGGGTTCAAGACCAGAGGGATGAATAGAAGAAAAAAGGTAGAGGTTGTTGAATGGGACGGATACAAGGCATTCTACATGCCCACAGGTAATATGTGATATTTTGTTGTACATTGAATATTGTTGCAACAATACCACACAACAGAGAAAACATAATGTCAATCATCTTAGGTATACTTTTCAAAGATTTGTTAAAATGCACAAAGTTGCACAGGGTGAGTTTACCAAATCTCTGTGGAAGGATGAAGATCAGTTTGAGTCTTGGAAAGAATGCATCCAAGATTTGTATATAATATATTTCATATTATATGGACATTTTGGTTTGGTTAATGGCATTGAGGAATTTATGTTTTTAGGGTTGCACAGTGTCTTATGGCAGAAATTGCAACTTCTCTCAGGTACATGATCAAGGCTTTTTGTGTAGTATAACATGATTTATTTTGGCATGAAGATTTTGAAGCATCATGGTTGTAATTTCTTGAGGAAAAGCAATTTTTTGTAAGGGAGGACTTTTCATGTCCCCTTTTTTTCTAAAAATAGTACTAACTAAAAAATAGTAAGTCATTGGTTGTCCAGAAATACTAAATCAAGGATCACAGGACAACTTGGAGAAATAAATAATTTAATATTTAATGTTTTCCTTGGTGCAAATTTCCAACCTTTGTGAAAATAAATATTAAATATAACATTTAAATTGGTGCAAGCCCCATTTGGTTGTGGGTTTTCAAGAAGGCCAATAATAACCATTTTTTAAATTTGAAGAGCATCTTATGACAGGGCATAAGAGGGGGTTATGATACCTTATGACAGTTGTCATAATTCATGATTATTTTTCATTGGAGGATCTTGGAATTAAAGGTGTGGGAATTTGAGTGCTCATCTTGAGTTATCAGATACAAAAAGGCATTTTGGAGTTGTCATTTGGGTGTTGTCTATTATTCATTTTCTCTCATTTGGAGCCTTGAGATTTCTTTTTCTTCAGTGGATGAAAACCCATTGGAGTTTGTAGCTGTGGACAAAAACCCATTGGTTTCTAGGATTAGAGGACAGAAAAACTTTAGTTCTTGAGGGAATTCTCATACAGGGAGTGCATTGGAGCTTCAAAGAATTGGTAGATTTCGACAGTTTTTATGTAGTTTGCTTGCAGGTGGATTTATATGCAGTTTTGATGTTTCCTGGAGCATTTTGAAGTATTGTAAGTGTTTACATGTGCGAAATTCATGTTTTTCTATGTGTTTACTATTGTTTCATTAGTATTGGTTCCTGTGGCCATTTATTGTAAGATCTGGTGTTTTTGTGAGTTTGGAGCAATTTCAGGGTATTTTGGAGCTAGGGTTTTGAGCAGTTTGTAGTTGTGGTCTGTTATCAAAGTTTGATTCTATTTTTATTGGTCATATCAGACCTGATATCAAATGTATTTCATTAGAAAGTCATATAATTTAATATTGGGTTCATCAGATATCATATCTGTGCTGCCAGGTGAGATCAGGTGAAGTGAAATTATTAATTTTGTATGCAGATTTGTAATTTTTATTAAATTTGGTAATTTATGATATCCTAAAGCAAGAGGTGATACATTTTCTATTAATTATCATAAATTTAAGTTTGGCAAAGATTTCCCTTGATTTGGGTAAGAAATTGTCAATTTTAGGTACCATTTGTGTAGTGAAAATTGGGTATTTGTGAAGATAATTAAAACATACATTTTCAGATCTAATATAGTTGCAAATATTTTTGTTGGGGACATTAAACATCTCTTCCAAATGCTTCTTAAATTGATTGTGTACTGTCTCCATATATCCTGCAAATTCTTCTGCTTCTGCACTTCTTTTGTGGTCCATGCTGATGTCTCTTAACTCTGCAACTCCTCTAGGTTGTGCTCCAGTCACAACTTTAAATGGTGTCTTCCCCATACTTCTATTCACTGAATTATTGTATGCAAACTCTTCTTGTGGTAGAATTATATCCAAATTTTCTGCCTTATCTCCTACTAAACATCTCAACAGGTTACCCAAACTCCTATTTACCACTTGTGTTTGTCCATCTGTCTGTGGGTGAAATGTTGAACTGAACTTTAGGTTTGTCTTCATCTTCTTCCACAATATCCTCTAGAAATATCCTATGAATCTTTTATCCCTGTCTGAAACTATACTATTAGGTAATCCATGCAATCTCACAATCTCCTTGAAAAATAGATTAGCAACATGTACAACATCATTTGTCTTCTTACAAGGAATGAAATGTGCCATCTTTGAAAATTTATCCACTACTACAAATATAGAATCATATCCCCTCTATGTTCTTGGAAAACCTAATATGAAATACATGCTTATATCTTCCCAAGGTCTCTTTGGTACTGTCAAAGATTTGTACAAACCAGTATTCTAACTAACTCCCTTTTGCAACTTGACATACTCTGCAACTCTGAACATATTTCCTTACATCCTTATATATCTAAGGCCAAAAATAATGTTCACTTACCAAAGCTATTGTCTTGTCAATACCAAAATGTCCTGTCAATCCACCACTATGCTTCTTCTTGATCAAATTATCTCTCATTGAACTCCTAGGTATACACAATTGATTTCCTTTGAACAACAAATCCTCCTAGATGAAATAATCCAACCACTTACTTCTATCTGTCACAATAGATTCCTTTCATGCTTTCCATGCTTTTGTAAAATCAAGATCCTCTTCATACATACACTTAAGTTCTTCAAATCCTAGTACTTCTACTGTCCCGTCTCATTTTTTTGGACTATATTATTATTCTAGATTAGTGAACATTTACCATGATTGTTTTACTTCGATTAAGTTACACATGTGTAAAGGTAATTATCATGATGATATATTTACATAAATTAGAAAGTTGATTTAAATATTAAATATTATCGGTATGATTATGATGTTTTGCTTCGGCTATATTTTTGGGAACTAACCTATTGACATCAAGTTGAGTGCGAATGAATGTAGGTACTCATCGAAGATGAGAACATGGTTGAGGCAGAAGTGTTCTAGCCACTTGGCAATGATTGATGGAATGGTTACCTTGATGCAATCACACACTCACGTAGTTGTATATGCATTTTTGAATGGCTTATTTTATGCATTGATGTGTGATTATTAAATGTGATTGATGAAGGAATAATTAGAAAACATTGTGTTTTAATTATTACGACAAGTTATTTCAAAGGTATATTTTTGTCAAAATCAATATTAATGTTCTTTTTATATTCAAAATTGTGTGTGTATTATATTATTAAATAATAAATATTGTTTTCTATTTTTGTAAAACAAGGATGTTTGGAAGACAATATGTTAATTAGATTTAAATATATATATATTATATTGCACTTCTTAATTATTTAAAGAGATTATGAGATATTTAAAATAGTTAAGTTATATTGAAATAGCATTGTTATATTTAGAGATTTGATAAAATAAATAAAAGATTAGTTATTGACATTTGTAAGCTAATTTAATTAGCTATTATTTATTTTAATAGAAACTGTAAGCCTTTTTATTGGTTTAAATTCATGCAAACTGAAAATATAGACTTTAGTTCCAAAACCTAAAATAGGGTCGCCAAAATTAAAAAGGGGTTTTTTTCTTTGGAAAAAAAAGAGGAACGCGTTTGGAAAGCTAGTCTGGAATAGTGATTGAAAAATAGTGATAACTTTCTCATATCAAAACAAAATTCAAAACCGAAAAATGTTCTAGAAAGTTGGAGAAGAGGAGAACAAAACCCAGAAATCCTTTAAAAAAATCATAGTTTTGGTTAAGTGTTTTTACGGAGGAATATGACGTGTTCGGATGGGGCGGCGAATGGAGCAAAACATGAGCAACCAAGACAAAATCGCCATCTTCTTTCAGGAAATCCATGTATTTTTCTTATGCTTATATTGATTAATAGACTATTAAATGACTGATAAAAGGATTCAACTCATATATCTTCTCTGTATGATGGCTGAGATCAAACTTAGACAAAAATTGTAGGTTCCTGTAGCATGATCTTGTGACTGTATTTTATTATCATGCTGGCCAAAATGAGAGAAAAACTAAGTAAATCGACCTCCTGTTTGTTAGATAAACGAACCTCTTGAAATAAGCTTTTTGTTGTTTTGGTAAACTTATCTTATGACTGCATTTTGCATTTATGCATTAGCTGAGATAACAGTAGACAAAAAAAAATGACCTCTATATGATTGAATAGTAGACTTCTGAAGTTAGACAACAATAATGTTCCTTTGGATAGATAAAAATAAATGACAACAAAACTGTTAAACTGAATAAACAACATACTGGCAAAATCAAGTCGATAGAATAAAAGTCTTATTGTTTAGCATGCAGTTCAAATGAATTACTTGTTCCTATTCACTATTTTAGTTTTTGTAGCAGTTCCTGTCGCCATAGCGACAGAAAGTTTGTTTGAAGTGTTATTACGTTTAAATTAACTTCCTATCGCAGAAGTGACATGAAGACTGTTTTAATTATTTAAAGGTGTTTTAGAAACCTTCTATCACATAAATGACAGGAAGGCAGAATTGTGAATTAAATTAATTATTATTGAAAGAAGTGAATGACTAAATTAGTGGATTTCTTCATAGCTTATATTTCCTGATTGATGTTTTGTTAAAAGGAATTTGAAATGATTTATAGGGAAACATTGATTGTTCTATTCTATTATTTATTTACTTGATCTGGAGGAAAGATACAAATAAAAGTTGACACAAGTATGTATGAAACCTTATTGTATGTGTGTGGAGTAGTCAAACACCATCATTTTATTTTATTGTTTGGATTATGAAACAGTATTTGGTTGTGAAGTAAATCATTAGTTTCAACAATTTATTTAAACCATGGAAATATGATTGAGAATATAATCAGATTATTGCTTTTAAAAAGGATTCATTGTGATCTTCATTTCTGCTTGATCAAAAAGTGTTCTTTCTTTATTAATGCTGGAAAGGGATTAGAGGTGGTCATAAATGATTTTTGATTTATTTCCTTATTTTATTCCTTTATTGCTTCTTTGGGAAAGAGGTAGATAATACTGTATTGGGTTGCTTTCTGGTCTTGGATGCCAATGTGGATATATCAAAGATGGCTTTTCCTCTTTTCGGGAATTGTCCAGGCTACTTGAAATGATTAGATCTAATTGGAATGCCATTGAAAAAGATGGTTATTTCGTCTAGCAAAACTTCTTATATATATCTCTGCCGCATCCTATTGTTAGTCAATTTGCTTTTCATTTTAGAATTGCACATTTAGACATCAGGCTTGCATCGGGTGTTCCCTCCTACAGTTGTTATCAGGTAGCTATACATTTCGTGCAAGGCTGGGTTTCCTTCATGTCATGAAGTGATCCAAGGAAGTGTAAATACTTCATGGTTGGGTGGAAAAGCACCCGAGCCATGTTCTCGTCTCTCGGGTTGCAGGTGGTGGACCACTTGGTTCGTGTAGCTGGAGAGTGTTGATCTGTTATTCATTGATGTACTTGTTATTGTACCTATTTGGATGTATTATGGCATGTTGCCAAAGGATTTATGTATATTGATTCTTAGTGCATATTACCTAGATTTAGCTCGTGAATATGTAAGATTTAAAGACTTATTTGTTTGATATCGATGAGATTTTCTTTGTGAAGATTTATTGACTCTTGATTCTTCTTGATGAAGTTATTCTTTTTGATTAAATGTTTTAATTAAGCGGATTATATACATCATTTTACTTTTGTTTCTTGTGATGTTGTATTTAAGTGAATTATTACTTTATTTTACTTCATTTTACTTTTTAGATGGATTTGAGGGCTTTTACATCTACTCTCATCTCTATCAACAAATTCCTTCTTCTACTCAATGCATATGTAACTTTGATTGACTTTCCACTCCGGTGCTTCAATACAAATGTGTAACTCTACATGAACTCTACCCATCTCATATGTCTCTGATTCAACTTACCTTGACTATTCAAATACTGCAAAGCTTGATGATTAGTGTACAACACAAATTCCTTTGGCAACAAGTAATGTCTCCACTTCTTCAAGGCTTGAATTATGGCATAGAACTCTTGATCATAAATTGAATATCTCCTCCTTGCATCATTCAACTTCTCATTGAAATATGCTACTAGTCTCCATTCTTGACTTAACACTGCTCATATTGCACTTCCACTGTCATCACAATCAACTTGAAATACTTTGTTAAAATTTGGTAATGCTAACACTAGTTGTTTTATTACATTCTACTTCACCAATTCAAAACTCTTATTTTCTCCTGATGTCCACTTAAAATCCTTCCTATCACCTCTCATTGTCTCTGTCATTGGTGTGCATACAGTACTAAAATTTTTGATGAACTTTCGGTAGAAACTTGCTAGTCCATGAAATGATCTTACCTCCCCGATGTTCACAGGTGTTGGCAACTCAACAATTGCTCTAACTTTCTTAGGGTCCATCTTCAATCCTTCCGCAGAAATCACAAATCCCAAATATACCAATTTTGTTTTCATGAAAATACACTTCTTGATGTTTATCAAGAATTTATCTTCTCTCAACCTCTGCAATACTTGTCTAATATGCTACAAATGTTCCTCCTTTGTCTTACTAAAAATTAGAATATCATCTAAGTATACAATAACAAACTTACCCAAGAATTTCTTCAAAACCTCATTCATCAATCTCATGAAAGTACTTGGTGCATTAGTTCATCCAAAAGGCATGACTAACCACTCATACAATCGCTCATTTGTCTTAAATGTAGTCTTGCACTAATCTCCTTCTCTGATCCTTATTTGATGGTATCCGCTCTTTAGGTCTATCTTTGTGAAATATTTTGCTCCACTCAAACAGTCCATGATGTCATCCATCCTTGGCAATGGAAATCTATACTTAACTACAATCTTATTGATTGCTCTAGAGTTTGTACAGATCCTCCATTATCCATCTTTCTTCGGTGCTTGTACTTCAGGTACCACAAATGGGCTTAAACTTTCTCTGATCAATCCTTTCATCAACAGCTTTTGTATTTGTCTATTTAGCTCCATATTTTTTGATGGTGTCAGCCAGTGTGCCACTTTATTAGGTAAACTAGCTCCAAGTACAAGGTCCATATGATGACCGATACTCTGGATTGGTGGCAATCCTTCAGGTACATTCTCTAAAATGATATCTTTGTATTCTATCAACAACTCAATTATTTCCTCTGGTGGTGGTTCTTCTTCATTTGTGGTCGTGGTTTCTGCACTTAGGGTTCCACACTTCTTTGGAATCAATGCAAAACACATATTCTCATGTCTCAATCCATCCAAAAATTTCCTTTCGTCCACTAAATAGATTCTATCATTTCCACAGACTTCACTTTTAGGTTCATCTTCCAAAGGTATCAGGATATGTTTCTTTCCATTTGATGTTATAGTATAAGTATTCTTCCTTCCATCATGTATTTCCTTCCTATCATACTGCCATGGTCTTCCCAACAATATGATATACATCCATCGGCATAATATCACAAAATACCTCATCAACATAAGATCCTATATGACATTTCACAAGACATTGTTCACTCACCAGTAACTTGTGTTCATCTTAAATCCATGCTATCTTGTAGGGCTTTAGGTGTTTTAATCTCTCCAGATTTAGCTTAGTCACCATCTCTTATGAAACCAAATTATCAATACTACCACTATCAATGATAACTTTACAACATTTACCTCCTAATTTGCATCTTGTCCAGAACAAACTTTTCCTTTGCGGTGGTTCCTTAGTTGTCTCTACTTGTTATAAAGCTCTCCTCATGACCAATGACTCTAATTTCTTTGGCTTTCCCACTGAACTAGGTGATCCAACTGGTTCTTCATCTGCATAAGCTTCTCTTGCACTATTCTCTATCCTTTTGTTAGTACTCCCTTGATGACATTCAAATGCCATGTGTCCTTTACCTCTGCACTTGAAACAAGTTCCCCTAAATAACTTCTTATCAAATCCTCTTTCATCTCTCCAGTATCCTTCATTACGGTAAGAATTATGACTTCCTCTTCTACTGCAGTAGAAATTTATGTCATCTCTTTGATATGAACTAATATCTCTATCTTCTTTCTGGTGTGGACTATTCTCCTTGTTCTACTCCGCATATGGTCTTTCTCCTCTGGAATATGTTCTACCTCTCTAAAATTTTCCTCCTCTACCTCTCTACCTTTGCTCATGTCTCTTATTCAGCTTATCTTCAACTTTCAGTGCAAACTGATATGCTTCTTCTATTGTTGTCATTCTCACCAAGTTGAGTTCTTCTTGAATGTTTATCCTCAATCTATTTATGTACTATGCCACTTTCTCCTTTATTGCTTCACTATGTCCAGTCCTGATAATCATCTTGTGAAATTCTTTAGTTTACTCCACAAATTTCTCCTTTTGCCTTAGGTTTTGCAATCTCTTCAACAATTCCAACTCATAGTCAACATGTATGAATTGATTCTTCAATTTTGTCACCATCCTATCCCATTTTATGATTTTCTCTTTTCCTCTCCTATTTCTTTCCAATTGAACTTCTTTCCACCAAATATCAACATGTCCTTTCAACTTAGTTTTTGCAAATCTCACTCTCTCTGAATCTTCAATTTCCTCATATTCAAAATATTCTTCTAGGTCATTTATCAAGTCAATCAATTCTTCAGGGTTTAAATTTCTAGTATAGGTTGATACTTCCATTCTAGGTATCTTACCCATCTTAGAAATAGCTTTCAATATCTTTACCTGATCTGATTCTTCTTCTAGGGTTTCTTCATTTTGGTCAACTGATTGAAATTCTTCATCATTACTTTCGTCCTCATGTCTAGGGTTTAGTCCTCTTCTTCTATCTTCTTCTACAACATCCAATCTAAATTTCATTATCCTCATCATCTCTATCATTTCTTCCATTCTTCCAACAACATTGGCCATAACAAGCATCATCCTTGGCGATATCTCTTCCTAGGATCTAGTGCAACTACCTTAATTCAACTATCTGACTACAAGGTAGCAATTGCCTCACAATCAGTGCTCTATTGACCAACACAATTAGACTACCTTGGGTTGGTGATCTGTTCGCCACAAGATCTTTCGGAATGCCTTCTCTCCCAAAGGATTCGCAAACTTTGCTCCGATACCACTTAGTGCAGTCATGGGTGGAGGGTCCAAAGAATGAACTATCCAACCATGTAGCTAGAGTAAACAAAATGGAAAACATCACAATAACAGAATGTAGTGGAATATTTATATGCTCAATAGATCAGACAATTACAATGCTTATATGTCAGAAACATGCGGGATATAATCATGGGCTCATATGCCTACTTTCTAGGTTACAACATACATGAAAGATATGGCATTGAAGTGCCTTTGAAAAAGAACTATCTATCCTCAAAATACCTAATCATCGAACTAACTATCCATTTCCATCCTAATGCATCTCCTGAATGCTTATATATCATCTTCTAGCTTATAGAATCCTCCCCGTCCACATCAAAATGTCTCCAACCCCAATGAATGATGAAACATGTAGCCAACATGTAGGTCGACCTATAACTCTTGGTAATGCTCTACAAATGAATGAAACTTGATGTGGTTCTCAACAAAGGTCTATATGGTCCCAATTTGCCTTGTGTAACGTTCCATTTGACTCCGTAAGTCATGGAAGTGCTCCACAAACCTTGTATGCTCATGTTGACTAATGAATGCTCTATTCTGTGAATGCTAATGATCTTATGATAGTAGTAACTTTCTGCAAACAAGTCCAAATCTCATGAAATCTGAATATGATGTAGTTGTCATGGTCTAGAAACTGAATCCTACTCTACAAACTTTGAAATTAGGATGCAGTAGAATGTACTAGAAAATCCTGAAACTACAAATGACTAAACTACAACTAAAATGCAAGAAAAGAAAAGAAATCAAATATTTTTGGTTGATGCAAGATTGCTCTGCAACCTGGGATGCTCCTGCATCACAAGTAATGTGTTATCATGAATTAGATAGTTATCAAATACTGTGCAAATTTAAGATCAACAAAGATTTTATAAATCGACGCATCGCCTTAGGAGTATTTTATTTTTTTATTTCTTTTTCCCTTTCCTCTCTAAAGCTTAGGAGAACATATTGAACAATTTATGAAGAGTAAGCTTCTAAATCCTGGAGGTTATCTTATAGGTCACATCCCATGCCTATGAGGTTTCTCATGTTGGTACAGGTTTACAACTTAACAGTAAATTTGATATCAACAACTCTTTCACCTTCAAGGGGTCTTGATTCATGATGCGTCAACCCCATGCGTTAAGTACATGCAAGTCACAATCAAATTCATTCATTAGTGAACCATTGCAACATTTAGAACTAGGTAAATTAATAATATCAATGTAAGATTTAGCTCTCTTCAAGATAAAAACATCATCATGTATATCAATAGGATTATTATCATTAAAAAATGATATAGATGAATCTTCTCTAAACAAATCAGCCAAATAAAATGAATCATCATGATTTAAATTATAATTATACTCCCTCGATTCATCTTCTTGTTCATGTTGGAATAATTCAAGATGTTGGACAGCACAAACATGACCTTCTAGATCTTCTTGTACCTTCTCAAACTGAATAGGGTCATGTATCTCCTACTACAAAAAAAGTTTTTTTTTTAATTTCCATCAACATACTCAATTGGATCAACATTTAACTCACCTTCTTAGCTGCTACTAGTCTAATATAATTGATCATCATGAAGTAAAAACTCATCTTCTTCATTTGAACTACAAGAATCCTTGGTTATCCCAAAGTCTGATTCACTTTCCAAGATAATATTAACTTCTTCTTCCATCAAATCAGACCTACTAAGCTATTGTACACTATCAATTTAAGTTATATTCTCATCAAAAAAGTGAGTTAAAGTACCTTCATCTAAGTTGTCCTCAAAATTAGATAATAAATTAAAGTCATATGATCTTGCTTTCCTTTCTGATTTTTACCTATAAGTTGACTTTCCAGCATGCTTAAATCATCATTAAATGGTTGTTCCATAAGTGAATCTTGATTATCTTCAAGTTTAGCATCATTTTCATCATTTGAAATGTTGGGAGATAACTTGTTTATAGGCATTCCACACATTTATACATGAGGTGAAGAGTCTTGACTTGATGTCTCATCACTTGGAGCAATTGTCATATCAACCAATTTTGTCATTTCTACCTTCTTGGCGATTGATAAGCATGCTAGACAAGAGAGCTCATAATGTGGTTCATTATTCTAAACCAATAAGGCAACAATAGATCTAAAATACAAACTCTAGAGCCCAACATCTTCTTATCATGGCTAAGTTTCCTCACTAAATTCTAAAAATAGTCTTGCATTATGTGATCATGCATAGGATCAATTGGATCAAACAAAAGTTGTTGATCAACACTTTTAGCTACATCATAAGAACCACTTCCTTCATCCTTATCATCAAGACCATGAGTACATTCATTAAAATATTCTTCATTATTATCCATAGATTGAAATACTCTAGAGGTAGATGATGATTGTTCACTTTCTCTTGTCATAGAAGCATCTATAAAATCACTTTCAACATCAAGAAGATCCATATATGATTGAAAATATTGGATAACATAATCATCTTCACAACTAGATTCAACCAAAACACAAAAACTATTCAATTTCTTACCTTCCTCCATGTTTGTTGCCAACATACCTTCTATACCTTATGGTTCAACTTGTTCCACATCATCTTGACTTGTTTCTTGACCTTCATGTGGGAGAGGTAGCTAATTGGGATGAATTTAGACACATTTTCATGAGGTGTTCTAGTTGATATTTCTTCTCTAATGGCAAAATTAGGATCATCTAGGAATGGAAATATGCCAAACTTGTCTTTGTTTGTGTCTTCACATGGATAGATACTTGAAGAGGCTTATCATCACTTGCTTATACATTTGGCATCATCTTAACTTCATCATGAACATGTGTATCAGCTTCTGTTATATCTTGATTAATTAGATCAACTTCTAGAATGATCACCTCCTTAATAGGAATGATACCTTTCAAATACAAATCTATCCTTATGAGGAAGGTTGTGAAATCAACCTCACAATGTTTAGTTGTAAGATGTATTCTACATCCATTTGACATAGCAAAATCTGATAATGATGGATAGCCCAACTCCAACGAACTTTTTTTCAATTTATCCTTCATAAATGTGATATCCAACTTAAATAAACTATGTAGAGACTTACCTTTATCATGTGAATCATGTGCATGCTTGGGAGAGTCATTAAGTGCATCTAATAAAGGTGTAGAAGACTGCTTACTCTATTGATTTTTCATGACAGTAGTCTTGGAACAGCATTGTAGGTACCTCTTTACCCTTGTTTTGATCGACTTTATCATTTGTTTTTGCAACTAAATCACTTGAAGACTTCACCTCTTGATTCTCTTTACTTTTGGTATCATTTTTCTCTTCATTGTTGTTGGTAAACAGATTTGTCACTGCAATAATTGTCTTGGAAAGTGACCCTAACTCACCCAGTGTGCAACAAAAAATGTACCAACAGTTGGAGAAATCTCTAATAGGTTAGCAATCTCCCTTTGTGTTTGAGAGAGGTAGTTCCATCATATAATAAAATTTGGGGTTTTCGAGGTATGCTTTTGACTAGAAAGTAGGAAAGGAAACTAAACCAAATTTGAAATGAAAAAGATAATTAGAAACATCATACGAGAATGAAACTAGTATCAAGATTCATTTTCCCAGAAAGATTATTCAGAGGACATGCAACTAGGGTATTCAAGAAAAAAACAATCTAACATACAAAAAATACATTTTCAAGGAGTTTCATGATGATACAATCAGAAAACTACCTATAATCTCATCCCAGTTACATGAAGAAAACCTATGAACTCCATACACAACAGAAAATATTTAAAAGAGGCTACAAATTAAACATACGAATAATCCACAACATAAAGAGACAATTTACGGTTACTACAACTAACTCTATTATTCTTTATTCCATCCATACCTATTGGTCTACCACTCCTTTGTTTCTGTACATTGTATGAAAACCTTAATTTTCTCCAAAAAAGTTGAAAATAAAAAAGAACCCCTTTACATTTGAAAGCATTGCATTTATAGCCTTCCACCCCATAACTGACTTGTAATTGACCCATAACTACCTTTTACACCTTATTAAGTATTTGCTACAATATTACAAAGTATTTTTAATGAGTGTATATTCTTAACTCATTAAAAGAAATGTTTTACAAAAATTAATAACACTGACTTTATAAAAACAAATTGAGTCTTCGTGCAAGTTTGACGGTCATTTGATTGTCAAGACATTATGTCAAACACTTGGCTCACACTAGTTCTAGGTATTGATTTCCTCTTTGGAGCATTTCTCCAAAGTGTTGAAGGGCAGCTTTATTCTACCCATGTTGAACACACCCAATAATTATAGTAGTCCATGTGATCGTGTCTCACTCATAAAGCACTTCAAACACTTTGCATGCATACATCATAATCTTGCATTTGGCGTACATATCAACAAGAGCACTCCCTATAATGATATCAACTTCATTTCCAATTTTAATTATGTATCTACTCCCCCTTTTCTACATCAAATATCGCATGCCCTTAAAATACTACCAAAGGTAAAATGGTCTAGCTCTAGATTCTCCCATTACATTTGGCAAAAGAGATTGAAAGGCTTGTCACCACATCCTTTTTGAGTATATCCTGCAACCATAGCATTCCATGAGACAATATTTGGTTTACCCCTACCAAAGTCAAGCTCCATACCCTCATAAGGATATCTAATCTTGTCACATATTGAAATCACCTCCCTCTGAGATACTAAATCTTTTTTTGACATTTTACTAAACAATTTCAGCACATCTTCTAAGCTTTCACATTTGGCATATATATCAACAAGGGTAGTAACTCCAGTGATATCTGATTCAAATAATGTGTCCATGAATATGCTTTCCCTGTTCCAATGCAGCTAGACTCGTACAAGCTCTCAACACTCTGGAAAAAGTAAATGTGTTTGGTTTCATGCCCACCTCTTGCATTTGAACATAAAACTTCAATGCCTCATCTTTGAACTCATTTTGTACCAAGCATAAGATGGTGCCAAGATAGATTTGCTTCACCACAGTGTTGGACTTGGGACTAATACTAATTGTTTCCAACATAAACTAGTGCACTGGAGAGTTTACAGTTTTACATCCAAGTTTCCATTCAACGTGTTGAAAAGAATGCATTCAAGCATGATCCACATTTCATGATCTCTTTAAGTCAAGCATAAAAATCTACCCCCACCAAAAATCCTTCCCCTTTTGAGCTAACTCTAAGGGTGATTTTCATGTTATTTTGCTGTCAGCTGAAGACTTTTCATCTTCACTTCCTCATGTCACCCTTCACAGTTCTTGCTTCAGCAGACTCAGCTAGGGAAACAATTATGGTCAAGAGTGATGTGCCAAAACCAACAGAGCCTCCCTCTGCATCAAACAAGGTTGCAAATTAATCACTTCCATTTGTTCGCTTCCTATCTTGACATTTTTGGGCTAGATTTGCAAGCCTTTCATCTTAACAGGCTTAGAAGTTTTGATTCCATTGCTCGATAGGGCATTTGCATATTGATTCACTTCTAATCCCAAGCATTCAGGCCTTCCCAAGAATATAGAGTTACACCTTGACAGTGCCATTCTTTTACAATGTATGCTTCAAAAATCATTATATACACATGGTTTAAGCATTCTATACAATGAATTCCTTCCTAGATTATGCTTCCCAATGAAGCATCATGGAGTCTTGGATATGTACGTGCTTTGTCTCTGCTTCCTATCTTTGCAGGAATATCTGAGAAAAATCCCCCTTCCGTTATGCTTTTATATGGATGTCTAGCAGGTCGTCTTATACCATGTTTCAAATCTCCCATTTTAGGCATAGACATGAAAGGAACTGGTAGAGGTTATGGGGTTCAACCTTACACGGGCCAGTTGCATTTTCTTGGAGTTTCTGAAACCTTTTCAATAGATTTGTTTTGTACATATTCAACAATCATTGCATTCCAGGAAACAACATTTCTTTGAGGTGATTTCTCACTACTTTCATGGATGCCCTCGCGTCGCTCCAGAACTCCCATTTTGGCGTGTACCTAGAAATCATTATGTTCTACAAGACCGTATCTCATTGAGGTAGTCTGTTAAATAGTTCACATGGCTCGTTGATGTTTTCACATTTTGCATACATGTCTACCATAGTATTTGCAACTATAATATCTGATGTAAACTCCTCTATCATTCATGCTTTAATGGATGTTCTACCTTGTTCTATGGCTCCCATTCACGCGGGCAAGAGGAAGATGACAGCGTTGTGGAAGTTTTGAAAGCCTTTTCAACATATCCATTTCATGTGTGTCCTGCAACAATGGCGGCATGCTACTAGGGAATCCATTCGCATTTTAAGATCCATTCTTTATGCTTATGCATTCCATCGTGTTGAGGGTTTGGGAGGTTCCTGATACTAAGGGAACCTCCTAATAATTCCTAATTCCCTTCAAAATGCCGACAACGTGAATGAAATACCATTTAAAAGTGATGTCGAGGGTTTAGGAGTGTCTGGGAACATTTTGGGACTTAAGAGGGAACTAGGAATTTGTTGGGAGTTTCGGGTAGATTAGGATTGTCGAATAGTGAAATTTCGGGAGTTTGGGGTCACTTGGAAATGTGAGGACTTAGGCACCCATTAGGAGCTTTTTAGGGGTTAGGAGGGTACCAGGAATTTCTGGGGTTCAAGGTGTTCCCATAACCACAAAAAACTCTGACAAAAGCATTTTTGATGATTTTAAAGATCTTTTAATTACATGAAGGTTAAGGGTTCTAGGAACTGTAAATACTCTAATGACGAAGAATTTAAAAGATTTTAGAAACCACCCATACCTCCAACAAAGAGTGACTTCGGGACTTTTATTTGATTTTTCGAATTGGAGAAGTGTTGCCAAGTGCAACTCCAAAATTTAGATGGATTTTTTAGCCTGATAATCCACTAACAAATTTTAGAAATTTAAAAAAAATGTCAAACTTTGCTTCAGAAAACCTTATTAAACTTTCTGACAAACCCGCAAATAATGGTGAAATGAAGATCTATGCATAACTTTTAACATGATTAATCTTTTCCCCTGAAAACTTTCCACATCATCAACTATAACCTCATGAAACTCCCTGTCAGACCATTTCGCTCCAACACCTATGAAACTTTTGATTTAATAGTTTTCACAAACTGCCCAGTGAAAACTTGAACTTTAATATCTCCCAACTGGTAAAGAATTTTGCCTTGAAAACTTGCCACATTGGGTAAAATGAAATCACGAACATCCCAGTAAAAGTACTTTGCACCATCTCTCATGGATTTTGAGATTTAATTGTTTCCATAAATCTCGACAAACTACATAACTTCTTTGATGGTTCTATCTAAAATGATGGATGACTCTCCTTTGAATTGGCATACCTGCACTAGGTTTGATGCAAGGAATCAACATGAACCAGACTGAATATGACATTTCAATGATGGATAATTACGACAAATGGTGTGGGAAATAAGTGACATTGTCATTTTGCGACTAAAAATGACTTGACGAAGGAGTTTGACACATGACGATGCTTGTCATTTCAACATGAAAAGTTTAAATTTGATGGTGTCAAAATGAGGTTAACAACTGGCTCTAATTGGGGACAAGGACTACAAAGGACGCATCATGAACCTAGGGTTTCTAGTTAAGAACTAGTGCTTTATCCGTTAGGAAAATAGAGTTAATTGGAACTGACACAACACACTGGGAAAACATAGGGATGAGAGAAAAAATGAGACGAAAACAAAAGACACATAGAAATGGGTAGAGAAAACTGACACGACCAAACACCTAACTAACTTATGTACATGGCAAGTGACTCCTACCTCAAATTGCTCCAGGATTATCATGTGAACCCATTGATAAGTTGTGAGAAATAAGAACTTGTGCAGAGAAGATGTGTATTTCTATGAAGCATCTAGGAACTCAATAGCCATTTTGGAATGATGAGAAAACTAAAAGAAGTGAGATGTGAAGGCCCTTTAAATAGTACATTGAACAACCATTTCTTATCATAAGTTTCTGAGTTTCCTTGAATCATATTGGCACTACCCTATATAGTCTTGGTTATGTCTTTATGTAATGCACTAGGCATACTAATATTCTCTACCTAAATATGCTTCAGATTGTCTGAGCTAGAAGAAGTTAAGCCATGAACTAGATATCCCTCATATAAATTGTGAAGTGAAGAAACTTTTGTAAATGAAAATGATGAATATGGTTTCTGAATTTATTATTTTCTACAAGCATAATATCACTTATTATTTTAAGATTTCCTTCTTCTTTTGTTGTAAGGACCTGAGATAATGCTTATTCCAAGATGACAAAACAAGATAATAGGATAATAAATTTGTATCCTAATATAGATCTATAGAAATATTTTCATTTATAGCTATCAGAGAATTGGGAAAAATATCTTCACCATAAAAGGAACCATCACCTTATCTAACTTGTATATTTGCTTTATGAATATCAACTTCTAGAAGTGTAAGATCATCATGGCTAAAAGAAAGTTGTTCCTTTCTAACTACAATTAATTTAGAAGTTTCTTTATTAGATGATGATACAACAGGAGCTGATTGAAGTTTGTCCAATTGTGTGTTTTTATTTGTTGCCCTTTCAATAATCTAGATTCCTCATATTTGTCATCTACAATTTGATCAAAATGTGATGAATAACAATTAAATTCAAAAGTCATCTATTCAGCATACCCTGAAGATAATGAGAAGGAAGAAGATGGAACACATTGTTTGTTATCAACCACTTGATATCAACCTCTTGAACGTTTGTAGTTTTGTTTGTATCCTTTCTAAAATCAGAACCATTATCTCTTTTGTTAATGTCATCATTCATACTACATTCTTCAACATTACTATCTATTGTTTGTACTCCATTCAATAAATCAACATCCAAAGGACAAGAGCATTGTAATGAAAGCATAGAATTCTTAGAGAAAATAATTTTAGAGATAAATCCATTCTTAAACTCTTTTTGTGTGAGTTTGGTTTCAGCTAGGGAAATCTCTTCTCTAATTGATAAAGGATAATTTGAAACTTCTACTAGTTTAGGCAACATAGTTACCTCATGGACAACTTCTTCAAAGAGTATATGATCATTCCTCACCCAAGAGTCGTCATCTTTCTTTGAGAGAATAAACTTAGAAAATTCATTGTTCAATGTTTGTGAAGAGGAAGAAAAGAATGAATTCATACCTCTAATTTCATTAATAGGGTCTTCTTCTTCAATGGTCAATGAAGGGTGAATACAAACATCTTCTCTACAAAGGAAATCATCATCGGGAGCATTGAGACACCAACCTAGGATGAAATTATCATGATACTCTTCTTGGTGCATTCTCTCTTCGTCATTATTTTCAAGATTGGGCTACATGCATGTTAGGAGAACGTTTGGTGGCTCTTCTTCACGCTCTCTATTTTCAATCTAGTCTAAAACTTCTTCTGCACTCCCCTACACATTAACCACGTCATGGAAATTTTTCTCACAGGCTATAGTTGTGTAACTAGAGCAAGTTGTCATATTTTCTGATTGAATACAATGACGAGTAACATTCTTCAAAGAAATTGAAAAAGTGTCATTATTCAGAAGGATTTCTTCTTTATTATTGCAATCTTCACAATGTTGATGGCATGCTTCAATACAATCTTTTTTTTATATCGCCACCACTTCTTCTTTTTGGTCTTGCTTAGGTGGACATGTGTTCTCATGAGAAGATGTAATAATTTCTTCTCCTTTGGTACATACATGTTCCAATGAGTCTCTTTTAGCCCTCTAATCAGAAGACATTTCATCAAATACTGGTTCATCTGCAGGAAAAAAAATTGCCTCCTCACTTTTGTTCTCATCATGCAAATGATATACCTCTGCACAATCTTCTTTATCTTGGGATGTATAAAATATATCCAGTAAGGACTCATGAACATGAGCAATAAAACGAGTCTTTTTTCCATCTTTTTCTTCAATATTTTGCAATGTTTGAAGCAAAGAAGGATGTATCTTATTAGAAGCAAGTTGCATGCCACCGTAGAAACTTTTTAGAAATTCAACTTCCTTGGGTTCATCAATAATCTAATTTTTCTGAGATGAGCACATAGAAAAAGAACAATCTTCATCATCTTCATCATTGTCACTATCAACTATTGATTCAAGTAATTGTACATTATGTATCTAAATTTCTTGATACCAATCCATTATTCTAATTTTGAATTTTAGGTAGAGTCACCAACATCCATTCTAGGGGAGGTACCTTTAGATTTCCAAGGAGCAAAACATGCCAGTACTTCATTTCCCCAGTAGTCACCAAAAATTTATTGGTAAATAGATTTTTCAACACAATAATTGCCTTGAAAAGTGGTCCTAACTCACCAAGTGGGCAACGACAAACGTACCAATAGTTGGAGAGATTGCTAATGGGTTAGCAATCTTCCTCTGCATTTGAGAGGGGCAACTCCCTGGTATGATAAAATTTGGGATTTTCAAGGTATGCTTTTGACCAAAAAGAATGAAAGGAAACTAAACCAAAACTGAATGAAAAAAGATAATTAGAAACTTCATAGGGAATGAAACTAGTACCTGTTAAGGGAAAATTGGTGTAAATGAATAATCAATGTATATCAACAATACCCAATAACTCAATGAAATAAGAAACAAAGAAATCAATCAAACAAAGAACTTCAAACCTTTGCAAACCTCTTCACTTCATGGCTTCCATTGATTGTCTATCACAAATGATCTTGTCTATGAATATGGCCCTTAGAAGGTGCACTTCCTTACTATTCCAAGATGTCAAATGGGAATGGCTATGATAGTTTATTGTAATGAAGATGAGCTTCACAACAATGGTAATGATATGGTAACAAGTTGATCGCAAGCAAATGGAACGACTTGGGTGCCAAAGGCACCCTGTAATTCATGTAGAGTAATGATACTAAAAGTTTGGATGATTGAAATGAAGGAATAGGGTTCAATTTATAGACTTGTGAGAGAGAAGATCGATGGTATAGAAATAATGCGAAGATCAATGGTTGAGAAACCTTGAGAGAATGTGTACGAATAGAAAGAAGACAAGTGTCACACAAAAGCTGTTTTGTTTGAGTTAACTACTTTCTTTTATAAAGATAAGATTTGATTTCATAAATTAGAAAGTTTTTTTCTAATTTAAGAGATATTGATAAAAACAAGGTTGATTGAGTCAGTTAACTCAAATTGTGATTTGCTTTTGCATGATTTGAGAGAAATTAAATAATAAATTATTTAATTTTGTGTGCATGAAGAAGAAGACTTATTTTTAGAAGATTTGGAAGATTTTTGAGGAATTAGAAGATAAGAAAGCAAATTAAATAAATAAATTTATTTAATTGTTTGTGCATGATTTAGAAGAATAAATAAAATATTTTATTATATTTTATTTTGTGAGATTGAGATGATTTAAATAAATTTGATTGATTTATTTAAATTTGGAAGAAGAATTTGACTTAATTTAAATAATTAAGAATTATTTAATTGTTTGGAAGAATTTAATTAAATAAAGGATTTTATTTAATTTTGACTTTAGAAGAGGTAATTAAATATTTTGATATTTAATTAATTTAGAGGAATATGAATTGAATAAATAAATTTGTTTATTTATTTATTGATAGAAGAATTAGACTGGAATAAATATTAAGAATATTTATTTAGACCGAGTCGTGTCATTTTTAGGTGTATACAGTAGCAAGATTCATTTCCCCAAAAAGATTATTCAGAAAGAGGACATGCAACTAGGGTTTTTAGGAAAAATGAAATCTAACATATGAAAGATACATTTTCAAGGAGTTTCATGACACTACGATCAAAAAACTACCTATAATCTCATCCCAGTTACATGAAGAAATCTTGTGAACTCCATACACAATAGAAAATATTTAAAAGAGGATGCAAATTAAACATATGAATAATCCACAACATAAAGAGACAATTTAGTAGTACTACGACCAGCTCTATTATTCTTTATTCCATCTACACTTAGAGCTCTACCACTCCTTTATTTATGTACATTGTATGAAAACCCCAATTTTTTCCAAAAAAGTTGAAAACAAAAAAGAACCCCTTTACATTCGACAACATTGAATTTATAGCCTCCCAAACCATAACTGACTCATAACTACTTATTAGACCTTATGAAGTATTTGAGACATTATTACAAAGTCTTTTTAATGAGTGTATATTCTTAACTCATTAAAATAAATTGTTTGATAGAAAAGAGAGACTAGTCTAAGAGATCAAACTAGGTCAAACCCTCTTCCATCCAACATTGAGACACAAATAGAGCTTGGCTTCTACCCAAGAAGGAGAGCCAAACTATGAGGGTTTTGTCCCTTTGTTGTATAGATAAGAATCAAAAAATCCAACCAAATCTAACCAAGCAAACTAGGGTAAATATCAAACCCTAGTTGAGAAAGATTTACTCATAACAGACTATCAGAAACAAATATCAAAAATCTAACACCACATCAAGGATCAAAGGGCAAATTTGAACCTGAATCCAGAATCGGGGGCCCAAAGGACCATGGTGCTTGGGCATCCTAGACCTTGATTAGGGTTTAGTAGAATGGGGAGTTTCCGGTGTCTTTGCCTTTTTGTGCTCTTGCTTCCTGTAACTTGTTTTTTTGCAGATTCTTCCTAATGCTACCTGCACACATACACAAGAATGAAAATGGTTGAGTGCTATTTAGGAGCTTTCCTAAGTCAAGATCTGTGAATGGTTTTTCCACCCCCACAATATCAATGATGAGATCTCAAAGAGTGTGTGCCCTAGGAGGGCAGAGGCAAATCTGAAGTAGAATGGAATGCTAGAACAAAGTATGAAGGAAAGAAGTCACCATGAGCATGGAAACCCTAGCATGCTTGAAGAGGCATCACAACTTGACTCAAGAAATTGGTGTAGCCCATATAAGTAGAAAGGTCTTCACAAGACCTGCAATAAGTTAGTTTCGTAGCAAGAATCCACCATAGAGAGCATGAGAGAGAAGAAGAAAGAGTGCAAGAGTGCCTAATTGCTTAGATGTTCAAATGAATAAACTAACTTTCTTATATATGCATTCCTGCTCACCAAAGATGAATAAAACCAAATTGGACCAACATGAGGAACCACTTAAGATGTCTTAAGTTGACATACATTTAAATTAGGTCTAGGCTAAATGAGGGACCAAGGCGCTTGGGCGCCCTTGTGCTTTAGCCCCAAAAACTCTGGCATAAGTCCCTTTAAGTGTGCTTAGGTCGGACTCATTATTATTTTGTTGGGTTTTATCATTGGGATCGAGAATTAATCATTTAATGTTCAAAAAGGTGTCAAAATAGATCCTGATTAACAACTGTAAACATTTAGGTCCACCCAAGTGCTAAACTAGGTGTAAAATGTCAGTGTACACATTTTACTCCATAACATTTAGCCCCCACTTTAGCATGCATATGAACTTACATTTGAACTCACACTAAAGTAAGGAGACAACAAATTTCAAACATAACAAACATAGAAGCCATAGAATATCACCAAAGTTGAGGGTGATCAAGCCCCCAAGTTTAGGATTCTAGGAGTCTATGAAGAATCGCATACACATAAGACACATGATATAATTCACTCATTTATGAAGCACCTAGAAAACATGAGATAGGAAAAGACATACACAAGGCATACACTTGAGAAATCATGATGCATACACGCAATACACAAAGTATACACGCTTGAAATGAAGCATACACATAAGGCATAGAATACACATGAAACACACATGGAACACACGCAAAGCACTCAAGAGACATACATAAGGAACACATAGAGAGAATACATGTGAGGCATGTGTGAGGCATGAAGAACATATAGAGAATAAGAATATATGAGGATAATACATGCATCATACATCAATCACAAAAAGTACATAATAGAAGACCTCAAGTCATCCTAACAAAAGAGACCTCAATCTAAAGGGTTGTCTCAATCACCATGCATCATTCCCCAAGATGCAATCAGAAGAATGCTAAGGGTTTAGTTATAAATGAGAAGCACAAGAGGATAAAAACATATCATATACATTTTCTATCTAAAGAGAAATGTTTTGATAGAAAGATGAGAGTAAGGCTCATAGCACAATATATGCCCTCACCTTGAAGTGATTGCTAACTCCATCAGGGAGCAATTGCCTTTAAGGAAGAGTGAGGAAGAAATATAAAACAGGCACAAGCGCTTCCAAAAAGCACATGCCCAAATGGTATGTGTTCTCAAAGGATACATCATGACAAGGGGTTGCCCCCAGGATGATCAAACCAACATGATGCTTACAAGCATGATACACAATGTCTTGTGTAGTCATGGTATGATGCCGAGCATAGCAACAAGGTGTCACAAAGATATGAATATGACAAAAGAAAGATCACATGAGAGTACACATAAATTGAATCATGAAAGGATGCTATATCATACAAGAAAAATAACAAAATTGTAGATCACAGCATATAGAAGAATGAAGATACATATAGAGGAATGACACACCTTCTTTCTCCTTGTACCTTTGTGCTAACAATGGTGCCAAGGGGGAACTAAAAATCAACAAAACATCACAATACAGGGATAAAAATACATACAAGCATAACATAAATGAGAACAAGGGACTACTCTTGCAATTCAGCCTATAACAAATTATCCTCCCCCAACTTGAAGATTAAAAAATGGACGGAGGACAAGCTACTCTAGGGACTGCATCAAGTGTGGTGAGAAGTGCTAGAGCCAAAACTTTTTTGAAGTTGTTGAATTTTTTTCACCTAAGACTCGGCATTCCTTAGTGGAATGGCCAAGCGCTTGATGATATGCACAATAATGGGGTGTTGAATGATTATTTTATAGAATCTTTTTGTGTGTTGGAGGAGGAAGAGTGATTAGGTGGTCTTTGAGTAGACTTAGAAACATACACTCTTGTTGAGATAGAAGGGAAGATTTAGGTTAGGAAGCAACCCTTTTTGTTGTGAGCATGGTGGAGAGAGTGTAGGAGAAGGCAGGAAACCTAAACCTACTTTAAACAAGTGCGGTGTTGGTTCCATAGGTTCCTTAATTCCTTGTTCTTTGCATCCCAATCCATTTTGTATCCTTGTTTAGAAAGGATTTTGAATCCAAGCCCATAACACATCTCCAAATCTTAAAGAAGAGGAGAGGTCATATGACTATCTTTGTTGAAAGAAGAAGTAGAAGGATCATACATTTGATCATGGTGAGGAGGGTCAATCTTTGTTTCAACTATCCCATGGGGGTTGAAATCTAAAGAGACCTTGTCATTACCAAGACATCTGTTAGAATTAGATGATACTTTATCACAAATGGCCACCATTTATGTAGAAGAAGGCAGATCTTCATCAATTTTAAAGGTTCCTTCATCACTAATCTTAAGTTTAAGATTTGTAGGACTAGGAGATTGTGTTGAAGAAATCACATTTACCTTCGATATTTTTGGGTGCGGGGGTGAGACTTTATATTCACCTGCAAAGGAGGGTGTAAAATCTAAGAACCCCAATCATCACCAAAAAATGCATTCGAAGGACTGAAACTATCCTGACCAATATTGTTGTTAGCAATGGAGGGTAGTGTCAAAGAAGGGATCAAACTACTTAATGGAGTTTGATGTCTTGCTTCCATTTGCAAGCAATTTTCCTGAGCCAAATTAGCTTTAATTGTATAAGGTTTGTTTTCAAAAATGAATTTTATTGAACGATGAAGGGTAGACAGGACTACCCCCATGACATAAATCCACAATCTACCAAGAATAAGTTGTATGAAAGAGAATTAGGCATGACTTGGATAAGGGCAGGCAATGTCATAGGTCTAGCCTTAACATCTAAGGTGATTGTACCTAGTGATTATTTACCAACATTATCAAAGCCACAAATGTCAAGTTTATCTGGTTTGATGAAAAATGTATCAATATTGAGTTTATGTAACAAGTCTATGCCACGAAAATTAAGACCTGATCCACCATCAATCATAGTGCATCTTACCCTCATTTTATTAATGATGATAAATATCATAAGAGGTCCATATTGGTCTTCCACATCTATGGGAGGTAATTCATGTTGTATGCATACAACTAAACAGAGATGCTACATTAGCTGGTCTATTATATGGTAAAAGAAGGGGTTGTTGAATGCAAGCATGTAAGTACACTAGATCAAACCCTCCTTTCACTATAACATTCAAGGACAAAACTGAGCTAAGTCACTACAAGATGCAAGAGGACTCAACTACTGATTTTGTTCTCTTGTTTTCTAAGGAACTTAATATAATTCAATCAAGCCTTTTTATCAAACCTTAGCCCAATCAATGCACTAAACCCTAAAATTGTGATAATCAGCTTATAATAGACAAACAACAATAGAAATTCAGGATCTGAAAGTACCAGGATGATCAGTGAGATGTCGTAACCTATCCCTCAAAAGCTGAAATGTTGGAAGACTCTAGGGCTAGTGCCCAAGTCCAGAAAGTCCTGATATTCAAAAGCTCCAAACTGGGAAAATGTTGTAAATGATGCTTTGATGTTGTTTCGAGGGTTTTTTAGCTGCTGGACATTGGGGCTAGCACCCAAGTCTGCTACAGTGGAATTTTTGAACTCTATTTTCAAAGCTTGAATCTTTATCCCTTAAGAAACCTCCCTATACCTTCACTTTTGTAATTCTTGCACCTATAACCTACGCACAAGAAGAAAAAGGGGTTTTGGGGCTGTGGTGTTTAGGGATTTGCCTCAGTCAAATCTCAGGTTAGCATTCAAGCTTTCCCAACACCGTTGTTAGAGAGAGAGTGTTTCCTTGCAGGATAGAGGCTAAAGATAATCCAAATGATGATGAAATGATTCAAACACAATGATAATGTCACCTTGGAGGTGGAGTCCTTAGGAGGATGAAAATTCTTCAACTCATAAGGATGTTAATGATGATTCCAAATATGCAACAAACACAATACTAACATAAATCTGCAACAATAACACAATGAATGCCTTGAATGCTCCTTTGCTCAATATCATAACCTTTCTATCATCAACTTGTCACAAAATGAATTCAAACACTTACATTTATATATGTTATCCCGCTAAACTTTCACAAATTAATTGAAAGAGCCGACAAGGGAGGACCCATTTAAGAGTCCTATACCGACATACATTTAATTTTACCCTGACCAATCAAGGTGGAATTGGGCATGGGCATCCAAGTCCCAAGGTGCCTTTGTGGTTAGGACCTAAGCATTGAATGGGCCCCTAGTTCCCATTTGACATGGGCTTCGGGGGATTTCTCATCGAGATGAATATTTATCTTGTAGAGTGTTAACACGGGGACCTAGGAGCTAAACTAGGAGGTAAAAAGGTATGTGTCCACTTTTTACTCCATAACACAGTCTAACAAAAGGTGGAACAACTACATTTTGTAGAGCCTCATGGAGCATTCGTGGTATGGAGGTGATGTTTGCATTAAATCCCATAGAGAGATCTTAATTGGAGTAGTGTGGAGCTTCTCAACAAGATTGTATTCTTTTCCAACATGTTGAGGAAGACGAGGTTCTTGAGGTAGGATAGGTTGAGAAGGTGTGTCATGCCCACCCTTATGATCACCATAAGAATGGACATGAACACAAAAATGCTACAAATTTTGTTTCCTAAAAACTAACTTTTTACAGAAAATCACTTGTTGAACAAATTTAAAAAGAGCAGTTTACCTAATTGTTTAAGTCTCCTAGTTGATAAAGGAGTGTCTCAGGGTGTACTAATTGTTTTTGCAAGTAAAGATAATAAAGTTTAAACTAGTTAGTTATACTAATCTAATTTACTATAAGATCAAGAAAGCAATCATACTTAACAATGGCATTTGAATAACAATGTAATCGTGTCAAGAAAACCACAAATGAATAATCACTACACATCTAATTTCATAATAACATGTCTATCTAACTACTAATTATCAATTGTTTATACCAAGATTTCTGAAAACACATAAATACAAGTAACTCTTTTTCTCAAAACATTAATATGAAAGATAATATTTCTGACATGTAAATGAATATAATGATAAAAGAACATATATGTATATATATGGATATATATGCACAATAACATATATGGGTAAGGACAAGGCAAAGTTTCTGTGCCAACGACTCTTCTTGCATTCCCTCCTAGGAGAGATAGATGCAGCCCTGGACAACATTGATGAAAATCTCCACTCCTCGCTATATATATATATATATCAAATCATACAGAAATCTGAAAACACATAAATACAAGTAACTCTTTTTCTCAAAACATTAATATGAAAGATAACATTTCTGACATGTAAATGAATATAATGATAAAAGAACATATATGGGTAAGGACAAGGCAAAGTTTCTGTGCCAATGACTCTTCCTACATTCCCTTTTGGGAGAGATAGATGTGGCCCTGTACAACATTGATGAAAATCTCCACTCCCTGCTAGCCCACAACTACTACATGACCAAAGTCCAGGGGGCTAAAGTAAGGAAGTTCCCGGTGGTGCGAACAATGAGACTAATTGAGCTGGAAGGCAGGTGAACTGAAATTGAGAGAAGCATCAACTGTCTGGGCTAGATGGTAGGGGTGGTGTGGGTTCCAAACCCTGGTTGGGTGAAGCGCTACATGGAGGAGGAAGGTCTGGCTACAAGTGGTGATACTAGTGACACACAGTTTTGGGGCCTGGGCGAGGGTGAAGATTGGGTGGAGAATAATGGTCACACTCTAGAGGAAATGTTAGATAGCCTAGCTCATCATGCATGCAGAGCTAAGTGTCCAGTGGTGGCTCGAGCGTTCGTGGAGAGACATGCCAGGGAAGCTGAGCAAAAGGTGGCGACGTCTAATCTTGAAGAATAGTGCGTACAATATGTTTTTTGGTCATCTCTAGTCTTTTTTATTTTCTGCACTATAATGGCCATTTTGTTTCACAAGCCTTGTAATCAAGGGGGTAGAAACAAGGAGGGTAGGAAGAAGGGGTAAAAATATGATACTGCAAGCTATAGCTGACAGCCAGGTTAAGATGTAAGTCAAACTCTAATGTATTTATGCTTTTTGATATTAATACAATGGGTACTGCCCCTAGCAGCGATTTACCAAAAAAAAACATATATATATATATGTATGTATGTATTATAACAGCATATATATACATATCCATATATATAGGAGTCTATACAGAGATTGCAATCATTAACAAAACATCATACCAATATGTTTGTCTCTGGATTAAATATACATAAAGAATGATTTTTGTTGAGATATGTGTATATATATATATATACATATATACATATATACACATATATATCTATATGTACCATGATATACATACAAAAATATAATTGACTATCCACAAAGTTACATTGGATAGCATCGAATGCAAGAGAATATATAAATGTATATATATATATATGGAGGTATACATATGATATATATACATTATATAACAAATATATATTGAAATGATGTAAAGCACATCGATCAAGTTTTATAAGATACAGAGATGCCACATAGAATACAGGTCTTGACTGAGCTATGGTAGGCTTGGCTAGGCGAAAGCTCTACCATTGGCCACCGACCTAAGGGAGTCGTGGCTCCCAAGGCTCCTATGGATCTGTGGTGGCCGTGGTAGCCCACGGTCTCCACTTCACCAAAAAAAAAACATTTTCTTAAATAAAAACAGTGCGCTTTCATATGTATAACAACAACAGTAAAATATATTACACAAGAGTATTTCAAATGGAAATATAAATTGATATAGGGTATCAATACAAGATTTACTCAGTAATGATTACTCATAATAAAAATAGATATTTTATATACCTACAAATGAAAAGAATGTTGTTGTACATAGGGGATAATTCCCAATATTGCCAATAAGATTTAACAGAGGTTTTCCTCACAAAATAACTAGAAACACAACCAAATCTCTTCCTTTTATAAATAGATTTAATAGTAAATAACATTACCAATGAACTAGTTACATAATACATTTTTTTCTTGTCTCTATAGAGCATACAAGACAAATCAATTTCTTTCCTTGGCTAGAACCAACACCTGCAACCAAATGAACAGCCCAGTCCTGCTCTCATCCCAACCATAGGGCTTAATTTACAAGCTCACCCTTGAGCAGGAGATATTCTCAAGTACCACATTTGAAAACCAAACAAATAAAATATAAATTTAAAACTAGATTTACAAATGGATAACTCACACACAAAGAATCCTTTATGGATTCTTGCAAAGGGGGAGAGAGGGGATTCCCTTCCCTCTTGGGGAATAATCACATCAACAAATATACTTCTTTCTGCATACATTACCACAACAAACACCATCTCCACAACTCTTCAAACCCTCACACCACAACATACCCACACCACAACTCTTCCATCCAAACCACAACAACCCCCACAACACCACAACCCTTCCAACCAAGCCACAACACAACCACAACTCTACAACCCTTCCAACCACCAAAACACCATATCCATCATATTACAAAATGCATAGAAAATTTCCCTGAGAGAGGCTCCATGCCTCTCTTAGCCCCACACGAGGGAGGCTCTCACCCCTTAGGGGAGATCCACTCCCTAAACACCCAAACCCCAATCACACACAAAACCATAAATTGCCAACAAATTGCAATAAAGTAAATTCTTCTTCACACACACGCAAATCAGAAATAATAAACAAATTTGCAAATAAAATAATCTCTTCCATAAATCCACAAATTACATTCCAATACTAAAAATAAGATTAAAATTCCAAGCCCTACCTTGGCTGTCCAAGTTAGGAGCAATCCAAAATATGGGTTCCAAGCTACAATAGAGACTCCACAAACAAATTTTCTAGCTTCTTCCAAACCCTCCTTCCTCCACAATTATTTTCTAGCCAATGTAAACTCCCCAAATTTCTTCCAGCTTAAGAGAGAAAATCAAAAGAGAATCCAAGAACCCACGCACGAACACCACACCAAAAAATGAATAAAATTCCCCATTAAAACAAAATGCTCAACTATCTTTTTCAACTTCCCAATGGAAGTTTAAAAGATTAAAAATTTAACTCCATGATTTTATTAAATAAAATAAAACTAAACTAAATACACAACACCTAATTGAATCCCCCCAATGCCATCAAAATCAAATACATAATTAATTAAATTGAAATAACCAAGATAATTAACTGACACACAACAATTAGGTTAACCGCGACAAAATAAGAAAAATCAAATAAAAATAGGCATCTTGAGAATATCTACAAACTAAAAGAATCTGGGTTGCCCACCTACAAAACTCAATTTTGAGCATCAATATATCATGGAAAAGATCTAGCCGAAGCAACATGTAAATAAATATTAAACATCTAGAATGTCTAAAAATACAATAATTTATTAATTTTCATGATTAATAAGACAATATTTATTTTTGTAGAAATTAAATACACAATCATGGAAATCACATAATTAAAAACATTTAATTAAATTAAAAAATCTAAAACTTGCCATGATCTAGAATAATGTCCACATACACACATATCTATAAAAACATGCATATATCAAAACATAAAGGTCTACGATCCTGAGAAAGCAGTATAAACCATATCCATGGACACACAATGCTCAATAAAATTAACTATAAACAAGTATCTGCATAATAGTCTCAGTAGCAGTGCCAACTAGGCCTCAGAAGGTGGAAGAGAAATGGGCACACTCAGTGCGTGCTTACTTTGCTTGTTATTGCAGGTGTTGTATGTGTGAGCAACCGCATTATTATGAGATTGTTGCAACACATTTTGAACACCTTGATTTCTTTGAGTAATTTGCTTTGCATAATTGAGAATGTAATCTGGGGGTTGAGGTGGTGTTGGATTACCTTGAATAGTAATCACTGGTTTGGAGAAAAGAGGCAAATTGCACTTATTCACTATCCCTTTAGTGGGAGGAATAACTCTATTAATGATGATTGAATTGACATTGTTTTCCTTTCGAGTAAGCTCAACATCCATCCCTGAGGGATTTAATGTGAGAGACCGTTCTTCATCCACTAATGCTTCATCTTTTGAAGGGAGACCACTGGAATGAAGAGAGGGTAAAGTTTTGTTAATAAAATTGTTAATGATTATATCTAGTGATGTCCAAGGGGTTTGAACATGCAACCAAAGGAGAAATATCAAGGGTCTTCACATCCTTAGTGATATCCAAGGTACTTGAACATTCAATCAAAGGAGGAAGATCAAGGGTCTTCACGTCCTTAGTGATATCCACGGTACTTGAACATTCAACCAAAGGCAAAAGGTCCATAGGATGAGCCATAGAAATCTCATGTACTATGCTAGAAATAGTAGTATGCTCAACATCATCTAATGCCACATCTCTAGAAGAGAGATTAAAATGAAGAGAAGGTAAAGCACTGTTAAGGAATGTGTCAATGATCTCATCCTTATGTGCCAAAGGGTCATTTTTGGGAGAGGGATCCAAAGCATATGGTGAAGTAGAAAAAACTAAGTCACCATCATATGCCTTAGAGATGATGTCAATGGTTTTATCATGAATTGTAGTAGCAGAAGAACCATCATGATCATCTTTCTCAGCACAATTCATGGAGATGAATTCAATGAGATCTTCTAGTATCGAAGGATACACACCCATGAGAGTTGTGAAGCTATCAAAATAAGATATATAACAAAGTATTTCATATATAGAACATTTAGAGATGTCAATATCATACATGGATGTTAAGTGATTTAAGACATAAGGATGAATAATAATTTGAAATTAAAAAAAAATTCAAAATCTATGATATATGCATGCAAAGATACCAAAGAGGAAGAACAAGAATGGTCCATAATAAAATGACTTGTCTACTATATGCAAATATGATATACAACAGAAATGTACAATTAGATTTATCCATTATCCAAGTATCACTAATATGAAAATAAGATTGTAATCAAAGACCTACAATTGCAAGAGAAGAGGGGTCTTCCAAAAATGTGATATTCTTGGTAACCACAACAACTAAGTCTTGTAAATGTAGGATGTGTAGTATGTGTAAAAGAAGTGCCTAAATAATGTATCCACTTAAATGCAACAAAGATTGAGAGGAATTTTGGTGCAGTCACGGTTATGAGGGTCTGTAGAGTGAATTGTCCAAACCGTACAACTAGAGTAAACACAATGGAAACAACTCAAAGATATAAAGTAATTTAGATTTAGTCATTCAGAATATCATAGAATTCAAATACAAATTGGCTGGCATCATGCGGGCTTACAATTAGGGCTCATAGGCCTAATTTCACAGTTACAGAATATGCACAGGATTTAGCTTTGAAGCTCCTTTGCAAAGAATTCAAACTATCAACTATGAACTAATGATCAACTACTTTCCTAGGCATCTATTACATCAATCTATATCATCTCTAGAACACAAGATCCCTCCACGTCAGCCAAGGAAGATCACAAACTCCAATGAACAATTGTAACATGTGTACATAGATAGGTCAGACCTAATCATGTAGAACTCCTCCACAGGTGAATGGAATGGTGTGTGGATCTCAGGGAAGGTCGACCATGAACCAAACAACATTGAATGATGTGTCATTTAGCTCCACAAGTCATGAAATGTGTAGAGGCTAACTAATGCATTGTATACTTGACACAATTCAAGGGTAAACCTATCTAAGACATTATACACCTACATTAAATTATCAACCAAGGAGCGTAAGCTTATGATGGCACTACACTATATTTGCCTTCAAGTGCTCATATTCTCCTAAACTATCATATTCAAACCTACTCAGATTATTCTACTTTACTGGAATTCACAGAAATGCAAGAACAGTAAAAATAGTTACAGAACCTGGTGGCTACAGGTACCTGTAGCATAAGCTGTAGATAACTGCTAACAACAGAAAAGTACATAACTAATCCAAAACCATTCAAAATGATAAGAAAGCTAATGCTAACCTCCGGAGGACTAAGATGGATTAATTATATATTTGTTCATGAACCACAACTATTGTAATTAACAAGAGTATTCTACTTAACTCACAATGCATTTATAAAATAATGGAAAATAGCTTTCACAAGAATGCATAAATGAATAAGAAAATAAATGAAGTGAAGATCGCTACCTTGAGTGGCCAGCTCAGGGGATTGACTCATGATGCAGGAGCATCCAGAAGAATTTAGAACCATTGAGACAGTTGACAGAAGCTTGAATATGCAGAGAAAGTAACCTTAGAGAATTCCATATTTTGAGTATGAGGGGTTGCGGATCTAGACTTAGCATCTAAACATAGGAAATTAAAACATATCAAGAATTTAGATTGTTTGGCTTTGATTCCAGAAAGTTATCAATGTTTGAAGATTGATTGTTCTGATAGAATAGAGCCAACTGTGTTTAGTGAAGTAGAATCAGCTTGCGGATCATTCCCGTGACTTGCGGAGTGAAAAGGAGAATTGGTTGATGAAGTTTAAGGACCTGGCCAACCTTCAATAGAGTCCGCATGAAGTTCTATGCATTTGTGGAGTAGTGCCTTATGTTTAGGCCTGACCTATTTAGTGTACACGTTACATAAGCTAGTCGTTTCAATTAGGCCAACCTGGTGATGATTTGAAAGTTTGCAGATGATATAAAAAGGAGATAAAGGATTGTTAGAAGGCAGTGATCGATAGCACGAAGTTATGAAGTAAGATACGAAGATGTTTTGATCCGGTCAAGTAGCATAACAGAGTAGAAGGTAAAGCAAGAAGAAGAATGAGTTGCAGAGCCGAGAATTGAGTTGTAGAAGAAAGAAATCATGAAATAATATTGTTGTATGAATCTTTTGTAATCCTTGGGCTATGGCCTAGCATCTATAAAGCCCTTGAGGCATGTGTAATTCAATTTGAAGTATAATATATGAAGAATGAGCTTTGAAGGCTAGTTTTTTCCCTGTTAGGGTTTTCCCATGATACATCTTGTGTTATGTGTTCAGGAATATGTTTTATCTTCTGTTGTTAAACTATAAGCTTCCGTTGCATATCTGTATGACCATGGAGTTAATTATTTAAGGCTACAAGGTTGGACAGTCCCTCACCAGACCCTCCTACCTTCACTACATCAAGTGGTATCAGAGTTGGTTTCAAATCTGTTGGGCTGGTTACCAATCTATTAGAAGGTGGTAAATCTATTGGAGTGAAGTTTGAAACCCTGAAGTATACAAAAAGCATCACAAAAGAAAGATCAAGGCAAGGAATATTTGGTAAGATTTTCAAATTCAGTTGTTTATCTAATTTGTTTCAGATGGGGAAGATTTGAAAGAGGATGAAGAAAGAAAATGAAACCCTAATGTGCGAAAGGATATTTTGAAAGGAGAATTGTGTGAAATCAAGAAGTGTAATTCAGAATTGTTAGAGAAGATGAAAGATCTTGGAGGAGACAAGTTTGAAGTCCTTGAAGAAGAACTGAAAGATGTAAGAAGCAGAAATGAAGACCTAGAGGTAAAGATGAAACTGTTTGAAGATGTTGAAAAGAAATTTGCATAATTGGAAGAAGGATTCAAGTTGTTTGGAAAGGTGGAAGAAAAGAGCTAAGATCTAAAAGAAAGTTTGGAAGAATTGAAGAAAGAAAATAGTTTGCAGAAGAATGAAATATCAGATTTGAATGAACAAGTTAATCAGTTAGAGCAGTCACTTGTAGCATGTAGAAAAGAGAATGAAAATTTGAGATCTAAGCCTGCATTGTGTGATGTTTCTTGTGATACTAATGACTTGTGTGATGTAGCAGAAGTTTCATAAGGAAGTGACGATGAAGATGACAGTGTGACTAAACCTGGAGTGGTTGGTGATGGTATTGGTTTCAAAATCATGCAAAGAATGGGATATGAAGGACAAGGATTGGAAAAGTAGCAGCAAGGAATTATAAAACCTATTGAACCAGTGATCAAATCAAGAAGTGAAGGGATTGGATATGACAAAGCTAAGGAGGTAATGGAAAAATTTAAATCAAAGAAAAGAAGAAAAGGTATGTTTTGTTCACATTGTAATAGGCATGGACATGAAGAGGAATCTTGTTGGGATATACACCCTTGTAAGTTATGTGGATTGAGGAACCATTCTGAAAAGTTGTGTTGGAATAAGTTAAAGAGAAGAAAGCCTATGACAAGTTGTATACAGAAGAACTATGGGTGGATAGATGGACAGGAATGGAGACATGTTACTAGTATGTTCAGAGGAAGATATAGATTGAAGTGTTCATATGTTGGATTAGGATGCAAAGAAAGAAGACCTTATGTGGAGTAGAACAAGGAAAGAAATTCAAACTATAGAGGGAGAAGTGATAGGAGTCATAATTCTTATCATAGTGTAGGATACCAGAAGAATGAAAGAGGATTTGCAAGAAGAAGAACCTATTTTTGAGTTTGGAAGAGAAAAGAATCAAGCAAGGAAAGTCATCAAGAACCTGTAACTAAAGAATCTGATAAAGGAGAAACAATAAGTAGTTCAAAGATAGTTTGTGCAGAGGTTGAAAATTATGTTGGTAGAGAAATGATTTGTGCAGAAGAAGAAGAGATGATTGAATCACTAAGTTTGATAGAGGAACCAGAAGAAAGTGATGCAGAGATAGTTTATGTAGAAGAGGAAGGTGAACCTCTTGAATCATTGAGTTTAATAGAGAAACTGGAAGATTTGGTCTTAAGAAGATTTATGTTATAGATTTGAGAAAGCAAAGCAAGAGAGAGTTTGTGTAAAATCATCTGATAAAGCAATGCAAGATAAATTTGTGTGAACAAATTTGAAGCATAGCAGAGAAGATCATGTGGCAGAGAAGAGGGAATGACAAGATATTCTACCGGAGAAGAAAGTTTGTGTACCAAAGTAAAGAAAATGTGGATAAAGAAACAGAGAAAAGTATTGAAACAGTATATGTAGAGTAGAAATTGTAAGGTTATGAAGTGTGAGAGAAATTGTATCTGAGATCAGGATTAGAAAGTGTTGCAGAGAAGTTTAGGAAGTGTATTGGTTGGATCAGAAAGTAACTTGATTGTTCTAGAGGATGCATGAATGAATTTGACAGACATTGATCTTGAGGAAACTTGCAGAGAAGACTTGCTTAGATCGCCGATCATTGAGGCAGTGCAAGGCTTGCAAGTAGACCGCTGAATCTAGACCATGACAAGATGATGAACTTGCAGAAGTTTTGTAGGGTGGACTTGAACAAACTGCCGACCTTGAGGCAGTTGCAAGTACCTAAAAATAGACAGTCGAACCTTGAATCTAACTTAATATAGACCTAAGTGAAGGGGTTCACTTCTCAAATAACCCTGAGGGTCTAATGCAGGAGCATCTGGAAGTCTAATGCAAAAGCATCTAGAAGAATTCAGAACCATTGAGACAGTTGACAGAAGCTTGAATATGCAGAGAAAGTAACCTTGGAGAATTGTAGATTTTGAGTATGAGGGGTTGTGGATCTAGACTTAGCATCTAGACATAGGAAATTACAACATATCAAGAATTTAGATTGTTTGGTTTTGATTCCAGAAAGTTATCAATGTTTGAAGATTGACTATTCTAACATAACAGAGCCGACTGTGTTTAGTGAAGTGGAATCAGCTTGCAGATCATTCCCATGACTTGTGGAGCGAAAAGGAGAATTGGTTGATGAAGTTTAAGGACTTGGCCAACCTTCAGTAGAGTCCGCGTGAAGTTCTATGCATTTGTGGAGTAGTACCTAATGTTTAAGCCTGACCTATTTAGTGTACACGTTACATAAGCTAGCCATTGCAATTAGGCCAACCTGGTGATGATTTGAAAGTTTGCGGATGATATAAAAAGGAGATAAAGGATTGTTAGAAGGCGGTGATCGATAGCATGAAGTTATGAAGTAAGATATGAAGATGTTTTGATCCGGTCAAGTAGTAGAATAGAGTAGAAGGCAGAGCAGGAAGCAGAATGAGTTGTAGAGCTGAGAATTGAGTTGTAGAAGAAAGAAATCATGAAATAATATTGTTGTATGAATCTTTTTTAATCTTTGGACTGTGGTCTAGCATCTGTAAAACCCTTGAGGCATGTGTAATTCAATTTGAAGTATAATATATGAAGAATGAGATTTGAAGGCTAGCTTTTTCCCTGTTAGGGTTTTCCCAGGATACATCTTGTGTTATGTGTTTAGGAATATGTTTTATCTTCTTTTGTTAAACTATAAGCTTATGTTGCATATATGTATAACCATGGAGTTAATTGTTTAAGGCTACAAGGTTGGACAGTCCCTCACTAGACCCTCCTACCTTGACTACATAAACACACTTAGTTGGAAATCAAATCTAACTCATATACTCATGTACCCACATAACACATAGTTCCATTCATTCCATATCACAAAAATACTTCAAACAGAATCCTCTTTGCAGATTTTATTCAATAATTGTATTTCAACAATTCATGTCTGGAGAAATAACTAACTGTTGTATCTTCTAATAGTGAATAAAACAACTAACAACTGAGTAACTTTTTTAACTCTGAGCTCATCCCCTAACTTATACAAATTGGGAGAGTCTTATTCAACTACCAACTAACTACAATCATTAATCCATTCCTAGATATTAGGATACAGAGTTAAGATTGATTTATTAATTCTAACTGAACAGAGGAAGGAGAATCCCATTCAAATAAAAATTCCTATACAACGGCTCATATGAGAAACACATAACCTATGTTTAGAATCATGGAAGATGTCTACTTCTTCTACATTTATTTCTTCCCATAATGATTCACATTCATCTTCCAGCTGCCTGCACTTTTGGTGACCTAGTTTCAACTTCCTTCAATTCCCCTATTCTGCAACTTGCTACAAATTCTCCTCTCCTTGATGCCACATGCTTGTTGTTGCACAAGGGTTAATCCACAAAACATATGCGCATAAATAACCTTCATAATTAAACCATAGAATCTCATCTATATTACATACATACTCATGTTCAAATCATTCAATTAATAAATATCATCACCATATTTCATATTAACAAAATAGGTTCAAGGTTTTTCAAAATATATAAAAATACTGTATATCATGATGGTAATGTTTGAAAAGTATCTAGAAGATTATGTGTAAAAGGTTTGAAATCATATAAAAACAACACAAAAGAGGCCAATATTTAAACCCATCAAAATGCTTTGCAAGTCTTCTCCTTTAGTTGATTGTTTGAGACTGTCAAGATGCTCTGTTCTAAGGAAAACAATCGATCTTCTGATAGCGATATCTTTCCGGTACCTAATTCAAATGAGCTAAGATTTGGATATGATGTGCATGAATGTGTCTAGATGTTAACTCCAGCTTTACAAGGTCTGAATTGCAACTGTGGTAGAATGCAGACCAAAATACAAAAAAATGCTATTGACTAAACTGAACTGGAAATGAAAAGAAACAAACTAAAATGCAAATGTTTTTTTGGTTGATGCAAGATTTCTCTTGAACCAAGGATGCTCCTACATTAGACATCTAGAGTTATTGAAAAAGTGAGTCCCTCACTTTGTTGGGGCTAGAGAAAAACTAAAGCGGTTCACCTTAGCCTGAGAAATCCAAGATGAGTCTTCTTCTAGTCTGCCTTTCCACTTCACTAGATATTCCTTGTATTGTCTTCCTCTGGTGCTACGTCCAACTCTACTATCTGAAATGTCTTCAATCTGCTCTAGTCCTTGTTGTGGTAACTGATTCTTCAAACCTTCTTCAATTATGTTACTGAACTCTGCTTCATGATACTGATATATGTCTGCAATGTTGAAAATAGGTGATATACCCAATGTCTTTGGTAACTCCACTTCATATGCATTTCTTAAGTTAAACTTTCTGAGTATCCTAAATGGTCCAAACTTCTTCATCTTCAACTTGTTATATGTGCCAACTTGCTCCTTATACTTACTGTTCATTTCCTCCAAATTTTTCTTAACCTGATTAGCACTATCTCCATGTGTCCTGACAGGAACTAACCTTAGAGGAGTTACAGAGTTGAGAGACATCAGTATGGAAGAGAAAAGGAGTACAGAAGCAGAAGAATTTTTCTTAACCTGATTAGCACTGTCTCCATGTGTCCTGCAAATTCTTCTGCTTCTGTACTCCTTTTCTCTTCCATACTGATGTCTCTCAACTCTGTAACTCCTCTAGGGTTAGTTCCTGTCACAATCTCAAATGGTGTTCTTCTGGTACTCCTATTCACTGAATTATTATATACAAACTCTGTTTGTGATAGAATCAAATCCTAACTTCCTGCATTTTCTCCAACCAAACATCTCAATAGTTTTCCAAACTCCTATTCACTACCTCTGTTTGTCCATTAGTCTATGGATGAAATGTTGAACTAAACTTCAAATCTATCTTCATTTTCTTCCAAAGTGTCTTCCAAAAGTATCCAAGGAATCTTATATCTCTATCTGAAATTATGCTCTTAGGTAATCCATGCAATCTCACAATCTCCTTGAAAAATAAGTTAGCTACATGCATTACATTAGTTGTCTTCTTACAAGGTATGAAATGTGCTATTTTTTAAAATTTGTCCACCACTACAAATATTGAATCATTTCCTCTCTATGTCTTCAGCAATCCCATTATGAAATCCATCTTTATGTCTTCCCAAGGTCTCTCCAGTACTGTCAAATGTTTATACAATCTAGTATTCTGACTACTCCCTTTTGCAACTTGGCAAACTCTACAACTCTACACAAATTTCCTAACATCCTTATGTATCTAAGGCCAAAAGTAATTTTCACTCACCAAAGCCACTATCTTATCAATGCCAAAATGTCCTGCCAATCCACCACTAGGTTTATCTTTGATCAAATTGTGTCTCATTGAACTCCTAGGTATGCATAACTGGTTTCCTTTGAACAACATATCTTCCTTAATGAAATAATCCAGCCACTTACTCCTATCTGTCACCACAGCTTCCTTACATGCTTTCAGAGGTTTTCTAAAATCAAGATCTTCCTCATACATGTTCTTCAATTCTTCAAATCTGAAGACTTCAACTCTCATCTCTGTTAGCAAGTTCCTTCTTCTACTCAATGCATCTACAACTTTGTTTGATTTTCCACTTCTATGTTTCAATACAAAAGTATAACTCTGCATTAACTCTACCCATCTCATATGTCTTTGATTCAACTTCCCTTGACTGTTCAAATACTGCAAACCTTAATGATCTGTATATAATAATGTCTCCACTTCTTCAAGGCTTGAATTATGGCATAGAACTCTTGATCATAAACTGAACATCTTCTCCTTGCATCATTCAAATTCTCACTAAAATATGCTACAGGTCTACCTTCTTGACTAGACACCGCTCCTATTGCATTCCCACTTGCATCGCAATCTACTTGAAATACCTTATTGAAATCCAATAATCCCAAAATAGGTTGCTCTTTCATTTTCTGTTTCAACAATTCAAAACTCTTATCATCTCCTGATATCCACTTAAAGTCTTTTCTGTCACCTCTCATTATCTTTATCATAGGGTTACATATTGAACTAAAATTTATGATGAACTTCTGGTAGAAACTAGCTAATCCATGAAATGATCTGACTTCTCCAATGCTCTCTAGTGTAGGCCACTCAATAATTGTTCTCACTTTCTCAGGGTCCATCTTTAATCCTTCCACATAAATCACAAATCCCAAGTATACCAATTCTTCCTTCATGAAACTAAACTTCTTGATGTTTATCAACAATTTCTCTTCTCTCAGTCTCTGCAATACTTGTCTTAGGTGCCACCTTGTCTTATTGAAAATCAAAATATCATCCAAACACATAATAACAAACTTACCCAAGAATTTCTTCAAGACCTCATTCATAAATATCATAAAAGTACTCAGTGCATTTGTTAGTCCAAAAGGCATCACTAACCACTCAGGCAATCCTTCATTTGTCTTAAAAGCAGTCTTCCTTTCATCTCCTTCTCTGATTCTGATCTGATGGTATCCACTCTTCAAATCTATCTTTGTGAAATATTTGCTCCACTCAAACAATCCATGATATCATCCATCCTAGGTAAAGGAAATATATACTTGACTGTGATCTTGTTTATTGCTCTAGAATCTGTACACATTTTGCATTCTCCATCCTTCTTCAGTGCTAACACTACAGGTACTGCACAAGGACTCAAACTTTCTCTGATCAAACCTTTCCTCAACAACTCTTGTATTTGTCCATTTAATTCTTCATTCTCTGTTGGTGTCATTTTGTGTGATGCTTTGTTAGGCAAACTAGCTCCAAGTATAAGATCCATGTGATGACTTATACTTTTGATTGGTGGAAATCCTTCAGGTACATTATTTGATATGATGTCTTCTTACTCTGTCAGTAACTCAATTATCTCCTCTGGTTGTGATTCTTCATTCTCTGTCTTTAGGTTTCGAAGCTTCTTAGGAATAAAAGCATAACACATGTTCTCATGTCTCAAACCATCTAGAAATTTCCTTCCATCTACCAAACAGATTCTAGCATTCCCACATACTTCACTCTTAGGATCATCTTCCAAAGGAATCAAAGTAATTCTCTTTCCATTTGATGTTATAGTATAAGTATTCTTTCTTCCATCATGTATATCTTTTCTATCATACTACCATGGTCTACCCAAAAATATATGACAAACATCCATAGGCATAATATCACACAATACTTCATCATGATAAGACCCAATATGAAATTTCACCAAACATTGTTCACTCACTAGTTCCTTATGATCATCCTGAATCCATGCTATCTGATATGGCTTAGGGTGTTTCAATCTTTCAAACTTCATCTTAGTCACCATCTCTTCTGAAACCAAATTAGCTAAACTACCACTATCAATGACAACTTTACAACATTTGCCTCCTAATTTTCATCTGGTTCTGAACAAACTTTTCCTATGCGGTGGTTCCTCATTTGTCTCTTCTTGAAATAGTGCTCTCCTCATGACAAGTGATTCTCCTTTCTCAAGTTTACCAACTGAACTAGGTGATCCAATAGGTTCTTCTTCTACATAGGCTACTCTTTAGCAATATCTTCTCCATCATAATAATTTGAAGGGAGGAATCTGCCTTGGTTGTCTCTCAGCCTCCGCATACACTGGATTTGGATTTTGTATATCAGCAGTCTTGCACCATGTTAGTACAATTTCTAGTGTTTCTTGAAGAGTGAATCTATAAACCCTAATGCTGGAATAAAAATTTAAGCTATGATAATATGGAAAATGAGCCTATGAAGGTAGCAGTATCCCTAGCAATGGTGCCAAAAATGTAGAGGCTAACTAATGTGTTGTAGACTTGACACAATTCAGGGGTAAACCTATCTGAATAGTCCACTTGACATTATACACCTACATTAAATTATCAACCAAGGAGTGTAAGCTTATGATGGCACTACACTATATGTGCCTTCATGGGCTCATATTCTCCTAAACTATCCTATTCAACCCTACTCAGATTATTCTACGTTGCTAGAATCACAGAAATGCAAGAATAGTAAAAATAGTTACAAAACCTAGTGGCTACGGGTACCTGCAGCATAAGCTGTAGATAACTGCTCATAACAGAAAAGTATAGAACTAATCCAAAACCATTTAAAATGATGAGAAATCTAATGCTAACCTCTGGAGGACTAAGATGGATTAATTACACATTTATTCATGAACCACAACTATTGTAATTAATAAGAGTATTCTACTTAACTCACAATGCATTTATAAAATAATGGAAAACAACTTTAACAAGAATGCATAAATGAATAAGAAAATAAATGAAGTGAAGATCAGTACCTTGAGTGGTCGGCTCAAGGGACTAACTCACTTAGCTAGAAATCAAATCTAACTCAAATACTCATGCATCCACATAACACATAGTTCCATTCATTCCATATCACAAAAATACTTCAAACAGAATCCTCTTTGCGGATTTTATTCAATAATTGTATTTCAACAATTCATGTATGGAGAAATAACTAATTGTTATATCTTCTAATAGTGAATAAAACAACTAACAACTGAGCAACATTTTTGACTCTGAGCCCATCCCCTAACTTTTACAAACCGGGAGAGTCTTATTCAACTACTAACTAACTACAATCATTACTCCATTCCTAGATATTAGGATACAAAGTTAAGATTGATTTATTAATTCTAACTAAATAGAGGAAGGAGAATCTCATTCAAATAAGAATTCCTATGCAACAACTCATATGAGAAAGACATAAGCTACATTTAGAATCTTGGAACAAGTCTACTTCTGCATTTATTTTTTCCCATAATGATTCACATTCAGCTTCCAGCTATCTGCACTTTTGGCAACATGATTTCAACTTCCTTCAATTCCCTTGTTATGCAACTTGCTACAAATTCTCTCTCCTTGATGCCACGTGCTTGTTGTTGCACATGGGTTAATCCACCAAACATATGCGCGCAAATAACCTTCATAATTAAACCATATAATCTCATCTATATTGCATTCATACTTATATTCAAATCATTCAATTGATAATTATAGTCACCATATTTCATATTAATAAAATAGGTTCAAGGTTTTGCAAAATATATAAAAAGACAATATATCATGATGGTAATGTTTGAAAAGTATCTGGAAGATTATGTCAAAAAGGTCTGAAAGCATATAAAAACAACACAAAAGAGGCCAATATTTAAACCCATCATTCCCCCCAACTATCCTTTTGTTTATCCTCAAGCAAAACACTTAATTAAACATCTAGGGGAAAAGATTGTAATGCAAGGTGATCTGCCTAAGGTCCATCACTTCTCTGACCTCCACCCCCTTCTTAAGATAGAAACCATTATAACATGCAAACCTATCCATCTTAACTGATTCTTCACTCCTACATTGATCATTCTTTTCTCATGTCCAGTGTGGTACTGGATAGAGGAGAATATGAGGATGATAAGTAAGTGGCATCCATCCCACTCCTTTTTGTTTTGAAACCTGGATGTACTTGTACAATCTTTCAAACATATTTATAAAATTATGGAAAGAGTGCGGCTCATTCCTTTGCAACTCTGGGGTTAGGTTATTCCATTTGCTTTGTACATACCTTAGGCAAGTTTGAAGGATAGGCACTACCAGCTGTTGTATCCTTCTATAATCTTAGAGTCTCAAATCCATGATTATCTTTCCTGGACCCTTGTGAGAAAGGAGTGTCAACCATTGAGTAATGATTACATTGGATTCAGTGCTTCTTTTTTGATCTGCAGTGCCACTATATTCTCTTGTTCTTCATATCTGTACATTAATTCACCTCTGAGTTGCTCATTCTTGAAATAGGATGAGAGTGCTCTAACTTGTAAATCCCCAGCATACATTAAGGGGTTCTATTATGTATCCTCTGCCATCAGACAGTTGTGTAAACAATACTCACATAGCTGATCTTGCTCCTCCAGGCTGACTTCTTTGAAATACCTGTGAAAATTATGCATTGAGTGTAAAGAAATAGGCTAATCATCAATGAACTTATTGAACTTAAAAACTCAAAAAAAATTCCTTTAGAAATAATGCATACACCCTAGGTGGAGGTCTACACTCAATAATTTGAATGGCTCTATTTATTACCTCTGTCAATTTACCTTCCAACCTTTTCAACTCCAAATTCTTAACTTCCAGTGATGCATTGAGAGTTTGTTTTCTTCCTCCCAACTTTCTTTTTCCTATTTGAATTTGTTAGTAACTTTCATCAATTCAAAGCCCAAAGACAAAGTGGTGAGATATGTTGGAGACATTGCTACATGAGGTTGTGGATTTAATGCTTTATCTTCAATTTTTGTTTTATTCTCGACCATCTATGCTAACAGATCCAAGTTGGTTCCATGGCTGTAGGTTCAGATTTTCTCCTCCAATTCCTGTATTCTTATCTTCTTCTCTTTGTCCTTTTCCTCATATCCTTTTACTTCCTCTTCTAATTGCTTTATACTGACAAGAGCTTCTTAAAGCTCTTTCCTTATATTCATATCGTCTAACAGTTCTTTTTCCTCTTCAAAACTTAAACCTCCATCATAATTCCCAGTGATATCAGAAATTTTCCTAGCAGAGCTACTAGGAACTGACTTCCCCATCTTCTTTGCAATAAAAATATCTTCTGAATCAGAGTCAGAAAGTGAAGAAACATACCTTCTCCTCTTAGCAGACACATTGAAATTTTCATGAACATCAGTAGGGACATTCTCAGGGGCGTCCCCTTCTTTGTCTGAGTCTATGTCCAACAACATTGAATACTTGTGCTATTGTCCTTCACCTTTTTCTTCCTACCCCTATTCCTCAACAATTCTTTCTTCAACATTCTACCTCTTCAACCTTCTTGAGCACCTGGGAGTAATAGTTTCCTATTTAACTTTACTTTTCCTCTTCTTTTTACTCTCCTTCTTCTTCTTCTCCCCTTTATCCTCTTCTTTTACAATGCTCTTATGTTTCTCAACACCTTTCTTATTCTTCTTTTTCTTAGAAGATTTTGAAGCAGCGCCTCTCATAGCTTTAGGGTTTGTAGAAGATGAGGGTTTCTTTGTTGCCTCCGGCCTATTTTCTAGAGTATTTTCCTCCTGTGGCTCTTCTTGCTCCAGTGCAATCTCAGGTCCAATCTCAAGTTCTAATTCATGTTGAGGTTTATCCTCAGCCTTAGGTACTTCCAATAGTTTTGTGATATCTATGCATTTTTTAAAGGTATTCCAATCAACCTGTGGATGTTGAATTCTTAGACTTCTCTTAACCAATAGGGCTATTAAACAGTGATGGGACAACATGGTGTCTGTTTTCTTTCTTTGATAGTCGGATGACATCCTCTTCAACATGTTATAGATGAAATTGGGAACATTGACTAACTTATCATGGCGTAACTGATTTAGCAACTTAAAATGCATAGTATATAACAAATTGTGCTAACCATCACAGGTAAAGTATTTAATGATATAAGAAGCACATTCCCCTAAAAGAATGGAAGGGACAGTCTCTTTGTACCTTGTGATGATGAGTCCAGGTTCTCTCCATGCTCACATAATTCTTCTCCTGTTGCAGTTGCATTAGCATGAGCTGCATATTCAGATCATGTACACATCAATACTGTAACTTGGGCAATGACCATTTTAGAAGCATCTACAACCAATCCCCTGATTGTTGCCTCATCATACCGCAATGTAGCTGCAAATTGTTTCACCATTTCATTGTCATATTCTATTAGCTTCAAGAAGTAATCTAGCCATCCCACTCTAGTAAAGAATGGTAGAACCATCATATCCTCTAATATTTCTTTGTACCTAGATTGTTATCATCTTATAACATCACCTCCCATTGTCTCTATACTTTGTAACCTCAAAAGGTACCAATTTCTGCTCAACTTTGATTCCACCACCTTCAGAAGAACCTATAATTTGCTGCATTTTCTTGTGCCTTCTTCTATTCCCCCCAAATGTAACTTTCTATGCTCTCTTGTATGCAAAATTATGTATCTCAGCTCACTCATAGGGTAATAAGTTCACAATTTGGATGAAATAGGGTAGGTCTACTATCTTTGGAAAAATGGCATAGAATTCTATCTAATAACTCTAAAGACTCAGGTGGTGAAAATTGAAAATTAACTAATTATTATAGCCCTCCCCCCAACTAATGGGTGAAGTGACCTCACTTCACGTATGAATTGATAGGGCTAAAAGAGTAATTATGAAATTTAATGGTGATATATATTTTCGCATGCATGAATTAAATGAAGAGTAATAATGAATATAAAATGAAATCTAAGTTATCAGTGCACCTTGGAATTGGAGAACACGTACTTAGCATTTATTTGATGTGAGCAGAATGAAATGCATGAGAATGAATGGTAAGGTGGCAGGTACATTAGAAGTGATGTGATGTGACATGTTACAATACTTGATCTAACAACTTGTGAGGGTGAGTTGAACATTTTTGCTACGGGCATTTGAATTATTCAAAATGAATAACACATGTGTGGAAGAAATGGAATGCGCAAAAAAATAGTTTACTTTTTTTCAAAGTGTTGAAGACTTCTGCAAACAGGTGTTGCTACAGGTACCTCCAGTATAGGTCCTGACTGAATGTTTACATATTCATTATTTTAGGTCCTGACTGAGACTTAAGAATAGGTCCTAACTGATACTTAAGAACATGTCCTGGCTCAGACTTAAAAACATGTCCAGACTGAGACTTAAGAATAGGTCCTGACTGAGACTTAAGAACAGGTCCCGACTGAGACTTAAGAACAGGTTCCGATTGAGACTTAAGAACAAGTCCTGCTGGAGCTAACTGTGTTCACCATGGGTAGTGTGTTGTATGTGCATGTGAAGTGCATGTGAAGTGCAAAGCAATAAAAATTAAGTCTTAGTGATAGGGTTTGAGTCGTGCAACTCAACCTTTGCATCATTAGACATAATGGGTGGATCACTTTCTGTCGGTACATCATTGTGTGTTTCAGGGCCTTCATCAATATCATTGTGAGCACCATACTTGTTTGTTAGAGAGATAATAAAATCATCTTTTTCAAGCAGTTTCTTATAAAGTTTCAGCGTATGTCCATTTACCAATAATGAAAATCTAACCTCATCAATGGTTTGTAGTTGGACTACACCATTAGGGAATACCTGTTGAATCTCTCATGGTCCTAGCCATCGAGATTGAAGCTTGCCTTTGAAATCTTTGTATATAGAATCATAGAGAAGAGCCCAATCACCAACATTGAACTCTTTAGTCTTTATATACTGATCATGCCATTTAATTCTTTGTTTCTGAATAACCTCTATGTGGTGTATGGCTTCTAATATGATTTTGTCAAGAGCATTCAAATGTTGTAACCTTTCCTTTTGAGCCTCTATCAAGTCCATTTCTAATTCCATTGCTGTTGTCAGAGTTTTGTATTCAAACTCTATAGGTAGTACTACTATTTTGCCATAAACCAATTCATAAGGAGTGAATCATGTAGTTGTCTTCCATGTGATTTTGTATGCCCAAATAGCTTCTTGTAATCTAGAAACCCAATCTCTTCTGTGGAGCTATACTATTTTTGTCAATATATTCTCAATCTCCCTATTTGTAACCTTGGCTTGACCATTAGCCTGAGGATGATATGGGGTAGACTTCTTGTGTTTGATCTGATACTCCTCCACTAGTTTGGTGATTAAGTCTGATGTGAATTGTGGTCTAGATTGATCAGTCACTATCTCCCTAGGTACACCATACCTAGTGAAGATTTTCTCATATAAGAATTTTGCCACATTGCCATCTCTGGCAAAATGCAAAGCTTTAACTTCTACCCATTTGGTTAAGTAATCAGTGCATACTAGTATATATTCCTTGTTGTTTGAAGTGGGAGAGATAGGACCAACAAAATCCAACCCCCACTTATCAAAAGGAGCTAATGCTATTTGGGGCTACAAAGGCATTTCATCACTTCTTGTAGGTCTCCCCATTCTCTGGCACCGATCACAGCTTCTAGTATACTTGACAGAGTCTTTATGTAGTGCTGGCCAGTAATATCATGTTGTCAAGATCTTGAAGGATGTCCTTTTGGCTGCAAAATGCCCACCGCAAGGTTCATCATGGCATGCCTTCAATATGTCAAACACTTCATCCTCCCTGATACATCTTCTCATAATGTTATCTGGGCCAGTGTAGAATAGGAATCCAGAAATCCAAGAATAAGGAAAGCATTTGTGAACTATCTTTTCTCCCTTAGAGAAAAGTAACCTAGAATTTGCACTGTCACCAAATAATTAACTATATCTGCATACCATGGAGTGTGTATGGTTAGAGAAAATAGATGCTCATCAAGAAAAGAGTCATCAACCACTCCTTCTGCTGATTGTGTAGGCAGTCTAGATAGAAAATCAACAACCACATTAGCCTTTCATGGATTGTCAACTATTGTTATGTCAAATTCTTGCAATAACAACAGCCACCTTACAAGTCTTCTGCCCACTATTGACTTATTCATCAAATATCTAATTGTTGTGTGATCTATATGTATGAACACTTTATAGCCAGTAATGTAGTGTCTAAATTTGTTAATGGCATAAACAACAGCTAACATTTCCTTTTCTATCACAGTGTAGTTCAACTCAGCTCCATGTAGGTTTTTGCTGATATAGTACTATATTGCATACTCTTTATTTCCTTCTTGCTGGCCTAAGACTACTCCAATGGCAATGTCTAATGCATCAATGTGGATATGAAAGGGCAGTGTCCAATTTGGTCCTCTTAGAACTAGAGCTTGTGTCAAGGCTGATTTTAGCTTCTCAAATGAATTTTGACAGTTTGGGGTCCATTCAAAATCAATGTCTTTTGTCAATAGAGTAAACAAAGGGGCAACAATTTTGCTAAAATCTTGAATGAACCACCTGTAATAACCTACATGTCCAAGGAAGCTCCTTACATCCTTCTATCTCTGAGGAATAGGTAGGATATATATGATTTCAATCTTCTTTGGGTCAACTTGTATTCCTGCACTTGAGATAAAATGTCCCAAGACAATACCATGTTTCATCATCATAAAACATTTTTCATTGCTCAAAGATAGATTCTGCTCTATCCATCTCTTTAAAACTTTCTCCAAATTGTGTAAGGCTTCATCATATGTTTTACCATATGTGGTGAAGTCATCCATGTAAATCTCCATGCTATCATGGGTAAAATCAAAGAAAATATTGAGTGTTGCTCTTTGAAATGTGGTTGGAGCATTACACAGACCAAAAGGCAAGACAAAATATGCGTAGGTCCCCCAAGGGCAAGTAAACGTTGTCTTATCTTGATCCTCAGGTGCAATCTTGATTTGGTTATAGCCATTGAAGCCATCAAGAAATTAGAAATATTTCTTCCTTGCCAAAGAGTCAAGAACTTGGTCAATAAATGACACTGGGAAGTGGTCCTTCCTTGTGGCAACATTTAGTTCCCTGTAGTCAACACAAACTAGCCATTTGCCACCTTTCTTGGGAACTATTCCCAATAGTGAAACCCATTCACTGTCTAAAATGGGGTATATAAATCCTACATCCAAAAGCTTTTGAAGTTTAGATTTCACTATCTCTCTTAGAGCAGGGTTCACGCATCTCTACTACTGCCTTATAGATCAGTGGCCATCATCAATGTAAATTTTGTGCATGCATAAGGTAGGATCAATGCCTTTCATGTTACTATAATCCCATGTAAATGCTATTGTGTGTGCTTGCAACAATGCATGCAAGGATTACTGTTGTTCATCAGTCAATGCATTATTAACAGTCAACATCTTTCCTGGCTTGATTTCAAATTATTTAGACATTTCTTATACAGAGGACAAATCAAGGCTAGGTATTACTGGTAAGCATTGCTGGGGTAATAAAGTATGAAATATTTGGGATACCTCTTCTAAGGAACCGGTGGGTATTATGCTTCTTAAGGGATCTTGTAAGCACGATAGGCAATCCTGCTATTGTGGGTGCCTCTCGCGGTCATTTTGTATAATGTGAGCTATTAGCTCATCTTCATCTCGGATATCCAGCAAGGGGCTGCATTCAATGGTCATCAAGGTTTGTAGTGAATAGTTATCCTCATCATCCAAGGTAGGCCAGTTGGTCTGCTCAAGTTCATGGTATGGTTGGGTTGGTTGATATAAGACCAATTTCTTGGTCACAGTCCCATTGGATATGATCATATTTCCTAACCTGCAGCCTATAAATGCATCTGTTGTGGCAAGCCATGGTCTGCCTAGTATAAGAGGATAACCAACAAGATTGACCTTGGGCTGAATACTATAAAATTAGCAGGGTATTCCCAGGAATCTAATGCAATTACCAAGTCCTCAACGACTTCTTCAAGCTTAACTGTAGACCTATTAGCTAATTGCAAAATGTCTGAGTAGGCCTAAGGTTGTTTAACTACAACATCTACATTGTCTCCTTGGTCATTACATTAATTACAACACCCAAGTCTATCAAAGTATTCTTGATTAGAGTCCCATTGATTTTTACGTCCACTATTGGACTACCTGGATCTGTATATTTGAGGACAGTTATATTCCCCAACATTATGTCAACAAAATTACCCAAAACTTGGACTATCTTTGGGTCTATTCTCTTCCTTCCTGGTTTCTTTATGCAGAGATCTCTAATAGTCTTAGTATAGATAGGAATATCTTTGATATCTTGGATTAAGGGAACCTTTATGCTTATATCTTTTAACTGGCCTAGAAGGTCAGTTTCAGCCCGTACTGGTTGCTTATGGATAGCCAAGAGTTCAGGGAAAGAAGGCTTCAGATGTGAAGTGGTCTGAGGGTCCTAATTTGATTCAGGTTCCAAAGGTGTCATATCTAAGGCTTCCTTTGTGGGTTCTTCATCTTCAAGTTCTATAATTTGGGGAGATGAAGGGCCCATAAATTGCTTCCTTGATCTAAGGTGAACATTACTCACCTCTACCCCATAAGTGGGGTATTGAATCACCTCATTAGTATAAGCCTATTGAAAAGTCTTGTTGTTAGGATTAGGTGCAGGTTGGGCAGGGAGTTGGGTAGGTCTAGGGGGTTGAGTTTGAGGAGTGGATGGAGGCATTATTACTGGCTGTTGGGGCTGAGATGGAAGCATAGGTTGCTGGTAATTTATATTTTGCTGCCATTGCTTGCCCTTGTTCCATTGGGGCTGCCACTGATGTTGTTGTGTAGGCCACTGGGGGGTTATAGTTGGAATCTTGGAAACTTTGTTGGGGCCATGGTTTTGGCTATTGTTGGTTCCAATTGGGTTGTGGAGTAGGCCATTGTGGGTTTTACCATAGATTTTGATTGCTAGGCCATGGTTGAATATTACAAACAGAGAAATTTTAGCTTACAATAGGAAAGGGTGAATTAAAATTAAGTGGATCAGAGGGCATACCTTGTCTTTGTTGCCAAGGTCTCCTTTGAGCTATGTAGAACAACTGTCTGTCCTCTCCTTCAAATGGCTAAAATTCTGGCCTTTCAACCTTCTCTTACTAGATATTGGCCACCCTCTTACATTTACAATTGGCCTTCCTTTGTCTATAGCTAGGGCAGTACTCAGTAAGCATTGCATCCACCTGTTCTTGTTTCTTCTTGATGTGAAGAGTGTTCAGTTGTGTAGCCATATGGCTAATGATATCCTCCTTCATGTTGGACAACAAGTTACTAATTTCCACTCTTGAAATGCTATTGGTTGCTTTGTTTGTGATGGATGTCCTTTCTCACCTTGGTCGTCTGGTGAGAGTTCTTGAATAATTTATGCAAACTTTGTAGATTTATTCAAAAGGTAATTGAGAAACATCACCTTGCCCAATGAGATTCAGGCATCCATACGATCATCATTAACCCCTCTCAAAAAGACCAGTTTCAATGATTCTTTAGACAATCTGTTTTAGGGGTTTTTCTTCAAGGCAAACTAGAATCTTTCAACATAATTTTCTAGTGGCTCCTCCTCTTTTTGTGACATCCTGAAGATGTCATCTCTACTCCTATCATGTCCTCTACAGTAATCTTCGTATTTCTCCAAGAATCTCTTCATCGTATCCCAGTCTGGAATGACATCTTTTTCTAGCCCCATAAACCATCTCAAAGCTACATCCTTGAGAGTGGTAGGAAAGAGTTTTAGCCTGTGATCATTTGAAGGGTAGTCATAGCTCCTACATAGGATATCAAACTCAAATAGAAACGTATCTGGGTCCTCTGTCACAAGGCCATAGAAGATTGGTAATGATGAAGGTGTACTACAGCCCTCTCCTGATCAGTGATAGGAAACTCAAACGTTTCTTGCTCTAGTGGATCATCCACCACTGCATCGGCCATGGTTCTAAAGGTCCCGTATGTATTTGTAGAAGAAGTTGATGAAGATGTAGAAGGTATTGATGAAGATGGAAGAACAGATTCTTCTCCTTCAAGAATTCCTAGTATATAGTTGATAAAGTTAGCAATATCTTCTCTGTCCTGATAATTTGAAGGGAGGAATATGCCTTGGTTGTCTCTTAGCCTCCGCATACAGTGGATTTGTCTTTGGTATATTAGCAGTCCTACACAATGTTAGTACAATTTCTAGTGTTTCTTGAAGAGTGAATCTATCAACCCTAATGTTGGAATCAAAATTTAAGCTATGAAAACATATAAAATGAGCCTATCAAGGTAGCACCATCCCTGGAAAAATAGTGCCAAAAATGTAGAGGCTAACTAATGTGTTGTAGACTTGACACAATTCAGGGGTAAACCTATCTAAACAGTCCACTTGACATTATACACCTACATTAAATTACCAACCAAGGAGCGTAAGCTTATGATGTCACTGCACTATATGTGCCTTCAAGGGCTCATATTCTCCTAAACTATCCTATTCAAACCTACTCAGATTATTCTACTTTGTTGGAATTCAAAGAAATGCAAGAATAGTAAAAATAGTTACAGAACCTAGTGGCTACGGGTACCTACAACATAAGCTGTAGATAACTGCTAATAACAGAAAAGTACAAAACTAATCCAAAACCATTCAAAATGATGAGAAAGCTAATGCTAACCTTCGGAGGACTAAGATGGATTAATTATACATTTTTCTATGAACCACAACTATTGTAATTAACAAGAGTATTCTATTTAACTCACAATGCATTTATAAAATAATGGAAAACAACTTTAAACAAGAATGCATAAATGAATAAGAAAATAAATGAAGTGAAGATCAGTACCTTGAGTGGCTAGCTTACTGGGATGGAGTCACTTAGCTAGAAATCAAATCTAACTCAGATACTCACACATCCACATAACACATAGTTCCATTCATTCCATATCACAAAAATACTTCAAACGGAATCCTCTTTGCAGATTTTATTCAATAATTGTATTTCAACAATTCATGTTTGGAGAAATAACTAACTGATGTTTCTTCTAATAGTGAATAACACAACTAACAACTAGGTAACTTTTTCAACTTTGAGTTCATCCCCTAACTTATACAAACTGGGAGGGTCTTATTCAACTAACAACTAACAACAATCATTAATCCATTCCTAGATATTAGGATATAGAGTAGAGATTGATTTATTAATTCTAACTGAACAAAGGAAGGAGAATCCCATTCAAATAAAAATTCCTATGCAACGGCTCATATGAGAAACACATAAGCTGTGTTTAGAATCTTGGAACAAGTCTACTTATTCTGCATTTATTTCTTCCCATAATGATTCACATTCAGCTTCCAGCTGCCTACACTTTTGATGGCTTGATTTCAACTTCCTTAAATTCCCGTGTTCTGCAACTTGCTACAAATTCTTGTCTCCTTGATGCCACATGCTTGTTGCTGCATAGGGGTTAATCCACAAAACATATGCATGCAAATAACCTTCATAATTAAATTGTAGAATCTCATCTATATTGCATACATACTCATGTTCAAATCATTCAATTGATAAATATCATCACCATATTTCATATTAACAAAATAGGTTCGGTTTTGCAAAATATATAAAAAGATAGTATATCATGATGGTAATGTTTGAAAAGTATCTAGAAGATTATGTGCAAAATGTCTAAAAGCATATAAAAACAACACAAAAGAGGCCAATATTTAAACCCATCAAAATGCTCTGCAAGTCTTATCCTTTAGCTGATTGTCTGAGACTGTCAGGATGCTCTGTTCTAAGGAAAACAACTGATCTTCTGATAGTGATATATTTCTGGTACTTGATTCAAAAGAGCTAAGATTTGGATATGATGTGCATGAATGTGTCTAGATGTTAAGTCAATCTTTGTAAGGTTTGAAATGTAACTGTGGTAGAATGCGGACCAAAATACATAAACTGCTATTGACTGAACTGACTGAACTAAACTAGAAATGAAAAGAAATGAACTAAAATGCAAATGTTTTTTGGTTGATGCAAGATTGCTCTTGAACGAGGGATGCTCCTGCATCAAACATCCGGGGTTATTAAAAAAGTGAGTCCCTCACTTTGTTAAGGATAGAGGAAAACCAAGGCGGTTAACCTTAGCCTGAGAAATCCAAGATGAGTCTTCTTCTTGTCTACCTTTCCACTTCACTAGATATTCCTTGTATTGTCTTCCTCTGGTGCTATGTCCAACTCTGCTATCCAAAATGTCTTCAATCTGCTCTAGTTCTTGTTGAGGTAATTGATTCTTCAAACCTTCTTTAATTATGTTACTGAACTCTACTTCATGGTATTGATATAGGTCTACAATATTGAAAATAGGTGATATACCCAATGTCTCTGGTAACTCTACTTCATATGCATTTTCTGAGTCAAACTTTCTGAGTATCCTACATGGTCCAAACTTCTTCATCTTCAACTTGTTATATGTCCCAACTGGAAATATTTATTTTCTTAGATATACCATCACTTCATCTCCAACTACAAATTCTTTGTGTCTCCTCTTCTCATTTGCTTGCTCCTTATACTTACTGTTCATTTCCTCCAAATTTTTCTTAACCTAATTAGCACTGTCTCCATGTGTCCTACAAATTCTTCTACTTTTGCACTCCTTTTCTCTTCCATACTAATGTCTCTCAACTCTGCAACTACTCTAGGGTTAGTTCTTGTCACAATCTCAAATTGTGTTCTTCTGGTACTCCTATTCACTGAATTATTATATGCCAACTCTGCTTGTGATAGAATCAAATCCCAACTTCCTGCCTTCTCTCCAGCCAAACATCTCAACAGGTTTTTTAAACTCCTATTCACTACCTCTATCTATCCATTAGTCTGTGGATGAAATGTTCAACTAAACTTCAAATCTATCTTCATCTTCTTCCAAAGTGTCTTCCAAAATTATCCAAGGAATCTTATATCTCTGTCTAAAATTATGCTCTTAGGTAATCCATGCAATCTCACAATCTCCATGAAAAATAAGTCAGCTACATGCATTGCATCAGTTGTCTTTTTATAGGGTATGAAATGTGCCATTTTTAAAAATTTGTCTACCACTAAAAATATTGAATCATGTCCTCTCTGTGTCTTCGACAATCCCATTATGAAATCCATGCTTATGTCTTCCCAAGGTCTCTCCAATATTGTCAAAGGTTTATACAATCCAGTATTTTGACTACTCCCTTTTGTAACTTGGAAAACTCTACAACTCTGCACAAATTTCCTAACATCCTTATGTATCTAAGGCCAAAAGTAATTTTCACTCACCAATACCAAAATGTCCTACCAATCCACCACTATGTTTCTCTTTGATCAAATTGTCTCCCATTGAACTCGTAGGTATGCATAATTGGTTTCCTTTGAACAACATATCTTCCTTAATGAAATAATCTAGCCACTTAATCCTATCTATCACCACAGGTTCCTTACATGCTTTCTAGGGTTCTGCAAAATCAAGATCTTCCTCATACATGTTCTTCAATTCTTCAAATCCCAAGACTTCAACTCTCATTTATGTCAGCAAGTTCCTTCTTCTGCTCAATGCATCTGCAACTTTGTTTGATTTTCCACTCCTATGCTTCACTACAAAAGTATAACTCTGCATGAACTCTAACCATCTCATATGTCTCTGATTCAACTTCCCTTGACTGTTCAAATAATGCAAACATTGATGATCTGTATACAACACAAACTCCTTAGGCAATAAATAATGTCTCCACTTCTTCAAGGCTTGAATTATAGCATAAAACTCTTGATCATAAACTAAATATCTTCTCCTTGCATCATTTAACTTCTCACTAAAATATGCTACATGTCTACCTTCTTGACTTAACACCACTCCTATTGCATTCCCACTTGCATCGCAATCTACTTGAAATACCTTATTGAAATCTGGTAATGCCAAAATAGGTTGCTCTATCACTTTCTACTTCAATAATTCAAAACTCTTATCTTCTCCTAATATCCACTTAAAGTCTTTTTTGTCACCTCTCATTGTCTCTATCATAGGGTTACATACTGAACTAAAATTTCTGATGAACTTTTGGTAGAAACTAGCTAATCCATGAAATGATCTGACTTCTCCAATGCTCTCTAGTGTAGGCCACTCAACAATTGCTCTCACTTTCTCAGGGTCCATCTTTAATCCTTCTACAGAAATCACAAATCCCAAGTATACCAATTCTTCCTTCATGAAACTACACTTCTTGATGTTTATCAACAATATCTCTTCTCTCAGTCTCTGCAATACTTGTCTCAGGTGCCACCAATGTTCTTCCTTTGTCTTACTAAAAATCAGAATATTATCCAAATACAAAATAAAAATCTTACCTAAGAATTTCTTCAAGACCTCATTCATCAATATCATGACAGTACTCAATGCATTTGTCAATCTAAAAGGCATTACTAACCACTCATACAATCCTTCATTTGTCTTAAAAGCAGTCTTCCATTCATCTCCTTCTCTGATTCTGATCTGATGGTGTCCACTCTTCAAATCTATCTTTGTGAAATATTTTGCTCCACTCAAACAATCCATGATATCATCCATCCTAGGTAAAGGAAATCTATACTTGACTATGATCTTGTTTATTGCTCTAGAGTCTATACATATTTTGCATTCTCCATCCTTCTTCGGTGCTAACACTACAAGTATTGCACAAGCACTCAAACTTTCTCTGATCAAACCTTTCCTCAACAAACTCTTGTATCTGTTCCTACTACACTAAAGGTTTTCTGTCACGAAACTTCAAGGACTGATGAGTGGGTGCCCTAGTCTAGGGAGCTATTTTCTTCTCTGATCTGCGAATCTTACATTCTATTGTATCCTCCTACAACTTCACTTTGTCTGTAGCTTTAACCTGTAACCTACAATCATGAAAACTTTGGGAGGGGGTTGTGGTGTTTAGAGGCTTGCCTTAGTCAAGCCCCAGAGAGACATTCAAGTCGTTGGAACACCATTGTCAAATAGAGAGTACGTGCCCTTGTGAGGCAGAGGCAAAAATCAAATGATAAATGCTAAAAAACACAATACATGTCACCTTGTAGTGAAGATCTCATGGGAGGAAGAAGCTCTTCATGCCATGAGGATATGATTGCTCAAATATGCAAATACAAACACATAGACAACACAAATCTGCTCTTGCAACACAATAAAAGCCTTGAATCACCTTTAGAATGCTTGAGAATCAAAATATCCATTTAGTTTGCAAATGAATGCCTAAACATGCTTATATATGCAACTACAAACACTCCTGCCAAGAATTTCGTAATTCAAACTTACCGTGTCGGAATAGGACCCAAATAACAGTCACAAGCCGACACCCAGAATTTGGGACTGACCCAAAATAGGGCAGGACTAGGGTGAGGGTGCCCAAGTCCTCCCCCCTATTTTGAGTAGGGTTAGGTTTAAGGGGTCCCCCTAGGTCCCATTTGACATGATACCCAAGGTTCATTCCATTAGGATGTTGAAATATGATGTAAGATGTCCTAAATGCACACTAAAGACCTGAGAGCTAAACCTTACGAGGGAAAAGGCCCAAAGGGGACATTTTCTGATGTTACATTTAGCCCCCACTTTAATGTATGTATAAACGCAAGGCCAATACATGTATTAAAGTATGGTCAACAAACATAGCAAACACGCCAAGCATGGAGAAGACATGCTAGACACATTGAAGACAATGACAGGGATGCAAAACACGAAGAAGATAGTTACAGTCATGCAAAGCATGGAGAATACAACAGATGCATAGAAGACAATTAATGCATAGAAGACAGGAATGATTTTTTTTCTTTTCTTTTTCTCATATATATGAAATGTAGATGCAAGTACAGGAAAATAAACACACCTCCCATAATGCAGGATGTACTCATCGTGCAGGTTTTTAAACTACATATGGGGCAACACACACAAGACACACCAAACCTCCCATAATGCAGGATGCACTCATCGTGCAGGCCTTTAGACTACATATGGAGCAACAGACATGTCAAACAAAGTAAGCACGCCAAAAACACACACTTTGAAGACACAGAGAAAACATGGCAGACAAGCAATGGAGCATTCCTATTTCTAGGCTCAACACCATCTCAGGCACATTACAAGTACACACCGACGATTGGGCTTCACTACAACAATCACCAAAGACACACTTAAGGGTTAAGTTAGTCACAGAACCGCTCCCCACCTCCTGATGAGGACTTTTTGAAAATAACAGGATGGTGCAATCTGCTCTGAGAAATACACCACCCCTACCTCCACAGATGACTTAAATGATTGATTGATTGATTGCAAACAAACTCAAAGTGCAGGAAGTACTCATCGCACTGGTCTTTAAACTACACTTGAGGACAACACATTGTTAACATCTATAACAGATAACTTACCTTATATATGCTCTGCCATGAGGAGATGATTGCTCAAATCTACAAATACAAACTCATAGACAACACAAATTTGCTCTTGTAACACAATAAAAGCCTTGAATCACCTTTAGAATGCTTGAGAATCAAAATGTCCATCTAGTTTACAAATGAATGCCTAAACATGCTTATATATGCAACTACAAACACTCCCGCCAAGAATTTTGTAATTCAAACTTACCGTGTCGGCATAGGACCCAAATAATGGTCACAAGCCGACACCCAAAATAGGGTAGGACTAGGGCACAAGCACCCAAGTCCTCCCCCTATTTTGGGCAAGGTTAGGTTCAAGGGGTCCCCCTAGGTCCCATTTGACATGATACCCAGGGTACATTCCATCAAGATGTTGAAATATGATGTAAGATGTCATACACACTAAAAACCTAGGAGCTAAACCTTATGAGGGAAAAGCCCCCAAGGGGACATTTTCTAACATTACAATTGTAAATGTAAAGTGAAATGATTTCACTATGATTCTATCTTTGAATATGTTGTAATTTCAAGGTTGAAAATATTCAGAAAAGATATGCTTCTATTTATTTGTGATTATGCAAATAATATGTTTAAAAAAAAAAAATTCACTCATGTTTATCATGTTTGTTTTTACTTTCCTAGTAAATTGTATGAGTAATTCCAAGTAATATGAGAAGGCATGTTACATGTTTGATAAGAAACCATAGATTTCTTGTCCAACCATGAGTGCTCTTGTTAGATCTACCTTCTAGCTGTTAGGCTATCTTCAAAGGAACCCGCTCTAATACCAATTGATGAGCACTTAGTTGTACTGAGAGAGGGTGAATCAATATATAATAACACTTTTTTTTCTCTACTTTAATTAACCACAATGAAATACTCAAGTAAGTGTTGTCTGGGGTGAATCAGTATATAATAAAACTTTTCTTTTATCTACTTTAATTAACCACAATGAAATACTCAAGTAAGTGTTGTCCTATTATTCTCCCCAACCAAATAGCCCAAACCCATAAAATCTCTAACTGTTTTCCCCTTTAGAAATACAAGGAAAAAACCCCCAAAATCGACTAAGTCCAAAAATCATGAGTTTTCCTTGTGTTTTTAGCATTTTTAGACTTTTGGAGTTTGGAGTTCTACCCTTCATCATGCCATCCTAATCAGCTCCGAACTCTACTTTGTTCCTTGCAAAATCCTCTAAGTGTTCAAAATTCTTCGGGTGTCACGGGTCAGACCTCCTTTCTTTCTTCCTTCCTTTTCTTTTGGAAGGAGAAAGGCAAAAGACCTGAAGTCTGAGCTCTAACTCTTTCCCTTTGAAAATAGTTCTAAGTGTAAGGCATTCCACCATTTTGCTGAGCCTTTTGGGGGGGCCCATGATAGGCTTGCGGAACCGCAGAATGAGGACATGTGGCAAGGTTCAACAGTTGATCATCTAAGAAGCTCAATGGGTGCCACATGGTCTACTTTGTGGCATTCTGCCATTCCACAGAACATTTCAATGAAGCTTTATATATAGTCATGGAACCGTAGGAAGCTTCCAAGTGGTTGTGACGTCATCTGGATTAAATTTACTGAGGAAGGCTCGAAGTTTGACTTCCACTTCTTTTCTTTCAAAATATTTCTAAGTGTTTCATACTTCAGGGCTCGAACCTTTTTTCTTCCCTCTTCCATTCTTTGGAAGACCGAAGATGGAAGGCCCAAGGCCTGAACTCCATTGAAACTTTCAAAAATGACTAAGTCTTTAGACTTTCAGGGCTCAGACTTTCTTTCTTCTTCCTTCTCTGGGAAGACAGAAGGCAGAAGGCCCGAGGCTCAAAGTACGCCGATATTGTGATCTTCCTTTGTATAGCGGGACTCAGAGGATAGGGTTTTCTCCTTTCTCCCTCTCTCTTATAAGGCAGAATGCTGAAGGCCCGAGGCCTGATCTCCGACGGCTTCTGCAATCTTTAGAAACAAAGGGAAAAGAGGTGGAATCTAGGATCTACCATGGTTAATCATAATGAAATCTTGTTGATAAGGTAGAATGTAGGCCAGATTGAAAGTCAAATGTCTAGCTCCAGCTGGAATTTGTTGTTGGACATGTATTGTTGCAAGTAGAAGAAGATGCGAGGTTTCAACATAGATATTTCTTCAACTACTTCTGAGAAGATATTTTCTACATTTATGTCAGAGACAGATATTTTTAGACATTCCTTTTGTAAAATATTTTCTGACAGGCCCATAGGGCAAATTTATTACAGTAGGTGATGGCTCCTCATTGTAAAATGCTATAAAAGGCATGAAATCAAATGTATTGTGTTGGTTGTTGGTTTAAAAAACCACATCTTGTATCAGTTGTAACCGTACCTCTTTGAGAATAAACAATAAGATTTTTACCTTTTCATGACTTCTTCTACTATGTGTAATATTTTTGTTTGATCTCCATCTATGAATGCTTCTTTCCTTTTGGATTTCATTTAGTTTCCTTTACATCTATAGGTAGTTTGTGATTTGTGTATGCTCATCTATTGTTTATTATTATTCTATGCATATATGGTTGATCTAAGGGCCAAACATTCAAACCTGGAGTATCAACTTTTCATTTCCAATTTTTCCTTCTTCCCCTTTTCCACAGTAGTGAATAGATTAGGTTTAGTCTTAGCACACTCTAAATCTCATATTCAGAAAAGGAACCAGCCTTATCTGGAGGTTTGATTTCCTTACAGGGTCCCACACCTGGAAATCATCCCAATGTTTCACTGGATTGTTGCAGCACTAAATTGCTCCAACATAGGGTACAAATTCAAGTGACAAGAGTTTCTAGCACACCCAGTGGGACTATTTTAATCTGAATTAAGAATTAGGCTGAGAATTTGGTTTTGTTCTTAGTACTCTATAGTTTGGTAGACATTTTCATGCACCTGGTGACTCTATAGACTCCTATTTCAAACCAGTCTAATGTTATATGCATGTGCAGATGTGAGCTTCTTCAAGAGGTAATAACTACCAATTTGTTGAACTACATATTGCTGCTTCAAGGAGAAGAACTATGTTATCTAGGTCTCCTACAAGAAGAAATAACAGTGTTGTTCCTAATCACTCAAGAGCTCAATCTACACCTCCTCCTATTAGGTTTCAATAAACAAGAAGAGGCTTGCACATACCTAGGATAAATTTGAATATTCCCAATATGGCAGGAAATCTGCCTTTTGTGACCTTCAATAGAGGTAGCCCTTTATACCTGGCTACACATAATGATATACCCACTTCAGCCCTAAAGAGTATTTCACCTTTTATGGGTTATGGTTCTACTACACCTGCTGAACATATCAAAGACATATCAAATGTATGTTCAGTCCACCATATTCAGCATGAAGATGTGTCTATTAGGCTCATGGTTTCATCCTTCAAGGGTAGAGCTTTGTAATGGTTCAAGAGTTTAACCCCTACTTTAATACATGATTGGGATGAGCTAGGAGAAGCACTCTACAAGCAGTTTGGAGAGAGGGCAGACAATGTTTCTCTACTAGAACAACTAACAACAATAAAGAGGTCTCCTAGTGAGATGATGGCAGACTTCAATTTCATATTTTAGAGGACATGGGAGAGGATCCTAGCTCTCCTCAAGCCATCCCCACAAGGTGCTTTTTATATTTTTTAAGAGCTTTAAATTATGATATAGCTTTATGATGCAATCTATGGGTGTTGATACCTTACCAGATACATATGAGATAGCCTTCAAGGCTGAAAATTGCTTGATACATGCTGACAAAATTGTTCCCAGGCCTCTTGTCCCTATTTTCCTAGAACTACCTTCACAGTTTCAGCAGCCTACTATTGCTCCCATCCTAGAACCTAAAGCCTCTACCTCTGCTCTTCCACAAGAAGACAATGACTTTAAAACCCTAATGGCCAACATGGCCAATAATATCAGTACTATAGCCATTCAAACTGCCCCTAAACCCCATCAAAATTATAACCAGGGACAATCTTCAAATCAGAACTAGAATCAGGTTATAATTCTAATAAAAATTAGAGCTAGAACCAAGGTTACCACCTAAATAGGTACCAAAATAATAACCCTACTCAACCCTTGCAAAAAATTAGACCCATCCAATAAATACCAGCTGTTAATCTAGTTAGAGCTTTGGTTCCTACTCAAAACAATCTGGCCCATGAGGCAGATTAGTGTTACCCTTGCAACCATCCTCACAATCAATCCACTTGTGCATTTGGAGCACAAGAAAGAGTCCTAATGGTGCAAAACTTTCACACTCAGCAAGCATCTTTGGTGGAAGCGGCCAATAGCAACCCTGAGGTATCAAATGAGGTTGTTTCTAATACTAATTTAATGCTTTGGACTCCTAAGGACTTTTGTGCTGTTAATCAACCTATGGATAATGTGATCATGCTCGTTAGCAGTATTACAGACAACACTAGGTCCAAGAAGAGGCAACTAGAGGATAACCCCATGCCTACTGTATTACAAAAGGAACATGTATCAAAGGCAAAAGGGGCCAATGCTGCAAATTTGACTCAGATCAGAAAGCATGCTATTGCAAAAGAGGTTCCATCAGGCCCAAAAGTGTTTGAACAAGCTACAGAATAGACAAAGAGGGGAACATAGATTCCTTCCATGCATAAAACAACTTTTCCCTTGAATATTGTAGAACAAATGAAAAAAACAAATCTGAATGTGCCAATGTGGGAGGTAATGTCAATCCCCTGTCAAAGGGATTTGTTGCAAGAGGCCTTGAGGCAATTCCTAGTAGCTGAATCAACAAAGCATAAGGAAAAGGGCCCAGTTAAACTTGTACAACCAAGTGAAGAGCAAGGAGGTCCAACAAAGAAGCCATCCCCATTCTACTTGTTTCTAGTCATGTGGAAATTCTTGGTGCACAATTGCATGATAGATTCAGGGGCTAATGTTTTAGGTATACCCAAGAAGATAGCAAATGCATTAGGCATAAAATATACCCCTATTTCATTAGGTGTATTGTAGCTGGATGGCACTCTTGTTAATATTGTTGGGGTGATCAAAGGACTAGATTTGACCTTACATGCCTGTCCAAACTTGACTATTAGTTAAGATATTTCAGTCATTGATCTTCCTCCCTTCTTTTCTATTTTCTGGTCAAGAGACTTCACAACTAAGGTAGGTGGCTACCTCTCCTCTGATTGGATTCACATGCTGCTAAGGACAAGATATGGCACAAGGTTCACCATTAAGGCTGAACCAATTTCAAATTATCATGTATAGAATTATGATCATAGCCTGGTGAACCCTCATTGTATGATCTAGGGTGAGGAAGTGCATGATTCAGAGTCTCTTGAGATAACTTCTTCACCCCTTCCAACCCTAAAACTTTTCCTTGATGAGTGGGCAAAGGACCACTTTGATTTTGATTCCTATGACACCACTGAAACAATTGGACTAGGCACCTATATGATTCATGAAGGGAATTCCTCTGTTCCCTCTATACTTAAACCAAATGATGATTCTAATGGCCCATGGAAAATGTTCTTTGATGGTGCAAAGAGTAGAAATGGAGTTGGTGCAGGAGTCTTACTAATCTCTCCAACTAGTAAGAGACTGCATTTTGCTCATAGGCTGCATTTTTCTTGCACAAATAATGTTACAGAATATGAAGCATTGGTCCATGGCTTGCTACTAGCAGAAAAGAAGAAAATTAGACATCTAGATATTTTCAGAGATATTGAGCTGGTGGTCAACCAGGTCAGGGAAAGATGTGCAATGAAAAATTAGCTTCTTAGAGCTTATAGACATAGAGTTTGGGGCATGTTTGAGAGTTTTGATGCTCTCAACCTACAAGTGATCCTACAGAAATTAAATGCTAAGGAAAACCAATTGGCAACATTTGGTGACTAGTTTTCTCCCCCCATAAACTTCTTTCAGGGCCCCGATCAGCATGTCAAGATTGTGGTCAAGCCCTCAGTTCCTAATAATGATGTAAACTAGCAAGTTTTTGACAGCAATGAACAAATCGTGAGCTTCATTCAAAATGAAGATGAGTTCTCATCAACTCTACAGTCCAAACTGCAAGAAGGGTATGGGGATCACATTATTCAATTGAAAACAAACAAGCTACCCAAGGGATTAGTCACTCTTGAGGCAATTTTCAGCCATGATGATGAATTTAAGGGCAAGAAGAAGAACATTACATTCAAAAAGGATGACTATCAGAAAGTTTCTATCACCTAGGATAGATTTATTTGCTGGGAAATGTTGTGCCTTGCACACACACCCTATTTCACCAATGGGGACCCCCTCTTTCAATTTTTGGCTTAGAGTGTCAGCTTTGTCCTATCTTGTTCCTAAGGAGTTCATGCACAATCAAGCGATCTGCCCAAGTCATAAGTTTACTAGGTATGAAATTTTTGAGTCAAGTGGCCTTAAAAAAAAAATCAAGTCTTGAAGCCTTAGCACTAAAACTTTTGTTTACTAACTTTACGCTAAATCCATAAGTCATTGCCCTAGCACTAGATTTACCCTCCACTGACCTCAGCACTAAAATTTCCTATCACTGCACTAGCGCTAAAAATAGACCCTACCAACTTCTGCTAAATGGCAGTCCAACTGACTTTATCCACAACTTGCTGAAGTCCACGCTAGCCAAAATCCCCGCTAACTCCTTGGTGCATTCTTAGCGCTGAAATCACTTCCTATGGACTTGCACTAAATTCGACTCTAGCTAACTTTTGTCCAACACCCTTCAAACTCATGCAAGTCAGTTGCATTGAAAATCCTCACCGACTGAGCCTTTTTAGTGCTAATTTCAAATTTCACTACACAAAGGTGGTAGACATCAAAATTCCCACCAATGGGTTAGCGCTAAAAATTGAATCCAATCAGATATGTGCTCAAAGGCATACTCTCTGGATATATCCGGCACCCCTCTAAAACTCTGCAAATCTTGTGATGCTTCATACCCCCACAGATCCACTCACATGTGATTCTCTCGCAATTCCTATATCCATTACTATAGAGGTTTCGAAAGGAAATTACATGTCCATTCAACCCTACTACCTCTGCATATCTGATTGACAACCTTTTTCCCATATTAACCTTCTAACTCCCACATCCTTTCTTGCATGAAGAATATGAGGACTGATTATTACGTTGTTTATATCTTTGTTGTATCATGAGAATTTGAATGGATGCCAACTGGAATACAAAAGGATGAAGGCAATGTTGGGTATCATATTTATGCCGGTGCAAATGCAAGATGAACATGAAACTATCTCGGAAGGATTTGATAAAATAAGGTGTTACCAGAAATATTGTCAAAGTTATCAAACTCAATCAATAAACCAATAATCTCAATACAAATTACAAGTAAACAAAGATTAAAATAACAAAGAATAAACTGATGCAAACCTTGCTACTTTGCTGCTTCCATTGTTTGCCTAGTCTTAATTAATCTTTGTATGAATATTGAAGCCCTCAGAAGTGTACTTCCTTGCTTTGTTTTTCAAGATGACGATGGAGAGATGGCTATGATACTTTTTGTAAAGAAGCTAAGCTCCAATAAAATAAAAGGGTGATCGAAAGAAATGAATAGGTTTGGATGCCAAAGGCGCGCTGTAATTCCTACAGAGTAACAATACTAAAAGCTTGGATGAATGAAATGGAAGAATAGGATTCAACTTATAGACTTGTGAGAGAGAAGATCAATGGTATAGAAAGAATAAGAAGATCAACGATAAAGAAAACTTGAGAGAACGTGCGTGAATAGAAAGAAGACAAGTGTCACACAAAACTTGTTTTGTTTGAGTTAACTGCTTTCTTTTATTGAAGATAAGATATGATTTCATAAATTAGAAAGCTTTTTTTCTAATTTAAGAGTTATTGATAAAAACAAGATTGATTGAATTAGATAGCTCAACTTCTTATTTGCTTTTGCATGATTTGAGAGAAATTAAATAATAAATTATTTAATTTTGTGTGCATGAAGAAGAATACTTATTTTTAGAAGATTTGGAAGATATTTGAAGAATTAGAAGATAAGAAAGCAAATTAAATAAATGAGTTTATTTAATTATTTTTTTTTATAGGTAAATAGCTGGTATGGGCCAACACCCTTTGATTATAAAAATGTAAAACAAAAAATAGGTCTCCATGCACATGGACCTTAGTTATCAAACTGTTACATGGGCTTTAAAGCCAAAAGCTGCTACAACATCAAAAAACTAGCCCTCTGCTACATAGGACAAACTAGCCAACTAAACCCAAAACTCCGGCAACATAACTATGAACTGTCTGCAGACTATAAAAATAAAACTAACAACTGGAAATTAAGAACTAGAAACTGAAAAACTCATGACCCATCTATTACACCCTTGCTTTGACTTCACCCCAGGGCACAAAAAGAGAAGAACTAGACATGGCCTCTCCTGAGCGTAGCTCCTGCTCCTCCTCCCGCTCTGCCTCGCTCCTCATCAAACGGGCCTTCACTGCCCGAATTTTCACCAGGCAATCCTTCCTACATTTCTTGTGCACCGGGCCATCTGCTATCTTCTCCACATCCCTTCTGTCCTCCTAAACCCAATCTTCTCCACAGTCAGGGAGTAGTGGAAACTCCACATCTTTGTTCTCCTCCTCTAAATCACTGTCATCAAGAACCCAGAAACCTTCCGTGGCCATGTAGCTGACCATCCAATCTCTCAATGGAAAAGGGAGGATTTTGGCTATCCTCTGGAGAAAATCTAGATTTCAGTCCATGTCCTCCACCCTATTCTCGAGATCCCCTGAATCAATTGCGAAGACGATAAGAAATTTCTGAATTTCCTTACCACCTTTCCCTTTTCTCAGGTAATATTGATACACCCATGGAATCCTACCATCTACATCTATATTATCTAGAACCACATCAATTTCCCCCAAATATGCATGCTTAAAAAGTCTCTGGCACAAGTTCTTCACTTTTGCTTTGGACACTCCTCTGAACAGCGCCAGGGCCATGAACATTGTCGTGATATCAGTATTCACCCGCAGCCTGTGGTAGTCCCAAATGAAGCCCGGGCCTAGCACCTGTTTGACCGCATTCACCACCAACTCGTGTTTAACTGAGATAATTCCTCTCAGTTATCTGTCTATGATTTCCCCGTGGAATGCCACCATTGCCAACATTGATTCCAAACAAATTGGGGTCTCCATAGTTTCTGTTGAGCCACCACCTTTGTCTCTTCTACCTCTGACTAAACACCTTACCCTCCACAGTGGGAACAAAAAGCTTGCAAAGAATATGCTAAGTAAACATCGGCGCCCATCTCTTAACAAAAATGAAGCATTGATGATGCCTAAGGTCACATGCTCCAAACCTGCGAGTATACCTATATGAAAAGACACCTTCCCTGCCTCAAGAGATAACAATCTGTACTTCTCCCAGAGCACAAATGGAAAGAGTTAACTCCACCCTTATCCTTTTGCTTGTGCTACTTACCTCAAAATGATCAAAAACCTTCATCGGGATCGCGTCCACTCCCATACCGCCCACCTTTCTTCTAGATGCTTGTCAGCTACTGGAACACTTGTCCACCAAGGAAGAGTTGGACTCCTTCAACCACAGCCCCCCTCACCTTGCCACATCAACGCCGGGCTAAGTTACTGTGTTCCAAGTCTTCGAGGGCCCCCCGCTTTGCTAGTGCATCTGCCTCCAAGTTTCTTTCTCTATATATGTGACTAACTCGAAACTCCATGAAGGAGTCTACAAGCCTTCTAATTGGAGGAAGCCATCACCGTAGAATCCAATTCAGAGTATCGAAAGTCCTAATTGCATTAACTGTTAAAAGTGAATCTCCTTCTAGATGGACCTTCAGGGCACCCAAAGCCTTGCCCATTTCTAAACCTGCTAGAGCTACCTAAAATTTTGTAACATTATTCGTAGACTCACCAATGGGGGCTGAATGCTAGTCCAAAGTTCTCCCTTCTGAATCTCAGGCTATGCACCCTATCCCAACTCTGCCTGGGTTCCCTAAACTTGCTCCATCAAAGTTTATTTTGACCCAACCCAAATCCGGTCTATGCCAGACAGTCTGCCTACAAACCTCCAGTCTCTGATTAGGATTCATGTTACCAACTGCCGGGGGTATACCCAAGCCTTCGAAGTTGTTGGTTAGTTCGATATCCCTGTTATTGAAGATGCTTTTAGACGACGATCTACCTTTGGCCATTGCATTTGTCAATTCCACAATTGCCCTTTCAATTTTCCTTAGGACCAAATCTCTTCCCATTGCCTTTTCCTTAAAAATTCTCCTATTTCACTCTTTCCATATTTCCCAGCAAATCATGGAAGGGGCAATCTACCAAATGCTACCCAAGGCCCCTTTGAAGTTCTTACCCAGCTAGGCATAAATCCACTCCTTCAAATTCCAAGACAAGGGAGACTACAAGCTCATCTTCCTCGTAATCCCTTTCCAGCAAAACTCTGCAAAGGGGCAACAGAGCAGCAAATGATCCACAAACTCCTTATTTTTACAGAGTATACATTGACTGGGGCTTCTAAACCCCAGCTTTCCCAACCTATCCTGAGTTAGAATTTTATCCTGGATAGCCAACCAAAGGAATACTCCTGCCTTCAGGAGAACATTTTTGCCCCATAACAGGTGCTTTGGCCAAAGTTGAATCAGTTCAGCTCTTTCCTTGATCAGATATCCTATCTTTATCTTGTACTCACTATCATCCAAAGCTACCCATCTCAGAGTATCACCAACTCTTGAATCTGGAATTCTCCTCCCCTCTAGGATTATTCTTAGGGCCTCCTTCTGCTCCTCTAGGGCATTTAGTTCACTAAGGTCCTTCCATCTCCACTGCTCTCCTTTTGATCTAATATCACAAACTCTGGAGCCCCAAACTCTCAAGGATTCTCTTCTAATTTCCTCCAAGTTGGGGAAGTCTACTAGTTTAGGATGGCTGTCCCACAAGTCCTGCCAAAAATGAGCCTTTTCCCCACTGTGGATCTCCCATGTGGCATGCTTTGCTATTATCTCTCTGCTTTCACAAATAAAATTCCAAGCCACTGAGCCCCTTAGAGGATTCCTTATTCTTACTATCCCCTCTGGGTCATCTGAATCTAAGTACGTTTTCCTTAGAATCCTAACCCATTTCTGATCGCCTGAGCACATTGCCCAGACTAATTTGGCTCCCATAGCCAAGTTCATCATCCTCATATGCCGAACCCCTACTCCTCCAGCTTGCTGGGGCTTTCAAATATTTTCCCAAGCTAAGAGGGGAATTTTATTTGTGTCATTCGATCCGTTCCAGAAGAATTTACACATTATTTTATTGAGTTGGTCCTTAGTGCTAGCTGGGAGCTTCCAGTATGACATAGAATAAACTAGCATAGCTGCCAAGACTGCCCTTATCATAAGAAGTCTTCCAGCCGAGGTTAACCACTTGCCCTTCCACATTTCCGTCTTTTGTTTGTAGCTTACAACTAATTTCTCCCAATAGCTTTTCCTGTTAGCTCCTGCAAACATGGGCATTCTTAGTAATCTTCCAGGAAAGTTAGCCACCCTCACCTCTAGGATTCTAGCTAACTCCCTTTGCAAACTTGGTTGAACATTTAGGAAAAAAAACTTTTGACTTTCTCCAATTTATGGCTTGACCTGAGACATTTCTGTAATTGTCTAATGTTGGTGTTGGAAATAAGCCACACCCGAACCGACGATGGACTAGTCCAAGAGGGGCCAGTAGCTCAGTGGTAGAGCACTCCAGCAGTGTTATGGAAGGTCCTAGGTTCAAGTCCTAGCTGGTCCATGTCTCAACATGGTATCAAAGCCAGGCCCAGGCTAGGAGCCCCAAGCACACAAGAGGTGTGGCTTAAGGGGGGTGTTGGTGTTGGAAATAAGCCACACCCAGACCGACGATGGACTGGTCCAAGAGGGGCTAGTAGCTCAGTGGTAGAGCACTCCAGCAATGTTATGGAAGGTCCTAGGTTCAAGTCCTAGTTGGTCCATGTCTCAACATCTAACAACACCTTAATCCTTCTAGCTTCTGCCTTAGTAGCTTATCTGAAAAGGATGGTATCATCCACAAATTATTGGTGAGTGCAGACTTCAACACCTGGGGCCGCCTCCAAACCTCTCCAATCTCCTTCTCTCCTAGCTCAACAAATCCTCCTTCCAAGATCTTCTACCATTAAAACAAACAGAAAAGGAGAAAGAGGATCCACCTGCCTGATGCCTCTTGAGGAGCTGAAGAAACCTTTGGAGACTCCATTTATCAATACTAAGAATTTAGGATCCTTGATACATGAACTAATCCAATCTAGCCACTTGAGATCAAAACCAAATTTCCTTAACACTTCTAACAGAAACTGCCAATCCACTCGATCATATGCTTTTAGGATATCTAGCTTCAAAATCATACTGGGAACTCAAAGTTTTCTGACTGTGTGGATTATTTCATGAGTGACAATTATTCCCTCTATAATGGATCTGCCTGGAATGAATCCACTCTGTTCTTCAGAAATGAGTTTGTCAATCACTACCTTCAATCTGTTAGCTATCACTTTTGTTACTACCTTATAGAAAGTATTGCAGAGTGAAATAGGTCTGTAGTCCACCATCTTTCTTGCTTCCTTTTTCTTGGGAATTAATGCAATAAAGGTGTGATTGAAACCTCCTAACATGGATGTTCTCCTTCTTGATTCTTCTACTACCTTCAAGAGGTCATTTTTAATTATCTCCCAACACTTTTGATAAAAAAGGGCCAGGAAGCCATTCGGTCCAGGAGCCTTGTCAACTCTGAGTTGAAATATGGCTTTCTTCAACTCTTCCATGTTGATTTCCTTATACAGTTCCTTGTTCTCCTCCTCTGACACCAGGGCTGGGATCTCCCCCAAAAATTCTTCTCTCTCCCTCCCCTGCGCAAGATTTTCCTTTGAGAAGAGTTTTTCAAAGTAGTTAATGGCTTCCTGAGAGATCTCCTCTTCTTTACTAGCAACTGTCCCATTCTCCTTTTCCAGATCGCCAATTATGTTTCTGCTTTTGTTGGCTAAATCCATGTTGTGAAAGTATTTAGTGTTCCTATCACCCTCCTTAAGCCAAACCTCCCAAGACTTTTGTCTCTAATGACACTCTATTCTAGCTAGAATTTCTTCATGCTCTTCTTTTAGCCTCCTTTCAAGAAGGAACTCCTCCTGACCAATACCTCTCTCTATGATTTTCTCATTTAGCTTTCTCAGTTCTTCTTCCACTTTATCCCTTTCCTCAAAAATGTTTTTAAAATGTTCCTTATTCCAAACCTTCAAATTTGCCTTTATCTCTATTAGTTTTTGGTGGAAGATAAACATATGAGATTGATTCCCTCCATATGACTCCCTCCACCATTGGGCAATCTTACTCAGCAAATCTAGATCCCGTAGCTACATCTTTTTGACTCAAAAGGGGGTGCCTCCTTTAAATCCATCATCTACCATTTCCACCTAAATCAAGAAATGATCTCAGCCACTGTGGGGGAGAATTGAGGCCTCTATTAAGCTTGCAATATGTGACCAGTTTCCTTGTAACAAAAATCTATCCAGTTTCTCTGCAATGTTAGTAAAACCCATTCTCCTATTGGTCCAAGTGTAAACTCCATTCTTGGTATAAATTTCTCTTAGCTCATTCTTATCCACAAACTCCTAAAAGTCCATCTGAACTCTTGTTGTGACCCTCATTCCTCCTTTTTTCTCCAGATTATTTAGTGTGGCATTAAAGTCCCCTCCTACCAGTATACAGTCATGCTTATGCTAATCTAAAAAGTTTTATAACCTTCCCCAAACATTCTTCTTAGCTACTATGTTCGTGGGCCCATACACATTAACTAATTTAAAATCTCTATTATTCTGAAAAAACTTTACCTTCACAGCTACCTAGTTTTGACTAGCTTCAATCACCTCATAGCTTGCTTTACCTGGGTCCCAGATAATACCAAGACCTCTTGAGGCCCCTTCAACTTCCTCAAATTCTCCCCTCCACCCTTTCCAAAATCTCATTTTGTGTAACTGCTCTTCCCTCTTCCATTTTGTTTCTTGAATCAGGACAATATCAGGTTTGTTTGGCTCCACCAAGCACCTAAACAGGTGCCACTTGCTAGGGGCATTTAAGCCCCTAGCATTCTAGCCTAATATCCTCATGCTCCCTCGAGAAGGGGCAATTCCTTCCCATTTCTCAGTGTTGTCTGATTAATTTTTGTTTACCCCTTAGTAGCCCCTGCCACCATTAGTCTTTCCTTGTTAGATTTTCTTCCTCTTTGACAAGTGTTCTTGATTCTCAGTGTTTTTCGCTCTGATTGAGTTTGTTCCAGTCCCCTCTCTTCTAGGCTACCAATTTGACCATCTTCAAAGCTATCTTCCTCCTCTGAGTCTATTTCAGGGTATTCCTATTCATCTTCCTTATCTTTCAGTACCCCTCCTGACACCTCTTTTTTGACTCCCAATCCTTCTACCTGAATGTCCTCTAGGTTGGGGTAACCTTCTCTTGCCAATCCATCCCTTTCCTCTATGATCTACTCTTCTAGCCAATTTTCATTTCCATTCTGCATCGAGACCTCCTATCGTCTCTTCTATCTGCCATCCCGGAGCCCCCATCCTAGCACCACATCACATCCAGCAAATCTACCTCCCAGTTATCTTCCTCCACCTTCCTACTTTCTATTTTTGAAGGTTTGGATTTTCCTTTTTCGTATAGTCCAGGACCTCTTTCTCTGACTTCTATTACACATTTGTCCTTTCCATGCTCCATCAATCTGCAATTAGGGCATAGATTGATCCCATCTTCCCTTGTGACTTGTATCCAGATTCCTTCTTCTGATTCTAGCTTAATTTCTACCAGCACCACAACTTCATGCTCAATTCCAATACACAGCCTAAAGTACACACCCCACCTATCCTCCTGAATGTTGTCTTGGAGTTTGTATTTACCCACCTTTCTTCCAATCATTTTTAGAACTTCCTCATCCCAATATTTTGATGGAAGGTTATATAGATATACCCAGGTGTATCTTTCTCCTAAGGTTTGTTTGCTTGGGTCAAAATTTGGTTTCCATTCCAAAATATGCATTTGCGAACCTCCCAGGAAAAAGGGACCCGAACCTAGGGCATCACTCTTTTCGGCCTTCGTAGAAAGGATTACCAAATACCAATCGTTTTGTAATGCCCAAATCACAGTCTGGTTCCCCCATTTCTCCCAGCACCACTTTGAGATTTCTTCTTTAATCAGTGAGATCTCGCCCCCCCCATTTAATGAAAATTCCTCTTTCCTTAAGCACATCTGTGGTTTTTCCATTTGGATTAATTTTAACCGAAATAGGGTTTGGCTCTTGAGACATACCGTTTTGCCTGATTTCATCTTTTCTCCTCCTCCCTTGCTACTGATATGTTCATCCTTCTTGACATCTGCTACTCGCCACTGTTGAAATTCATCAATGTTCCTTTTTTTCCTGAACCACCCATTCGATCGTCCAAAATTCCCTCCCTTTCCTCTTCCTTGATTGATCCAAGGGGCACCCTGTCTGAATCTTCCTCCCTTGGGTGCCTTGTAATTCCATCTGTTACCTCTTTGTCTCCAATGGGACTGGCTCCATCCTCCTTCACATCTTTTTTCAAAGAATGGGTGTCACTTATCTATCCATCTCCCATTTTCAAAAACCCATTGAGGTCTTATCAAAGCATTTTCCATTCTCATTCCTTCTTTTGCACAGGCCCTTCCTCTGTAGCTGAGTCTTGCATGGAGATCTTCAATCAAAAACTCTTGATCCACTTCATCACCCCAGCTATTCCAATTTTTGATGTTCGGCTTGCCTCTCTAATCACCATTACCGAACCATCCCGTTTCCTGCCTATCACTTTGCCAACTGTAGCATTTTTGCTCCTCGCGCCTCTACCCTTCGGTCTGCACCATTTTTAATTTCCACCATATCCACACCTTACGAGTTTATTTAATTGTTGTGCATGATTTGGAAGAATAAGTAAAATAATTGATTGTATTTTATTTTTAGAGAATGAGAGGATTTAAATAAATTTGATTGATTTATTGAAATTTGGAAGAAGAATTGACTTAATTAAATAATTAAGAATTTATTTAATTGTTTGGAAGAATTTAATTAAATAAAGGATTTTATTTAATTTTGACTTTAGAAGAGGTAATTAAATAATTTGATAATTAATTTAGAGGAATATGAATCAAATAAATAAATTTGTTTATTTATTTATTGATAGAAGAATTAGAATGAAATAAATATTAAGAATATTTATTTAGACCAAGTCGTGTCATTTTTAGGTGTATACATTTTGCCCCTCTTTAATGCAATGTAGTTTACAGCGTTGCCTCAAAGAATAAGAATTTTTGATAATGATGCATGCCCTAGTTTGCCTCTGGTAAAGGTTTAACGACAGGATTCCCCCTCGGGAGATTGGACGGGAAGAAGGCAAAAGGACGTGAGATGGACAATCTCACGAAGAAGAAGGTGAAAAATAGGTTAGGATGAAGAAAATGCAGAATGATACGATATGCAAGATAGAATGATAACACACACAAGCAAGTAAGCAACTATGCACAAATGATACAAGAAGAAACAAGGTAGTGCCCTTGTCAAGCGGTAAACCAATGATTAATCAATAATGATATACAACAGTGTTGTCATAGCGGGGAACGATAGATCCCTAGAGCAACACAAAGGATAGTGTATGGTTTTAGGAAATGAAACATGTCATGTAAGACATGTGTGTTGGTCTGATTTTGACAATGTAACATCTTGTATAAGACAATTGATTGATTATAATTGATTTAGTTGGTTTACAACTAGACAAGGATCAAGACCACTGAGTGTGATTGGATAATTTGACAAGATTGACTTGACTTGATTGGTAAGGATGAAGGATGGACTTGCATTTGGACCATTTCTCTCCAATAGAATAAAAGGGTGATCACAAGCAATGAATGGATTTGGGTGCCAAAGGCACGCTATTAATTCTTGCAGAGTAACAATACTAAAAGCTTGGATGAATGAAATGGAAGAAGAGGGTTCAATTTATAGACTCGTGAGAGAGAAGATCAACGGTATAGAAAGAATGAGAAGATCAACGGTATAGAAACCTTGAGAGAACGTGCGTGAATAGAAAGAAGACATGTGTCACACAAAAGCTATTTTGAGTTAACTGCTTTTCTTTTATTGAAGATAAGAATTGATTTCATAAATTAGAAAGTTTTTTTCTAATTTAAGAGTTATTGATAAAAACAAGGTTGATTGAGTTAGTTAACTCAACTTGTGATTTGCTTTTGCATGATTTTAAATAATAAATTATTTAATTTTGTGTGCATGAAGAAGAAGACTTATTTTTAGAAGATTTAGAAGATATTTGAAGATAAGAAAGCAAATTAAATAAATTTATTTATTTAATTGTTTGTGCATGATTTGGAAGAATAAATAAAATATTTGATTATATTTTATTTTTAGAGACTGAGAGGATTTAAATAAATTTGATTTATTTATTTAAATTTGGAGGAAGAGTTGACTTAATTAAATAATTAAGAATTATTTAATTGTTTGGAAGAATTTAATTAAATAAAAGATTTTATTTAATTTTGACTTTAGAAGAGGTAATTAAATATTTTGATATTTAATTAATTTAGAGGAATATGAATCAAATAAATAAATTTGTTTATTTATTTATTGATAGAGGAATTAGAATGGAATATATATTAAGAATATTTATTTAGACAGAGTCGTGTCATTTTTAGGTGTATACATTTTGCCCCTCTTTGATGCAATGCAGTTTACAGCGTTGCTTCAAAGTGTAGACACCCAAATTTGTCCATGTCATGCAACACCTAGTCAAAAACATCACTTAGACATCATGTAGCATTTTTTCCTAAAATCCCACTCTTAATCCCATTTATCCATTAGCTAATTAATTAAATAAATTTTATTTATTTAATTAATTTCCCATCTTAATCCATCCTTAATCCACCTAGCCAATTAATTAAATAAATTGTATTTATTTAATTAAAATCCCATCTTAATCCCATCTTTATCCCACTTAGCCAATTAATTAAATAAATTTTATTTATTTAATTAATTTCACTTTCATAATCCCACTTTCTAATTAATTAAATAAATTTTATTTATTTAATTAATTTCCCATTCATATCCCAATCCTATCCTAATCATCTTCCCAATTTATTTTATTTATTTAATTAATTTCTAACACATATTCCAACTAATTCAAATAAAGTCCTCACCTCTCACCACATTCCAACACTTGTCCATCTCTCAATTGACTCATGTGTGGTAGTACAACTTTTATTTAAAATCATTCACATGTACAACTAATGGAACCTAATTTTAGTATTTGTATACACGGTCACATATGAGCCTTATCCTCCTTTGTACACTTGTCACATGACTACAACTCTCTTGAAAAGTGGGAATAACTAATCAATCCTAGCCGTCCACATCAATCATTTAGCCTTTTAATCTCAACCATCCATTTGAACTAAGCCTTGCCTATAAATCAAGCCATCTACAAGCCATTTGGGCATCTATTCTTCAAGTATCCTCATTCTGCCAAAATCACTCTTCAATCTTGCTATCCAAATCATCCATCTATCATCCTCATATCATTGTTATGCTACAAAAGTGAGCACCCAACATTCCTCCAACAATCATCCTTCAAAATATTACATGCTCATGCGAGGTGGAGAAGAGCAATGGAGATAAATCGAGCATAGCATGGAGATTGGTTTGCAGTTACATTTGTTATTTTGATTTTCATGTTGTCTTGTGCTTCATTGTGCATTGTTAGGGTTTGATCATTGTTGTTTATTCATTTACCCTGATTTGCAATTTTTACCCTAACTACACAAAGAATAGATTTGTGTCATTTTTAGGCATATACATTTTGCCCCTCTTTGATGCAATGCAGTTTACAGCATTGTTTCAAAGAATAGATTTTCTGATAATGATACATGCCCCAGTTTGCCCCTGGTATAGGTTATGATGACAGGATGCCCCCTTGGGAGATTGGACGGGAAGAAGGTAGAAGGGACGTGAGACGGACAATCTCATGAAGAAGAAGGTAAAAAATAGGTTGGGATGAAGAAATTTGTTGAAGAAAGAGTTGAATGATACACGATGCAAGATAAAATAATAACACACACAAGCAAGAAAGCAAGTATGCACAAATGATACAAGAACAAACAAGGTATTGCCCCTATCTAGCTGTAAACCAATGATTAATCGATATGGATCGACAATGTCTGGTTTTAGGAATGAAACATGTCGTATAAGATGCTGGTTCTGGTTTCGACAATGTAACATCCTATCTAAGACAATTGATATGATAACGATATACGACAGTGTTGTCATGGCAAGGAACAATAGATCTCTAGAGCAACATGAAGGATAGTTATGATTGATTGATATGGTTTACGACAAGATTAGGATCAAGACCACTGATTGTGATTGGATCATTTGACAAGATTAACTTGACTCGATTGGTATGGGTTAAGGATGGACTTGCATTTGAATCATCACTCAGAAGTTACGATGATAGATAGAAAGTTGACTAATAGAATAAATGACTCAACAGAAGGACTCGCAAGCCTTTATTTGTATTGATACTCTGCATATAATCTTTATTGCATGGATGGTATGCGAAATGTAATCAGATATGGATATGGATATGAGATGCAATTGGATACATTATGGATGCGGGTACGGATATGGAATGCAATTGGATATAGTATGGATATGGATATGGATATTTGTCATCTTAATGCCACAAGTAATTTAAAGTGCTTGTTTCATCATTGGGCATTTAAAATATTGTAAGAAAATACAAGCATCTAGATATAATTGAATCGAGATGACCCGAGTATCGCTTACATGGATTTTGATTTAGCAAGTTATTACAAGCATCTAGGTATAATTGAATCGAGATAACCTAAGTATTTCTTACGTATCAACAGACAAGGATTGCCCCCTTTCATGTTAGACCTCTGAAGTCCTCAATGATATTTTGCCGATCATGTCGTTAGACAAGGATTCACATTACTAACTATTAATCCACAAATAGCAGACAAAGAAAATGATTATGCCCCCATCATAGCATCTCTAGTTTTTGACATCGTTGAGTAGCATAGGAAGACATAATAACAAAAATCAAGACGCTGTAAGTTAACATGATCACAAACACAAAATATTCTTGCGTTAGATGTGTTTTCTTGCCATAATTTTGATAAAATCAATTTTGAGTGTTTAGGTACTTGTTTGCTTTGGTTTGGATAGGTTGATGCCATGCATCAAGATTTCTACTTTGGAAGTAGGTTTTTGCTTGTGCTTGCATGCATGCCTAGCAAAACAGACCCTAAGGGACTGACCTAGTGCCTCAAGGACGCATTGCTAAATGGCCTTGCCTACATGACGACACAGAGGCAATGTAGTTCAGGACTTGGACCATGGATGAACTAGAGGATAGATAACAAGGTATGGGACAGATGGAAAGTGGAACCTTAGGGGCGCATTGATAATGGCCTTGTCTAAGTGACGACGTAGAGGCAATGTAGTTTGAGGTGAACCCTGATACTGACGATGGACACTAAGGTATGCTGACACTATGGATAGGATGACTAGACAACAATTTTGGATAGCCTGAATGCTAGATACTGATGACAAGGAAAACACCATAGATAGGTGAATGGATGGGTTACAGTGGATATGGATGGTTAGGTAGAAGGATGGGAAATAGTAGATAGAAGGAACACATGCAAAAAAAGGGAAGGATGTGATCGCTGTAACATCCAAATCCGAAAAGACAAGAAATAACTAAGTTTTCACAAAGGTAATTTTTTTTTTGTTACTAAGTAATCAAATACAAAAGTAACTCATCTATAATCCAATACAACATTTTTCATTTTATCATAAACATGAACTCATTATCATAAAGCTGAAAGAAATGATATACATTAATCACTTTATTTTCTAACAAATGAAATTTTCTTGAAATAACAAATATTGGAAACATACCATTATCATGCATCTCGATTATCGACCCATCACATTCAAGACTCGGCATTCCTCAGAATTTGGAAGAGAAAGTATCTTCAAGGAGCTTAACCTCCAACCACAGACTGTCGGTCTCCCGCACTCCTTCCTAACCGGAAGTGGCCCTACCCTACTCAAGAGGATAGACTTAGGATAACCATCGGTGTTTGCCATCTGAGCTCTGGTGTTGTAACCTACGTGTCTTGTTATCGTGCAGATCCCTAGATACCCTCTAGTCATGCACGACACTCCACAAGAAATGCCATCCAGTTACAGTGAACGTTCGATGCACTTGAGGATAGTACACCACCTTGGCCAAAGGATTTGTTTCTAATTAGCGCTCTAAGAACGCATGAATTTGGTTCACCCACCCTACTCGACTTGAACTGATCAAAATCCTACAGTTTCCTATTTGTATAATTTGAAATAATTGACAACCTTGATGACCTCAAGGGTTTAGGATATCCTCCTATAATAGCGCATGGTGCAACTTTTACTATATTTCTGAGTTCATAATTTCATGAACTCTTATACATGTAATAACCTTGATTAAAAACACCCACTCCTAAGTGGTTTCACACTTGCTTACTCAGTTTCCGTGTTTACACTACACACTCAAGTATCTACACCAATTTCCCGCTATCCTGAAATTCAAGGGTTCTATACTCATAAGGCCTACAAAACGATACAAGCATCATCGCATGCAATGTAGTTTGGATTCAAAATGCAGGTTTTCCCACTCTACATGCTCGTTACAAAACCATGACGGTTTTTGACACAAGTACATTAACTCCCTACTTCACTTTTCCAAGTCAATTGTTTCACATGACGTCTAACTAAAAATGTAAGCCGAAATGACACTAGCTGGTTATAATTACATCATCGTCTCTCATACACGTGAAGGTTTACATCAGAACATGATTTAAATCTAAGGCTTTTAACACCTACACACATGTACGTGGAACAATGTATCTTCTCACTATGGAACTATCTTTTCCAGTGCATTAAAAATGTTTTGATGTTGGTAACTCAGTCATAAAGGAAACTAGAACTTATACATAGTGGATTTCTTAATTCAATGTAATATCATTGTTGTCCATTGTATAAATAAAACTCTTGGTTCTAAACGAGACACAGTCGATATCATTATAAGTTAAGATTCTTAACTCCTATGATTCCATGGATGGCTACAATATTCCAAAACAATCCTCAAGAAGATTTAAATCAAATACTCTATACAAAGCAAGGTTAGTTCAATCATTTCGAACCCTTATTTACTATCTTAGACATCTCTCAAACTAGAGAAAGTTTGTCTTTAACACAGTCAACGGAGTCCTATACAATAGTTTTAAAGTCTTAATAAATTTACATTCGGATAAACTGTCTTCCTTTCACCCGTGGGGATGCTATAAGGTACTAATCCTTAAGCTAAACATTGGAACTAAGACTCCTAGCTCCAAAACGAGGCTCCCATCTTTTCACGATGAACATTCTTCTAACAGCCTATGCGTGTCATGAAAACAAGACTATAAACAAAAGAACTCCACCATCATTTTCAGACACAAGTAATCAAAACTGAATTAAACAGATGATACAATGGAATGGCCATCAAAACAGTTGTAAATTTACTTCATATAATGATTATTAATCGATTTTCCACATGGCAAAGGAATTGGACATAGATTTGACACCATACTAATACAAAATACAGTCTTAAAGAAGAGTCATAAACCTGATGGTGTTCTTGGCGACCCACGCGTAATCTCCTACCTCCCGTATCCAAACAACGACTGCCCACACTTCCTCTCTGCTGTGCGCTAAGAAGCCTTCAACCTCTTCTCTTCCTCCAGTTGAACTTTTCACTCAACTCCAATCTCCTCTAGTTTCCTCCTCCGCCCCCCAAAATGACGGGCTCTGAACTCTCTTCTCTCTCTCTGTTGAAAGTCTCTAACAGACAGCAACTACTATTTTTTAACCTCTAGCAACGACCGCGCCCTCCTTTACTATCTGTCGATCCCTTACTCTTCACTCTGCCATCAATTTCCATCCTCTCCACTCCACAGTTTCTCCTTCTCTCCACACTAAATGCCCTCTACCCCGCAAAAATGACTTCCTTAGCTATCTTCATCCCCTGACGGGAGTATCCCACTTAGTCACCCCTTATTCCTCTAACTACTTTCTGTCGCTCTCTTTTGCTACAACAGACGTTCACCACTCCTATCACCGCACAGCAAAAGACTCTCCCAACTAAGATTGCTTACCTTTTTCCCTCAACCGCCACTCGATGCCTGCGTTTTCTCTTTTCCTTCACAACCACCACTCCTATACCTTCGCGCCCACCTTGATCATGGGGCCTCTGCCATAAACTGCGATTTCTCACAACTCCAATGTCCATCCCTCTCTCTCTCACCTATGGTTAGAGTGGTTAAAACTTTAAATGACCACCGAAAATTGCCAAAACTCAGGGAAGTTGTTTAACTGAGTAAAACTGACCTCAAAGCTTATTATGACCATAAGAGGGTTAAAGTTCCTTCGATGATGGCTTGTTAAAGGACATACAACTCCGTCCTTATTAAAACAAAAGGCATCTAATTTTTTTCCAAGACCAACTTAAAGATTTAAATCGAGGAGTTTAACACAACAAGGTGGCAGATAAACAAATGCATAAGGCATCTCAATGGTTGAAATAAGAAAAGGAGATAAAGACCACTCTAGATAAGAGACTCAAGGTCAGACTAAAATAACTCGCGATCAAAGCTAAAGGAAAAGACTCAAGCTGAACGACGTCCATAGCAAACTATTTCACGCTGTGGCTACAAATCGACATTCGTCGATGTACGCGAAAAGAATAACTTCACAACACAAGTTCGACGCATTTGATGACAATCACGATGGATTGGTCGTAACGCATCACAAGGTTTACTAATCGTTTTAATTCACAAAACGACTTCTCGCATCTTTTGACTACAAGACATGATTTACGATTTCGCCACAAGATGGTTCATTAAATACTTATAAATGAAAATAATAAACATCTAACTAAGTCGACTTGTTATGATGGACTTACGACACCATTGACGATTCCAAGATTCTATATGACGACTTCAACTAAGATGTTATACTTTATCCTTTGACGTCGACATCTAGTTAGCTAACCCAACCGACAACCAAGACTAAAATGACGGTTCCAAGGTTTATCTACCTACTTGGCGTTCTCATTAACAAACACCCATGGTTAGTTTCCAGAGTCTATACTCTCTCTCGAAGATACTTTCTCTTCCCATCGAACTCGGTCCACCTATTCCTGCAACGACAGTCTCATATACAATTTTGTGGTCAAAGCACCTATGTTTCAAATCAAAGCATAATATATCCAAAACTTCATTGCATTTATCAAAAAGACATTTAGTCTACAATATCATATTGATCATAATCAATAGACTTCTATACTTTCATAGAACTAAATTTGTAAAATAAATCATCAGTTTCCATGTCGTCCACAACATATTAAATTACTGAAATTTGCAAGAAAATAAATAACATAATTGTTTCCAAAAAGAGGGATGTAACAATCGCCAAGGACCAAGTCACAGAGGAATAACATGCTCCAATGTAGGTAGGATACTTAGGATTTTTCAGGACAATGCTTATGACGATAGGAGGATGAGAGGGTAATGAAGGACTTGCATGTTTGTGGAGGGATAAGGTATGCCAAGAGTTTTTCCAAAGCATGTTTTGACATTTTGTCCCCAATCTTTGTCAAGATCAAAAGAGGAAGGGAGGATGGACAGACTCAAAATGATAGGTGAGTAATGGATAGAAGGATAGGATAGGAAACGGTATGGAAGGAAACTGATAGGAGAAGAGTAATATGTTGATGAGACAAGGTGCCCCCAAGTGTAGGTGATGTAGAAGATCAACATACACAATGCCTATTTGCTAAGTTTTCATCATGGTACTTATCCAAGGCGCCTATTCGCCAGATTTTCACCGTTGGACGAAAGGATTTTTCTTTACTTTTCTTTTTTTTTTTTTGAATACTTGGATGGGAGAAGGTGGAATACGGATGAGAGAGACTCAAGTTTCTAGTTTCGTGAAGGTGATAGTGTCCCTCTAGAAATGCATGTCGTTGCACGGATCATGCTGAATGTCGCTATGCTCACAGATGTTGGTAAGGATCGCATGAAAGTGAGATGGAGTAGGTAGATAGTAGATTATGGAGGGTGCAATGGTAGATGATGATGCAGAATACAGATGGAAGGCTTATGCAAAAGCATGGACCATGAGAGTAGGATGGGGAAGATATGTAGGATAAAAGTGGAAGAAAGGGGAGATGGAGTTATGTGGAAATGTTACAGGATGGAAGGGAATCATGACTAATGGTTGTACATACCATGATAAACATTGAAGCGGACGATGGGAAGGTGGCGTAGGAAGCAATGGAGAGTTTTTCTTGGTGGATGAATGATGTAGGTTTTAAGGGACCCACATAGACTTAGTATACTTCTGATATTTGCTTGTTATGTAGGATGGAAGGATTTGAGACTTTTGGATTAAAGAGGAGAAAGTGGACAGTTGGTATTCTTGAGAGGTGGATGCCTCATTTGACTTGATGGATCTTTGCTTAGGTACCCAAACCATTTTTCTTATAGACGTTACCTGTGAAGGTATGGGTTTGGGTATATGCAACTTTTGTGCAGCTTCTGAGGTAATTACTTGATGCTTGGGGACCCACACCTTTTTCAGTTTGGCATTGAGGTGTGTGGGTGTATGCAACTTTTGAAATGGGTTTTTCTTTGATTCTTGGCTTTTGTATCTGTAGGCATGAGGACCTTTAGGATTTTTGACTTTATAGGTAGAGGCATCCAAATTTTTGCTGTTGAATTCCCTTAGAATGGTGGAAGTGGGGTTGGTGGAAGCTCGTTGTTTAGACGTGTGCATTTGTTGGTCATGATTGGGATTTTTAGAGGATTTATAGATGGATGGATAAGGTGTTGGAAGAAGTGGTGGTAGAATGCATGGAGGGGTGTTAGGAGCTAGGAGTAGCGGAGGTAAATTGGATGGTGGAAGGTGTATGGTCACATGCTTGTGGGATGTATATGATAAGGGAGGTGGAATGGCGACATATGTTTTGGGGATATTATAGGATTTGTGATGGAAAGTGGTGGACTCGGAAGGCATGGAGGAAGTACCAACATCTTGAGATTGTTCACCTTGGGGTGTGTATCCAAGGCCATATGAGCGAGGAGGAACATTGACAAGCTCAAAAATACCTTGTTCATGAAGGCCTAAGTCTTTACCTTGATAGTTCATATGTTGGAGTATGCGGTGGACAGTGGGATTATGTATAGGTGGAACACTAGACACAAGTTCCTTATTGGATAGAGAAGGTAAGATAGAGGATAATGGTTGTTGGAGTTCTAAGGAGGAACATTCATGCATGAAGGTGGTAAGACCAATAGAATATGATAACAGATTTGCAACATGGTTGATAATAGATGGTGAGGGATCATTAGGATCTTAATTATCATTATGTTCACTAGGATCCAAGTTATTGGTTTGATCATCTATGTGCACTTGGGAGGCAAATGTCTCATCAAGGGAAGTGGAAGTTGTTGGATCAATGATAGGACTAGATGGGATTATAAACTCACGACCATGGAACGCATAGAGTTGGCTAAGAGGATCATCATGGTCTGCTTGATCATAGATAGGCTTTTAATCGTAGATGGGATCTTGATCATAGATAGGACTAAGCATGATGGGATTAATGTGCTCGTGTATGGGTTCTTCATCAAAGATAGTATCTTGATCATAGAAGAGATATAGGTTATGGAGGGATTGGAATTGGATCTCTTCTTCATGTATGGGTATAGGATCAAGTTGCTCATGGATAGCTTCTTCATCAAAGATAGTATCTTGATCATGGAAAAGATAAAGGTTATGGATAGATTAGATTTGGATTTCTTCGTGCTCATGTATAGGATCAAGTTGCTCATGGATAGCTTCTTCATCAAAGATGATATCTTGATCATAGAAAAGATATAGGTTATGGATGGATTGGAATTGGATCTCTTTCTCATGTATAGGATCATAGAAAAGATAAAGGTTATGGATGGGTTGGATGGGAGTGCTTTGATCTTGATTTAGATAAAGGGTTGGTGTTTAAACATGCTCTAAAGTGTACTCTTGATGTGCTTGAATTGAAGTTGAGGTAGAAGACTCTTGGATAGGCTCTTGGTCAACAATATGAAGGTATGATGGACCTTGACTTTGGTTCATAGTAAGAGGGTCTTCAATAAGCTCAAGGGGTTGTGGGTTGCATGAAGGGGTTGTAGGATTTGACATGTTATTGGAAGAATCTTTGGTAAGGTCAAGGACCGGAATTTGGGAACATGGTTGACTCTCTTCTAGTAGCCCTTGGATCATATCCTTCGTAGGTGTATGGGTAGATGAATGAGGTAATGGATGAGTGGATTTGGAGTTCTCAATAGATTTTTCTTTTCTTTTAGGTTTGTAGAATAGTCTTTGGAGCCAATCATTGTGAGATTCTTTGAGTGGTTTTGGGCTTGGGGAACTTGAGGGTGGCGTTGGTGTAGAACTGGTATGCTTTAGGATATGTGTCCTTGGAGATGGTGAAGGAGGACTAGATGGAGTGGTATATGATTTCCAACTTGAGGTGGTGCTTGCCTTGTCACAAGTATCATTAAGACAGGAAAAGGATGTACAATCTTGGTGTGAGGCATAGCTAGTACTAGCATGTTCATGTCAAGAGGGATTTGGCATAGATGGATAAAAAGATATGCTTTGTGGAGAATACTACTTTTTAGAAGATTCAGCTTCTAAGATTGCCATTTGCCAGTGTATGGATTGGAGTTCTCATTCGATTGCTTCTATTTATTTTGTCCGCTCCATGGAAACTGACACAAGGCCAAAATGGGTACCCAGCAAGGTTGAAAATTTTCTCTCAAAAGACCTAGAAATGCTCACTATCATGGATGCGCAGCTACAGATGTGTTGAAACAGAAGGTATATGCATAGCAAGTCAATACAAAATCACATCTCTGGTAAATGGTAAAAATGCAATAATAGCTAGCAAATGCGTAGAAAGTCTATGCAGATGCGCATAAATTCAAAATGTATGCGTAGCTTCAGAGGATATGTGCGCAGCTCTAGTTTTCTGAAATATTTTTGCAATTTCTTGGCACGTTTTTTTTCAATGCTTTTTGGTTTCTTGGTTGCAAGTTGGTATTTTTGATCTGATTTTCTCAATTATGGCAAATAAAACACAGCAAACATAAAGAAGTTTTCATGATTTTTTTAATCTTTTTTTTGTAATTTTTGGACTCTTTTTCGACTAAAAATAGTTACAAATCCTAGTATAGTAAAGGAAATATTTGTTAGATCCCCTAGCTGTGCATATTCAAAGCAGATAGTTTCAAGATCTTGGTAGCACCGGCTCCTCTCCATGGCATTCACTTCTCACGCATACCAAGATCTAGGTTTCCTAAGGCTCGTACCCCCACCGAACCTTAAGATTGTCCCTATTATCTCTACTAAGAACCACAAGAATCGGGGCGGCTTCGAAGGTCCCACCTTCTACGCCAACAAATAGAGGGTTTTTTGGCTACTAAATCAAAGGATGACTAGTAAGTGCAACCGTTCGAGTGGTTATACATGCGGCAACGCTACTCTCTGTTATGGAGTCTCCCAGCCTTCAAGGGTTATGCCTTGGAGGCTTTTGGGGGAGGTTGGCTATCAGTATAACACAACTTCACTTGTTTGAAGCTTTCACTCCAAACATAATTTTTTTATAGTGGGTCGGCAGGGCTTGGCTTTAGCCTGTTACCACTTAAGGTCATTCCCGCTTGGACAGAAGGATATCCAAGAGCAAACCTCTCTAAAGGTTTAACACATGTGAAAATGATATGTCTCGCATTTTGGTCACCCAAGATAGGGGAGAGCATAGGCCTGGTATCATTGCCAAAAACATGAAAGACAGTTGTTCTTTTCCCCTAGTTAAAATGAGAAAGACTATATGAGCTAGCTACTTGGGCACACACGCAAGTTGTTAACTTTGAAAAGCAAGATAGCAGTGGTTCAATTTTATCCTCCTAGCATTGGGACTAGAATCAATTTGTTGATGCAATGAGATTCAAGTTACTCCCTTCCTAGTTAGATCTAGATGTGATTTTGCATGAACATTTGATTACTATCCTTTAAAAAAAGATAATGTGTGTTAACAATGCAACTAGAATGACTAAACCAGCCCCTAACCCTGCAAGTAGATGAGAGAATATCCCTACGAAAAAGTGTTAGCATTAGCAAAAATCCACAAAAATACCCTAAAGTCACTGTTCAGAATAGATGTGCAGCTTCAGAGCCTAAATGCGTAGAAACAGAGCTTAGAAGTGTAGGAAATTCAAAAGCACAGAGATAGAAGTTAAAAGCGCTGAAACAGAGAGTATATGTGTTGTTCGATAGATGTGCCATAAAAGAACACGGATGCACAACTTCAGGAGGTAAATGCACTGAAAGATCAGATGCACTAGAACAGAGCCCAAATGCGTGTTAGAATTGTTCAGATGCGTTGAATCCTCCTGTGTACATAACCTTTGCACAAAAAACTCAATTTTTTGGGTTAAATCAGGGCAATGCCCCATGGTGGGTGCCAAAAATGTTACCAAAAATATTGTCAAAGTTATCAAACTCAATCAATAAACCAATAATCTCAATAGAAATTGCAAGTAAACAAAGATTAAAATAACAAAGAATAAATTGATGTAAACCTTTCTACTTTCCTACTTCCATTGTTCGCCTAGTCTCAATCGATCTTTGTATGAATATTGAAGCCCTCAGAAGCGTACTTCCTTGCTTTAGTTTTCAAGATGACGATGGAGAGATGGCTATGATACTTTTTGTAAAGAAGATGAGGTCCAATACAAGAAAAGGGTGATTGAAAGCAATGAATAGATTTGGATGCCAAAGGCGCACTGTAATTCCTACAGAGTAACAATACTAAAAGCTTGGATGAATGAAATAGAAGAATGGGGTTCAACTTATAGACTTGTGAGAGAGAAGATCAATGGTATAGAAAGAATAAGAAGATCAATGGTATAGAAAACTTGAGAGAACGTGCTTGAATAGAAAGAAGACAAGTGTCACACAAAAGTTGTTTTGTTTGAGTTAACTGCTTTCTTTTATTGAAGATAAGATATGATTTCATAAATTAGAAAGATTTTTTCTAATTTAAGAGTTATTGATAAAAACAAGATTGGTTGAATCAAATAACTCAACTTGTGATTTGCTTTTGCATGATTTGAGAGAAATTAAATAATAAATTACTTAATTTTATGTGCATGAAGAAGAAGACTTATTTTTAGAAGATTTGGAAGATATTTGAAGAATTAGAAGATAAGAAAGCAAATTAAATAAATGAATTTATTTAATTGTTGTGCATGATTTGGAAGAATAAATAAAATAATTGATTGTATTTTATTTTTAGAGAATGAGAGGATTTAAATAAATTTGATTGATTTATTTAAATTTGGAAGAAGAATTGACTTAATTAAATAATTAAGAATTTATTTAATTGTTTGGAGGATTTTATTTAATTTTGACTTTAGAAGAGGTAATTAAATAATTTGATATTTAATTAATTTAGAGGAATATGAATCAAATAAATAATTTTGTTTATTTATTTATTGATAGAAGAATTAGAATGAAATAAATATTAAGAATATTTATTTAGACCAAGTCGTGTCATTTTTAGGTGTATACACAAGGTTTTTATGGATGATTGGAATTTGCGGGAAATAAGGCTTGACCAGACATCCGGTTGGAGTCAAATTTCCCGCAATATCATTAAGCAGGAACATCACGGGAGCCGATCTAATCAGTTTGGATCTCCATGATTTCAGTTAAAAGAGCCATGCATTAAACCACTAGATTCCCTAAACAGAATTGTAAAAGCCTTCTGGTTGGAATGACGTTGATGCTCATACGATGGCAATTATCTTCCTAATGGTGATCCCAACAGTCCCTTCTGTATACACCTAAAAATGGCAAAGACAAATTAAATAAATATTTATTATTTATTTAATTCACATTCTTCTATCATTTAATAAATTCATCAAATTATCTATTTGATTCACATTCATCATCAATAGTCCAAATATTAAATAAATATCAATTTATTTAATTAAGTCTATTAAACCTATTCTTCTAATGTCATCCCTCAATTAAATAATAATCAAATTATTTAATCCCAAATCATCTTATTCCAATGTCAAAAAGTCCTCTAATTCCATGTCATCCAAGCCACCTCACACATCCACCTCATCATCTTGCACATGTAATTAAATATTTTAATATTTAATTAGTCTTTTTTCTCTCACCCACATGCCCTATTATCTCTCCAACCATCCCTATTCCAAAGGACATGGTCTATCCATGTCACCATGGTCATGTTGGCAAGAGACACTACTAGGCATGTTAGGTGTTGTCATTGATGGCAACTAAATCTATCTTACACATCCATATTGTATCAGTGGACCATACCGGAAGTCAAACTGTAGATTTGTCTAAGTCTGAATAGACAGGAACAGAGCATATGACAGGGTTCAGGAATTTGGTCTGCATATCTCCATAGGTAATCATGTTGTGCTGCAGATCTGAAGGGATGTTAAGGGATGTCAGGGCTACGTAAATCCAAAGATTTAGCCTCTGGTGATGAAGGGATTGAAAGTTAGAAGCATCTAAGTATCAAGTTTTGGTCAGATAGTTCAGTTTGGTGAAGAACAGGCTGACTTGGTGTTTGATTCTTCTGCAGATGAAGAGAAGTGGTTGGTCAAGAAATTTATGAGATCCAGTGGTATTGGCCGACATGTGAGGTGACTTAGATAAACAAGTTTTGGTCTAAATTGATATGTGTGCATGGATTCAGCTGACATAACAGTGTTCTTAAAATAGTTTCCAAGTTTTCTTAAGGCCAACTGTAATGGATGTAATTTCATATAGTGGATATATATGATCGATGGATTCAAGCATTTTGGAAGGTGTGTGTGTGAATATGAAGGGATAGGTATGAAGTATAGCAGAATCAGGTGCAAAGTAAAGAGATCTAAGCTCCAGATCATGGCAGAACAGTGAAGCAGGGTAGAGAGAGATGAAGTGTGCAAAGTCAATGTATTGAGCACAACCAGAATTGTAATATTGTATTGTTAGATGCTATTCTTCAGTTCAAATTCCTTGTGAACTATTGTAATCAATTATGTAGGCAATGAGCCTCCTTTGAGTAGTGAGCTCTGGGTAGTGTGCCCGAAGGCATGTGCCTTCCCCATTTGTAATACTTTTAACAGAGTATAAATTCTTGTGGGTTAACCCCCACCATGGTTTTTCCCTTAATCAGGTTTCCATGTAAAAATCCTGGTGTCCATGTGTCATGATCTTGTTGTTTCTGTTTATGCTTCTTTCTTTTGGATGTGTGTGGTAAATTATTAAAGGAACATAATATTGAGTTTTGCAGTACACTGATTCACCCCCCCTCTCAGTGTTCCTTAATTTCAATAGGTCAAAGGGACATTTTGTGACACTTGTTCCCTAGTCCCTAGAATCTTTCCAACCTCCCTACAAACATGATCTCCTTGTTTGACCTTCTCTCTTTGGTCATTGTGAGCCTTGTGACATGTGGACTCATCTCACACCTTTCTCTCCTCCATGTCAAGGTGAGAGGAACATCTTCCCTCTTTCTCTCCCTCATCTCAACCAATTCAATCCCAACCATACATCTCACAAGACCAAGTCTCCACCGTTGATATCTTGACACATGGATTTGCCCCCTCCTTGGCCTATAAAAGGAAGCTCATTCCCTCATTCTACAACACACAAGCTATAGAAAAGCTACTCTGTAGAAATTCCAGCGTGCCTTTGGCAAAGCATTCATATTGCTCATTGCATTTTACATCCATTATCTTCATATATCCATACAACCATGACTTCAATCATCCATCCCTCATCCTCACAATAGTTGCATTATAGGTAATCTTCATTGCATTTATCCAACATACATCCACTCAAGTATTGCCATCTTCAAAACAATGAGGAAGCATGCTTCTGAGATCTTTATTCATCAAAAAGATCAATACAAGATAGGTGAACAATGGAAGGTTCAAGGTAAATTAGTCTTCAAGGTAAAATTGCTTTGTCTATTTGATTTGCATCATATTTCATTGAGATTATTGAATTATTAGTAGTTTAATACTATTGACAATATTTCCTATAACATTTTTGGCACCCACCATGGGGCCTTGCCCCATTTTTAACATCAAATTTAAGTTTTTGGTGCACTTGAAGTCGTAACAGGTCGTTTCAGCGCATACGAGTTCCAGTTCTACGCATCCATGCTAAAAATAGAGCCTACAAGAGCAAAATAACTAGTCCTGCACATATGATACATCTTTCCGTGCATATGATAAGTCTTTCCATGCATATGATAAGTCTTTCCACTCATATGATAAATATTTCCATGCATATGATAAGTCTTTCCGTGGATATGATAAGTCTTTCCACACATATGATAAGTCTTTCCATGCATATGATAAGTCTTTCTGTGCATATGATAAATCTTTCCACGCATATGATATAATATTTCTACGCATACACCATGCAGTCCTACACATCTGATTCATTTTATTGTGCATTTGCAAATCTACACATATCCTACATAGTGCTATGCATATGACCTACAGTCCTGCGCATTCAATTTGTAACAGAGAGTTGTAAAAGTTTTATAAGGTTTTCCATACTAACTTTCATTTGCAGGTGTTAGGAGTTTGATTTAGTCATTTTAGCTGCATTATTAAGCCACATAGAACTAATTAGGAAGGAGTAACTTAATATGTTCATGCAAATCATCACATAGACTTAACTAGGAGGAAAGTAAATCGTTTTGTTGCATCACAACTTTCATCTAGTCCCAACCTAGGGGTCAAAAACTGAACAATTTCTTTATATTTTTACTATCTTGTACTACAATCTATCACATAGCATAATAGGGGAAAGTAATATTTGTATTATTTCTTCAAACAACAATCTACACCTAGATTTGTTAGAGGGATAAAATTAACAAAATCTTTTCCAAGTTATTGCTACGTTGTTACAAATTTTTGTGCTTGGTAGAGTTAACACATTTAGTTATTTTTCTTTTAACTAGGAGGATAAAGAATCACTATTTTTTGTGCTTGAAAAATGATAATAGGCCTATACTCTCCCCTTAACTAGGTGACCAAAATGCCAAACTTATCATTTTATCTTTGTCATCTTTAGAAGAGGCCTACCCTTGGAATTGCGTCCTTCCAAGTGGGACAACCTCGAGTGATAACAAGCTAAATCCAAGCCACCTCCAAGTCACTTAAAATAAATTGTGTTTGTGATGAAAGTTGCAAACAACGAGTGTTGTTGTGTTACACCAACCAATGTTTTCCCCAAAACCCTATGGAGCGTAACCTCTATAGGTTGGGAAGCCTTCTTATCGAAGCGAATGGCTGCATGTGTAACCACCCGAACGGATGCCTTGACTAAAACCCATTTGTTCTAGTAAGCCAAAATCCCCTATTTGGTGACACTAGAGGAGGAAGCTCTAGAGCCATCCAATGCCATACACTCATTTAGTGTGGAGACAGAAAAGTTCAACTCTTCGGAGGAACTGTAACTTGGTATGCATGAGAAGTGAGTGTTGTGGAGGGGAGCCAGTGCTACCAAGTTACTAGTTGTCCACCTTTATGCAAGTGGCTGGGGAAACCCAAGTTGGAACTCATCAAATATTGTCTTTACCATCCCTAGGGTTGTAATTATTTGTTTTTAATTTTGTCAAGTAATCATGGAAAGCTTTTGTTCTTTGTGTTTTCTAGCAATAACTTGAACCAAAATCAGCATTGAAAACCTTAGATTAACTTAGGAAAATGTTCCAAACAAATCAAACCGTCAAACTGAAGCAGAAAACTAAGTACATGTAATTATGTGCATTTAAAACATTCTACTGCACATATGACAAGTTTTGCTACGCATTTAATCCTGTTGCACATTTAACCCATTCGGCTACGCATTTGAACCATTATGTTGTGCTTATAATCTTTATGCGCATTCAACACACAGAGTTGCACATATAAGACACAGTACTACGCATTCAAAATCAACTAGATCTACGCATTTGACACACAAAGCTGTGCATTTGACCCGTTATCCTGCACTTTTGAAGTTGTGCATCCAAAACAGAGAGATATTCCATATAGTGTGGGACAAAAACAATATCAATTTTAGGTACCCTTTTTGCTATAGTTTCACCTTGAAAAAATTAGTTACACTGTGCAAACACCTTTCCATATCATTTTCACAAACATCTTCTTTTCACATCATTACCTTCCTATCAAAACACCTCAAAGTCAAACCGCAACTTGCTTCTAGGACCTAGTTGATACTCTACCAATCCAAACAAGAGCTAGTTAGTTTTGATAATCGGATTTTAGATCATCCTTTCCAACAAAACTATACTAGTGTAACCTTGACAAGAGAATAGTCTTCATCAAATAGCAGTATTAATTTATCCCTATTTAGACTACCCATTGTATCGACACTTCGATAGCTATTAAGCATTATAGCTCAAGAATTACCTTGTTTGAGGCAAACATAGAATCAACAAAAACCTTACCAAAATCTATTCCAATAAAACTCACCCTCTATCATATCACACCACCAATCAAAATCAAATCCAACAAATCTCACAATCCAATTTTATCACATCTCAAACTTGCATAGTTCAAACTAGGTCCCAAGTGAAACAAAAGCAAGAAATGGGTTCACTACATGGTAGCCACTATACTTCTAGTGATGAGAAAGAGGACATTACCCAAGAAGAAATTATTAGTGCTCAACAAGACCCCGAATTTCAAAAATTAATGGACAAAGTCATCACAATGGATCCACACAATTATTTCCTTATGCTTGCCCAATAAGGAGCAAAGTTACCTTCCAATTTTGACATAGAAAAATTGAGAGAAACAAGGAAAGTGAATGAAATTGAAACTCCTAAAAATAAGAAACCTAAGGCTATGACAAATCTATTAGAAACACTCACGCAACAAATCTGAGCTTTACAACAACAATATGTGGATTTACAAATTGGATCTTCCACAAAAGGATATTCACTAGAGGACATATCTCCTTATCCATTTGATAAAAGCTTTGTTAGGATACCTTTCCCTTCTAGTTTTGAAGTACCCAAGTTTGACAAATATAGGGAAAAAGATGATCCACATGAACCATATCCTTCACAACATGAGCATTGCAGTACTATCCATTTCTCTCACCAAGATTATGCGCCCTTAACCCATCTTAATGATACTATTGACAAGGGAAACACCACCTTAAGTTTGGAATCATATACCACTCCATCTACTAGTCCTCCATCACCATCCCATAGAATGCCTATCCCAAAGCATACTAGTCCTACACCAACACCACCATCAAACTTCCCAAGATCTAATCCATCAACCAATGAATCCTTGAACGATTTTCTCCAAAGACTCTTTGCAAAATCTAAAAGCAAAAGAAAAGCTATGGAAAAATCTAAATCCACTCATCCATTTTCATCCTCATCTAGCACAAGCAATCCTAACCTTAATCATGAACCTACACCATCTACCATTATTCTCCATCCATTATATTGTTCATCCACCCATATACTCATGAAGGATGTGATGCAATGGCTATTAACAAAGAGTAAACCACCCTCATGCCTTCAAATCTCTATCCTTGAAAATATCCAAGAACCTTCCAACACCATGTCCATTACTACAAACCAATCATGTCACCCAAAACCCCTCAACCCTATTCAAGAGTCTTCCCCATTGAGTCCAAGTCAACCTCCTTCATGCTCTCATGTTGATAACCATCAAGAGCCTATCAAGTCCACACAAGAGTCTTCCATTTCCATTTCTACCCAAAGTCAAGAGATATGTCAAGGGCATAATCCTAAGCATGTGGTAACATCAATTCCCCCTTCTAATCAAGATCAAATCACTTTCATTCAACCAATCGATAACATATATCTTTTCCATGATCAAGACATTATGCATGATGAAGAACCTATCCACGAACAACTCAATCCTATTCATCCCTCCACAACCATTCATGATCAAGATACCCAAGACCTACATGCTCCATCTAATGCAAGTCTTGTTGAAGTACTTGAACATTCACCTAGTTTCATGGCCTTCCTAGAAACTTCTCCACCTATCCATGATCCTATACCATCCACTTGTCATGATGAGATACTTGCCTCCCAAGCAAGCATAGAAGATTAAACAAATAACTTGGATCCTAATGAGCACAATCAAGATCCTAATGATCCTTCCACATCATCCACTATTAACTCCATTCCAAGTCCAACATATCCACTTGGTCTATCTACCTTCATTCATGAATATTCCTCCTTGGAACAACAACAACCTTTGTCCACCACTTCTCCATCCAATAAAGAACTCAAGACTAATTCCCAAACTACACCTAGCCCCATAGTGCATCACATGCTCCAAAAGATGAACTACCAGGGTAAAGGCTTAGGCCTTCATGAACAAGGTATTTTGGAGCCCGTACATGTTAATGTCCCCCCTCGCTCATATGGCCTTGGATACACACCCCAAGGTTAGCAATCTAAAGATGTTGTTACTTCCTCTATTCCTCCTAAGTCCACTTTCCATCGCCAACCCTATCATGTACCTAAAATACATGTTGTCATTCCACCCCCATCATCCTACAAATATCAAAAGCATGTGACCATACACCTTCAACCATCCACTTTACCTCTGCTTCTTCCAACTCCTAATATCCCCCCATCCAATCTACCACCACTTCTACCAATGCCTAATTATCCATTTACCCATAAATCTTCTAAAAATCCTAATCATGACCAACAAATGCACACATTGTCTAAACATAAAGCTTCCACTCATTCCACCATGTTCATGGGATTCAAAAATAAAAGTTTGGATGCCTCTACCTATAAAGCAAAAAATTCCAAGGCTCTTAATTCCTTAGGGTACAAATGCTAAGAATCAAAGAAAAATCCATCCAAAAATTTATCCAAACCCATTCCTTCACAAGCAAAGTCAAAAACTAAAATGGTATGGGTTCCCAAGCAAAAAGAAGCAATCAAGTCAAAAGAGGCATCCACCTCTCAAAAATCCCAACCATCCTCTTCCATCCATTCCATTCAACAATATCACATTTCTTTGTCCCACATCACAAGAAAAAATCATAAAAATACTAAGTCCATGTGGGTCCCTAAATCACTCCATCAACCATCCTCCAAGAAAACATCGTCATTGCTTCCTACATCACCTCCACATCAAAAGTTTGAATGTTTATCACGGTGTGTGCAACTATTGGTCATGATTCCTTTCCATACCTCCATTTCCCCATCATTCAACTATTATCCTACACATTTCCCCCATCCTATTCCTATGGTCCACGCTTTTGCATAAATATTTCATCCATCTTCCTTGCATAAGTCCTACATAATTCACATCATACTCCACTATCTTTTCCTACATAATCCACCATCTACCTAATCCATTTTACTTTCATACAATCCCTTACCAACATCTATGAGCATTTGACATGGCCCGTTTTCAATGACATCCATCTAGCAGGACTATCACCTTTCATGGAACTAGATACTTGGGCCCCTTTCATCCGTGTATCCACCTATGCTATTAAAAAAAAAGTAAAGAGAAATCCTTTTGTCCAATGGTGAAAACCTGGTAAACAGGGACCTTGGATAAGTACCATGATGAAAACCTGGAAAACAGGCATCATGTGTAGGTTGATCTTCTATGACACTTACACTTGGGGGCACATTGTCTTATCCAACCTATCATTTTCCATCCTATCATATCCATCCTTATCCATTACATACATATTCTTATCGAATCCATTCATCCTCCCTTCATCCTATTGATCTTGATAAAGATAGGGGCAAAATGTTGAAACAAGTTTTGGACAACTCTTGATGTACCTAATACTTCCAAACATATCTTCCCATCATATCATTGCAAGCATTGTCACTGTATCTTGAGTCTAGTATCTTGAATAAGACATGTTATTCCTAAGTGACATAGTCCTTGGAGATCATATCCTAAATTCTCCCATCCATCTCTCCTTCATGCATTTCTGATCCATTATCTCTTATTGTCCATCCTTCTACCTATCTATCCATTATCCACTATAACCCATCCGTCTACCTATCCGTGATGTTTCCTTGTCATCGGTATCTAGCATTTAGGCTATCCAATATCATCCAAAAACATTTCAAAATCCAAAAAAAAAACATCAAAATGCATCATAGGTACTTATCATGGCTTGTTACTCACTCACTTTTACCGCCTTATCAAATAAGGTTATCCATCTAGTCTGTCATCCATCTCGTCATTTACCACACCTCCTTCATCAACGTCATTATCGAACTACATTGCCTCTACATCGTCACATAAGCAAGGCCATCTTTGATGAGCCCCCGAGGCCTCTCCTTTTCCATCCATTACATCCCATGTCAATCAACCTTTGGTCCATTCAAGCCCACACCATTTCTCATTGCCTAGGTCTTTAGGTCCATCCTGAACTATGTTGCCTCTACGTCATCGCGTAGGCAAGGCCATTTAGCAATGAGCCCCTAAGGCTACTCCTTTTCCATCCATTACATCCCATGTCAATCAGCCTTTGGTCCATTCAAGTCTACACCATTTTTCATCACCTAGGTCTTTAGGTCCACATAGGTTCACCCTGAACTATGTTGCCTCTGCGTCATCATGTAGGCAAGGCCATCTTTGATTTGCCCCCAAGGCTACTCCTTTTCCATCCATTACATCTCATGTCAATCAACCTTTGGTCCATTCAAGTCTACACCATTTCTCATTGCCTAGGTCTTTAGGTCCACATAGGTCCACCCCGATCTATGTTGCCTCTGCATCGTCACATAAGCAAGGCCATTTAGTAATGAGCCCCCAAGGCACTAGGTTAGTCCTTTAGGGTCCGTCATGTTATTCATCATCAGTTCATCCATAATAATCAATCTTCTACTTGACTGGGGGCAAAATCCTTGACCTAGTCAGGGAATAGGACTCTTAAATTCTATAAATTCAAAGGGTAAACAAATGGATCATGATTTTACCACTAGACAACAAGCAACATGACAAGCAAGCTTTCAACATCATCTTGACAGAAATGACAACAAAAACTACACTTGGAAAATCCCTTTTGACCTAAGACATCAAACTAATTCTATCAAGTTATTGCAAGAAAACATGTTTTGGGCAAGAAAGTTTTTCAATGGTTGTTTTAAAAAGTCTTATATCATGATTTTTGTTATTATGTCTTTCTACGCTACTTAAGGATGTATCAAACTAGAGAAGCTATGATGGGGGCATAATTATTTTATTTACCTATTGTTTGTGGATTTATCTTTAGTAATGTGAAAACCCTGTCTAATGACATGATCAAAAAAATGATCGTCGAGGACATCAAAGGTCTAAACATGAAACAGGTTTAATCCTTGTTTGTTGATACGCGAGTAGTACTTAGGTCATCTTGGTTCAATTATACTTCAATTCTTGTATTAACTTGCTAAATCAAAATCCATGTAAGAAATACTCAGGTCATCATGGTTTAATTATACCTAGATACTTGTATTTTCTTACAACATTTTAAAAGCTCAATGATGAAAAAAAGTACTTAAAAAACTTGCACAATTGAAGATGACAAGAATTCATATCCATACGTATCCCATTGCATTATAAGCATGTTATCAGTTTCCCAAAATCCATGTGTCTTTGTGATCAATGTGTCTATCCAGTTTCTTATCTTTCGTTAACCATTATCATTCATTATCTAATTTATTATCTTTCATTATTCATTCATTATCCAATTTCTTATCTTTCATTATCCAATTTCTTATCTTTCATTATCCTTGTCCAATTCATTTTCTTCTAAAAAGTGTATTGTTATTAAGATTGAGTATACTTGGCATTAACAAAAATAAAATCATTGTGTGTCATAATCAAGTCCATCATCATAAATGCATATCATTTTGTCCATTAGGATGCATAAACAGAAGTAAATCATAAATCTCCATAGCAAGAGTCATATACTCAAATCAATCATCTATTTGAGTTGCATACATATATCATGATAGAAAACAAAAAAGTATAAAAACATAGATAACATGATCATCAATTAAACCATCTTAGTGCATGCATGCATGATTCATATCATTACATATAGCATTGTGCAAGTCAACACATGTAGAAATCATAGCATATAGATACATTTTACATCTAGCATTAGGTCAAACATCATAAGCATGTAGAGGCATCATGTCTAGTATCAAAATCTATAGCAACATCAACATAATCATCATAGTGTCACATCATACAAGTCATCATATGGCACATCAAATCCATCACATAACATAAACATATGCATCTAAATCATAAAATCATGTAAGTCATCTGTAAACATAGCACATCATAACATCATAGCATCATAATGTAAGTCATGTCCATCATAAGTAAATCATAACATAAGTCATGTCCATCTCATGTCATCGTCATCAAAAAAGAATAAAAGTGTCCAAGTGTACAATGATATCAAAATAATAATACATCTCAAAGTGTCCAAGCCAAAGTGGTGTATACATGTCCAAGAAAAAGAACTAAAACTGATACATGTCAAGAGACAACTAGGAGTGACTCCCTCCTAATGGTGCTAGTTGTGGTGGTTGGGTACCTCCTCCTCCTCCTCCACCTATTGTCCCTATCCTGGGTGCACCTCCATCTCCTTTTGAGGCTCCGCGAGGTGGCCCCATAGGTCCCAGCACTCTGCCACTCTCTGTTAGTCCCCTCTATGACCTGCTATGGTAACTAGGTTTATAGCTACCTGCCTTACACTCTGGGGGCACCACCTTCTCATATAGAGACCACCAATAGAAGATCTCCTAACCTACTTTGACCATCTCTGCAACCATCTAGCCAGTGCCACCCTGTGCCGCAGTCTGCTGCACCTGTTCCAAGAGTGCCTCTACTCTCCCATATCTTTGGATAGCTGTATCTCTCTCTAACCGGGTAGTTTGTAGGTCACCCTGTAGCTATGTAATCTGGGCCTACATCTTCCTTATCTATCCCTACTACTGTTGTAGCAAAGTCTGAGCTTGAACCAACTGGGCTCGTAACCCTGCTATAAACCCATCGTCTGGCCCCTGCCCCTGTGGCTGCACTGGAGGCTACACATGTGCTTGTATAGCTAGCTGAGCATGTTGGGCGGGATCAATCCGCCAGTGAACTCTCCTCCCATCTCCATCCCTACCATCATCCCCATCACTGCCATCATGACCACTATCATGACCACCACCGCCACTGCCATCATGGCCTTCTCCTCCTCCTTCTCCTCTACCACTGCCATCATCCTCACCTCGGCCACCTCTACCTCCCCATCCTCATCTCCTCCTGGGTCACCTCTGCGGCCCCTTGTAGTCATCCTCCTGATCATCCAAAATTGGGGCTCTCTCTCCTGGTCCAGAGTAGCGTGGAAATAGATGTACAACAAACCAATCAAAGAAATCCTATGTAGTGCCTGTGTCTGCCACTGCCCTGTGCATCGCCCATGGCTGATATGGAATATCTATAAACTCATCACAAGCTATCTCATAGGATGGGATGGGTCCCCATCATCCCTGCTCCTTGTGCGTATGGACAAATATGGCATTACCCTGGGGCATCCCCTGAATTCTGCCAAATTACCTGTACACACGTGATACAATGTGCCTCTCCAATATATAGGGTGTCCTCCCTATAAGCCATCTAGTCTAATAGCAGAATAGAAGCTTAGCAGTATCATCATCCCATGCCTCGCAGTCCAGGTATGGCTGCCAAACAACTGAGTCAACATTGTCAAAAGCATGTCTCCAATACACCAACTTTCTAGCTTGGGCTGAGAAAGGCTATACTGAAACATGTAGGAGTAGGGATAATCCCTACCCCGAGTGCCAATGCCAATGGGATGAGTAATGGCTATGTGTGTCCATGCCCATATCTACAAAAGGGATACTTTGCAAGCTAAGATGGATAAATCATCATAGACAAACTGATGTAGGTCATGATATAGGTGAGCAAGGATACATACTCCCCAAGCATATCTAGTGCCCTTTGTGGTAATCCGCTCTAACACTCACCCCCATCCAACTACAAAACCACGTGACTGTCTATCGGGGCATACAATTTCTCTGATCAACCCAACCACAACTGCAAGAAGAGGCTCATAGTAAGCCACTATGTAAGCCCAGTTGATCTCTGTACCCTCAATCTCATCATCATCAAAAACCTGTTGACACTCATCCAATTCTGCCCTAGTCTACGACTCGTATTCAATGAGCTCTCCATCAATAGGAATATACAAAATCAGGTGCACATCTTCTGGTGTAACTATAATCTCCCCAGTGGGATGGTGAAAGGTCTCATCCTCACTGTGGAATCTCTCAACCAAAGCAGTCAGCATGCCGAGATTAGCCTTAATCTCGGGCATGAAGAGCATATATGATAATCCTGTCGATCCAATAACAAGTAGATTAGTCTCAGTCAGATACGGCCTCAACATTTGTGTAACCGGAAACTACTCCCTCGACACGAGAAAATTATCTAACTCCTCCTACAAATCAAACAAGCGCACGTTAAACAATCAAAATAGAATAAACTGCAAGTCTATCTATCCAACATCAAAAACTTAGTTATTTCAAAAGGAAATCAATCCTATCATCTTTCTAGAGATTCTATCAATCTTAGAGATGACCTATTAGTTGACCAGCATCCATCGCACAGTCAACTTCAACAAATTTCTAAGTGTTTGATAAACTAGATTCATTTGCGTAGTTCTATTTCTTGCATGCGCAATTGTACATCATAAGCGCAGCCTTATTTCACATGCACTGAAATATTTTGCATGCACTGCTTTAACTTAAATGTGTAGGGATGCTCTTTGTTTGTGCAACATAAACTTGCTTGTGTAGCGGTATATCATTTGCTTAGTCAAACCTTACATGTGCAGCATCCCTAAATGCATGTGCAGAAAGATCTTGTTTGCACCGAAACACACTTCACTTGTGAAAAAACTACATTTGCGCCAATTTTGACATCATTTGCATAGAATCGTGTTATTTGTATGGTAGCGCATGTCATTTGCATCGTTTTGTCTTTCAATGCTTTTAAAACCTCAAACTTTGCCTAGAAATTAATGCTATCATAAATGCGCCTAACCTAGAAATGAAGGGTTACTTGCCGGAGGCCCGTAGTCTACTAGACAGTTGAACCGTCAGATCCGCTTGAATCGATGAAGCTCAACAGCCTGAGACTATTGCATCTTCACTAGCTACTCTGTACTCAAAAGGCTCTGATCTCCTAAAAGCTCTCTCTCAAAGACAAGTGTGCAAATGACTAGGAATGTGACCCCACACTCCTATATATAGCACATGGAACCCTAATGGGGGTGCTTGACCTTGTCCATGCTAGGGCATGTTTTTCACCTACTTTTTCTTCCATGTCAACCAATTTCTTCACCTATTTATCTAGTCAACCTGTCATTCTACCTATCTCATCATGAGATTGTCCATCATCCTGTTGTCAATTTCTTCCCATCTAATCTCCTAAGGGGGCATCCTAACATCGTAACCTGTACTAGGGGCAAATTGGGGCATGTATCAATTACAAAAAAAATTATTCTTTGAAACAATGTGATAAAACACATTGTCTCAAAGAGGGGCAAAATGTATACACCTAAAAATAGCAAAGACAAATTAAATAAATATTTATTATTTATTTAATTCCCATTCTTCTATCATTTAATAAGTTCATCAAATTATCTATTTGATTCATGGTCATCATCAATAGTCCAAATATTAAATAAATATCAATTTATTTAATTAAGTCAATTAAACCTATTCTTCTAATGTCATTCCTCAATTAAATAATAATCAAATTATTTAATCCCAAATCATCTTATTCCAATGTCAAAAAGTCCTCTAATTCCATGTCATGCAAGCCACCTCACATGTCCACCTCATCATCTTGCACATGTAATTAAATATTTTAATATTTAATTAGTCCTTTTTCTCTCACCCACATGCCCTATTATCTCTCCAACCATCCCTATTCCAAAGGGTATGGTCTCTCCATGTCACCATGGTCAAAGGGGTATTTTGTGACACTTGTTCCATAGTCCCTAGAATCTTTCCAACCTCCCTACAAACATGATCTCCTTGTTTGGCCTTCTCTCTTTGGTCATTGTGAGCCTTTTGACATGTGGACTCATGTCACACCTTTCTCTCCTCCATGTCAAGGTGAGAGGAACATCTTCCCTCTTTCTCTCCCTCATCTCAACCAATTCAATTCTCACCATACACCTCACAAGACCAAGTCTCCACCGTTGAGATCTTGACACATGGATTTTCCCCCTCCTTGGCCTATAAAAGGAAGCTCATTCCCTCATTCTACAACACACTAGCTATAGAAAAGTTACTCTGTAGAAATTCTAGCGTGTCTTTGGCAAAGAATTCATATTGCTCATTGCATTTTACATCCATTATCTTCATATATCCATACAACCATGGCTTCAATCATCCATCCCTCATCCTCACAATAGTTGCATTGTAGGTAATCTTCATTGCATTTATCCAACATACAGCCATTCAAGTATTGTCATCTTCAAAACAGTGAGGAAGCATGCTTCTGAGAGCTCTATTCATCAACAAGATCAATACAAGATAGGAGAACAATGGAAGATTCAAGGTAAATAAGTCTTCAAGGTAAAATTGCTTTGTTTATTTGATTTGCATCATATTTTATTGAGATTATTGGATTATTAGTAGTTTAATACTGTTGACAATATTTCCTATAACACCTTCTATTCCTCACATCTGAGATATAAAATGAGCCCAAAATTGAGATTGCTAGCATATCTGATGCAACAACAGAAAGCATTCTTGGCATCACCGGCATGGAAGGAACATGACATCTATTCAGACAACGTTTTAAGCATATGTCACTATTTTGCGGCTTCTCTGCAAAGATAATAAACTAAGTGCAGTGGAGAAAGAAGTCTCAACCACTATGCATGTCTTTGGAAGTATAAACAACACTCTATACTATTTGACATAATACTGTGCAGCATTTGGGAACATAGACAAAGCATGATCAAAGTGTTATTGTGGAGTGTTGTTGTTGTGTTTGTAGGAATTTAATATTCAACCAGATGCGGAACTTTCTGTACTCTCCAGATATGTCTTGTCACCAACCAAATCTCTGCAAAGTCTAATGACATCTAAATTTCTGCAATCTCTAGTGACACATCATATCCCCGCCATGTCTAGTCACCCACCTAATCTCCGCAAACTCCAGTAGTGTATGAAAACTCTGTTGGGAAAAGCGGGACGGTGATCCTAGCAATTGTCACCGCATAGATTTGTATCATGAGGTAAGAGATTCCAGGTAGTCTCCAGATGGTATGTGCGATATGAGGAGGAATCAGTTGATGTGAAGATAAAGACCACATCCTATAACAGTCTTCTCCTACCGTGCAACTGATAGTGGATTTTTCACCATATGTTGGAGTTGCAAATACGCCATATGCAAAATGTGAAAGCATCGACAAATATAAGCTATTAGAAGTCACAAATGAAGAATGCTTATCAAAAAGTGGGAAGATTATTATTACTGCGTTCTATCTAAAGTGAGATCCTCAAATAAACTGAAGTATAAAGGAATTTGTCAAAGCATGGAAGTATATTCAACACCGGGGCTCTCAGATCTTTAAAAACATAGGGACACTGCATATGCTAGCTCTTGCATCCATTAGAAGTTAGGGGAAGCATACACAAATTCATGTACAGTTTGATGAAATGCCAGTGAAATTTGGAATCACGGATAGAATGCATTTATTGGAAGCAAGCCCACTTAAAATATATTGGAAACTTATGTTGTCTCCTTTGATGAAGATGATGGTGTAGGAGGAGCTAGCCTAAATGTTGGTTTAAATGGTAATAATGGAGTATGACACATTATGCAAATACCAAAATGATGTGAAATGCATGGCTTTTATTTCCAACCAGATGCGGGGAAACCAAGCGTAACTAAATATATCTGCCAACACCTTTATCTTTCGCACTATCCAGTGGGCATGAAAATACCCACAAAAGGCTATAAATGGTGTTCCTTCACTACTTTGCGGGTGATATATACTTCACTAGATATATCCTGTAACACACCAAACTCCCGCAACATCCGGTTAATGTCATATTTCTCGCAAACTCCTATGGTTGCAAAATCCCTGCCAACTCTCATTGCCACTTTGCAGAATAATCCCAAGGTGTTGTTGATTGACAAGATAATGTCGTTTGTAGTGACATTCAAATTGTAAGTTCGCAAATCCATGGTTGAGAAGGAAAGGCCAACAATCATGAGCTAATACATATCGGGTATCGGAGCACGACTCAGATCAATGCATATGGGCAACATTTTTGCAAGAGCTAAATTAGTGGGGAGAGTAATTCATAAGATTCGATGCTTTGTATGGTTGGTGAGATGAGTAGAGTTTTACAAGTAATATATAATGTTGCCAGAAAAGAAAGTGAGGCCACCTTGGAGGAGCAATTGGAAGGGATATTGTCTTAGTCACGGGATATCCACAGTAGGGATTCTTTGGAAAGATTTCAGAGACGTAAGTAAATAAGTAATTTTAATACATCTGTGTGGAATGCCATGATAAGAGGGGTGATGTTGCAAAGGTCATGGGAATATTTTTTAGAAAGCGGAGTTTTTCAGGGTCATTGGGCATTGCGGGGATTTTATCCTCATCTGGATATATCCCGTGGGACACAAATTGCCCGCAACATCCACCAAAGCCTGAATACTGTAAAATTCTTTCAATATTTTGATTTCAATGATTTCATTAAATGTGTGAGATGTGAACAAGAATTTGAAACAAGCCGGTGGGTATTGTAAACAAGGAACAAAAGGGTTGTCTTCAAAGAAATGATGCAAGAATCTGCAGCACCGGAATAATTCGTAGGCATACATCGAGGCATAGGGAATAAAGGATTTTCATCAAGATATTATCTGTACCTATATATATAACAGGGTTTTGATGTATACAGGTATATATGGCGAGAATATGAGTTACCAAAGCTCTGCATATACGAAGTTAGCAAAATATCAAAAGTTGTGGGATTTTGGGTCAGATATGGATAGATCTGGCAATGTATTAAACTTTCGCATATCATGTAGATGTTCAAAACCCCACATTTGTATAAGGGCTTGTATCTTTGCGACGGTGGTAAATGGGATATTTTTCACAATCAAAATGCAATTTCTATTACAAGGCATTAACATTATTGATCCAGCAAAATGATGATGATTAAGTTTGGGGTTACAATGATAATTAAATTTTCTTCAGTAATGTATTGATGTCATTCATGGAGAAAAATCTCAGAACATGCCATAAATCCTAAATCAAGTGGGGTGGCCACAATTAAAGAAACACCCTCTTGAATGTCGCTAAGTTCTTTATGGAATAGCCATAGTGAAGGGGCAGTCACAAGCACGTGTAGGAATCTCTGGTGATTAAGAAAGTGATAGATGTCATATCAAGATTCTATCTTAGAATATTTCCACAAAGGAGGGAACAAGATTGTATAAAATGTCTTAAAACATGCTCATTGTTGTTACAGTCACAAAGTGAGACAATTGAGAGAGTTTAAATTTTGAGGGCTAATCATATTAGAAAAGGTCATCGAACTCTGCACTATGGGAAAAGGGGTATATGTGTAAGAGCAAAATAAATGTGTATGACTATGTCAAGGACAGTCCTTAATAAAAATATTATTGCCTCAGTGAAGCTGGAACATAAATACGACGGAAACAATCTTCATTTGATTTTTCACCATAGATTGTGAAAGGGAAGTATGCTTTGCCTGTATAAATACTAAGAAGCTCAGATTGGCTCAAATATGTGGTTTGAACATCATTAGATGGCTTAATTCTGTTGAATCTAATTTTTGTGCTTAAATGGATTATGTTTGTAAAGACCATTCATTACGTGTTCTATTTTCTTGCAGCTGATGTTGAGCTGGATGATGCAGTGCATAGTGGATGTGTGAGGAAAATCACTAGGTCAAGGAAGCTGACATGCCAGACATCAGGGGTTTAATTGAAGTCTTCCAAGATCTTGAATCTAGTAAGTCAGAGATTGCAAGGAGCGGGCATAGTTCTAAGCTTAAGCTCTAGCCCTATTTGCACCTATTCCAGTCATCAAAAGTCAATCGAGCAAGCATCCTGCTGGATATGTCTTCATCAAGAAGTGCCACATACTTGACTTGCCAGCATATAGAATCTCGTTAGTCCACATCATCACAAGTTTCCATGCATCATGTGACCTTTTATTGGCTTCCTTCCACCATGGAAATTGGCTATTTATCATGCACAACCAAATGGGTACTCAATTTGTCCACATTCGACATATTTGCAAGCTATATTTAGTCTTTTTCATATAGAACAAAATTGAATCCGGGATTGTAACAACCTACTGACCAAATTAAATGTTGTGTAATCTGAACCGTCAGTGTCGAGTTAATCTCCACCGTCCATTCAAAAACTTAGCATGGTGCCTCTTCTATATAAAGGGCCATTGTCTCTTTCATTGTAAGACTCTTGATGTTGAATTATTGACACTCTGTTGAATTTCTGATTAATGCAAAGCAAGTTACTATAGGTTTTCTAGGAATTTGCCTCTTGTATTGTCAATTTGGTTTCACGGTTCACATCTTGATCTACATTAGTTAAATCGTGCTTTGCAATGCTATTGATTTGTTAAAGGTATTTGATGAACATTCAAGTCCATACTATTAGTTGCTTGCTGATTGTAAGTGGATGTGCATAGTTAGCCTAGGTTGTTAAACTGAGCTTAGTTCAATTACATTGCAGTAGTTAAATCACGCCATCATTTGGGTATTTAATGAATGTGTGTAATCTGGAAATTTGAAGAATCCATAGAAGATAGCATTGTTTTCTGCAGCACTGTAGCAAAGTTTTAGCTTGGTAAAATAGAAAATTGGTTTAATTTATGAATGTTTGTCTACCTACAATAATCTTTACTTTGTGAATGTCACTTAGGATCTCTCTAAACCTTATTCCATTTTGCATTTTCTTATCAATCAATTGTTAGAATTAGATTTTAGCAGCAATTTACATAAAGATATTAGCTGAAGATTTATAAGGGTTTGCATGTATCACTATCCTAACCTATCAAATCTGTCACATTGCATGTAAGACCCCTTGTAGGAGCAGCTAGTACATCCCACTGAGAAATGCCAAGCACGCTAAGACCTAGTTGCATTATCCTTGGAGTAGTCTTACCTAGGGTAGGATACTTTTCAAGAGAGGTGTGATCCCAACAATCATACTTGTGTTGTTGTGTGCTAAAAACACCATCAACAAGGAAGTTATGTTGTGATGCTAAACAATAGAATTTTATTCACCTTTCTTAGAAATATAGTGATGTTTTTGCATGGAATTAAGAGGACCTAAAGGGTTTTGAACTTAATGTTGCCCAACATGCCATAGACCTTGATCCAAATGACAAACCTGTTCACCAAAAATAGTAGCCTATAAATCCCAAAATCAAGCCTCTGATGAGAAAGGAGCTTTCAAAGCTCATTTAGGCCATAATCATTTTCCCCATCAAGTATTCCACTTGGGTAGCTAACTTAGTGCCAATGAGGAAGAAAAATGGTGAGATGAGGTTGTGCGTGGATTTTTGGGACTTGAATCTTGCCTCTTTGAAGGACCACTATCCTCTACCGTCCATGGACCAAATCTTGTAGACTATTGCAGGGGCAGAAAGGTTTTCATTGCTTGATGGTTTTTCTAGTTATAACCATATATTTGTGAAAGAGGAGGACAAATTCAAGACGACATTCACCACTAAGTGGGGAACCATGGCATATGCAAAAATGCCATTTGGGCTCTCTAATGTCGGTGCCACTTTTTAGAGGGCAATGGACATTTCTTTCAAGGGCTTTATTAACAAGTTCATCCTAATCTATTTGGATGATATCACAGTCTTCTCCAAGAGAGAGAAAATCACATGGAGCATCTGGAGAAAGTTTTCAAAAGATGCAGGGAGTTTGGGGTGTCTCTGAACCCCAAAAAGTGTATTTTTGTTGTTGCCCAGGGCAAGCTTCTGGGCCATTTGGTGTTAAAAGATGGGATCTCCATATATCAAAAAGAACTTCAACTCTTCTTGCTCTCCCTCTGCCTTCTCATAAAAAAGATTTGCAATCATTTATGGGGAAGATCAATTTTGTTAGGAAATTCATTCCTAACTGTGTTGGCTTGGTCAAACCACTGATCCTTATTCTTAAAAAAGATGTTTTTAGGTGGACTAAGGAGGGGAAGGATGGATTTGAGAAGATAAAAGAAGAAATCACCCAGGCTCCTACCCTCATGAATCCTAATTATGAGGACTTTGTCCTTTATGCCCATGGAGGGGAGAGTAGCATTGTAGATGTCCTGATGCAGCAAAATGACCAAGGTATGGAGCAGCCCTTGGCCTTATTTAGTTAAACCTTGAAAGATTATGAGGTTAGGTATAGTCCCATGGACAAAAAAAAAAATTCCATTATAAGAGTATTAAAAAGGTTTAGATATATGCTGACAAATAACCATATCAAAGTATTAGTTTCTCATCCTAGTGTGAGAGACTATATAATGGGAATTGAAATTAGTGAAAAGAGAGCAAGCTGGCTCACAAAGATCTTAGAGTATGATGTTACTATCAAAGCCACTGAGCTGATTAGAGGTAGAGGGTTGTGTGAATAGTTATCTCAAACTACTATGGATGAAGTAAAATCATCCTACCACTTGAATGAGGCAGAACCTATAGTTGACCCAATAGTTGTAAGTTCTTGGACAACAGACATGGCCAGGTTCCTATCCACTAGTGAGTATCCTTATGGATTGGATAGAACCAAGAGAAGAGATTTCAATTTTCAATCCATTCCTTATGTTTTGGTGGATGGTGTTCTCTTTAAAAATAATCCTGATGGAGTCTTGTTGAGATGCATTGAAACAAATCAGATTAATAGATTGCTTAGTGAATTCCACACTGGTCTAGCTGGAGGCCACTTCTCTACAAGAGCTACAACAATGAAAATAATGAGGGAAGGTTAATTTTGGCCCACATTATTCAATGATACCCATGTATGGGTAAGAAAGTGCAAGGAGTGTGCTCTCTTTGGTGGGAAGAAAAGATTGGTAGTCCTCCCACTTCATCCTATTTAGGCAGATCAACGTTTCTCATAGTGTGGCTTAGATTTCATTAGCATGATCAACCCTCCATCCAATGTTGGCCACAAATGGGTTCTAACTGCAACTGACTACTTCACTAAGTGGGTTGAAGTAGTCCCACTCAAAGAGGCTACAAAATAGGCCATCATGGATTTCTTGGAAGAAATCATCACAAGGTTTGGAGCTCCCCACACTATCATCTCTGATAATGCAAGAGCATTTACTGGTTTTAAGATAGCTGATTGGGCTTTGAAGTACAATGTGTTCTTGAAGACTTCATCTAATTATTACCCCCATGGTAATGGTTTAGTTGAATCTACCAACAAGAACCTGGTCAGAATCTTGAAGAGGACCATGGAAACAAACCAGAGATAGTGGCATAATAAGATCAGGTTGGTTCTCTAGGCTAATAGGATCACCTATAAAAGAGCCATTGGTAATTCTCCTTTTTGTTCTTGTGTATGGAAGAGAGGCTAGATTGCCCTTATCTTTGGAGCTTCCATCATTAGAATTGGCCCAACAATTGGAGTTAGAAGGTGAAGATGCTAGGTCTGTAAGGGTGGCTGAATTAACTGAGTTAGAAGAACATAAACAATCAACCATGGCTACCTTGGAAGAACACTAAAAGCAGACTAAGAAGTACTTTGACAAGAAGACCAAGAATTAAACTTTCAAGGAAGGTGATCTTGTTTTGAAATGGGATGCTGACAGAGCCACACCTAGAGGCCATACTAAATTTGATCCAATATAGAGTGGCCCATATATCATCACCAACTGCAAGCTAGCCAATGCTTTCAATCTTTCAAGGTTGGATGGTGAAGTTCTACCGATCTCAGTGAATGGGATCCATCTCAAACCTTACTTCTAAGGTTGGTCTAAGATTTTGTACATATTGTTTATTTTGTTTCTGTTTTAGGTTTTCCTTTCCCCTAAGTGCTCTTGTACATGCTACACTATCATTAGGAGAATACATGCCTTGTTTTCCTTTTGTGGTGTTATTTTGAGGCAGGTTTCAGTTGTTCTCAACATATTATAGCCCTTTTGACTTTATGCCTAATGGATGCTTAAGGCTACTGGTTCCCTTTTGTTTAGCAGGCAAACATCCCTAAGAAGTCACCAAAATGTTGTCCTATTTTGTTCCCCAGCCAAATAGCCCAAACACATAAAATCTCTAAGTGTTTTCTCCTTTAGAAATACTAGGAAAAAGCCCCCAAAATTGACTAAGTCCAAAAATTGTGAGTTTTCCTTGTGTTTTTAGCATTTTCAGAGTTTCAGAGTTCAGAGTTCTACCCTTCGTCATGCCATCCTAATTGGCTCCAAACTCCGCTTTGTTCCTTGCAAAATCCTCTAGGTGTTCAAATTTCTTCGTGTGTCGGGGGTCAGACCTCCTTTCTTTCTTCCTTCCTTTTTCTTTGGAAGGAGAAAGGTGGAAGGTCCAAAGTTCAAGCTCAGACTCTTTCCCTTTGAAAATAATTAAAAGTGTAGGACAATCTGCCATTATGTTGAGCCTTTTGGGGGGACCCACAACAAGCTTGCAAAACCACAGAATGAGGACATGTGACAAGGTTTGATAGTTGATCATCCAAGAAGCCTAATGGGTTCCATGTGGTCTACTTTGTGGCATTTCACCATTCTGCGAAACCGCTGGAAGCTACCAAGTGGCCGTGACATCATCCAGATTAACTTTATTTAGGAAGGCCCAAAGTCTGAGTTCTAGTTCTTTTCTTCCAAAATATTTCTAAGTGTTTCAGACTTCGAGGCTCGGACCTTTTTTCTTCCCTCTTTCTTTCTTTAGAAGACGGAAGACAAAAGGCCCAAGGTTTGAACTGCGCCCAAACTTTCAAAAAATGGTTGTCTCTAGACTTTCAGGGCTCGGACTTTCTTTCTTCTTCCTTCTCTGGGAAGACAAAAGGCAGAAGGACCGAGGCCTGAAGTTTGCCGATATTGTGATCTTCCTTTGTATATTAGGGCTCAGAGGGCGGGATTTTCTCCTTTCTCCCTCTCTCTTGGAAGGTAGAACACTGAAGACCTAAGGCCCGATCTCTAACGACTTCTACAATCTTCGAAAACGAAGGGAAAAGAGGTGGAATCCAGGATCCACCATGGTTAATCATAATGAAATCTTGTTGATAAGGCAGAATGTAGGCCAGATTGAAAGTCAAACATCCAGCTGTAGCTAGAATTTGTTGTTGGACATTTATTGTTGCAGGTAGTAGAAGATGCAAGGTTTCAATGCATATATTTGTTCAACTACTTCTGAGAAGATATTTTCTGCATTTATGTCAAAGAAAAACATATATTTTCATACATTCCTTTTGTAAAATATCTTCTGATAGGCCCATAGGGTGAATTTAATATAGTAGATGATGGCACCTCATTGTAAAATGCTATAAAAGGCATGAAATCGAATGTATTATGTTGGTTGTTGGTCTAAAAAACCATGTCTTGTATCATTTGTAACCGTGCCTCTTTGAGAATAAAAAATAAGATCTTTACCTTTTCATGACTTCTTCTGTTTTGTGTAATATTTTTGTTTGATCTACATCTGTGAATTCTTCTTTCCTTTTGGATTTCATTTAGTTTCCTTTACCTCTGCAGGTAGTTTGTGATTTGTGTATGCTCATCTGTTGTTTGTTATTATTTTGTGCATATATGGTTGATCTGAGGGCCGAACATTTAAACCTGGTGAATCACTTTTTCATTTCCAATTTCTCCTTCTTCCCCTTTTCCACAGCAGTGAATAGATTAGGTTTAGTCTTAGCATACTCTGAATCTCGTATTCAAAAAAGGAACCATCCTTCTCTGGAGGTTTGATTTCCTTGCAAGGTCCCACACCTGGAAATCATCCCAATGTTTCACTAGATTGTTGCAAGACTAAATCGCTCCAACACAAGGTGCAAATCCAAGTGACAGCAGTAAGGTCTAGAAATTTAGAGCACAAAGACAACACACGATTTTACATGGAAACCCTTGTAGGTGAAAACCATGGAAAAATATTTCTTATATATTATATTTCTCTTCTTCTTTCTTGTAGGCTCCAACCTACTTTACGTACAAATAGTGAGCTCCAACTCACATGACACACCAATCTCCGCTAGACATAATTATAGGCACCAACCTATTGGAAGCTCCAATCCCCACACAAACTAAGCTCCAACCTAGCAAGAGGTTCCAACCTCTATTTGATAGGCTCCAACCTATTAATCCTTCAATGGTTGATCTGATATGCTCCTTTACACAAATCTGATCCAAACTATAAATCCCTTCACACAAATCTGATTTCAATTCACTAATCTCTTCCTTCAAATATGAATTTATCAATTCAATTTACTAGCATATATCCTTTCCTTTTATCACACAAAATATTTCCAATATAAATCAGATTTACTTTTCATAGTTATGTTCTTCCTCTTCCTTATACTCAGAAAATATTCATTGATTGCTTGCTCTAAAATATCTAAGTCATTTACCTCTTATATGTCTTCAAGGAGGGTAAGAGACATACCCTTTCACAATGATTACCACCTCTTACCAAGGATACAACTGGTGCAGTCACGGTAGGAGGGTTCATAGAATGAATTGTCTGGACCGTGTAGCAAGAGTAAACACAACAGAAACAACTCAAGAAATGGAACAAATGCAGATTCAGTCATTCAGTATATCATAGAATTCAAATAAAGATCAACCAGCAACATGTGGTCTTACAACTAGGGCCCACAGGCCTGGTTACATACATGCGCAAGATAAGGCTTTGAAGCTCCTTCGCACAAAATCTAAACTATAGAATATGAATCAATCTCTAACTTTCTAACTGCTTTCCTAAGGATCTATTACATCTTTATATATCATTTATGGACCAATAGATTCCACTGTGTCAGCCAAGGAAGATCACAAACTCCAATGAAGAGTTGTAACGTGTTCACAGATAGGTCGGACCTAAATGCATAGAACACTTCCTCAAATGAAAGGAACAACGTGCGAACCTTTGGGGAAGGTCAGCCATGAACCAAAGGACATTGAATGATGTGTCATTGAGATCCACAAGTCAAGGAATGATCTACAAGCCTTCTCCTTTAGTTGATTATCAGGAACTGTTAGAATGCTCTGCACTGAGAAAATAATTGATCTTCTGATAGCGATATCTTTCTGGTAACTGATCCAAATGCTTTGAATTCTTGATATGATGTAGATGCTAAGTCCAGATCCACAAGGTATGAATTGCCAAAACCAGACCACAAGATGAAACTGCTTCTGATTGAACTGCCTAAACTAAACTAGAAAATGAAAGAACTGAAATGCAAATGTTTTTGGTTGATGCAAGATTACTCTTGAACTAGGGATGCTCTTACATCAGACATCTAGGGTTATTGAAAAAGTGAGTCCCTCACTTTGCTGGGGCTAGGGGAGAACCAAGACGGTCCACCTCAACCTGAGAAATTCAAGAAGAGTCTTCTGCCGATCTACCTTTCCACTTCACAAGATATTCTTTGTATTGTCTTCTTCTAGTGCTACGTCCAACTCTACTGTCCAAAATGTCTTCAATATATTCTAGTGCTTGTTGTGGTAACTACTTCTTCAAGTCTTTTGCTATGCTGTCACTAAACTCTGCTTCATGATACTAATAAAGATCTGCAATGTTGAAAATAGGTGATATACCCAAAGTCTCCGGTAACTCCACTTTATATGCATTTCCTGAATCAAATTTCCTGAGTATCTTACAAGGTCCAAATTCATTTTCAACTTGTTATATGTCCCAATTGGAAATCTTTATTTTCTCAAATACACCATCACTTCATCTTCAACTTCAAATTCCCTATGTCTTCTCTTCTCATCAGCCTTCTCTTTGTACTTACTGTTCATATCCTCCAAATGTTTCTTTACCTGGTTATGCACTGTCTTCATGTGGTCTACAAATTCTTCTGCTTCTACACTCCTCTTTTCCTCTGTACTGATGTCTCTCAATTCTGCAACTCCTCTAGGATTCACTCCGGTCACAATCTCAAAAGGTGTTCTTCTGGTACTCCTATTTACTGAATTATTGTATGCAAACTCTTCTTGTGAAAGAATCAAATCCCAACTTCCAGCTTTCTCACCAACCAAACATCTTAACAAATTTCCCAAACTCCTATTTACTACCTCTGTCTGTCCATCTGTCTGTGGGTGAAAATTAGAACTAAACTTCAAATCGGTCTTCATCTTCTTCCAAAGTGTCTTCCAAAAATATCCAACAAACTTTGTATCTCTGTCTAAAACTATACTCCTAGGTAATCCATGCAATCTCACAATCTCCTTGAAAAATAGGTCATCTACATGCACTGCATCAGTTGTCTTCTTACAAGGTATGAAATGAGCCATCTTTGAAATAATGTCAATCACTACAAATATTGAATCATGTCCTCTTTGTGTCTTAGGCAATCCCATTACGAAATCCATGCTTATGTCTTCCCAAGGTCTCTCTGGAACTGTCAAACGTTTCTACAATCCAGTGTTCTGACTACTCCCTTTTGCAACTTACAAACTCTTCAACTCTGCACAAATCTCTGAACATCCTTATGTATCTAAGGCCAAAAGTAATTTTCAATTACCAAAGCCACTGTCTTATCAATGCCAAAGTGTCTTGCCAATCCACCACTATGTTTCTCCTTGATCAAATTATCTCTAATTGAACTTTTAGGTATGCACAACTGACTTCCTCTGAACAACATATCTTCTTGAATGAAATAGTCCAACCACTTACTCCTATCTGCCGCAACAGGGTCCTTACATGCTTTCCAAGGTTCTACAAAATCAGTGTCTCCCTCATATATGTTCTTCAATTCATCAAAACCCAACACTTCAACTCTCATCTTTGTCAACAAGTTTCTTCTTCGACTCAAGGCATCAACAACTTTATTTGATTTACCACTCCTATGCTTCAACACAAAAGTATAACTCTGCATGAACTCTACCCATATCATATGTCTCTGATTCAACTTACCTTGACTGTTCAAATATTGCAAAGCTTGATGATCTGTATACAACACAAACTCCTTCGACAACAAGTAATGTCTCCACTTCTTCAAGGCTTGAATTATGGCATAGAACTCTTGATCATAAACTGAATATCTTTTCCTCACATCATTCAACTTCTCACTGAAATAAGCTACAGGTCTACCTTCTTGACTTAACACTGCTCCAATTGCATTTCCACTTGCATCACAATCAACTTGAAATACCTTATTGAAATCCGGTAATGCCAAAATAGGTTGCTCTATCACTTTCTACTTCAACAACTCAAAACTTTTGTCCACTCCTAATGTCCACTTAAAATCCTTTCTGTCACCTCTCATTGTCTCTGTCATAGGGTTACAAACTGAATTGAAATTTCTGATGAACTTCTGACAAAAACTAGCCAATCCATGAAATGATCTAACCTCTCCAATGCTCTTCGGTGTAAGCCATTCAACAATTGCTCTCACTTTCTCAAGGTCCATCTTCAATCCTTCTGCAAAAATCACAAATCCCAAATACACTAATTCTTCCTACATGAAACTACACTTCTTGATGTTTATCAGCAATTTCTCTTCTCTCAACCTCTGCATAACTTGTCTAATATGCCACAAATGTTCTTCTTTTGTTTTACTGAAAATCATAATATCATCCAAGTATACAATAACAAACTTACCCAAGAATTTCTTCAAGACTTCATTCATCAACCTCATGAAAGTACTCGATGCATTTGTCAATCCAAAAGGCATCACTAACCACTCATACAATCCTTCATTTGTCTTAAAAGCAATCTTCCATTCATCACCTTCTCTGTTTCTGATCTGATGGTATCCACTCTTCAAGTCTATCTTTGTGAAATATTTTGCTCCACTCAAACAATCCATAATATCATCCATCTTAGGTAAAAGAAATCTATACTTAACTGTGATCTTGTTTATTGCTCTAGATTCAATACACATTCTCCATTCTCTATCCTTCTTCGGTGCTAACACTGCAGGTACTGCACAAGGACTCAAGCTTTCTCTGATCAAACCTTTCCTCAACAACTCTTATATCTGTCTATTTAGTTCTTCATTCGCTGTCAGTGTCATCCGGTGTGCTACTTTGTTAGGCAAACTTGCTCTTGGTATAAGATCCATGTGATGATTGATACTCCTTATAGGTGGTAATCCATCAGGTACATTATCTGATATGATGCCTTCGTACTCTGTCAGTAACTCCTTTATCTCATCTGGTTCAGTCTCTTGCTTCACTACTTTAGGCATTTTAGGAATCAAGGCATAACACATACTTTCCTGTTTCAAACCATCCAAAAATTTCCTTCCATCTACCAAATAGATTCTAGCATTCCCACATACCATATCTTTAGGATCATCTTCTAAAGGAACCAAAGTAATTCTTTTCCCATTTGCTGTTATAGTATATGTATTCTTTCTCCCATCATGTATATCTTTTCTATCATATTGCCAAGGTCTACCCAACAAGATATGACAAACATCCATAGGCATAATATCACACGAGACTTCATCATGATAAGATCCAACATGAAATTTCACCAAACATTGTTCTCTCACCAGTACCTTATGATCATCCTGAATCCATGCTATCTGAAAGGGCTTAGGGTGTTTCAATTGTTCCAACTTCAGCTTAGTCACCATCTCCTCTGAAACTAGGTTATCTAAACTACCACTATCAATTACAACTTTACAACACTTACCTCTAGATTTGCATCTAGTTCTGAACAGACTTTTCCTTTGTGATGGATCTTCATTTGTCTCTGCTTGAAATAGTGCTCTCCTCATCACAAGTGATTCTCCTTTCTCTGGTTTACCAACAAAATAGGGGTCATCTAATTCAACAGGTTCTTCTTCAACATAGGCTACTCTTCCACTATTCTCTGTCCTCTTGCTTGTACTACCCTGATTACACTCAAATGCTCTATGTCCTTCACCTCCACACTTGAAACAAGTACCTCTGAATGTCTTCTTATCAAATCCTCTTCCTTCTCTTCTGTATCCTTCATTTTGATATGCACTAGGGTTTCCTCTCTGGTGAAAATTTATGTCATCTCTCCGGTAAGCATTGTTATCTCTGTCATCCTTCTTAACTAGGTTGTCAAATTTGTTCTGCTCTATAAATGGTCTATCACATCCAGAAAACATTCTTGCTCTCTAAAATTTACCTCCTCTGCCTCTCTGTCTCTGATCATGTCTTTTATTGAGCTTCTCTTCAACTTTCAAGGCAAACTGATATGCTTCTTCCAAAGATGTCATCCTTACCAAACTTAGTTCTTCTTGAATGTTCAATCTCAGTCCATTGATGTATCTAGCCATTTTCTCCTTGCTTGCTTCATTATGTCCTATCCTTATGATCATCTTATGAAATTCTTCAGTGTACTCCTTCACAAATTTCTCCTTTTGTCTCAGGTTCTACAATCTTTTCAACAATTCCAACTCGTAGTCAGCAGGTATAAACTGATTCTTCAACTTTGTCACCATCTGGTCCCACTTTGTAATCTTTTCTTTTCCTCTTCTGTTTCTTTCCAACTGAACTTCTTTCCACCATATAGCAGCATGTCCTTTCAACTTTGTCCTTGCAAATTTCACCTTCTCTGGATCTTCAATTTCCTCATATTCAAAGTATTCTTCCATGTCATTTGTCCAGTCAATCAATTCTTCAGGATTCAATTTACCAGTATAGTTTAGCACATCAACTCTAGATCTCTTTCCAATCTTTGTAATAGCTTGCAACATCTTTATCTTATCCGATTCTTCTTCTTCATTACCTTCTAGGGTGTCGCCAATTTATTCAGCAGATTGAAATTCTTCCTCATCATCACTTTCAACATTAGGTCTCAGTGTCAATCCTCTTCGCCTATCTTCTTCAACAACATCCAAACGAATTTGCATTGTTCTCATCAATTCCATCATCTCATCCATTCTATTAGCCATTGTACCAATAGGAGGAACACTTTGCAGCAACATCTTCCTAAGATCAAGTGTAAACTGCCTCAAGTTTGGTGATCGGGCTACAAGCGACAACAGCCTCTCAATCGGTGATCAGTTGCGCACAAATAACTTGCCTCAGATCAGCGATCTTCTCACAACAATATCTTACAGAATCCCCTTCGCCAATTCACTCTAGAGAATCAAACTTTATCTCTGATACCACTTGGTGCAGTCACGGTAGGAGGGTTCATAGAATGAACTATCTGGACCATGCAGTAAGAGTAAACACAACGGAAATAGCTCAAAAAATGGAACAAATGCAGATTCAGTCATTCGTATATCATAGAATTCAAATAAAGATCGGCCAACAACATGCAGGCTTACAACTAGGGCTCACAGGCCTGGTTACATACATGCGCAAGATAAGGCTTTGAAGCTCCTTCGCACAAAATCTAAACTATAGAATATGAATCAATCTCTAACTTTCTAACTGCTTTTCTAAGGATCTATTACATCTTTATATATCATTTCTGGACCAATAGATTCCTCCACGTTGGCCAAGGAAGATCACAAACTCCAATGAAGAGTTGTAACGTGTTCACAAATAGGTCAGACCTAAATGCATAGAACACTTCCTCAAATGAAAGGAACAACGTGCAGACCTTTGGGGAAGGTCGGCCATGAACCAAAGGACATTGAATGATGTGTCATTGAGATCCGCAAGTCAAGGAACAATCCGCAAGCCTTCTCCTTTAGCTGATTATCAGGAACTGTTAGGATGCTCTGCACTGAGAAAATAGTTGATCTTGTGATAGCGATATCTTTCCGGTAACTGATCCAAATGCTCTGAATTCTTGATATGATGTAGATGAATGAATGTAGATGCTAAGTCCAGATCCGCAAGGTGTGAATTGTCAAAATTGGACCACAAGCTGAAACTGCTTCTAACTGAACTGCCTGAACTGAACTGGAAAATGAAAGAACTGAAATGCAAACAAACTGAAATGCAAATATTTTTGGTTGATGCAAGATTACTCTTGAACCAGGGATGCTCCTGCATCGACAACCCTTCAAACATATTGTTGTCCCTTCAAATGGAATCGTACCACTTTACCTAACAAATCTTCTTAAATCGCAACCCTTCAATTAGTAATTTATGATCTTCATAAAATGAAGTTGCCACCTTATAAAATAAGTCATTGATTCTATATGATAAATCACATATGTTGTATATTCACTAATCAACGTGCCACATATAAATATATAACGTTTTATCCATTTAGTTGGCCAAGATATTAATTATGAGGTCGGCCATGCAATCTTCATGAAGTCGGCCCAAATTTTATTCTTTTTCTAAACAAAAGGAGTCGACCTTCTTGATATAGTTGACCACTTGGGAGGTTGGCTGCTTAGGAAATTTGACATTTTAATCTTTATTTTAATATCTCCTTAGGTGCTAAGATGCATATGGCTCAGCGCATATTACATACACATTATCTTTTTCTCCAATTTTTAAATCTTTAATTTAAACATGCATATATCTATTTGTCGGCCTCCAATTCCGCAATCTCTTTAATAGTAAAGTGTAACGAATAACCTCCTATTTTCTGTGTTCTCCAATGGTAAAGTGTTACAGATATGCCTTTGCTTGATAAGAGTTCTAATCTTGAGCTAAAATTTTATATAAGTAATGGATAGTGAATTAAGACATAATTCTCAAATAATCAAATCTGATCTCCATCTCTAAAAGCTATAATGGATGGTTCAAGCAAAAAGTAGTAAAGTGCTATTTCTACACACAATTATGACCAAGTTGGGTGACCACTGCATGTGACCTTTAGTCCACAAGTGTCCTCTTACGTACGAATTATATAGTTGGTAGTTAGGTGGCTAGTAGTGTTAGCATTTCCATGGTGTCATATGTTGAGATGTCACTCTCTAGTTGGTTGACTTAGTAGATGCATTGGCTAGTGGTGGGCCTATAAACCATAGGTCCCAAGATTTTTTTAGCTCTTAAACTTTGGAAAACATGATGTTGCTTGAATAAGTTGGTTAAAATGAGACAATGTTCCTATAAGAAATGAAACTAAACAAATTTTCTTAGGATTAGACATGTCTGGGACATGTCTGTTTAAATGTAAGGGAGAGACAACATCTAAAAACTAATTTAAAAATATCATACATTGCAAATTTATATACAATCTAACAGTATTGATTTTATTTTATGAGAAGATTCCCAACAATAACTATTAGGGTCCACTTCATTTTTTAAGTTAGGAATTATGGTCGTCATTTTGAGGAATAAACCATCATTCAAAAAAAAGATATTTACCCAATAGCCATGCACCCTAACTTTACATCCCTCAAGCTCTTAAACGATAAGTCGAATTTTCACAAAAAGCTTCAAGATGTCTTTGTATGTGAGTTAAGAGTTTAAAGCTATTTTTTGAGGTTTTAGGCATCAATGATATAGCCACACCAACTATATGTGTCACCATATGATTTGATGTAACTTGTAAAAATAAATACTTTTTGTCTTTTGTTTAGGTACAAATATAACAACTAATGCTTAACTTTACAAGCAATAAGTAAAAGTTAAAAAGAGCCCTTAGTACACATCAAACTACTGACATGGAATTCAACCACTGTTGTCCTTATACCTTTCATTTGCCTTTGCTCATACTCCATACTCTGTAGTGATCCAAATAAGGTCACTTGGGTCTCCCTACTATGTCTTATTGTTTGAAACTTTGTTGTTTCTTCCAAATCATGAGCTGTTTGAGGTGTGTTTGTCGAGTCTTTGGTTTGGCATTGCTATCAACTTATAATAATAATAATAAGGTTTTGGGTTCCCATTTGCCTTTTCTGCCATTTTGGGATGTTTTTTTAAAGTTTCTACCTACGCAATGTGTGTCCCATGTTTTTTTTTGATAAATGTGTCTCGTGATACGTGTGGTGATGTTTTCCGAAATTGTAGAGCACATTATTGCTAAGTAGGCATTCAAGTCTGAAACCTCCTTTTCCTATATTAGATTCGATACGAAGCATTGTATGTTTGTTTTATTATGTTTGCCCCTCCAACACGCTTTGCAAAACCCACAAGTTTTCCCTTTTGTGTCTTTTATATGAACTGTCTCCACATCATTTAGTCGTTATATTTTCCTTTGACTTATATGTCCTCCTCACGATGTTCTCTGCAACTTGGCTGCAATCACTTACAGTGCCTAGGTCCCCCACAAATATAATACAAGAAAAGATTTGAGTGTAAGTTTTCATCTAAATTAAAAATTAATTTCTATAAGAAAGGAAAAGTAAATTATTACATCTTCCCCTTTCTTTCAAAGAATTTTTGAGCATTTCATTCCCTTTCATCACCAGCTATTTGCTTCACAAAAAACAAGGACTAACAAGTTTTTCTTTAATTGTGGGTCGTATAGAATTCTATTTTACTAAGGATTATAAAATAAAATTATATATGAGTGGATTATGATTAGAACTCTATTTTACTAAAGATTATAAAATTAAATAATATATGAGTGGATTATGATTAGAATCTTATCTATGTAAGAATTATATAGTAAAATAGTTTGTAAATTATTTATATGTTTTAAAAGTTTTCTCAATTAAAAAAAGTTAAATGATAAAAAAATTTCCAAATTTTTTATTAATAAAAATAAATGAAAGATTCAAAACCTTAAATTATTTATATTTAAAAATATGTGAAATAGACAAATTTTATATTATATTTTTTTTTTAACTAAAATAAATTATTATAATGGTGAAATTTTTATATTTATGTTATTTTTTATTTAGTTTTGTGTTTATCTTGGTGGAATGTTTCAAATGTAAATTATATATTGACAAGTGACACTCTCTTGTGTTAGGTTCCGTTCATGTCATAGTTTTTGTTTATTCTTATTTGCTCCCACTTATACTTATTCCCATATCTTAATTCAATTATGTCTCACTCATGAGTAAATTGATTCTCACATCATCTACATCATTCTTCCTTCATTAATTCTAAAACTAAATACTCCTAACCCTCACATTTAAATGTTAAATATTTATTTAGAATTATCAATTACAACTAACTTAGTCTAAATTAATTTATATTTATTATTTACATTTATTTAATTAACTTAAATTTATCTATATAATAGAAATATTTTATTTACAATTATTTACCATATTTACCATAAGCAAAATAGTTTATAATTTTCGTCATATAAATAGAAAACCTTGTAAAGTGTAGATTTCTTAGAAGCCATGACAGACCTTATAAAAATGTTTATCATTGTAAAAGATATCCTTCTTATGTTGGAACCTAACCCATACGTGGTAATAAAGGAGGATGGCAACAAGTGCGCTTATAGCTCTCACACATTCATTGCACCTATTTGTATTTTCCTAGTTGAGAGCAGGGCTTAAATTTGATAGTTGTATAGTTGTATTTAGGCATTTTTGCTGTAAAATACAAAATAAATTTTAAAAAGACCCTATCAAATGAAAGGAGAGATTTTGGACAAACTATCAAAATTTATATATGATTATGCTGATATATATATTTGGTTTTTATATAATCTACTTAGTATAAGGTATGTCATAGTATTTTAAAGGCAGCATTGAATAGATAACTGTCATAAAAAAATTGCTTGACAGGCAAGGTCGACTATCAAATTTAAGCCCTAGTTGAGAGCCACTTATTTATTTATCTCCTTTTTTATTTATTTTTAAATGATAGATTTAATAGTAAAGGCATCCTTTGTTCCTATTAGAAGAGGGTATATGTTTAGTTTTAAAATTTAAATATAAAATAATAATAATATATTTGAGAATATATCATTAATTTTTATTAAAAATATAATGATATATTATATACAATGTTGATACTATATTTAAAAGTGTTTTATAAAGAAAAATATTGTTTTCTAATTTTAATGACTTTAAAATAAGGATTAAGGCAGCGACCACATGTGTAATGAATTCAAGATGATGTATGTTAATGTAATGTTTTGATAGTGTTGGTATGATGCTCACATAAATGCTCTATGAAAATTCTCTTGATAACCCTAAGATTCCTTCGATAACATATACGATGATTTGAAAATGAATGAATGAATGTCTTTAAATACAACAACATGCACAAAATATATGCTAGGTTAGCTCACAACAACCAATAGGAGAAAGTCGATGGGATTTAACTTGAATTTGATTTTTTAAAGTTCAAGATTTAGATCTTGTTGGGTCCTAAAATCATTGCTCACATTCCTAGAGGGATCAACTCACTTCAAGGCCAGGGACTTGTTGTCTTGAAGGTGAATCGATCATCTCATCAACAAAATGTGAATGATTAGAGGCCAATTGTTGAGAGTGGGCATGCTCTCCTTCACTTTGAGCTCAACTAGACTCGGGAGGGTATTTCTAGAGATATCCTGAATAGGACATCTAACCTATTAAGATGAATCATGATTGAAACAACAATAGCTATACCGAAGGCATGTTTGACCCCTATGTTTGTCACTAGGTCAAAGACTAACTAGCTGCTTGTAAAACCTCTCATTAAGTTGAAACTACAACATTGCATATGCATGTATAGATGACGACAACATTTTATTTCCTACAAATGACTCCACTTAACATTTCATAGACAAGTGCAAGGTATAGGCATCCATGACATGATTCTCTAATGATTTATTTGTTTGGGGTCACGCTAAGATTGCTCCCTAGTTTACAACACTAAATCATGAAATACATGTGAAACCCTAATCTATTCCTACAACTAACAAGAACAGAGGATAACTAAAATGAAAGTGTTTGATCTCTCACCAATCAGACCGATGCCTACTCCATTGGACAACATAGTCATGAATTGTAAGGAAGAGGGAGAAACATCTTCAAAACATAACTAGAACTAGGTGTCTGTATATATACAAACCAGAAATAACACTTCATGCAAATGGACATACTTAAAAATCCATCTCAAAACTATAATAACCCACATGAAATAAAAGAGAGACCATTACAAAATCTTTGCAATGCATTAGATGCTCTCATATATACATCAAACCATTATTACATTCATACTAGCAAATGTGGCAAGAGGAAATCCACAACTACAATCATACGTTCCCTTAAATCATTACAAATTGCTATGGAGACATACCATTATAGGAAATGTGCATTGAAAACCCTTCCAATGATTTACAAAATGGATTCCATGCCTTACAAACCAGAATTGCATCGATTGATGCCTTAAAACAAACTCAAAGCAATTATAGTCTATGAAATTGGCTCGGTGACCAACCCTTATTACATCTTTGAAACATGTATATATAGCATTTGAGATTCATGTCCTTTGGTCACTCGCCAGAATTCAATATACCACTACAAGTCAAAGTATTAAATGCAAACCAAATGAAATCCCACAAAATGTGCCTTGAGCCATGTGCAAGATAAGCTAGTAGGAGAAAAATGTGTTTCCTACTTGAAATGGATGGTTACAAAAGTCAAATCCAACATTAATGACATCCTAGGAAGTAGATGGGACATTCTGGAGTGTTTCACAAGAGTTTAGAAATTTTATGAGCTTGACTTGGAACAAGATATGAGAACCAAACATATGGAGTGGAGGAATGAAGTCTTAAAGGATGGGAAAGTTCTATGAAATGGAAGGGAATGAGTAATTGGGTCATTGGGACAAATGCAAAAATTTGACCTAGAACTAAAGGAGAGGATGGAAGAGAAGCAGAGAAACCATGTGGAACTAAAGGTGGGAATTGGAGGAATGAAATGGAGAGAAATGTATGAAAGAGGTCTAGAAGCATATCGGGTTTTCACAAAGGAAGTAAACAAGTGTTTTGATGAAGAGGGGAAAATGTGGGATTTAGATGCCAAACTAGATGTCAGGATGGGATATGGAGTGAAGGGAAATGACATCCTAAAGTCTATGGAAAGTTCTCATGAAACAGGAAAATGAAGGAATTGGTTGAGGGGAACTTCACAAAAATTTGATAGGGAACTAAATATGGGAACAAGATGGGAGAAATGAAGTTCAAAAGCAAGGAAATGTCCTGTAAAGGGGATCAAGAAGAACGCGAAAAAAGGTTAGGGACCAGAGGTGGATATGGAAGATTGGAAATATGAAATCTGGCAAAGAAAATTCTAAAAAATGCTAAGTAGAAGAAAAAGAAGATCAAGAGGCTTGAAAAGGATAAATGCAGGAATCTTATGCAAAACTAGATGCAGGAAGTGGTTATTAAAAGTTGCAAAATGAGGTCCGATACCCCAGAAGGATCTCACAAATTGGAGGAAACTGGAAAAGTGAAAAAGGATAAGGCTTGATGGAATTTCGTAGAATTTTTATACAAAACAAGAGGTAGATATAGGATGGGAGACGAAGGGATCATATCCAATCGCTGGTCAAAAATTTGCAAATTGGGTAAAACAAAGGAAATGGAAGAAAAGAAAGACTTAATGAAATCTACAGGGATTTCATGTGAAATAGAATGTGGATGTAGGATGAGATGAAAGTTAACCTATCTAGTAGGAAGTCGAGAATCCACAAACTAAGGAAAAATGAAGGAAACAAAAGAAGTGAAAGAAACGATGAAGTCTTGTGGAACATTTGCATGAAAAAGGAGGCTAGGATAGGATGTGGAAGGGAAGGAAGATGTCTGGTAGGACCCAAGACAAAACCTTAAAAAATGACAAAAAATTCTTGGGACTTAAAACGTTTTTGAATTTGTGCAACTTCCAACACGAGGTAGAGTTAGGGGATGACCATGAACAAAACTTAGGCAAAATTTGACCAAGGGAAGACCCATTAGAGGATTTCTTAGATCAATTATTTATAACGGCAAAAATAGGGCAAGTGCACAAAAAGGACAAAGACTTAGGATTTTTGCAAAATTTGAATTGGGTCCCAATAGATTCTCCACTACAAAAAATGACTTGGAGAGAGTCTACACTCACATATTTGATCCAGGATAATGAATAATTGATCTAAGGATTGAGATCAATCTCTAGAGATGAATAATAATAGGATCAAAATGTGGTGATATCATGAACTGAATTTATAGAAGAATTTGCCACTTATAAACATAATATTACACATTAAAAACATTCTGAATCAAAATGAACCCAAAACATAAGAGAAAAGAGCATATATACATGTTTAATTTTTCTATTAAAAATTTATCAATACCTTATATTAATAAATTGATAACATAATATATTAACAAATATAATATAATATATCAATGATATATTTTTAAAAAATGTTGCAATTTTTTATTTTAAAAATGTTTACACATTTAAAAAAATATATATATATATATATATATATATATATATATATATATATATATATATATATATATATGTTAAAATTTAATATTTTCTATATTGTAATTGTTAATTTTTTTACACTTGAAGCTTCAAGATATTTTCTGTTCAATAGATTATATTAGCACGTAAAACGTCATGTTGACAGCATATTTAAGATAATAATAATAATATATCTTTCAATCTAAGTTTTCGAAAACTGTCAATTTATTATATTAACATATTAAAAAAACTGTCAATATATCATTAACACAAGATGTAAGGCTGTGTATCAGCCAACACATCTTTATCAATTCAATTCTAAAAGTTAGCCTTTCTTAAATTTTAAATTAAAAAAAATGAACCATTTTAATTTTTGGCTCTTATTGTCATCTAATAAAATATTATATTTAACGTTGCGATATTTTTATTTTTCAAATTGAAAAAAACTCAGGTTTCGAAATTGAGAAATTAAAAAAATGATATTTGAATCCTGAAAATCCGATCCAAAATTTGAATGAAAATAAAGAATTTCTGAAGCCTGGCTGCCACAATTATTGACATTACGCGTAAAAAATTCATAGTTTCCAAACTCCACGAGGACAAGTAGAGGTGTGAATTAAAATTTCAACCTCAAATAGTTGAGGCTGGGCCCGTGTGAATTGCAGTCAATAATTGCAATTCACATCTTTGAGAATCTTGCGGGTCAGAGGAATTCAAGAAAAACGAGGTACCAAAATTTCTACATTAATCAGGAAATTGCAAACACACCAAACCCCAATTCCATTGGTCATGGAAACCCTAATGGCAGGGCAAATAAAAATAACCACGCCCCCTGTTTGACATCATTCTCGAGGGTTCTCGTACACTATTCCCAGATTTTACCCATGCTATAATCTTCTGATGACGCAGGAAATACTGCAATTTACGTCTGCTGCGCTTCAAAAATAGGGATGAGAATCGAGAGCATTTTTGTTTTTGTTTTTGTTTTTCTTCTCTCTCCCCCGAACCACGTCATGGCTTCAATTTCTTTCTTCTTCCCTTGCTTTGCGATTGAAAAATGTGAAGGATTACTCTGACAGGTGTAGCTGCGTGCCATCACTACGCCATGGCTGTGTTTGGGCGTTCAAACACGCAAAGGGGAATTACAATTGCAGTGCAGTACGTGCAACTGTTTCGCATTGCTGCGTACTACTATTTCTCTTCACGCAAACATTAAGCACCCTCAATAAATATCCCTCCTCTGCCTCTGTCTCTCACCCTCACCCTCACCCTCCATAAATATTCATCATCAGTGATCACAATATTCATCATCGGTGATCACAATTTTCATCGTCAGTGATCACAATCTCGCAAGAAAGAGTTTTTATCTTTAAGTCAGATTGGTGTGTGAATACACGCTGGAGAAGCAGGGCACGTGCGAGGCGAGGCGATTCAGTTCAGATTTCAGAGGTACTTGCCTTGCTCGCACGTGCTCCCCTTCTCCAACATGGATTGCCCACTCACTGTTTTTTTTTCTCTGCACTTCTCCCCAATGAATTTATCACCACGAGGTATGTATATATACATGTTTCGTGGGGTTGCATATCATAATTTACTGTACATGTATGTGTTATAACTCTTGGTTGCTTTTGTGGATGGCAGCTTAGAAACAGAGGATTTCAAAAAGCTCACTTCTCTAATGTTTGGTTATAATTTGGGTTTGTGTTTAGATTGATTAATGGTTTTGTGATTTCAGTATGCTAACTTTGCTGTCATTTCTAATTCATGAAAGTTGGGAATTACAAAGGGTTTATGTAAGGAGTTGTAATTGAAGTAGGGGATTATGAAGGGTTTATGTAAGGAGTTGTAATCGAAGTAGGGGATTATGAAGGGTTTATGTAAGGAGTTTGTGATTTATAGAACTTATCATTCTAACATGGATTTTGATTTTAAATCAGAAGAAAACTTTCTTGATTTTAAATCAGAAGAGAAGTTTCATGTTAGGTATAATTTCCAAGAAGCCCTTGAATGCTAAACATTGGCCAATTTTTGGACCTATGGAATGTAAATTCTTACCAGAGTATGATACACTGCTTACTAGTTTCAAATTACTCTGTAGTCACATAATTCTTGTAGGCATTTACATTGCTTAATAGTTTCAAATTACTCTGTAGTCAGATAATTCTTGTAGGCATTCACGTGGAAGCCTCAATCAACAGATTGGGTGTGATTTCCTACTCCTAGAATGCAAATATGGGGAAAATTTTTATCCTTAGAATGAAAGTTTTTAGATCAAAGTACTTACAACTTAGTAGTTTCAAAATGCCTTCAAATCAGTCGACTCTTCTTAGAATTCATGTTGAAACCTCAGATCAACAGAATGGGTATCATTTCCAACCCCTAGAATGCAAACATTTTATCTCTTTCTCTCTTTTCTTCATATATAGAATGTGAAATCTTGCACTAATTTCCTCCATTTTATGGCGAAACAGAAATACATTGTCTGATCACCTTGAAAATGTGTGCAGATGGGCTACATACGACTGAGACTATTTTGGGCGGGTCATGTGTTCATATCACAACAATGGGGACTAAATTATGTGGCTTATTTGTGAAAAGTGGTTAAGAAAGAATGTGGTGCATAGCATGAAGCAATATCTGTGAGTGGTTAAGGAAGAACTCTGAAGCAGATGTGGAATGAATAAGGGTTTTAATAACATCCACGAGACCAAACAGCCTATGGGACTGACGGATGGATCAATATGAATGAACATGGTCACCGGATTTAGACTTCCACTTATTTTTTCTGTACTTATTATTAATTCATAATAGAACAACCAGATAGTCTTAAATTGTATGTGAAATGTAATAATAAGCCTCCTCAAATATGGAGGATGTTTTCTGGCATTTGTGTTGAACTTAAGAACTCTCTTTGAATATCATAATAGTTTAGGGAAGGTTGTTCCAAGTCAAGTCAATTGAATGCAACCACACCTCGCCTTCTAGATATGCCTATATTGACCTATAGAAATCTAAAGCTTTCAATAAATTTGATCAGCTATACTTTTCGAATAGTGAAACTCCTTAATTTCTTAGTCAAGTGCATGAATTATTACATTTTCTTATGTGGGTAAGGATAAAACAGTGACAGCGAAACAAATAATATGGTTATTGGCCATTTCAACTTCTGTACTTTCTGCCCCTTTTAGCGTGGGTAAACGAGAGATGCGCAAATGTTGTCGCCATCCAAAGGAAAGCTTTGGTCGACACTTTTCGCACTAATCTTGAATTAAATGAAAACCAAATGAACTAGTGATTTGAACATGTCTAACAAGACTATATTTTTCCGAAGACAATACCTGAAATAACAAATTTTTTGTCCATAGCATTGATTAGTAATGTTATTGGTATAGCTAAAGTTTGGATTGAAAGGGTCCGGACCCATGACCCATAACAGGTTTGAATTTTGAGTAAAATACGTTACAAGGGAACATGGGTCATCATGTTATAAATAACAGGTTTGAATTTTGAGTAAAATATGTTACAATGCAACATGGGTTATGTTATAACATGTTTGAATTTTGAGTACAATGCTCGTGGCGTTTCGTGATATGATTGGTTACCTACAGATCTAATCATACAATTTATGATTGATTACAGATCAAATCATAGACTTTAATAGATAGTAATGGTATATAATTCACAAAGTGTTAATATGGATGGCAGCTTACAAGCAGCCCATTGGCGAGTATTTTATTATTTTGAAGTCTAATTAGGTAATTTCTCATGATGTTTATAATTTCTAATATGGTTAGTTATAAGTAGGAGGTATTTTTCGCAGCATGTCAAATTATGATATTTTATTTTAGGGTTAACTGCGTAGTTTTTGAGTCAAACACATGACCCATATTTCATGAGTAGTGGTTCACATGAACCCATCTCTCATGTTAATGAATGGTTAGTTATGTTAAGGTGTTGTAGGGAGGTTTATTTAGGCCTAAACTTAGTAGCTTATCAAAATATAATTTTTAAAAGAAAATATATGTTTTCTAAAGTAGCCTATCAAATAAACATAGTCAAGCTAGAAGCTATAGTTTTTTCTAATTCCTTTAACAAATAAAACTTGAAAACCATGTTATGCAATACAACCATATAAAATATTAACTTAAACAAATGAATGCAATAACCTCTTAAGATCGAGACATCATGGAAATACTCAAAGGCAACCATGACTTTATACCAATGTTCACGATGACACTCATATGCAGAGTCCTACCATGCCTACAAATGCATCAAAATATGATTAAAATATAATTTTGTGCAAGTGTTGGGTTCTCGGAAGGTCTGTTACAATTGCCCCACTATCATGATCTGCCTTCCTCTCATGGATGATGCTCTCCCTCTTCGCACAAGGGTGAAATATCTAACCTACGTCCACCTCATGCCAACATGTAGTAGTTAGTCTGTGTCAACAATTGGTGATTATAATTGCAAAACTAGAAATAATAAATACAATATCAACTACATAAAATTTATGATAATGACCAATCACATCGTACTAATCATCAATCATTTAAAAATGATAAACATGTGCCAAAACATCATGAGAAATTATGCATTAATTCAAATATTGAATAATCTGCATGAATATTTTACATAATCAATGAAATAATAAACTGTCATAATAACATACTGATCATAATCGCATTTAATACATCACATCAAAACATAAAATATACACAGATTTAATCATTTATTTAAATATTAAAAATCTGTTCACTAAGAGAGTGAAAATGAGATGTGACATCCTTCCCCACTAGGAAAAAATCATTGTCTTGATGGCTTAATTAAACATTAGCATAATCAATTTTTTTAAAGTATCATATGAGCAAAATGCTACACAAACAAATGAGGAAATGCTCTATGAAACTCTTCATAGTCCTCCCAAGTGGCACTATCCTCTAAATTTTAGTCCCACTAGATCTTATATTGAGTTACTTCTTTGTTATGCAAGTGGAGCTTGTGAACCTCGAGCACTCTGAGAGGCTCCATCTTTACCACTTCTAGGTCTAGAACTTGTAGAGAATTCCAATCAAGAACATGAGCAAAATCAAGCACATACTTTTTTAGATAAGATACATGAAAATTATTATGCAATTGAGACAGAGTGAGCAGTAAGGCTATTTTGTTAGCATGATTGTACTTCAAATAGGCCAACATATTTGAGAGAGTTTTTCTTTTTACCGATCTTAATCGAATTCTTTTGAGGTTTTACTCTAAGAAGAACTTTGTCTCTCACAGTAAACTGCCTCACTATCTACTTCAAATTGACATAGATTTTATGCCTTAGCCAACCTTTTCCTAATTAGTTTGACTTACTCCTCCATTTCTGCTAGCATTTCTAGCATAATGCTAACTCTATATTCTAGTTTATACCAACTAATAGGAGTTCTACATCTTCTATCACATAGTATCTTAAAAGGAGTCATTTTCAAAGCAGAGTGGTAGGAGTTATTATAAGCAAACTCAACTAGTGGAAGGCATTCTTCCCATTTATACTTTTGATCCATACAATACATCTATAACGGATTCTCTAACACCTGATTCACCCTTTCATTTTGTCCATAGATCTCTAGTTGGTAAGATGAATTGATGTTTAGTTGAGTTCCCAATATTTAAAATAAGGTTTGCAAAAACCTCGAAGTCATCCATGCATCTCTATCCAATATTATGTTTTTCAAAATTCTGTAGAGTTTAAAGATCTCCTAAACGAATCTTCTTGCTAGAACTGGTGCACTATCAGTCAAGTTTACTAATTTAAAGTGGGCAACTTTCATAAGCTTATCAACTATTACCAGAATCATCTTGTGGCAGTTCTTGAACATTGGAAGACCTTGCACAAGTTGATAACTTGCTATTTCCACTTAGGTACATCATGGCAATAAAGTAATCTTGCAGAACTTAACCCACTAGCACTGTAAGCATCTAGCTATAAAATTGGTTGCATCTTGTTTGATTCCTTTCTAAAAAGATAGTTGTTTTAGGTCAACCATCAACTTAATAACACTAGGGTGCCTAAAATAGGGTGCACAATGAGCTTAGATCTCAGTACTAGATTGTTCTTAAATTTCCCTAATCTGGGACATACATTCTACCTCTATACCTTAATAGCCCACTAGAGGCTCAAACTAACATCCATCATATCTAAAATCTTGTGGATTCTCTAAGAGAGCTTTCCTGACATATTCAAAGAAATCATCTCCCAAAGAGTACTTCAAAACCTATTCCTAAAATTTTGATCAAATAGTGGCCATTGTGACAATGTGCCATCAATAGCTTAAGGGTATCAACAACACAATTTTCCTTTCCTTTGATAGAACTGATGTTGACATCATAATTTGATAGGAGTTCTAGCCATCAGCTTTGGTGTGCATTCAAGTTTGGCTACCTGAAAATGTATTTGAGTCCCAAGCTATCTATACTTAGTTCAAATGGTTTACCTAGCAAATAATGCATCCACACTTGCAATGTGTGAACTATCGCTGCAAGTTCCAAATTATGCAGAGCATAATTCAAATCATATGGTCATATTTTTCTAGATTCATAGGCCACAACCTAACCTTCCTACATAAGTATACCTCCTAAGCCTTCACCTAATGCATCCATAATGACTACAAAATGACCTTTTGGGTTAGGAACTCTAAGAATTGGTGTTAAAGTTGTAGACATGAAAAATTAACCTATGATCAATTTCCTAAGTCCTCCCTTCGTATGAAATTTAATTAATTTTAATTAATTAATTAAATTTCATTTATCTTTAATCTACCCTTAATTCCCTAAAGTTTAATTAATTTTAATTAATTAATTAAATCTTTTTACCTTTTACCATATCCCGTGAATAATAAATTAAAATTAATTTATTATTTACTAAACCTAAAATCCTCCAATTTATTATTTACAGTTCACATAACCAAAAACTTGTTATTTACCTACTTTTTCCTGTTCAACCGATCAAACCACTTTAGAACCGTTTTCCCAACTTTTATAAAAACCTAGCTATTTTCCAATTATCCCCCGGCAAAATTGACATTGGAGTTATGCAAAAATCTTGAGCAACCACATTTAAACGAATTCGATAACATTTATTTTTATGTGGTTTATATAGTTTTATCTTAATCATCAGAGTGCCATACATCTTGCAAAGAATTCTGCTTTGCATTCAAAGACCAAACACATACAGTTAAGGTATCACTTTATTCAGTCGATGTTGGCTAATGGACAGTTACATAATTTGAAATCATAATTTGAGAGGTACATCTAATAAACACTTACGTTTTGGGGGCCCTAATACTGATTTAGTAGGTTCTGTAGACTCAGATTTCATCATCTATGAATGTAACATAATACCGAGAGCCACCGAAAGAAGATACTTGAGCTGGTCCCCATACATCTGTATGCACAAGCTCCAACTTTTCATTTTTCTTTTACTTCCCATCTCTGAGAAAACTGACTCTCTTTTGTTTTCCATACACACAACTTTCACAGAAATCCATATTAATACATTTCAGACCTAGTAAAACTTTCTTAGAATGAAGTACCTTCATACCTTTTTCACTCATATGCCCAAGTCTATTATGCCACAGTGTTGTTTCAGAACCTACAGCAACTCTTCCAGTCTCTTCCTGCAAACTTGCAACAAATGTTCTTGAACCTGTTTGTTTTTCCTCTATAACATCTAAAGTAGAAGGAACAGTATGACCTGTACAAAGATATAAGGTGCCTACTTTCACACCTTTTGCTACTACTAAGGCACCTTTTGAAACCTTCCAATTTTTATCAGCAAATGTAACAGTGCAACCTTGTTCAGTTAGCTGCCCTACTAAAATTAAATTCCTACTAAGCCTTGGAACATGCCTCACCTCTTGTAGTAGCCAATGATTCCCATTCTGCAACTTAATCTTGATTCTTCCCTTTCCAACAATCTGACAGGGTTCGTTATCTCCCAAATAAACCAGACCAAAATCCCCTTGGACATAATCAAGAAAATAACTTCTATGGGGCGTAGAATGAAATGAGGCCCCTGAATCTAAAACCCATGAATCATCAGCATTATCTAGGGAAAGAATCAAAGCGTCATCTTCAGATTTATTACTTACCACATTTGCTTCCTTATTGCCTTCTTGTTTGTCTCCTTTATTTTTTTGAGACCAACAATCTTTCTTCAGATGACTTGGTTTTCCACAGTACCAGCAATCCTTCTGTCCTCTGGTTTGGGATCTTTTGTCCTTTGATTTTCCTTGTGACTTCCCATGACCTCCAGAACCTTTTCCTCTCTCCTTTGATCTGCCCCTGCTTTCTGCATTCAAAACATTGCCTGATTTGGATCCACCTGAGCTTTTCTTACGAATTTCCTCACTCAGAATAACACCAACAACATCATCAAATTTCAGGGTATTTGAACCAGAACAGAGTTACTAACTGCCATTACCAAACTATCCCAGCTTTCAGGGAATGAACATAGTATCAAGAGAGCTCTAACTTCATCAAATTTTACATTTACAGAAGTCAATTGACTGACAATCATATTAAATTCATTTAAATGATCTGTCACAGATCCACCTTCAACCATTTTCAGATTAAACAAACGCTTCATAAGAAATACCTTATTTGAGGCTGAGGGTTTTTCATACAATTTAGCCAAAGCTTTCATCAGACCATCTATTGTCTTCACTTCCGTTATATTGAATGCCACCGACGGTGCCAGGCACAACCGAATGGTTCCCAGTGCCTTTTTGTTAAGAAGATTCCAATCCTCATCATACATTGTTGCCGGTTTCTTGGCTACTCCTTCCAACGGCATCCATAAATCCTTTTGATAAAGGTAATCCTCCATCTGCATCTTCCATAACTGATAGTTCTGCCCATTGAATTTATCGACCTTAAATCTTCCCTCGTCCGCCATTGCTCCCACTCAACCATGAGACTTTCCTGCAGACGATAATCGAACACAACCCGCTCTGATACCACTTGTTAGGGTTAGCTGACAAAAGATATCAATTAAATGCAAATAAAGATTAAACAGAGAAATGGAAATACATAGATTAATAACAGCGAGAGACAAGATTTAACGTGGTTCACCCAAACTCGAGCTACATCCACCAAACAGAGAGTCCAATATTATTATCCAGTAAATCAAAACGACTACAATCAGCAATCCCTGCAACTCAATACCGCTGCAAATGCTACAATACAATACCCAAACCCTAACCCTTGGCCGCTTTTTATCAAGCCTTTTTGTCAGTTACAAAAATTAGGGTACAGTACTTTCCTGATCAGTCGCCACCTATCGATAATGATATAGGTTCTCTTCCTCATTTATGGAGTATATCAAATATCATCTATAAAGATGAGTACAAACATGTCTAGGTAGTCCCTTAAGATGATGTTCATTAGGTTCATGATTGTAGCTGGTGCATTTGTCAACCCAAATGGTAGCACCGTAAACTTATATTGACCATACCTTGTTCTAAAAGATATTTTAGGAATGTCTCTCTCTTTGGTTCTCAACTAGTGATACCCTTCTCTTAGGTCAATCTTAGAGAAAATGGTTGCACCACATATTTGATCATAATAGGTCATTAATGTGAGGTAGAGGATACTTATTCTTAACTGTTGCCTTATTAAGCATTTTGTAGTCTATGCATACATGCAAGGTTCCATCATTCTTCTTCACAAAAACCACTGGTGCTCCCCTTGGAGACACACTCTCTACAGTTGAGCTTTTATCTCCACAAGCTCTGTTGTCATCATTCAGTAAGTTGCTTTGGATTGAGGTTCCAATCTTGGAATTATATCTATTGAGAAATCAAATTCCCTCTGAGGAGATAGTCTAGGCAATTCTTCGACAAAAACATCCTTGTAATCATAAAGAAAAGGATAGTCTTGCAATGTGGGTTCCTTGGAATCTTCCAACTAATCCACTTTGATTGCATACATTTCACACCCCTTCCTTTTTTTTTCTTAATATCTAAAGCTAAAATTTATCTTAATTTAATTTCTCATTTAACTCCCTGAATCTAAACTCTATTCCCCAAGTCATCTAGGCATTCTATAGTCTTTGCAAAATAATCTTTCACTCTATGGCACCAAAGCTAGTTCATCCCAAGGATTACATCATCTGAACCTAAGGGTGCTACATAAAGGTTCACTTTAGTGGAAAAAGTACATAGTTTTAGTTTATCTTCAAACATACATCTCTACCTTATATTTTGTTTGATTGCCATATTGCACAATCCAAGAGTTAGCCATAAAGCCAACTCTTCTAGAAATTTTACTAAGTACTCTTGGTGCCACAAAACATTTTGTAGCTCTAATATCTATCAAAATAGAAATAGGGCAACCAAAAAGTATACCTATAGTCTTAATAGGTGTAATTTGATAGTCATCTTAGCAATTGTGCCGTCACATGGATTCTTTGTTGGAACATTGTTTGTTGAGGAGATAATGGTGGATTCCTAAAATTGTTCCCCTGATTCAAGTTTGGACAATTGTTTGGATAATGATCACCTCCACACATGAAAAATCTTCCTAGAGGCTCAAACTAACATCTGGGACATACATTCTACCTCTATACCTTAATAGCCCACTAGAGGCTCAAACTAACATCCATCATCTAAAATCTTGTGGATTCTCTAAGAGAGTTTTCCTAACATATTCAAAGAAATCATCTCCCAAAAAGTACTTCAAAACATATTCCTAAAATGTTGATCAAATAGTGGCCATTGTGACAATGTGCCATCAATAGCTTAAGGGTATCAACAACACAATTTTTCTTTCCTTTGATAGAATTGATGTTGAAATCATAATTTGATAGGAATTCTAGCCATCAGATTTGGTGTGCATTCAAGTTTGGCTACCTAAAAATGTATTTGAGTCCCAAGCTATCCATCCTTAGTTCAAATGGTTTACCTAGCAAATAATGCATCCACACCTGCAATGTGTGAACTATTGTTGTAAGTTCCAAATTATGCAGAGCATAATTCAAATCATATGGTCATATTTTTCTAGATTCATAGGCCACAACCTAACCATCCTACATAAGTACACCTCCTAAGCCTTCACCTAATGCATCCATAATGACTACAAAATGACCTTTTGGGTTAGGGACTCTAAGAATTGGTGTTAAAGTTAGTCTTTCCTTCAAGATTTGGAAAGCTTCCTCACACTTGACTGACCATATAAATTGTCAGCCCATCCTCTAAAGTGAAGTGATGTGGTTGGCTATCTTAGAAAATTTTAATACACACTTCTTGTAATATCATGCCAATCCCCATAAAACTATGTGTTGTGCCTCGCACACACGCCCCATTTCAAAAAATAGGGACCCCCTCTTTCAAATCTGGGCTTAGAGTGTCAAGTAGGTTTTTTCCCATCTCCTAGGTAATCAGGTGGTCAAAGTACACTTTTTCCATGTTATAAGTTTGATGTTGAAAAATTATTTCAAAATCTACTAAGTCAAGGTCTTTACATTTCATCTGGTGGGTCTTATTATCCTTTTGCGCTAAAATGACCCTAATCGACCTTTGCACTAAAACTGCTTGCAACTGACCTTTGCACTAAAATGCCTTTCATCTGACTTCTGCGTTAGAATGCCCTTCATCCAACCCAACATTGTTTCTTTACCTAACTGACTTGTGTACTAAAACCAATTGCTACCGACCTTACGCTATAATGCTTGTTTACTGACCAAGTCAGAGGGTGATGAAATCTCCACTAGTCTGAGGAACCTTAAACCCTTGCAAAGTGCATACAACTGAACCAATCGCTGCAGCGCTGAAACGTTGCCTATCGACCAAGTCTGTCACACCCCAAAGCCTCACCAAGTCGAAAGAGACTGAAAGTCACGCAAACCCTAAAACTCTGCCGAATATTCTGACTGACACTACATACACCTTGCATTTATGGTGATCAGTTAGGAGGGATAAAAGGAGAATTTCATCATTTCAAATCTCATTTCACTTTTGACAGAGTATTTTGAGAGCTTTTGGTGACTGTCTCAAGCGATTTCCCTACATAGCCCACGGATTCGACCTGACGACCTCCTGCGCCCCTGCAAGCTTCAACTTTTCCCACCCACACAAGCCAAGTAGGAGCTCAATTTTCACTTAGGGATTTTTCTTTTGTTAGGGTTTTCATTTCATTTCTTTCAAGAACACGCATGAATAGAATGGATTAAAAGTACATAAGCTAGGGTTTTGTGTTGAAATATCTATTCTGTTTATGAACCCTAGTTTAAATTCTTTAAGGGAAACACAATTTTTGGGTACCATAGGCAAAACAAAATAACCAGTCAAACTTTACAATACTGAGTGAACTTAAAACCCTTTGAATTGATCTATGAAAGAAAACAAATGAAAATGAGTCTTTCTGCACTGAGAACGTGTTCAACCGACTTCCTAAAATTTTGATCCATCTAGTTGGTCGGCGACCACAAAAGCCCACGCTAGGACTCATGACTCATTCAGCGCTAAAAACTTAGCTTTCCAACCTGATGATATTTCTTGCTTTGAACGATTTAGTTGGAAGATTGTTTAAGTCCCGCATAGCCTTGAAACATGCTTTGCACTAGTTTTTGCTTGCTCCAACTTTGCGCCAAAGGACCTCCTCTCCAACCTTGGTCAGATGCCTAAGAAATCCCTGCTAGTCAGTAACAACCAAAACCTCCACTAGAAATAAGAAAATGACTTTGTGCTAAAACTTATCTCATCAGACCTTGCGCTAAAACACGCCATCACCGACTTAGTCGGTTGACTCTGAAAACCTCACAAGGTCAGGAAGTAGCCAATCCCGTGCAAAGGTAATGAAAATTGACCCAACCTTCTTGCATTGAACTTCCAACCGACCGACCTAAATGACTAACTTAGGTCAGTTCCTTCTGAAATCCGCGTAGATCAGTTGACCATGAAATCAACGCAAAGCCTTGAGAACACATGAACGATGCAAGACCCGTCAGTCGGATAGACCCGATTTCCCCGTTGAGGTTGGTTAACCTCAAAAGTAGCACTTTTTTGCCTGTAGGTCAGTTGACCCTGAATTTAGCGTAAATTAAGCAAAATGACTATTTTTTAAGGAATTTTCAAAGGAGAAGTGTCTTATAGGATGTAATAATGACTGCAAATGACAAATGATGATGTTTTATATGCTTTCAATGGAATTTTTGCAGCATTTGGGTATTTATTATATGCATTGGTATTTAATTGCTTATTGTTTGATTATGTAATGGATGCATTGGTTAGTGAATTTCAAACTTCTATTCTTTTAAATGCATGAAAGTAACTTACCAGATTCACTATAGATTCATTGGTTATAACATGGTTGATAGTATAGTAGTCCACTTGGAGATCATAAACTTTAAACTTAGGAGATAGTGAAAACGTCCCAAGGTATCAAATTTATAAGGTCTAGTCCTACAGGTTAGATGACTACCTGAGCTCACACCATGAGGTACGAATTCAAAGGCATTCCTCCAGAAATGAAGATTGCAACTGGATGGAAAGACATTGGAGATATAGACCTCGGTCACATAGACCTTGATGACTTCAGACTTAGGGTATTTGGCCCAAATCCAACCCATAGAGCCAAAATACTAAAGGACAGTGGGATAGCACAAGTAGCTACCTTCCCCACATCAGTACAATATGTAGAGCTGATAGTGGCTTTTGTAGACAGATATGACATCATCACCAGAACAATCCAAACTTCCAATGGAGACATCTTAGCTAACTTAAGTCCACCTTCCTTGGCTGAGATTTTTGACATCCCATGGAGTTTAGTGATGACTATGCTAGATAAGGCTAGATCAGAGGCAACATACAAGAAAGATGTAAATGGATACAGAAAGCATATGAATGAGCAATGGGCAAAAATTAGGAGGTCAGCCTTGATCAAGTTCCCACAAGTACTCTACAGGAGTGATTTTCATGATGAAATAGGTGACCTTGTAACATTATTGAGCAGAATATATGGATTACCTACAACCTCCAGTTTTGAGGAGTGGATGTTTGTCATAATTGGTGAAATATTGAAGGGCACTAAGTTTCATTGGCCACAGGTTTTGAGTGACAACATTCACGAGGCATTTAGTAACTTAAAGGAAAAATAGTTTGTCAGATGGACATCCTACATTGTCTATGCATTGGCAAGAAGAAACCATTATGTTGGATTGTCTAAGGTAGGTGAGGTAGGAAATGATGAGCAAACCCAAGTCAAATTATATGAGTGCTACACCCAGCTCACACTGCCTCAATCTCTAATGCACTTTAAGAGAGTCAATGATGCTTTCACGATGTATATAACAAGATTATTGCAAGGCAACACAGCCTTGAGGATTTCTATAGAAGTTATGAATGAGATAACCAAATATGGAAGGTGGTACATCTAGTTTGAAAAGTTTACATATCTAAGGATACAAGGTTTCATTGGGATAGCTTACAGACTCCCTAGATATCCTACGGATAAGACAGTGCTCTTGGAGTTGTCTAGGCAATTGATCACTTGTGTTGGGAAACTCAAGCACTTGCATAGAACAAATGTCCAATTTCCCATACTGCTAGGCAAAGGGAATTATGCATGCCCCTCATTGGCATCAGCTGAGCATTTAGACAAAGAACTCCAACTTCTTAACCTTCACTACTACAATTCAAGAGATTATTTTGATCTAAATAAGGTAATGGAAAGGTTTGTGAGCAAGAAATTGTTTCACAAGATGCACATGGAAGACTTTTGGTCTAACTGCATGGATGATTATGAGGTTATGAATAAATCTCATTCAAGGTTATCTCTAGCATTCATAAGAAAGTTCCACATTATTGCAGTCCCTAACTAGCTAGAAGATGATGAAAATATAATGAATAGGGGAGCTTGGGAAGCTCAATATCACCAACCAATTCCATTGCCTAATTGGGCTAATGCTGAGGAAAGTTCTCTAGATGATGTAATGAAAGAACCTATTAGGTTGAGCAACGCATGGGTAAGAGGTAGGATTGCTGCTTTGCAGATGTAAGGAGTACATCTCACATACACCACACCTAAGTTAGAAAATGAGTCCAGAGGAGAAGAAGATGAGCCAATAGACATCACTGATGATGCAAAACCTGCCCAAGGATAGAAATCTGATAGTGAGAAGCACATACCATTAACAGAAAAGGATAAGGCCCATAAGGGTAAGAAAACTTCTGCAAAACCACCTAAGAAAGACCTGCCTCCTTCTACCAGGACAAGAGCCTCTAAGAAAAGGGATATGCCTAGTGGTTCTAGAGAAGGTTCCAAGATAAATAAGGCCAAGGTGAAGAATGTTAGTATGGCCGTAGAGGCTGCTACTACAACTAATGATGACACTAGTCTGACATCCTCTCCACCTCCTGCTTCTCCAAGTGTTAGTGTTGTCACTATTGTACAGGAGAATGTTTCCACTGATCTTCCACCTAAAAATGCTGCCTCAACTGTCTCTCCTCCACTAGTAATAATCTTCACCTGCCATATCCTCTTCTCTATTTTCCACTTCTATCTCATTACCACCCATTTCTACTATTCTCTCACTGTCTTTACCTTCTTTTTCCATCCCTTCACCCATGGTCATCTCTTCCACTTTGTCAGTAGTGTTAGCCAATTTGACACAAGTAGACTTGTCCTCAGCTGCGGTGCCTTTGTCCTCTATTGCACCTATCTCACAGGCACCCGTAGGCCAAGACTCAACTCCTCTAGCCATACCACTACTACCTGGAATTGATAAGGTATGCACTAAATTGGGTCTGCAAGAGTTTGAGCTAGAGAAAGATACATCTGTTGAGGTAAATAATGAAATTCTAAATGAACCTTTGGCCAAAGCAGTCAGTGTTGAAGTAATTGAAATATCTAATAGTCCTCCAGATTAAGGTCAGATAGAAGAAATATTCAAAGTAGTTCAAGAGAATCTGATCGTAAATTGGAGAAATCTCATAGATGAGGAAGATAAAGATAATGGATTAGAACAAGAATAGGGATTACTTGAAGGCCCTCCAAAAACTGATAATGAAAATCCTAATGGATTATGTAAGCCTCTTTTCTCAGCATATGAATGACTCCAAAGCAGAGTGCATATCCAGAGCCTCAGGTAGAAATAATGCAATTAGATTTGAGCACAATCTTGTCATAGGCTCAGAAGCCAAAGAAACAAAAGAAAACAAAGGTACAAACAAGGATTTACAAAGATGAGACTGGATCCAAGATTGCTGAAATAGCTGTCCCACCGGCTAACACAAACAAGGAACAAGTCAGAGCCAGGGATTATGCCATCACAATGGTCAATTTGGGACCAACCACACATGCTCAGAGAGTTGATGAATTCAAAGAGTCTATCACTTCAATCCTAAAATAGTTGGATAACGACAAACTTTTGAAGAAAGAATTGAAGCAGCAAAATGAAGAACTTTGGACATGTCTCCAATTTTTTATTAAACCAGTTGATGCTGGTGGAGAAATAAGGATAGTGCCAACTTTCTTGTGAACAGATGAAATGGAAAAGCTTGGTGAAGTGTGAACTATGTCACAAGCCACCCAAAAGTGGATGATTAAAGTATGTGAAAAAGGGTGTGAAATGATTGATGCTGCAGCCCAGTCACATAAAAGGTTAGTTGAACTTCGTGAACAATGGAGAGATCTGTGGGAAGACTGTGATTCTTATAAGGAATATTATTCCCATATGTTTCCTAGAGTCAAGAGCATCAAAGATTTGCCTGTGCAAACATTATTGACTAAGAATATTCTGACTAGCAACAAGTTATATAAGGCTACTGAATGGTACTAGTAGCTGAAATTGAGGAAGGAAATCTTTGAGAGCATAAAAGAAGCCTACAAACTAGCATATGAAGAAATCATGTCTATGATATATGATATTGATGATACTTTGAGGGATTGTCTAGTAGAAGCTTACAATGATTTTACACCTTATGATGTTGAAGGATGCAAGGATAAATTGCATAAGGTAAATTTTGAAGGTACTGAGTTAGACATAGAAGCCAGGTTGGATAAGGTCAGTGATCTCAAAGCTAAATTCAATGCATTCCATAAGGCAGGGGAAGAAATAGAAAGAATATACAACCGGTGCAACTAAGAACTAGAAATGTTTAGATATCGGGTTAATCTTCTCAAGAACCCGGATTCGTCAAAAATCAATCCAACACTTGAAGCATGGCTCAACTACCGCAACAAGTTGGCAGAGGAAAACAAAGTGGACTTGGATGAAGAGTCCTAATGTGCTTTCTAAGTATTTTTGAAATGTAATCCCATCACTAGTGAAAATTGCTACATTTAGAATGACATGTGACACTATTTTGTCTTTATTATGCCTCAAAAATGAGCTTTTCCATATATATATTCAGTTGGGTAGTCAAATTGTCTAGATTCAATGTAGTTGGAGGCTATTTTTCATCTTTTTCATAAAGGACAAAATGTAATCCAAGATTTGTTATGAGCTGTCAGAAATGTATTTATTGATGTAATCTGGACCATTGGTGTTGAGTTAATCTCCACCGTCCATTGAAAAACTCGATATGGCTCCTCCTCTATATAAAGAGCTACCATTTCCACTATTTGCAAGAGAGAATACTTGATGCCAAATTGTTGACATTCTGCCATTTGAAGTAATACAAGAAAGTTTATGTAGTTGTTCTAAGAATTTGTGTAATGTGTTGCTTATTTGGTTTTTCTTGCTCTCCCATAGTTAGTTAGTTGTGTTTTTATAATGTTCATGGTTTGCTGAAAGTATCTGATGAATACTCTTAGTCCATACTTTTAGCTATTTGTTGATGGTAGATAACTGTGTAAAGTTAGTCTGGGCTGATCATTTGTGCTTAAGTTTAATTGCATTTCATAAGTTAAATTGCACCATCTATTGGGTATTTAATGAATGAATGTAGTCAAAAAATCTTTTGATTCCATTGAAGATAGCATCATTTTCTACAGTACTGTAACATTCATTTTCAGTTTGGTAACTCAAAAAACTAGTTTAAATTTCAGAGTATTTGTCTACTTGCAGTAGTCCATACATTGTGAATGTCACTTAGGATTTCTCTAAAACCCTACTTCCCTTTGCATTTTCTTGAAAACCATTGTTAGATTAGGATCTTTAGTAGCATTTCATATTGTTTATTAGCTGAAATCTTAAAGTGTTTGCATGTATTGCGATCCTAACTTTTGAAATCTATAGATTTCATGTAAGGCCCCTTGTAGGCACAACTAGAACATTCCAACTAAGAGATTCCAAGCAAGCTAAGACCTAGCTATAGAAACCTTGGAGTAGTCTTACCTAGGGTAGGATACTTTTCAAGAGAGGTGTGAAGCTAGCAATCACACCTGCATTGTTGAGTGCTAAAACACCCGTTAACAGAATTGGCACTAGAAGGAGGGCCTGAGCAGAGAACTATTACCCTCTACAAAAATTAGCAAGTCTAGGGACTAGGCAGAGACATACTAGATCCAGCTCAGCTGGAGAAGAGTTGTTGTCATTGACAGAATTTAAACAAACAAGAAGAGATCAAGGGATACCAAGAGCACCAAGAGCTTAGTCAACCCCAAGAAACGTAGCTGCAACTTCATTCAATCCTCTAGTCATGGCCTTCTTTGCAACAAACAACCAGCCCCCATTTCAGTTCAATAACTACCATGATATGCCAAAAAATCTTGACAAGTTTTGTTCCAAATTCAGGGTGAATGATCTAGACAGAACTGCAAACAAGCATATCAAAATCTTTGAAAGCAACATGTTTATGCTGCAAGTACAACACAAAGATGTGGTATGTTGATTATTTCCTTACTCTTTACAAGATGAGGCTTATTATTGGTTTGTTAACCTCCCTGCAGAATCCATAAACTCCTGGCTGAACCTGAAAAATGCATTTCTGGATCAATTTCAAATGCCCACTACTCCAGCTGATCTATACCATTCTTTTGTGGAGATTCGTCAAGGTGAAGGTGAATTGATAAGTTCTTTCAACAATAGATTTTAGAAAGCCTTCAGCCATTTACATGCCCCTTATGCCATAGGGCAAGCCGCAACCTTGCTAATCTATTATGTAGCCCTAGATAAACTTACATCCATGTTTGTACGAAGTACCAGTCCAATTCCCACTACCTTAGCCCAAGCATACTCTATAGCTGTCACTGTAAGTACCCAACTAGGACAAACAATCACTAGTCCATTAAACCACATAGGACCTTAGCTATGCCTAATCAGATACCCATGATTAATCAAGCCTTGGCCAACCATACCCCGATAATGAATCCAATTCCTAACCCAGCTGTAACTCAAGCTTTGGTAGTCCATCCCAGAAACCCAATAGCTGAAATGCCTCCTACACAAATGCCTTTCCTAGAATCTTCAGAGGTAGCTAAGGCAAAATAAGATAGAGATGATATCAGAGAGTTAGTTGAATAGATGAAGAAGCTCACTATATCACTCACCTTAGGAATCAAAATGCTTATCTGTAGCAGAGAAATTAGAGTTAGCATCAGTTCCAAAACCAAAACCAATTTCAAAATTAGAATCAGAACCAGAGTAAGTATCAAAATCAGAATTTTTAGTAGTGATCTAATCGGTCTTGGAACACAAGGCCCAATAATGGAGGAGTACCATCGCCTTTGGAAAATTAGAACAATGACACCAGGCCTCCTAGCCGGGTGATGTTAGTAGAAGCAGCTTTGTCTACTTGGTGCAGACTACACAATATGAATGCTCATTCTGAGTTGGACTGCTCAGAATTTCAGATAGCATCCAGTATCTTCCAGATGGAGATTCAAAATGCTGAAACTCAGGAGAATCCACCAATGGGGTATGAACTTGTTCCTTTGCAAAGGTATGATATTGCCCTAGTACTTGATAGTTATACATTTCCATTTCAAGATGACAATCAGCCTGAGGAAGAAGAGTCTAAGGAGGTCAATGCTTATCATCAATATAATAAAACCCCATACAAACTGAGAAGTAATAAACCCAAAGGTCCTTTTACCACCTTGATTCCTCTGAATAGCTACCAAATTCCACCAGAGCCAAAAGCTTCTAATAATCCCAAACCCCCAAAAATCACACATCAACCAGTATATCAAGGGGCTGCGGTTGAAAGTTCTCAATGATCTGATATAGCAAAAATGGGGCAATATGTTGCCAAGGAGCTTAAGAAGATGAAGGTTAGCATTTCTATTTATGAGTTTCTAAAAATACCTAAGGTTAGAGCATCTTTCTTCCAAGATATGGGTGCTGGTATCAAAACAGACTATACACAAAAAGAAACTCTCACCAAGGATAACATGGATAAAGGGAAAGAAAAAGTGCATGTGACTGATGTTGAGGAAAAGATGACATTGTACAAAGATATGAGGGAGAGCCCCCCTTTCCTCTTAACGCTCAGGATCTTCAATAGAAATCTCCACAACTGTCTGGTAGATTCTAGTGCTTCCACTAATGCAATGCCATTATCAGTTTGCAAGGCACTGGGTCTCACTCCAGCTAAGTCTTCTAGGAAAGTAATGTAGCTGGATAAGACTGAGGTGAATGTAGTAGGTGAATTAAATAGGATACATGTGCAGCTAGCTTCTAATCGAAGAGTACATTAGTATATATATATTCAAGTGGTAGATATCCCAAATCAGTATGGTATGCTCCTGAGTAGGGACTGGTCCAAAACTTTGAATGGTTACATGGCAACTGACTTTTCTCACATGTGCCTGCCATGGAAGGGATTGGCAAACCAGATACGCATTGAAAGAGAACCAAAAATAAAACATATGATTACAGAGTATAACTAGCCCAACGAGATTTTGTTTTCAAAAGTTGATTTGGGAGTCTATCTTCCTCATGTTAATCAAACAGAGGAGATTCTTATGCTAAGCTACAACAGATTTCCTGATCCCCCACTTGTAGAAAAACCAAAAAGTACAAAAGCATATGTGCAATCATTTTCAGGAAACTCCTCAGAAGAGGATGAACTGGGGATATTCGAAGGATTCCAGGATTTTGTAGCCAAATTTGTAAGGGATCAAGCTACTGTAGGGAAGTAGATTTAGATGGAGGAGTTATTACTGCCAAATTGGTGCCATATACACAATGCATCACACTCTTAATTTACATGTCAACTCTGTCAGAAGGTAGTAGAGCAAGTGCAGAGATGACTAAAAGTAACTATTATTTTGAAGAAATATCCAGTTGTTATGAAGAAAGAAGAACTAAAACCCCCGATTAACCAGAAAGGATCAACAAAATGGGATGATAGTAGTAATGATTTCTACCTTTGGACTCTAAGGTTCGATGGATCAAGATGCAGACAAGGGTCTAGGGCAGGTGTTGAATTGATTAGCCTCACTAGAAGCTCATATCTAGCATTGCACAGACTACAATTTCCATGCACGAATAATCTAACTGAGTATGAAGCTTTAGTACAAGGATTGCTAATGACACTCCAGAAGAAAGTCAGGATTCTTCAAGTATTTAGATATTCAGAATTAGTTGTAAAGCAAGTTAGGAAGCAGTGTTCATGCAATGATAAGAGGTTGAACAGGTACATGAATAGAGTCTGGGATTTAATAGAATGCTTTGATGGTTTTAATATCCAGTTGATTCCCCGAAGACAGAATCATGTTGCAGATGCTTTAGCTCAAACAACAAGTATGTTAGAGCCAACATCCATGGTAGGACTAAAGTTCACTATTGAATTTGTTGCCACTCCGTCAGTACCAGATAATGTCATGAATTTTCAAGTCTTTGAGGATGACCAACATATAATTAACTTTCTTACTTCATTCGATGTTTTCACTGCTTAAATAATAGATGAAGAGGAAATGGAACCTGTTGAAATGGATTTAGAAGGAGTTCTTAATCTCAAGAGAAACACAATTCCATGAGGGATGGTGGAGTTGGAAAGATTGTTCAATTCAGAAAATCTAGGAACCTAGAGGAAAGAAGGAGAATCTCTCAGAGGACAGTGTGATCCTTTTAATTTGGGGATAGAGGAAGAGATTAAGAATGTATTTATTGTGAAGGCTAGTACTAAAGAAGAAAAGACAGGCATCATTCATGCATTAAGAGACTACCATGAAGTTATAGCATGGAGCTATGAAGACCTCAAGACATATGACACATCGATCATTACTCACACCATTCCATTGAAGCTTGGAGCAAAGCCATTCAAACAAAGGCAGGGCTTGTGAATGCCTTGTTGGAACCTTTGATCTTCAAAGAGGTATAAAAATTGCTATTAGCAAGAATCATATTTCCTATCAGGCATTCTACTTGGGTAGAAAATCTGGTTCCCGTCCAAAAGAAAAATGGTGAAATTAGACTTTGTGTCGACTTTCAAAACTTGAATCGAGAGTCTGAAAAAGATAATTACCCATTGCCATCATTAGATGAGGTATTGCAGATTGTTAATGGATCACATATGATGTCTTTTCTAGATGGGTATTTAGGTTACAACCAGGTAATGGTTGACTATGAAGATAGATTGAAAACATCTTTTACATGTAAATGGGGCATTTATGCATATCGCCGAATGCCATTTGGTTTGATAAATGATGGTGCCACCTTCCAATGAGAAATGGATGTTACCTTTAAGGGATTAGTTGGAAAATACATCATAATCTATATGGATGATCTTACAATTTTTTCAAAAAGGCAAGAGGACCATGTGGCTGACTTAAGGAAAGTGTTACAACGATGTAAGGATTATGGAATATCACTTAACCCCAAGAAGTGTATCTTTGGAGTGACCAAAGGAAAGTTATTAGGACATGTAATCTCTGAACAAGGCATATCCATTGATCCTGACTAATACAAGCAATCCTCAAGATACCACCCTCAGCCAACAAGAAAGAGCTCAAGTCATATTTTGGGAAAATTAACTTTGTGCGTAAGTTCATCACTAGTTTTGCTGAAATTGTCTGACCACTCAATGCAATGTTAAAAAAGGACGCAAAGATGGATTGGACCTCAGAAGCCAAGATTGCCTTCACAAAAATTAAACAACCCATAGCTAATGCTCCACTATTGGTAAGTCTAGACTAAGCATTACCCTTTCATATTTACTCATTCGCATCCGAGCACACTTGCGCTACAATGTTGACGTAGAAGAGATCAGTTGATGATGAAAGGCCCATTGCCTTCATGAGTACTCCATTGAAAGACATAGAGTTAAGGTATCCTAATGTGGAAAAACAAGCCTACGCTCTAGTAAAGGCAGTCAAGAAGTTCTATCACTACATCCTAAGGAGTCAGGTAATCGTCATAGTCCTAGATGCAATAGTTAAAGCGCTATTGATGCAAAGTGAATTGGGAGAAAGGAGAAGGAAATGGGTCACCATCCTGCAGGAGTTTGATAGAGATATACAGCCCATGAAGTTGGTTAGATGGAAAGCATTGACAAAATCTATGATGGAGGTAGAGCCAAGCTTAGTCTCCCAGTAGTATATGTTAGAAGATATCTCGCAAGATGAGTGGTATGGAGACATCATATTTTACCTACTTAATCAATGCTATCTACGATAGTTAAATTCAATTCAAAGAAGACCACTCAAACTAAAAAGTAATAGTTATATGATAAAGGGATCAGTCCTTTACAAGAAGAACCATGAGGGGGTCTACTTGAGATATTTGGACAAGATATAAGTAAGTCAGGTATTAACCAATTTCTATGAGAGGTTTGGGATAGGCCACGGGTCTGCCCATTCAAAGGCCAATCAAATTCTTTGGGCCAGGTATTACTGGCCTGCGTTATTCAAAGATGCCTACTCACATGTAAGAACCTGGCACATCTATCAAACTGCTACACATAGAGAGTGACATGCTTCCATGCCATTACAACCAGTTATAGAGGTACGACCATTCATGCAGTGGGGCCTTGACTTTATTAGTATGATCAATCCGCCCTCCTCTACAGGCCATAGGTATATTCTAACTGCTACTGATTACTACACTCATTGGTATGAGGTGATAGCTTGTAAACAATGCACCATAGAGGTAGTCATTGAATTCGTTGAAAAGCATATTATCACTAGGTTTGGATGTCTATTTTCTTTAGTTTGTGATAATGGTCCCGCTTTTTCATCACTACATTTTTCTAATTGGACATTTGATTATGGGATCATCTTGAAATTCTCATCTAATTACTATCCACAAGGGAATGGGGTAGTTGAATCAACGAACAAAAATTTGCTTGAGGTCATTAAGAAACTATTAGACAAAAACCCTAGGGACTGACACACTCAACTCAAATTTGCCTTATGGGCTAATAGAATTTGACACAAAGCTGCCTTGGGCACATTGCCCTATCATTTAGTTTACGGAACTGAACCTATCTTTCCTATTCACTTAAGGTTTCTCGTTCTGCAATTCATGTAAGACTATCTTGAAACTGATGATCAATTGTCTTCTCGATTAGCCTAGTTGCTTTAGCTTGAAGAGAAACATGACGCCACTATAGAAAACTTTGCTAAGCACCAAGGTGTGCTGAAACAATGGTTTGACAAGAGAGCCAAGGTAAAAAGCCTTCTGCATTTCTGATTTAGTTCTATATTGGGACAAAGCTCATGAAAACAAAGGTGAACATGGTAAGTTTGATAAACTTTGGTTGGGTCCATATCAGATTTATGAAATCCTTGGTATAACACGTATCGATTTAAGAGCCTTACTGGTGAGGAGCTCCTGTTGCCTGTCAATGGCTAGTTCCTAAAGCACTACTTCCAGGCTTGAAGAGGTAGTTTTGCCTCCCCTTAGTGTACATAGTTAGGTTGCTTGTCTACTTTGGTTAGAGTAGATTGCTGTTAGATTAGGTTGCTTTCCTACTTTTGCTTTTCGTAGTTGTTAGATTTTTTTCTTAGATTAGTTGTCCTTTTGTCTTTGTTTTTGTTCGCTACGCTTGCTTTTTCTTGGGTTCTCCATTTCTTGAATGTGGTGGCAGTTATGTAGACCTACAAATGCTTCTTTGTTGGGCAAATAATCTGTAGTCTTTCCTTGAGAAACCATAGTTTTTACTTAGGTCTGCTATGGGTTCCAATGTTATACTAGGGAGTATGATGTCTATTCATGGAAAATGAGTCATTGATTGGTGCGCTTGAAGCATTTTCTAACCATATATCTTTCACACTTTAAATGATCCTGAAGTAGTTAAGCGAGTCTAGGTGATCTTGTGATAAGTAAAAAAGGTTTGGATTCCTATTTTACCACCTATACTAACACTATAGATTCAAATGAAGATGGCAGGTGGTACTAAGTACTGCTACCCTATATTGGGTAAAAACAAAAGGTGCTTTTCAACACCATACCCACTGTAAGGTACCAACATGAAAATTGTCTTTTGAAAATTTTTTAAACGATTATCAACATCAAATATCATTACATCAGAAGTATTACCAAAAAAACACTATTTGCTTCTCAAGTCCCATTACATCTTAGCACTTAGAGCATTCTCTTGGTGGTAAAATGATTCCAACCTCATAGCTTGTTGCGAAGGATCTTGGATGAACTTAGTTGCTAAAGGATGGGAATGAACGCAATTGCACACACTTAGGCTTTGTGCTAAAACTGACCCTAACCGACCTTTGTGCTAAAACTGACTCTAACCGACCTTTGTGCTAAAACTGACCCTAACCAGCCTTTGCGCTAAAACTGACCCTAACTAAACTTTGTGCTAAAACTGCTTGCAACTGACCTTTGTGCTAAAATGCCTTTCATTTGACTTCTGCACTAGAATGCCCTTCATCCAACCAAGCGCTATTTCTTTACTTGACTAACTTTTGTGCTAAACCAATTATTACCGGCCTTGCGCTATAATGCTTGTTTACCGACCAAGTCAGAGGGTGATAAATTCTCTGCTAGTCTGAGGAACCTTAAACCCCCGCAAAGCGCATACAACTAAACCAATCATTGCAGCACTAAAAATGTTTCCTACCGACCAAGTCCATCACACCCCAAAGCCCTGCCAAGTCAGAAGAGACTGAATGTTGCGCAAACCCTAAAACTTTGCTGAATATTCTGACTGACACTATGTACACCATGCATTTATGGAAATTAGTTAGGAGGGATAAATGGAGAATTTTGTCATTTCAAATCTCATTTCACTTTTGACAGAGCATTTTGAGAGCTTTTGGCAACTATCTCGAGTAATTTCCCTGCATAGCTCGTAGATTCGACCTGGCGACCTCCTGCACACCTACAAGCTTCAACTTTTCCCACACACACAAGCTAGGTAGGAGCTCAATTTTCACTTAGGGCTTTTCCTTCTGTTAGGGTTTTCATTTCATTTCTTTTCAAGAACACGCATGAGTAGAATGGATTAAAAGTACGTAAGCTAGGGTTTTGTATTGAAACATCTATTCTGTCTATGAACCCTATTTTAAATTCTTTGAGGGAAACACAATTTCTCGGTACCATAGGCAAATGAAATAACCAGTCAAAATTTAGCATATTGAGTGAACTTAAAACCCTTTGAATTGTTCTATGAAAGAAAACAAATGAAAATGAATCTTTTTGTGCTGAGGGCATGCCCAACTGACTTCCCAAAATTTCAATCCATCTAGTCGGTCAGTGGCCATGAAAGCTAGGACTCATGACTCATTTAGCACTAAAAACTTAGCTTTCTGACTTTACGATATTTCTTGCTTTGAACAATTCATTCGGAAGATTGTTTAAGTCCCACATAGCCTTGAAACATGCTTTGCACTAGTTTTCCCTTGCTCCAATTTTTGCCAAAGGACCTCCTCTCCGACCTTGGTCGAATGCCTAAGAAATCCTTGCTAGTCAGTAACAACCAAAACCTCTGCTAGAAATAAGAAAATGAATTTGCACTAAAACTAATCTCATCAGACCTTGCACTAAAACACACCATTACTAACTTAGTCAGTTGACTCTGAAAACCTCGCAAAGTCAAGAAGTAGCCAATCCTACACAAAGGTAATGAAAATTGACCCAACCTTTTGGTGCTGAACTCCAACCAACCGACCTGAATGACTAACTTAGGTCGGTCCCTTCTGAAATTCGTGCAGGTCAGTTGACCATGAAATCCACACAAAGCCTTGAACACATGAACGATGAAAGACCCATCAGTGGACAGACCTGATTTCCCCGCTGAGGTCAGTTGACCTCAAAAGTAGCATTTTTCTGCCTATAGGTCAATTGACCCTAAATTTAGCACAAATTAAGAAAAATGACTTTTTTTAAGGATTTTTTAAAGGAGAACTATCTGATAGGATGTAATAATGACTACAAATGACAAATGATGATGTTTTATATGGTTTCAATGGAATTTTTGCAGCATTTGGGTATTTATTGTATGCATTGGTATTGAATTGCTTATTGTTTGATTATGTAATGGATGCAATGGTTAGTGAATTTCAAACTTCTGTTCTTTTAAATGCATGAAAGTAACTTAGCAAATTCATTATAGATTCATTGGTTAAAACATGGTTGATAGTATAGTAGTCCACTTGGAGATCATAAACTTTAAACTTAGGAGATAGTGAACATGTCCCAAGGTATCAAACTTATAAGGTCCAGTCCTGTAGGTTAGATGACTGCCTGAGGAATTCAAAGTTATTCCTCCAAAAATAAAGATTGCAACTAGATGGAAAGACATTGGAGATACAGACCTCGGTCACATAGACCTTGATGACTTCAAACTTAGGGTATTTGGCCCAAATACAACCCCTAGAGCCAAAATAGTAAAGGATAGTGGGATAGCACAAGAAGCTGCCTTCCCCACATCAATACAATGTGCAAAGATGATAGTGGCTTGTGTAGATAGATATGACATCCTGACTAGAACAATCCAAATTGCCAATGGAGACATCTTAGCCAACTTAAGTCCACCTTCCTTGGTTGAGATTTTTGACATCCCATGGTGTTCAGTGATGACTATGCCAAATAAGGTTGGATTAGAGGCAACTTACAAGAAAGATGTAAATGGATGCAGAAAGCATATGAATGAGCAATGGGCAAAACGTAGGAGGTCAGCCTTGATCAAGTTCCCACAAGTACTCTACAGGAGTGATTTTCATGATGAAATAGGTGACCTTGTAACTGTTGGAAACAAGGCAAATAACTAAGAGGGGGGGTGAATCAGTTATCTTAGAACTTTTCTTACTTTTATTTTCTTAACATTCAGTTCTATATCAAAACATGAAAGCATAAGCAACCATAAGAATATAAATGAAATAAACACACATAACACAAGGATTTTTATGTGGAAACCTTGTTAAGGGAAAAACCATGGGGTGACTAACCCAAGATTGTTTTCTCTGTTAAAAGAATAGGAGAGTACAAAATGGTACTTGCCAGTTGGGGCTCACTACCCAAGCACACTGCTCACAAGAGGCTCACTTCCTACAAGAGACTCACTGTCTACAGAACTTACAGAAGATATCCAAGTGTTTGAACTGATGAACAACATCTACATATGTAAGAATTCAATTCCAGTTAGGCTCAATATACTAATCTAGCACATTTCATTCTTCCTTTGCTTAGTATCACTCTTCTGTCACATTCTGAGCTTGGATTACTGTCTTTGCACTTCTCTCTGCTTTTCTTTGCACTTCATCAAAACTACTATCACTTTCACATCTTCACAAGCTTGAATCCATCGGGTATATATATCCACATCAAGGATTTCAAACAACCTTCTAGTCGGTAGCAAGAACACTCAGGATATTTGCAACTTACTGTTCTGTCGGCTGAATCCATACTTGATTAATGATGCACATCAAAAACTTAGGCACATAAATCATTAATCATGTTGGCCAAAAATGTACAATGTCACAAATTACTTGATCAACACTTTTTACACATCTGGATTGAAGTCTGATACTCTGTTGGTCAGTTCTTCCTCTGTCTACCCTATTTGACTGGAGCCCAACACTCAGATGTTCATATCTTTTGCATGCTTTGTCACCGGAGACTAAATCTCTGGAATACAATAGTTATGATGCCCCTCTTGACTTGTCCAAATCTGTAACTCACTGAGTTACACCATCTGAGAGATCCAAACCTAATTGTCGGATCATGTTGCATGCTCTATTCTTGTCTACCGGACCAAGACAATCTTCAATCTGACTTTTGGTATAGGCATATTATGTACTGTAGATGTGTGGGATAGACTTTGTTTCCATCAATGACAATACTTATGAATCCAAATAGTGTCTCTTGCCAACAATCTCCCCCTTTGGCATTGATGGCAACACTTAGTGAAAAATGACTGTTGCAGTAACTCCCCCTTTGTTTGTGCTTTGTTTCTTTACACTATTTTACCAGTACTCCCCCTTTGCTGGATTCCTTATTTTTCACTACTCTTCACTCACCCTTTGACATCAATGGCAAAGGGTGGGATGCACATACCAAAATTGTACAAAAACTATTATATACATGGCCGCATGTGTACATACAATTCATATGTTATACTTACATATACTTAAGTATATCTGGAAAGGTTGTCTTTGACTATACAATCTCTGTGGCCCAACTCTGCTTCATTCTATCCAAAATGGAGATGTGTCCACTTAATAAAAATGCATATGCTTCTGCCCTCTTCAAGTCTGTTGGATCACTGGTCCTGGCTGTACTTAGAGCATTTGTTAGAGCATCATGCAATACTTCTAACTTAGGGAGGATTATTCCCCTAAGCTCACCCATTCTATCCATCAGATGCCTCTTCTCCTTAACTAGTTTCTTTATTTCATTTATGATAACAACTTCTTGACATTCTTGGTTTACTAGAGAGGTTTGTCAAATTTTCTTCCTTTTCTTTCATCTTCTTCTCAATGTCCTCTGCAACTCTCGGCCAAGATAAACAAAATTTATATATATCTCCTCCATCCTTAAGAGCATTTTTAATGCTCTTTATGCCAATGTCTAGGGTTTTTCTGTCATTGTCAATTAGTCCTTGTACCTCACTAAATATTTTTCCAAAGAACTCTTTTTGGACCTTAGTTTCTGCTAATTTTTCTAAAGATTCAAAGTGTGTATTGACAAAATTAACCAGGTTTTTCAAATTACCGGATGGAGAGGTAGATGCATCCTTTTGAAATGTGGTCATGATCTTCTCTAGTACTCCGAATGCAATATTCAACAGTTCACTATCCTCCATATGAGATTTTAGAAGTTTTTCTTTTGCTTTGGCTTGAGAAAAAGATGCTATCTTCATTATTTGAACCAGAGAGAGAGTCTAGATTTAGTGGCCCTTGAATCAACTCAGGTTCATCTAGCTCCATCATTTCTTTGTCCAAGAAATTCTGCATTGTCTTTATAGTGTCTCTTGCTGATGATTTAGATTTCTTCCCTTTAGAGGTGTCTGGACTGGCTGGTTTGGATGTGTACTCACCATCCTTTTCTGCTTGTTCTTCTTCCTCTTTTGCCTTATTTTCTTTCTCTTGATTCTCCTTCTCTTCTTTTCTTCCTTCCTCTACTTCTCTGGTGACTGGAAGATTTATCTTGGCAATAGTGGGATCTGGAGGAGTGACATTACCGGTGTCTTATGTCAATGTTTCCTCTTCCTTGTGAACTTCTTCTTCTGGGACCGAAGAGTCTAATGCCTCAGATGGCTCTTCATCAATATTCTTTAATCCTTCGACATCCTTGTCAGAGAATTCTTCATTGATTTCCTTTAATCCTTCAACATCCATGGTAGAAGGCTCTTCATCTGCTTCCTCTACAATGGGAAGATTAAACCTTTTCAAGGCTTTCCGAAGAATTTCTTTTGTTTCATCAGCTATTTTGTCAGTTTCTCCTAGCATGAATTTATTCATTCTATATTTTCTCCAGAAATCTTCTTTGTTGTCCTTGAAAACCATGCTCATTTGTTTTGGAGTGATAGATGGACATAACTGTATCACTATTTGTTCCCGGATCTCTAAGTCTTTTGCAATTGCATTTTCTTTTCTTAGCTCTAGTACTTCTTCTAGGCTTTTAGGAATTAATGAAATTATTTCAATGAAGGCTTTGTTATAGATGTTCAAGTACCTGATAGTTGCTTCCTCAAGTATTCTCTTACCTGCATCATTATATTCATCATAAAACTCTGTCACCGGTTGTAGGTTTCTATTCATAGTGACTGCTTTGATGATGTCTTCAATTGAGAGAGTGGGTTTCTCAACAAACTCTTTTATCTTTTGCTCCTCATCCTTCTTTTCATCCTTGGAGAGTTTCTGCTTGGCTTTCTTTAAATCTCTGACCTCCATATCTGATTCTGTCTCTTCATCATCCTTAAGGCTCACATATGTCATTGTGGCCTTAGTCTTCTTTCTCTTTTCACTTTTGACAGATGGTTTGGTTTTTGATTTGGTAGTTTTTGGAATTTCAGGAGTGACAGGGGCAGAACTTCTAGTAGATCTCGTCTGGGTAGAGGCTTTCACCAGAATGCTTTCTTTATTTACACCTTCCCTCTCCCTTTCAATTTTCTCTATTCTTTCTCTATTTGCATCAACTACCTCCTTTGTTATGCCAAACATTCCAGCAAGTTCTTTAACCTCCCTTCTCACTTTCCTTTTTGTTTCAGGCTTCCTTAGCTCAACATGCAATTTTATGTTTAGCTCATCAAAGGTGCCAAACCTCTCTGCTTCAGTGTCCTTGGGTTGACTTAACAGATGTTGAACATGAGCCTCTAATAGTTTTTTGTCTACTTCATAACCCATGGGCATCACCTATACAGTCCTTGGCTCAACTGCCTCCATTAGACACTAATCTGTATCAACCATGAAGCAAACTGTGTCTATGTATTTTTCAACTATTGACTTTGGTATTCTCTCTCTTGCATGCATCATGCTTTGGAAGTTTTTTGAGGTAACCCCAGAGAGCTGCCTTTTGGGCTTGTGCATCACCAAGTTCATACAAATAATCCCTAATTTGAATAGCAACTGGTTTGTCATTTGCCTAGATCAGACCTCTTGATCCTGGTAGCTCATTCATGAAGTAGAAGAATAGACATAATACCAGACTGCCATACTTGAAGCAATTTTTCTTGTCTTTCTTGATCTTCTCTAGATTCTCCATCAGTTGATTCAATAGAAGTTCACACAAATCATAGTCTACATTTTCTCTTAGCATCTGATATGCAGCATAGATTGCTGTACCAGATACAAAATTCTTCCTGCTTGAGTGATAAATCTTGTAACCAATTATAATTGATGCAAACTTGACATTCAGATCAGTAATATCATCTATAGTCATTTCCCTCTTGTCATATTTTGATCCGGTGGCTTCTGTTACCATTTGATTATTCACAGCTTTGAGTGCAGGTAGCCCACCAGTTGAGTGTAATCTAGTTACAACCCTGATGGCATCTTTAGTTATCTTAAATGGACTTATTAACCACATAAATTTATCATGTATCCTACTCAAGACATACCTGACCCATTCGTCTTCTCCAAATGATGAGAAATGTATGCAATGTGCAAAGTGCTTATCCTTTAGGGCCTTGAATTTCGTCTTGAGTTCAAAGTTCTCATTATTTAGCTATTTGCGATACAATTCTATCAATTCTAGGTCTCCCAGTTCCTTAAGGTTTGTATTAATATAAACCCTAACATCTTGTACATGTAGAACACCATGCAAAATACTTTTTACACCTTAGGGTTTGTAGCAAATGCTGGAGCAAATTTCTGCTTGATTTTGATCTTCAGCTTGAACTTGAGTAGTCTGTAGGATCTCTTCTCAGAGCTCTTCTTTCTTCTTCGTGAGTGCAAAGTGTTGTAAATGGCAAGTGAAAAGCCTTTTATCCTTGCACAAAACCTAATTCCCTTTTGTAATAAATGCATATTTTTAAGTTATCCAGTAACCCTATTTTGAGTGAATCTCTCATGAATCACTGTGCAGATCTTCAAGTCATCATCCAAGTGAGTTGGAAACACACATTTAACCTTCCAAAACATATCTCCAAATCTGCAGATCATAATCTTGGATTTTTAGATCATACCAGATTTGTATGTGTAGTTTTGCTTTTACCGGATGGATACCAGAGCAGGATCTACTCATAACTTCTTCAAATCTTTATGCGGATTACTCAACTTTCCACTGAATGATTTTTGACAAACCTTAAATACCTCTTTAATCTGCAACCTCTAACTCTTATCCATTGTTCCGAATTCAGGCACTTACTAACTGGCTGGGGGAATTTGATTTTGTCTGTAGCTCCCCTTGAGCCAGAGCTCACCTTTTAATTTTTGGAAGGATTATCAACACTGGATTCTGGTGCAGATCCATCACAAGTATTCATCACACTCTTCTTTATCCAAATCTTGCTCATCTCCTTTTGAATCTCATCCGCATTCACTTTGCCTTTGTCTTTGTCTGGTTTCTGATCATGTTGTACTGGACCATTTCCATCATGATTTCTGCTTCTACAGAATTTGGCTATATGACCAGATTTATTGCAATTGTAACACACAACATTTCCTTGCTTATTTGGTTGATATCCTCTTGATCTACACTGATTAGCCATATGCCCCATTCTATTGCATGTAAAGCATCTACCATTGAAAGAATTGTTCATTTGCATATTTCTACATTCATGAGATGTGTGACCATACCTTTTGCAACTAAAACATTGACTGGAGAAGGATGAATTGTTCTGATTCATTCTGGTCCTACACTAAGTTGCTTTATGATAGAATTTGTTGCAATTGAAGCAGTTTCCATTGAAAGATGGATATCTTTGAGCATTTGGTTGCCTTACTAGAGATCTTCTAGGCATGTTTCTTTGACTTCCTGATCCAAAGTTCTTTTTGACCAGATCCAAAGCTTTCACCTTTCTCATATCCTAAGCCACACTTATCATCTACCCTCTTTTGACTTTCAAGAAGAACTTCAAGTTGAGCTAAGCTTATCTTAAATTTTTCTTTGTATTCATTTGCAGATTGAAGATCTTGTTTAAAAGTGTCTATCTGGCTCTCAAGTTGTTCTTCATTATATCTGGCTTCTTCAAGATCAGATTCAAGATGCCTGATTATTCTATCCATTTTGTGGTAGTCCTCTATTTTCTCCTTAAGGGATTGTTTTAGGTTATCTTCAGTCTTTCTCTTTTCTTCAATTTCTTGGGTGAATTTCATAACCCCTGATTCCATTTCATGTCTTATCATAATGACTTCTTTTGACAGCTTCTCACATAGCTTAATTTTCTCATTCAGATCCTCATCAGTATTATTGGCTTCATTTTGATTTGCTAATTTCTGAAGTAGTTCCTTTCTCTTTTTCACAGAATTAGTGAGTTTTTCTTCCAGCTCATTGATGAAATCATCAACTTCCTTGAGTTTCTCTCTCAAATTATTGACCTCAGAGTGGGATTGTTCAAGATCATCTAGGGCAGACTGAAGTTGTTCTTTCATACCATATGCATCCATTGAGATTCGTAGATCTTCCTCAAGCTGTTAGGCTTGTTCAGAGGAACTTAGCTCTGATACTAATTGTTGAAAACAAGGCAGATAATTGAGAGGGGGGGTGAATCAGTTATCTTAGAATTTTTCTTACTTTTATTTTCTTAAAATTTAGTTCTATATCAAAACATGAAAGCATAAGCAACCATAAGAATAGAAATGAAATCAACACACATAACACAAGAAGTTTTACGTGGAAACCCTAATAAGGGAAAAACGATGGGGTGACTAACCCAAGATTGTATTCTCTATTAAAAGAATATGAGAGTACAAAATGGCACTTGCCAATTGGGGTAGACTACTCGAGCACACTACTCATAAGAGGCTCACTACCTACTAGAGACTCACTGTCTACAGAACTTATAGAAGATATCCAAGTGTTTGAACTGATGAACAACATCTACATGTGCAAGAATTTAGTTCTAGTTAGGCTCAATATACTGATCTAGCACATTTCATTCTTCCTCTACTTAGTATCACTCTTCTGTCACATTCTGAGCTTGGATTACTGTCTTCACACTTCTCTCTGCTTTTCTTCGCACTTCATCAAAACTACTATCACTTTCACACCTTCACAAGCTTGAATCCATCAGGTATATATATCAGCATCAAGGATTTCAAACAACCTTCTAGTCGGTAACAAGAACACTCAAGATATTTGCAAGTTACTATTCTGTCAGCTGAATCCATACTTGATTAATGATGCACATCAAAAACTTAGGCATAAAATCATTAATCATGTTGGCCAAAAATGTACAATGTCACAAATTACTTGATCAACACTTTTTACACATCCGGATTGAAGTTTGATACTCTGTCAGTCAGTTCTTCCTTTGTCTGCTCTGTCTGACTGGAGCCCAACACTCAGATGTTCATATCTTTTGCATACTTTGTCACCGGAGACTAAATCTCTAGAATACAATAGTTATGATGCCCCTCTTGACTTGTCCAAATCTGCAACTCACTGAGTTACACCATCTGAGAGATCCGGACCTGATTGTCGGATCATGTTGCATGCTTTGTTCTTGTCTACCGAACCAAGACAATCTTCAATCTGACTTCTGGTATAGGCATATTATGTACTGTGGATGTGTGGGATAGACTTTGTTGCCATCAGTGACAATACTTATGAAGCCAAATAGTGTCTCTTGCCAACAGTAACATTATTAAGCAGAATATATGGACTGCCTATAGCCTCCACTTTTGAGGAGTGGATGTTTGTCATAATTGGTGAAATATTGTAGGGCATTAAGTTTCATTGGGCACAAGATTTGAGTGACAACAATTACAAGGCATTTAGTAACTTCAAGGAAAAATAATTTTTTAGATGGACATCCTACATTGTCTATGCATTAGCAAGAAGAAACCTTTATGTTGGATTGTCTATGGTAGGTGAGGTAGGAAATGATGACCAGACCCAAGTCAAAGTATATGAGTGCTACACCCAGCTCACAATGCCTCAATATCTAATGCACTTTAAGAGAATCAATGATGATTTCATTATGTATATAACAAGATTGTTGCAAGGCAACACAGCCTTGAGGATTTCTACAGAAGCTATGCATGAGATAACCAAATATGGAAGGTGTTACATCCAGTTTGAAAAGTTTACATATCTAAGGATACAAGGTTTCACTAGGATAGCTTATAACTCCATAGATATTTTATGGATAAGATAGTGCTCTTGGAGTTGTCTAGGCAATTGATCACTTGTGCTAGGAAACTCAAGCACTTGCACAGAACAAATGTCCAATTTCCCATACTCCTAGGCAAAAGGAATTATGCATGCCCCTCATTGGCATTAGCTGAGCATTTAGACAAAGAACTCCAACTTCTTAACCTTCACTACTACAATGTAAGAGATCATTTTGATCCAAATAAGGTAATGGAAAGGTTTGTGAGAAAGAAATTGTTTCACAAGATGCACATGGAAGTCTTTTGGTCTAATTGCATGGATGATTATGAGGATATGAAAAAAGCTCATTCAAGGTTATCTCTAACATTCATAAGAAAGTTCCACATTATTGCAATCCCTGACCAACTAGAAGATGATGAAAATGTGATGAACAGGGAAGCTTGGGAAGCTCAATATCACCACCCAATTCCATTGCCTAATTGGGCTAATGCTGAGGAAAGTTCTCTAGATGCTGTAATGAAAGAACCTATTAGGTTGAGCAAGGCATGGGTAAGAAGCAGGATTGCTACTTTGCAGATGTAAGGAGTACAGCTCAGATACACTGCACCTAAGTTAGAAAAGGAGTCCAAAGGAGAAGAAGATGAGCTAATAGACATCACTGATGATGCAGAACCTACCCAAGGACAAAAATCTAATAGTGAGGAGCACATACCATTACCAGAAAAGGTTAAGGCACAAAAGGGTAAGAAAACTTCTGCAAAACCACCTAAGAAAGACCTTCCTCCTTCTACCAGGACAAGAGCCTCTAAGAAAAGGGATATGCCTAGTGGTTCTGGAGAAGGTTCCAAGACAAAGAAGGCCAAGGTGAGGAATGTTAGTAAGGCCATAGAGACTCCTGCTACAACTGATGATGATACTAGTCTGACAGCCTCTCCACCTCCTGCTACTCCAAGTGTAGTGTTGTTGTCACTATTGTTCAAGAGAATGTTTCCACTGATCTTCCACCTAAAAATGCTACCTCAACTATCTCTCCTCCACTAGTAGTAACCTCCACTGCCTCAAACAGTTCTACTTCTTCTATTTATGCAATACCATGCTCTCCTACTACTTCTACATCCCTACCTACCATATCCTCTTCTCTATTTTCCACTTCTATCCCATTACCATCCATTTCTACTATTCTCTTACCATCTTTACCTTCTTTTTCCATCCCTTCACCCATGGTCATCTCTTCCACTCTATTAGCAGTGTTAGCCAATTTAACAAAAGTAGACTTGTCCTCAGTTGTGGTGCCTTTGTCCTCTATTGCACCTATCTCATAGGCACCCATAGACCAAGACTCAACTCCTCTAGCCGTACCACTGCTACCTGGAATTGATAAGGTATGTGTTGAATTAGGTCTGCAAGAGTTTGACCTGAAGAAAGATACATTTGTTGAGGTAAATAATGAAATTCCAAATGAACCTTTAGCTGAAGCAGTCAGTGATGAAGTAATTGAAATATCTGATAGTCCTCCAGAGAAAGGTTAGATAGAGGAAATCTTCAAAGCAACTTAGGAGAATGTGATGGTAAATTGAAGAAATCTCGCAGGTGAGGAAGATAAAGATAAGGGATTAGAACAAGAATAGGGATTACTTGAAGGCCGTCCAAAAATTGATAATGAAAATCCTAATGGATTAAGTAAGCCTCTTTCCTTAGCACCTGAATGACTCCAAAGCAGAGTGGCATATCCAGAGCCTCAGGTAGAAATAATACAATTGGATTTGAGCACAATCTTGTCATAGGCTCAGAAGCCAAAGAAACAAAAGAAAACAAAGGTACAACCAAGGATTTACAAAGATGAGACTAGATCTAGGATTGTTGAAATAGATGTCCCACCGGCTGACACAAATAAGGAACAAGTCAGAGCCAAGGATTATGCCATCATAATGGTCAATTTGTGATTCTTATGAGGAATATTATTCCCATATGTTTCCCAGAGTCAATTGTTGCAAGTATGGGTTAAACCAGTGTTATCATTGATGTCAACATACTCATGTTGCATTAATGAGAAGGATTGGATGAGCTGTGTGCTGAGGATATTGAGAAAATTAGTCTCAATCAGGAACAGTGAAGAACAGTGATGATAACAACGTAAAAGTCCAAGATAGGTTGAGGATCAGAGGATGCGGTTTAAAGGGTTTGTAGATATAAGTATTGAGATGCTCCAGTCAAGTTTTCAGGGATCCGCATGAAGATCTGAAGAAGTTATGGTCGTTCAAGTAGAACCGGTTCTGACAAGTGCTAGTGGTGACAGAGTAAGGTCCAGTAATGCATTATCCCACTCTACAGATTTGAGGAAGTGTTTAGAACATCCTTGCGAAGTGTCAAGTAGATCAGTTTGTGGTTTGAAGGTCCGGAAGAACCTATTCCTTAGTGATAGTGATAACAGACTGTGTTCTTGAGGTTTCGGATGTAGGAGAGAAGGATTTCAGTAAGTAGAGGAAGTGCGGATGTTCTTGGTGATTCAGGAAAGCTTGTGAAGGTCCTTGGATTATGTTTAGTTCATGTTGATGGTCTACATTAGAATTGGAGCCCAGAATTGTAGAAATACTTTTGGATGAAGGTGTTCTTTTTGTGACTGGCTGACTGGATGAATTATACACCTTGCAAATGTTCTTGTGGTTGCTTGCCGACTTAGATGTTTGTTCCTAAGTTGATGTCGTGTATAAATAAAGGTTTGCGAAGTCATTTCAAGGGTGTACTTGTGGAGATGAGTGTGTGGTAGCAAGGAGAAGAGCGAAAGGAAGAGCAGAAAGATTTGGGCTTTAATGGAACTGATTCAAGCATGGTGACGATGCTATTTACCAGTTCAAGTATGTAATACTCATTTATTGTAGATAGTGTGTCTCTTGTAGGCAGTGAGCCTCTTGTGAGCAGTGTGCTCGGGCAGTGAGCCCTAATTAGCATGTGCCATCTTATTCTTTCTATTCTTCTAATAGAGAATAATATCTTGGGTTAGTCACCCCATGATTTTTCCCTTAACCGGGTTTTCCATGTCAAAATCTTGGTGTCTCATGTGTAGATGTGTTTCTGCTCTTGATTAATTACATTAAGTTTTCATGATTGATTTATTGTTAATGCTAAGTGAATACAAGTGTTGAAAGAAGAAAGTTTTGGACAACTGATTCACCCCCCCTCTCAGTTGTCTGCCCTAAATCTAACAATTGGTATCAGAGCCAAGTTCCTCTGAAAGGAGCTTAACCGCTTGAGGAGATCCAGGATGTCGTCCTACAAGAAGGATAGTTTGAAGTTTGATGGAACTAACTTTGCTCTTTGGAAAGGTCGCATGGAATGTCACTTGCAGTGCATGGGATTTGCATACTGGTCCATGGTGACAAATGCTTATGTACCTCCACAGGGTGGTTTGACAACCCTAAATGAAATCACAGATGCTGAAAATAATTTGCGGACCAAAGAGACTCTTTTAAGCGCATTATCCAACTTAGAACTCTCTAATGTTATTCATCTACCAACTGCCTTTGAGATTTGGAAGAAATTGGAACTTTTGCATGAAGGAGACCAGTTTGTTAAATGTGCAAGATTACAGATTCTAAAAGGGAAATTTGAAAGATTGAAAATGAGAAATGATGAAAATATTACCTCTTTTATGCCAAGAGTGAATGAACTAGTTTGTGGAATCAGAAATGCAGGTGGAACCCTGAGTGAAGATGAGATAGTTGGCAAAGTTCTTAGATCCCTTCCCGAGTTTTATAAAATCAAAGCTTTTGCAATCGAAGAATTCAGAGCTCACACAATAGTCACAAGGGATCAATTGGTTGGTAAGCTAGCTGCTTTTGAAATGGCCAAGTTTGGAGATGATCCTCCAAAGACTAAATTTGCATTCAAAGCAAGTGCCTTGGTAAAAGGAAAACAAAGGTTTGATCCAGGAGAAAACTCTTCAAGGAAATCATCATGGTATGAAAATGCAAGAAAAGACTTGGAAGAAGAAGAAGAAGCTGAAACTGCTCATCTTGAAGCTCTTATTGCAAAAAGACTACCAAGAGGATCCGGTAAGTATAAGGGAAAATTGCCTTTTAAGTGTTTTAACTACAATAAGATTGGTCATTTTGCATCAAGGTGTTCGGAAAGATTTTCTAGGTCAAACAGTAATAGACCAAGATTCCAGAAGAATTGTTACTATGCTCATGAAGGAGATGATGAAGGAGTAACAAATGATGAATCAGAGAAAGAAGACAAATCCGGAAGTGACTGGGTGTTCATTGCCATCAAGGAAGAAGATCCAATACCCTCTGAATCCGTAAATCATAAAGCCCTGGCTGCCCAAGTTGAAGAAAAGGATGATTGGGTCATTGATAGTGGCTGCTCTCACCACATGATAGGTGACAAAAATAAGTTCATAGATTTGGAAAGGTATGAAGGAGGAGTGGTAAAGTTTGGTGATAACTTTGCAGGTAGAATCAAAGGTAGAGGAACTATTTCTTTTGATGGAAAGAACAAAACCGGTAATGAATTATATGTTGAAGGATTGAAACACAATCTTCTTAGTGTGCGACAGTTGGTGGACAAAGGCTATGATCTTAGATTCAAGAATGGAAAGTGCAAAATCCTTGAAAGTTCTGGAATAGAGATTGCATCAGGTACCCAAACAAAAGGTAACATCTTTCACTTAGTTGGTACTGGCAAAAGTTGCTTATTTGTTCAAATTGATCAGAGTTGGTTATGGCATAGAAGAATGTGTCATGTAAACTTTGATAATATCATCAAGATAAGTAATACTTAGGCTGTAAGAGATCTTCCAAGGTTGGTAAAACCTACAAATAGTTTGTGCAAAGAATGTCAGTTGGGAAAACAAACTAGAATCTCATTCAAAAGCATGGAACAATCTTCTACCGGATTATTAGACTTGGTTCATACTAAATTATGTGGTCCGGCAAGAATCAGGAGTGTGCAAGGTGATAGATACTTCATGTTGCTAATTGATGACTATTCCTGGATGATGTGGGTAACCTTTGTGAAAGAGAAATCAGAAGCTCTTGAGAAATTCAAAATATTCAAGGCTATGGTGGAAAATGAGACCAGATTAAATTGAAGTGTCTGAGGTCTAATAGAGGTGGAGAATTCACATCCAGTGAGTTCATAAATGTTTGTGAGAAACATGGAATAAAGAGACAATTGTCTGCCCCTAGAACTCCACAGTAGAATGGAGTTGTTGAGAGAAAGAACCAGATCATCCAGGAAGCATCCAGGACCATGATGATGGAAGTAAATGTTCCTCAGATCTATTGGAGAGAAGCTGTCAGCACTGCAGTCTACACTCTCAACCGAGTTCAAATTAGAAACTATATCAGTAAGACTCCTTATGAACTCTGGTTTGGCATTACTCGCATTGTGAGATACTTTAGAGTTTTTGGTAGCAGGTGTTACATTAAAAGGGATGAAGATCTAGGAAAGTTTAATGCTAGAAGTGATGAAGGAATATTCTTGGGTTATTCTACTCAAAGCAAAGCATACCGGTGTTACAATAAGAGACTGAGAAAGATTGTAGAAAGTATAAATGTGAAGGTTGATGAAGAAATTGAAAGACCCTCAAGAATTCTTGAACATGATGAAGATGATCAGAATGGTGTTCAGATTCAAGGTATCCAATTCTCTTCTGAGAAACAAAGTCAAGTTGATTCGGTAAGACAGGAAGAAGAGATAAGTCTCAATGAGACTGATCAAGAGTTAGAAGTGCAAGAGACTCCCAAAATTCCAAGGTATGTAACTCTAAACCACTCTGAAGATCAGATCATAGGTGACAAAAGCAAAGGGGTACAAACAAGGAGGAGAATTGCTCAAAATTCAGATGAGTATTGTCTAATTTCAATGATTGAACCTAAGATAGTAAATGAAGCCTGCAATGATGAAAGCTAGACTAAGGCAATGGAGGAAGAACTGATGCAAATTAAGAAGAATCACACTTGGGATCTTGTTCCCAGACCAAAAACAAAAATGTGATTGGAACCAAGTGGGTCTTCCAAAACAAATTGAATGAAGACGGTGAAGTAACCAGAAACAAGGCCAGATTAGTTTGCAAAGGTTACTCTCAAATAGAAGGAGTTGATTTTGAAGAAAATTTTGCTCTGGTGGCAAGAATTGAAGCAGTCAGATTATTTCTTGCATTTGCTACCTTCAAGGATTTTAAGGTGTATTAGATGGATGTCAAATCTGCCTTCCTAAATGGTAATTTGGAAGAAGTGTATATTGAGCAACCGGATGGATTTCAATTGTCTGATCATAGTGACATGGTCTATAAATTAAAAAAGCCACTGTATGGACTGAAGCAAGCCCCAAGAGCCTACTATGAAAGATTGGACAAGCATCTCTTGAAGATTGGTTTCAATAAAGGTACTGCTGACAGTAATTTGTATTTCAAAATTGATCATGAAAATATCTTAATTGTTGAAGTATTTGTTGATGATATCATTTTTGGAGGAAGAGACAGTATGTGTAAAACTTTTGTAAGTCAAATGAAAAGTGAGTTTGAGATGTCAATGCTTGGAGAAATGAATTTCTTTTTAGGTCTACAAATTACTCAAACAAAGAAAGGAATCTGCATCTCTCAGTCTAAATATATGAAAGAATTGTTGAGGAAATTTGGGATGGAAGACTCAAAGCCAATGAACACTCCAATGGCAACCGGATGCAAGTTGAGCAAAGATGATGACTCTCCCAAGGTTGATCAGACAAAAAATAGGTCAATGATTGGAGGACTGTTGTATCTCACTCAAACTAGACCAGATATTATGCAGGCTATTGGTCTTGTTGCTAGATTCCAAGCTGATCCTAGATAATCTCATGTTATGGCAATCAAGAGGATTTTTAGATATCTAAAGGGGACAGTTGAGTATGGTCTATGGTACCCTAGAGATCATGATTTTTCTCTTCATGCATAAATAGATGCAGATTGGGCAGGAGATGTGGATGACCAGAAGAGTACCAGTGGTGGAGTATTCTTTTTGGGAAAAAGATTGGTTTCTTGGCTAAGCAAGAAATAAGAGGCAATATCTCTGTCTACAACTGAAGCAGAATACATTGCAGCAGTAGGTAGCTACACTCAAATCTTATGGATGAAGCAGATGCTAAGAGACATTAAAGTAGAATATGAGGAGCCTATCACAAATTTTTGTGATAATTCAAGTGCAATAAATATTTCTAAGAATCCGGTGTTGCATTCTAAGACCAAGCACATATCTATCAAGTTTCACTTTCTGAGAGAGCAAGTGAACAAGGATGAAGTCAGATTGGAGTATTTGCCCTCCAAGGATTATATTGCAGATATCTTTACTAAACCTCTTCCCAAGGACTCTTTTGAGTATCTCAGGGAAAAGTTAGGGGTTATTGCCCCTTCGGTGATGAACTAGGATGCACTAATGTGCATCAGTCTGGTGGATATCAAAGTCATATCTTGTGGTCCAGATTGGTGTTGGAGAGCTGCTACTCAGGGGGAGCAGTAGGTGTGATTATAAAGTTGCAAGTTTGGGCCCTTTGCCATTGATGTCAAAGGGGGATAGAAGACATGTGAAAAATAAGTGGTTGATGATCAAAGGGGGAGTAGTATAGGAAGAGAAGATATGTGAATAGTTGTTGTTGATAGAGGGAGCTATGATAGTAAGGAGAAGCTCTTGTCTTGATGGTTTTTCACATAATATGTTGCCATCAATGACAAAGGGGGAGATTGTTGCAAGTATGGGTTAAACCGGTGTTGTCATTGATGTCAACATACTCATGTTGCATTAATGAGAAGGATTGGATGAACTATGTGCTGAGGATATTGAGAAAATTAGTCTCAATCAGGAACAATGAAGAACAGTGATGATAACAAGGTAAAAGTCCAAGATAGGTTGAGGATCAGAGGATACGGTTTAAAGGGTTTGTAGATATAAGTCTTGAGATGCTCCAGTCAAGTTTTCAGGGATCCGCATGAAGATCTGAATAAGTTATGGTCGCTCAAGTAGAACCGGTTCTGACAAGTGCTCAGTGGTGACAGAGTGAGATAGATAGGTCTGGTAAGGTCGGGTAATGCATTATCCCATTGCAGATTTGAGGAAGTGTTTAGAACATCCTTGTGAAGTGTCAAGCATATCAGTTTGTGGTTTGAAGGTTCGAAAGAACCTATTCCTTTGTGACAGTGATAACAGGCTATGTTCTTGAGGTTCCGCATGTAGGAGAGAAGGATTTTAGTAAGTAAAGGAAGTGTGGATGTTCCAGTGATTCAGGAAAGATTGTGAAGGTACTTGGATTATGTTCAGTTCATGTTGATGGTCCGCATTAGAATTGGAGCCCAAAATTGTAGAAATACTTCCAGATGAAGGTGTTCTTTCTGTAACTGGCCGACCGGATGAATTATACACCTTGCGAATGTTCTTGTGGTTGCTTGCCGACTTAGATGTTTGTTCCTAAGTTGATGTCGTGTATAAATAAAGGTTTACGAAGTCATTTCAAGGGTGTACTTGTGGAGATGAGTGTGTGGTAGTGAGGAGAAGAGAAAAAGGAAGAGTAGAAGGATTTGGGCTTTAATGGAACTGATTCAAGCATGGTGATGATGCTATTTACTAGTTCAAGTATGTAATACTCATTTATTGTAGATAGTGTGTCTCTTGTGGGCAGTGAGCCTCTTGTGAGGAGTGTGCTTGGGCAGTGAGCCCTAATTGGCATGTGCCATCTTATTCTTTCTATTCTTCTAACAAAGAATAATATCTTGGGTTAGTCACCCCGTGGTTTTTCCCTTAACCGGGTTTTCCATGTCAAAATCTTGGTGTCTCATGTGTAGATGTGTTTCTGCTCTTGATTAATTACATTAAATTTTCATGATTGATTTATTGTTAATGCTAAGTGAATACAAGTGTTGAAAGAAGAAAGTTTTGGACAACTGATTCACCCCCCTCTTAGTTGTCTGCCCTAAATCTAACATCAAGTGCATCAGAGATCTGCCTGTGTAAACATTATTGATTAAGAATATTCTGACTGGCGACAAGTTATATAAGGCCATTGAATGGTACCAACAGTTAAAATTGAGGAAGGAAATCTTTGAGAGCATAAAAGAAGCCTACAAACCAGCAGATGAAGAAATCATGTCTATGATATATGATATTGATGATACTTTGAGGGATTGTCTAGTAGAAGCTTACAATGATTTTACACCTTATGATGTTGAAGGATGTAATGATAAATTGCATAGGGTAATTTTTGAAGGTACTGAGTTAGACATAGAAGCCAGGTTGGATAAGGTCAGCAATCTCAAAGTTGAATTCAATGCTTCCATAAGGCAGGGGAAGAAATAGAAAGAATATACAACTGGTACAGCTAAGAACTAGAAATGTTTAGATATCAAGTTAATCATCTCAAGAACCCAGATCCATCAGAAATCAATCCAACACTTGAAGCATGGCTCAACTACCGCAACAAGTTGGCAGAGGAAAATAGAGTGGACTTAGATGAAGAGTCCTGATGTGCTTTCTAAATATTTTTGAAATGTAATCCCGTCACTAGTGAAAATTGCTACATTTAGAATGACATGTGACACTATTTTGTCTTTATTATGCCTCAAAAATGAGCTTTTCCATATATATATTCAGTTGGGTAGTCAAATTGTCTAGATTCAATGTAGTTGGAGGCTATTTTTCATCTTTTTCATAAAAGGCAAAATGTAATCCGGGATTTGTTATGAGCTGTTAGAAATGCATTTATTGATGTAATTTGGACCATTGGTGTTGATTTAATCTCCACCGTCCATTGAAAAACTTGGTATGGCTCCTCCTCTATATAAAGAGCTACCATTTCCACTATTTGTAAGAGAGAATACTTGATGCTGAATTGTTGACATTCTGCCATTTGAAGTAATATAAGCAAGTTTATGTAGTTCTGAGAATTTGTGTATTGTGTTGCTTATTTAGTTTTTCATGGTTCGCTTCTTGCTCTCCAATAATTAGTTAGTCGTGCTTTTATAATGTTCATGGTTTGCTGAAAGTATCTGATGAATACTCTTAGTCCATACTTTTAGTTATTTGCTGATGGTAGATAACTGTGTAAAGTTAGTCTGGGCTAATCATTTGTGCTTAAGTTCAATTACATTTCACTAGTTAAATTGCGCTGTCTATTGGGTATTTAATGAATGAGTGTAGTCAAAAAATCTTTTGATTCCATTGAAGATAACATCATTTTCTGCAGTACTGTAACATTCATTTTCAGTTTGGTAATTTAGAAAACTAGTTTAAATTTTGGAGTATTTGTCTACTTGCAATAGTCCATACATTGTGAATGTCACTTAGGATTTCTCTAAAACACTACTTCCCTTTGCATTTTCTTGAAAACCATTGTTAGATTAGGATCTTTAGTAGCATTTCATATTGTTTATCAGTTGCAATCTTAAAGGGTTTGTATGTATTGCGGTCCTAACTTTTGAAATCTATAGATTGCATGTAAGACCTCTTGTAGACACAGCTAGAACATTCCAACTGAGAGATTCCAAGCAAGCTTAGACCTCGCTATAGAAACCTTGGAGAAGTCTTACCTAGGGTAGGATACTTTTCAAGAGAGGTGTGAAGCCAACAATCACACTTGCGTTGTTGAGTGCTAAAACACCCATCAACACTATGCACCTCATTGACATTCTTTAATGTTGGCCACTCTATAATTGATTTTATTTTTGCCAAGCCAGTAGAAATTCCATTGATAGAAATGACATGTCCTAAATATTGCACTTCATTTTGGAAGAATGCACACTTGGACAACCTGTCATAAAGCTTATGCTCCTTCAATCAATTCGTCACTAACTATAAATGATATAGGTTCTCTTCCTCATTTATGGAGTATATCAAATATCATCTATAAAGATGAGTACAAATGTGTCTAGGTAGTCCCTTAAGATGTTCATTAGGTTCATGATTGTAGCTGGTGCATTTGTCAACCCAAATGGTAACACCATAAACTTATAGTGACCATACCTTGTTCTAAAAGATATTTTAGGAATGTCTCTCTCTTTGGTTCTCAACTAGTGACATCCTTCTCTTAGGTCAATCTTAGAGAAAATGGTTGCACCACATATTTGATCAAAAAGGTCATCAATGTGAGGTAGAGGATACTTATTCTTAACTGTTGCCTTATTAAGCATTTTGTAGTCTATGCATACATGCAAGGTTCCATCATTCTTCTTGACAAAAACCATTGGTGCTTCCCATGGAGACACACTCACTTAGATTAAACCTTTTGATAACACTCTCTACAGTTGAGCTTTTAGCTCCACAAGCTTTATTGTCATCATTCAGTAAGGTGCTTTGGATTGAGGTTCCAATCTTGGAATTATATCTATTGAGAATCATAAAGAAAAGGATATTCTTGCAATGTGGGTTCCTTGGAATCTTCCAACTAATCCACTTTGATTGCATACATTTCACACCCCTTCCTTTTTGTTTTCTTAATATCTAAAGCTAAAATTTGTCTTAATTTAATTTCTCATTTAACCCCCTAAATCTAAACTCTATTCCCCACGTCATCTAAGCATTCTACAGTCTTTGCAAAACAATCAACTTTCACTCTATGGCACCAAAGCTAGTTCATCCCAAGGATTACATCATGTGAACCTAAGGGTGCTACATAAAGGTTCACTATAGTGGAAAAAGTACATAGTTTTAGTTTATCTTCAAACATACATCTCTACCTTATATTTTTTTTGATTGCCATATTGCACAATCCAAGAGTTTGCCATAAAGCCAACTCTTCTAGAAATTTTACTAAGTACTCTTGGTACCATAAAACATTTTATAGCTCAGTATCTATCAAAATAGAAATAGGGCAACCAAAAAGTGTACCTATAGTCTTAATAGGTGTAATCTGATAGTCATCTTGGCAATTGTCAACCGTCACATGGATTCTTTGTTGGAACATTATTTGTTGAGGAGATAATGGTGGATTCCTAAAATTGTTCCCCTGATTCAAGTTTGGACAATTGTTTGGATAATGATCACCTCCACACATGAAAAATCTTCCTAGAAATCCTCTTCTTTATGTCAATCTTTCCTCTCTATCCCTATTCCTTCCTTTGGACTCATTGTCCTTTCTTTTAAAACTTGAACCACTACTATTTTTAGAACTTTTATTGTTGAACTTTTGCTTGGAGTTTGAGTTTTGGTTCCAATTCTTATTTTTGAAGGAAGAAGATGACTTAGAGTTTCCAAACTTCTTACAATACCTATATGTAAAGGTGGCAATAGATTTGATCATACGTTCTTGCTTAATTGCCTTCTCAAACACCTAATCCATGGATGAGTGTCCATGCACATCTACTTCACCTCCAATTTAGGGACTCAATCTATTGACGAATTTTTAAGTATGAAACAATTCATCACACTGATTTTGGGGAGCATATTTGAGAAGTCTTGTGAACTTATCCTAGTATTTTGTTACTAACATATCTCCTTTCCTTAAATTCTAGAAGATGGTTAACTTCTTGTCAAAGTAAAGTTGGAGCATCCATCTTTTCCTAAAAAGAGTCATAAACTAATCCCAAGTCAAGATAGTGGAATCTATACTCATTTCCATTTTCTTATTGGCCCACTAGGTAGAAGATTCTCCAGAGAGCTAGGAAGCTCCCTAAATTTCTTTGGTTACCTCTAAGTAGTTATGAATCTCAAAACACTTCTCCATCTCACTAAGCCAAGTCTTGACTCCATCACCTAGAATTTTGCCATCAAATTTTGGTGGGTTCACTTTCTTCATATCACGTGCAATCTCATTTTCTAGGAAGGTTCTCATGTCTACTTGTCTTTTAAGCACTTCAATTATAGGTTGACTAGGAAGTGAATCACCATATCTCTCATTTACACTATGGTCTTGATCATGCTCATCTTCTTCCCCATGATATTGATGTCTTCAAACCTCTTACTCTAAAGCTATTATTCTCTCTTAGGTTTTATTAAGTGTGGCGAGAATTTGATCAAGCTTGGTAGTTGGGTCATTTACAACTTGACTCGTATCACTAAGACCACTTCCCAATTTTTGCATTGTACAAACCATATAATCCTAGTACAACCATGATTGTGCTATGTTAGAAAAAGCAAGCCATTTTGAAATTATTATTAGATTAACCATTAATTGATAATTTATACAACACATGTTTACAAGGAAAATAATATTATTTTAATTCCATAGATAGATGGAGTTAAACTTCCTTATTTTTAGTAAAGGATTTTTGTTAAATTTTTTTTAAGATACTACTCAGACTTGAGTTCCTCAAGTTCTTCATCCATAGATTCTATTTTCAAACTACTAGTGGCAAGATGTACTAATAAGTACTTCTCTGCCACCTTCCTACTCAAGGTAAGAGCATCACACATATACCCAAATGGCATGTCATGTATTTCTAAGATTTGCTTAACTTCTAGTTTATTTATAGTCTTAGACAACACTTGTTTCCCTTTGCTTAGTTTCACTTAACCCATAGTTGATGCCAAAGTCTCTAAATTAGAAAGCCAAATCTCCTCATCATGAGGTGGTTAGGTGGACTTTTCTCTAGGATTGATTGGTTTTCTACCCTTGTCTTTTTTCCATGGTTGTTTCCCTAACCGTGATCCTCCCATCTTTGAATACAAAGAAAATGCACTATTAGTTAGACTAGAATTATAAATATAGTTGTAAAGGAGAAATTAAGCTAAGTATGTTAACTTTCATAGTACATTACATATTGTAGACACCCTAAAATGACCACGTCGTTGCACTACTTGCATTTCATCATCTGTCTAATCACCTGCATTTCACACATTAATTAAATAATCTAATTATCCAATTAATTTCACCAATTTCTTCTAAATCACATACTTGCGATGTTAATTAAATAAATCCTCTTTATTTAATTAATTAAATCAAATTCCTCTATATTCTTTTACAATTAAATAATTTTAATTATTTAATTAGATCATTATCCTCCTTTCAAATTTCAAAACCACATTAATTAAATAGATCCAATTATTTAATTAATTCACCACAAATTCCCTCTTATCTACAATTAAATAAATTAAATTATTCAATTAAATCAAAATCATTCTTCCAAAATCATACACAACAATTAAATAAATTTATTTATTTAATTTGCTTTCAAATCTTCTAAATTAAATAATTCTAATTATTTAATTATTTCTTCCATAATATCTTCTCTAAATTTAAATAAATCAATTATTTATTTAAATTGCTTTTTCTTCTAAATTGAGTTATCTCTAATATAACTCAAAGCTTTCTTGCTCATGCAATTAAATATTTCTAATATTTAATAAAGCAAAATATCTTCTTATTCTCATGCAAATCTCTTCTTCTTGTTTTAAATCACTTAACTGATCATTACATTCTGTTAATAGCTTTAACTCATTCTTCTATTCTTGATAACTCCTCTCATGTGAAAGAAAGCAAGACACATGTCTTCTTCTTATTCGTTGCACGTTCCTCAACTATTCTCCTCCATTGATTCTTTTGAATTATCTGGACCATTGATCGATCTCTGTTGAATCCTATATAAACCCCCCTCATCTCCTTCATTGCGCCTCTCTCTTCGATCTTATTCTCAGGCATACTTAACAGAGCTTTGAGCATACAAATGCGTCGATTGAGCAACCTCACGATCTCTTAACATTAATCTCTTGAGCACACTACTTGCTTGTTGCAGCTATGGTTTCACAACTTCATTGAGCAATCCACACTTCTCCAAAGGGAACAATACAAATTTTGGTAAGAGCTTTCATTTTTCTTTGATTTGATGATATTGGCTTTTACTTAGATTGGTTCACTTTATGTGATTGGTTTTTGGTTTTATTAGTTTTGATTTAATCAATTTTTCCTCATACACATTCTGGCAAAGCAGCTTCCTTCCAGAGTCATCTACTATCCTGCATACCGATTGCCAACATTAGCTAAATCCTGCTTAACCAAAGCACAAAATCCACAAGCTTGTCTTTTGTAGAGTGTTCCATTGTCGAGACCAACACACGCATCTCTTGTGACATGTGGCATTTCAGGCAGCAAGATATTGTCTTTTTAGGTAGATAGCCCCCTTTAACAGACACCTAGTTCCTACGATAAGGCTATTATCTTTCCTATCCAATCTATCTTGAGCAACCTCTTTGGCAAGAGAATATGTTGGCTGTATGTTTACTTTGAAGTTAGTCAATTTGCTTTTTGGTTTATCTTTTGTTCCTTTTCCATTACCTATTCAAGGCTACCTTGATTTATTTATAATCTTGGTATGTTGCGATTTTGTGCAGATTGGGGGCATAGTCATTGCTTTTGTGTGCCGTGTTTGAGGAATGATCTCTAGTATCTTTCTTAGCATTATATTTATCTTGTGTGTGTTACAACCTAGCATCTTACATATTAATATTCTTCTTGCTTTTACATGTATTGAAGTTTATTTTATGTTCAAGAATATAGCTCATTCACATGTACCAACAAGATTATATCATGTCTAAAAGATCTAAGTTCAAACCGCTTGCTTGTAGAGTCAACGTCCATGCACTCAGATATTACTGCACCTTGGTCTTTTATACCTTGGTGGCGAACTATCCACGTGCTATATCAAAAATAAGGATTGCTCTTTATCTGCAATTGCGAAACCAATGCAACAAGCTCATTCATCCATTCCCACACCCTTTATATCGTTTTCATTGCAATGATCGATCAACGGTCTCTGTCTTCCATCTCCTTCTGTTTCTTCTCTCTGGTGTATATCTGCAAAACCCACATGTCAGATATCACTAGTCACAATATCTATATCATCATACATCTCTATCATCATACATCTATAAGCATCACATACAATATCTCTCATCACATAAATCCATGATCATACATACGTGTCATCACATCCATAAACATCAAGAAATGCTAGACAAAAAAACATGAACAATAGTGAGCAGAATCGATCATCATATATCTCAAGTAAAGATCATCATAATACAAAATGTATGTGTCTCCATTAATAGTCCATATATACATCAATTTAGTACATCAAGGCTATCAAGAGCCCACAAAGTATACATCAACATGCACGCAGGCACCAGTCCAAAATGACACAAAGTGATACAAAATGATACAATATACAAATATACATGCTCTAGTGCATAGAGCTGCCCTCTTGCTGTGGCCCCTGTCCTCCCCTTGTGCTCGGTGCAGGTCCCCCGGCTAGTCCTCCTCCTCCCCCTGGTGGCACAAATGGTCCTCTCACTGAGGACAATGACTGCCCTGTCCTGTGGGATCTGGATGCCCCAGATCTGCTCCTGTCTTGGTAGCTCAGCTCTCGCTGTGCTGCTGGCACCATACCTACGTAGAGACCCCTGTAATACTCAGCCTCTCTGCCTGCTGACACTAGCTCTCCTTGAACCTGGACGAGCTCGTTGTATAGAGTCCTTTGGTCTACACCCAGGACACGGTGTGTCTCATCTCTCTCCCACCTCACTCTATGTAGTGTGGCCTCTACTGTCAATCACAAGTGTGCCTCGGCATCCCTCTCCCACATGGCCTGGGCTAGCTGCCCGTCATCCCCTGCCAGTGCAGGTGCTGCCTATGCTATTGTCTGCACTGCTGCCTGTACCTGTGCTTGCACCTAAGCCTTTACCTGTGCCTGCATGTTTGCCTGTAGGTGTGCCAGGGCTGTCTGTGCTACTACTGCCACCTATGTCTATACCTGTGCTAGGGCCTCAGCCTATCTCACCTCCACCCTAGCGGCATCCCTGTCTCTCCTCAGTCGTACCATCTAGAGCTCTAATCAAGTCCTCCAGGCTGTCTCCTCCTGTAATAACCGCTCAGCCCTCTGTAATTTGGTCTCTACGACTGGCTCCCTCTCCTCTGCCATCTCCACATCTACCTACTGGCCCCTGTCCTCCCCAACTGCCTGTGCTGCTGCCTACACTCTAGCCTATCATCTAATCCTAGCCTCTGCACCAGGGACTAGTACCTCCCCCACTGCCCCTGCCACACCTGGTGTCGTCAATCTAACTGGCTTGTGTGTCTGCCAATACCTATCATACTCTGGCAGTGTACCTAGATCTGCCAGTCTTGTGTCCCAATCCCATCTCACGGGGACAAGTCCCCATACCTTGGCCAAAGTTGTCACCACAGGAATCTCTGCATCCCAGTCCCCAACCTCTCATCATGTCTTGGCATGTGTCACCTCCCCCACTAGTAACCCCTGTGGTAGCCCAAACTATCTCAATACCCGCTCGGGTAGGTATCTCTCGATCATGTTTGTCTATCTCCCCAATAGACACCGAGCCTGCCTGTAGTACATCAGTTGCTCATGCTTGTCCTCCCACTCCTCACATAGTAACCATGGTCTCCAAATGAATAGGTCCATCTCGTCGATCTATCGCCTCCAATGGCTAATAGATCCCAGCCTCTGATGTGTAATCACACCCTCATATAGGAATGTGTATGGCTCTCCCCTACCTCACTGGCGCTGTGTCATGGGTTGGATCACTGGGCTATGCTCCCACACCCACACCTGTAGCAAAGTCACCCTTGCTGAGAGATTCCTGCCTCTCCTATACACGTAGTGATGCATGTCTCGGTATAACTGTCCCAACACACATGGGCCCCATGCGTATTGTCTACCATGGGTGAACATCCCAAATAGTACGGTGCCCCATCCAATTGATAATCCTCTAGATCTCCTGTCAGGGCAAAGGAAGCCACCAATCAATGAGGATACTATCCACCTGATCCTGTCATAGAGTCTTGGGATGTCTACCCACAGGATCTCTCTGTCGTCTATCCGCAAGTCATCAGTACAAAATACCTCTACCATGCCTACCTCTCCCCATGCTGGGTCAAAGTCTACTCTCTCCCCATCAATCTGAATCCTCAAGATTTGATACACATCCTCCAAAGTCACCGTTGCCTCCCCTGTCAGAAAGTGAAACGACCTGGTCTCACTACGAAACCTCTCCACCACTGCTGTCACTAGGGTGAGATTTGCCCTAATGTGTGTCAAGTGTGCAATGTGCCATAATCTTGCATGCTCTAGAAACGCATCCTCCTCCCATGTCAGCTGTACCACCTCATGTGCTATTGGGTGGTGTCGCTCTTGCAACATCAATGGCAGCATAATCCTCTGCATCCATAAGCAAACCACTTGTCAGTTCTTCTATATCATATCCTCCAACTCCTATCTACTTCTATTTTATCCAACCCCTTTCTAAACTAGGGTAGTCAACCCTTCAGTCAACCTTATCTAGGTTCCTTTTTTTAGCTAACCAAAAGTGCCTTGTTTCACACAACAGCGCTGCCCTCTTCTACCAAAAGCGCCTAACTGCTGCTGCAATAGCGCTGAGCTAGCTCCCCCAACCGCGACTTGATTTACAATCGTGCCTCACTCTGCTACCAAAAGTGCCTCACTGTGATACCAGGAGCGACGCAATTTCTTCTCTCCCCTCCCTAATGCGCTACCTTTATCTACCAAAAGCGCTGCACTGTCTAGCCATTTGCACTGTGGCATTCTACCAAAAGCACTGCAGCGCTAACCCCACAAGCCAACCGCACTACATTTTGACCAAACACATTGCGCTTACCTACCAGACGCACTGCAGCGCACCAAAAGCACCCTAACCGACTACCAATAGCGCTATCCTAGCCTAAAGTGCTTTTGGCTGACCTGAAAACCCTACCTAGACCTAGCCCTAAACCACCCTCAAACACCAAATCACAGTGAGTTTTTTGAGCACTTACCACTGCCAGAGCTCCCGCTGGCCTCCTGTATGTCTGCACTAACTCCACCTGATGCATGTGTGCTGGAATCAGCATCTCTCCTCGCTATCAGCTCCTTCCACTCAACTCTCTCACCCTAAGTTTGGAGGCTCTACTCTCTAAATTTAGAAGCTCCTAGGATGCAAATGAGGATTGTGGTCCCCATGGGTCCTATTTATAGCATCCCTCCCTCATTTTCTATTCTTCCCACCCCATTCTGCTTTTCCTCCTACTTTGTTGCACACTCGTCTAGTCGAGCGTCAACACCATTCCTCTGTCGCTTCCCTGTCTTCCCGCTCGAGGGGGCATACGCTGGGACAACTACCTACACTGGGGCATCAATAAATTGTATCACATCTTCAACAATTAATTTCTTTGACGCAATGCTATAAACTGCATTGCATCAAAGAGGGGCAAAATGTAGACACCCTAAAATGACCACGTCGTTGCACTACTTGCATTGTGTCATCTGTCTAATCACTTGCATTTCACACATTAATTAAATAATCTAATTATCTAATTAATTTCACCAATTTCTTCTAAATCACATATGTGCGACGTTAATTAAATAAATCCTCTTTATTTAATTAATTAAATCAAATTCCTCTATATTCTTCTACAATTAAATAATTTAATTATTTAATTAGATCATTATCCTCCTTTCAAATTTCAAAACCACATTAATTAAATAGATCCAATTATTTAATTAATTCACCACAAATTCCCTCTTATCTATAATTAAATAAATTAAATTATTCAATTAAATCAAAATCATTCTTCCAAAATCATGCACAACAATTAAATAAATTTATTTATTTAATTTGCTTTCAAATCTTCTAAATTAAATAATTTTAATTATTTAATTATTTCTTCCATAATATCTTCTCTAAATTTAAATAAATCAATTATTTATTTAAATTTCTTTTTCTTCTAAATTTAGTTATCTCTAATATAACTCAAGCTTTCTTGCTCATGCAATTAAATATTTCTAATATTTAATAAAGAAAAATATCTTCTTATTCTCATGCAAATCTCTTCTTCTTGTTTTAAATCACTTAATTGATCATTACATTTTGTTAATGGCTTTAACTCATTCTGCTATTCTTGATAACTCCTCTCATGTGAAAGAAAGCAAGACACATGTCTTCTTCTTATTCATTGCACGTTCCTCAATTGTTCTCCTCCATTGATTCTTCTAAATTATCTGGACCATTGATCAATCTTTGTTGAATCCTATATAAACCCCCCTCATCTCCTTCATTGCGCCTCTCTCTTCGATCTTAATCTCAGGCATACTTAACAGAGCTTTGAACATACAAACGCATCGATTGAGCAACCTCACAATCTCTGAACATTGATCTCTTGATCACCCTACTTGCTTGTTGCAGCTATGGTTTCGCAACTTCATTGAGCAATCCACACTTCTCCAAAGGGAACAATACAGATTTTGGTAAGAGCTTTCATTTTTCTTTGATTTGATGATATTAGCTTTTACTTAGATTGGTTCGCTTTATGTGATTGGTTTTTGGTTTTATTAGTTTTGATTTAATCAATTTTTCCTCATACAGACATATGAGTTGGGTTTAAAAATACTAATTTATAGGAAACTAAAATATAAAAATGAAAAATTGGATTTAGAATTGTAAATAGTATAAAATAAATAACTATTCATTAAAATATGAAGTTCACTATCTTAGATGTTATCACAACGTGTGAACATCCATGTGATGCACTGTAGTCCAAATAATCTACTTTCATCTAAGTCTCGCATTGTTGTCCTAGAAAGTTGTCAAACATAATGTTTTCACTAGATTTTAAACTCACTTGCACAACAAGAAAGAGGGACAAAAGAAGCAACAAACTAGGGGATACTAGAAAATATAGAAATGATAAAATGAGGCTAAACTAACTAAATCAAATGAAATATTGAAATGACAAGAAAAGGGGAAGATACCAACAAACCTCCGGTTGAATATCTTCCAAAATACCTATGGCTAAGGACAAGAAAAATGTTTGGGGCTATTTGGGAGCTTGCCAAGAGTGGTCAAGCCCCTATGTTGGTCTTTCAATCTCCATTGGCAACCAATGATAAAGAGATTGGAAAAATAGTGTGTGCTCCTATCCTACATGTGTCTAGGAATTAAGAGAAATGTTAATAAAATAAATCTACGAGTACCAATCCCTAGTCTATGGTGAAGAATACCTAGTGTGTGTATGATAAAATGGGTGGTGATGGTCACCAAGAGATTTTCTAATAGGAAATAGAAATAAAATATGATAAAGTAATGCTAAAATATTATTCAAACAAGAACAAGAGCTTATTAAAACAATATTACCGGCATGATGTAGAGGAGAAAGGTGAGCACATGTAGTTTTCTATAAAAATCTAGTAGTATTCAAATTCAACAAACTTCAACAATGGAGTGTGTAGCCAAGCATAGTAGAGAGAAGAGAGCTAAAGATAGATTTCTTGTCGTTGGAGAAGAATCTTTCAAGTTGCAATAGAACAAAATAAGATATATTGATAGAGATTCAAGAATTGGTTTTGCATAAGGGTTATGATGAAGCTGAAGGGTCACACTCAAATGTTGAAGGCAGTTTTCTAATAGGAACGTGTTACAATAGGTAGCAGTTAGCAACTAGGTAGGAATCAACATTTTAAATTTTTGGAAACTTGTAGGATGCTAGCACATTGTTCTAGTGTCCTAGAGAAATTGCTCAAAATTTAGCATGTGTTCCCAAGACAACAAGAAGAATTAGAATCTAATAAAGAAATTTGGCAATCTGGTCAAGAAAAGGCTAATGCTAGGCTAAAATAATCCCTAAAACATAAGGGAATGGAAACTAAAGAAAGCCCAAAATATAGCATGAAATTACAAGGGTATGCAAATCTTGATGTTACAACAATTAAATCAATAATCTTGCACAAGTCGTAGTAAGCTCATAGAACCTAGAGTTTGAACCTACGCTTTAATACCACCTGTAACGATCCCCTATGCTAAGACTAAGAAACATATTTATTACATTAAGAAAATAAGAAATAATTGAATTAGACTAGATTTTCTCCATAAATTGACATGACATATTATTATTTTTTCCATAGAATACAATAGCTAAACTAATAAAGATTCTTGAGCTAATAGTAAATATGCTTCACATTTAATATTTCCAATGAACAATATAATTCATGTTCAAAAAATATACGTTAGAATGGCATTCTACAATAGGATTGTTATCTGCATATGGTGCATACAAAAGAGTATTACCCACACAAAAGAATAATTTAAAATTTATACAATACAATAATACCAATGGTCTTAATTATGCTTTTGAGTACAAGCATATGATCTCTATAACAACTGTAAGGAGGAAGAGCATTATCTATGCACCTTACCTCCAACTGCAAACTAGGAAGTACTCCACTCATCTCCCTTCTAGGAGTGGCTTGACCCTTTAACAAGGGTGGTAGATAGTGACATCTATATAAATGCCATAACCAATCAAAGAACCAAGTGTATAATAATTACAATCACTAATCACATGTAGTCAAGCATGCCTATTCTAGATACCCTCTAGCTACTCATGACTTCTGACTACCATGCAACTTGGAAAGTATAGTGAACTAATGATGCATACAACTATAACATCACTTTGGCTAAAGCATTTAATTATAATCATTTTCTAAACATGCAAAAATGTGGGTCATCTGTTCACAACACGAATATCTCTTGCTTGACTCATTAAATAATCATAAAGTAAATTTAAAGCACAAGGTACAATTCAAAGTACAAAATTCCAGAATATGATAAGCATTTCCCATACTCCCAGTATACCCTCCTTTTGCGTGAGAGTAATAATAGCACATCAATTAAATACTTCTTACTTGTTGTTTCACACATGTAAGTTTATATACTTCATCAATATAATGGTTGTATAGTCTTATATAGGGCTTCCCATGAAGGTTCCTATACACCTAACATAGGGATAGTCATAGATAAGGCTATCATAGTTTTATTTTCTAGATGTATAAAGTACAATAGTCATATACAATGCTAGTTTTATAGAGTTTTCTTATTAGACAAAGTGTAAAAGTCATGTATAATGTTGTTAACACCTAGTTATAGAAGCATTCAATACATATATTCAATTATAATGATTTACATAACTAATTTTCCAATTATACCGAGTATATTAATAAGTGTAATAATGTTCATACATAGTTTTCCTAGGTATTACTATGTACACAATAAAATAAACTTTCACTTATTTTACAATATATAGTAGACACAAACTTCTTCACATATTACGTTGTGTTTGACACAACTTTCACATGCAATTCCTTATATAGTTGACACAAAATGTGTACATATGTTACCACAAATATAGTCAATTTAAATGAATGAATGACTCTATGCATAGCCATTATCAATAAATTCATAAAGTCAACTCAAATAGATATAAAATTATGTGCTCAACCATTCTTAATAAAGATATAAATTTAGCTTAAATAGATACAAAACTATGTGCACAACTATCCATCAGGACGACATACAGTCATAAAAACCTATCAAAATATATCTCTGTGTGTGTGTGTGTGTGTGTGTGTGTGTGTGTGTGTGTGTGTGTGTGTGTGTGTGTGTGTGTGTGTGTGTGTGTGTGTGTGTGTGTGTGTGTGTGTGTGTGTGTGTGTGTCTATATATATATATATGTTCTCATGTATAAAAATAAGTCATTTCACCTCTTCGTTTATGCTCTATCCATTCAAGCATTTAAACAAACACTTGGTGTACAATCCCCCATTACAATTGGTTTATGGAAAGAAATTTATTATCTCATATATGATGTTGCTCCAATATTGTTTTCAGCATATAATGCTTATACCATTATACATACTCTCATATAACTATATATGTATATATATAAAATTCAACTCACTATCTAATGATAAAGTCTTTAACATATGGTATGCGTACACAACCAAGTAAAATTCTATTTATATAGCCTAAACATGCCATATACATACACAACCATAGATAATGCTATTTTGAAAAGTCTCCAATGTAGAATGTATAGATAAATATACATACAAATATATGCATACACACACATATATACAATTTTCCCTATCAGTTTCATCTTCCATCAAATAGGTCAAAATATAAACAAACATGGTTCAAAATTTTAATGTAAACAAAGTCCAATCACATACCCATTAGGTAGTGACTTGAAATAGCTTTGTATAGTCATTCTATTTTCTCCATAGGTTCAAGCTCCACAACCTTGTTGAACACACATAAGTACTAAGAGGGGGGGGGGTGAATCAGTTCTTTTATTCAAATTCCTTTCTTCCAAAAACATTCAAACTAACATAAGCATTTAAAACATGAAAATCATAAGAACACATAAGCACACATCCATAAGATCAGATATGTTTGAATTAGGCTGGACAATTGAGAGGGGGGTGGGTTGAATCAGTTGTCCCAAATCTTTAACACTTGCAACTATTTCTTTATCACACAAAACTAATTAATGATGTAAACATTTAAAGCATGAATTATCAATACATGAACAAAAACAAGTGAACACAAAACACCAGAATTTTTACATGGAAACCCAGTTAAGGGAAAACCATGGTGGGGGTTAACCCACAAAGATTTTGTATCCTGTTAAAAGTACTTTAGAAAAATAGAAGGCATATGCCTTCGGGTGCACTGACCAGAGGTCGCTGCTCAAAAGAGAGGCTCGCTGCCTACAAAATTTATTTAGAATAGAAAGAATTAATTGAGAAATAGCATCTACTTCACGCCTGGTTCAGTTTCATTGAATGCTCACAAAACTTCTGCTTTGCCCCAAATTCTTCTTCACTAACTTTTCACTCTATACTACTCTTACTCCTTTTCTTCTCTACTTTGCTTTTGATCCTTTATTTAGATTTAATTCATTTTTCTCAAGGATGATTTTCCACAACTCATCAACAAGTATTTATACACTTCATCAACCTTGGAATGAACATCAAGGTTGGAACTACAAACATCTAGCTTAATGCAAACCACTAAGCTATCAGCCAAACATAACCGAGACTCAAATCTTCCTTGATCAACATGCCACACTTCAAATAATTGCTCTTAGGTCATCTACAACAAGTTTGAATCATCCGGTCGACCAAGACTGGGAAGAACAACAACACCAAGAAGAAAATCTTCATTGACGAGCTCAAACTTCAATGCGGACCTCCAACATAGTAGTCACACGATCCAGAGACTTCCACAAGCACATTGAATTAAACAAAAACATCTGCACTCCTCCAAATCATCCAAATCACTTGCATCTTCCTCTGAAACTTCAAGAACACTATCTGCCATGATTGTCACATTAGAAAGATTGCTTGTGGACCTCCAAACCATGAACCACTTGAATGGATGAAACACACTAACTTCCCAAACATGCTTCTAGATCCGTAGATCATCATTTTACATTACCGGAGCAATCTGGACCTCTTTCCTGTCACTTTGTCTCTCCTGAATAATGCAAGAATTGATTTTACTCAGATAGCTATAAATTCTTCATATATTAATGTGAACCTCTCAAATCTTAACTGGAGCTTCTTCAGACAAACCTCTACATAGCCATATGGTCTGCATATATTGATCTCCATTAATTTTCTCAATATCCTTAACAATCCAGTCTTCTAAATAGGTAGCAAAACATGATATAGTTGACACCAATGGCAACAAGGATATGTTGACATCAATGGCAACACCGCTTAGGCACATATATGCAACAATTTCCCCCTTTGTCATTGATAGCAACATATGATGTGAAAAACTAAATTCAACCATCAAGACAAGAACTTCTCCCCCTTTCTCTTCTCACTTCTGCAATTACTTTCTTCACTTCTCCGCCTTTTATCAGTAACTAGTTTTTCACATGAACTTCTATTTTTCACATGAACTTTTCTCCCCCTTTGACATCAATGGCAAAGGGCACATATTTGCAATCTTTTCTCCCTTTTTGTTTTAGACTGATCTTAACATTTGCATACTGACTACTCCTCCTGAGTAGTATCTCCTTAACATCAATCCGGATCACAAGATATGAATGTGAATTCCACTGAACTGATGCACCGTAGTGCATATTAGTTCTGATTAGGAGGGGTAATAACCCCTAACTTCTCTCTGAAATACTCAAAAGTATCCTTAGGAAGAGGCTTAGTGAAGATATCTACAATCTGATCTTTTGAAGACACAAACTCCAACTTGACTTCATTCTCATTTACCTTCTCTATCAAGAAATGAAACTTGATGGATATATGCTTTGTCTTTGAATGCAACACCGGATTCTTTGAGATGCTTATTGCACTTGAATTATCACAAAAGATTGTGACTGATTCCTCAAACACAATTTTGATGTCTTTCAACATTTGTTTCATCCAGAAAACTTTAGTACAATTATTTGCTACTGCTATATACTCTGCCTCTATAGTAGATAGAGATATTGCCTCTTGCTTTTTTCTCATCCAAGAGACCAATCTTCATCCCAAGAAGAATACACCACCACTAGTGCTTTTCCTGTCATCCACATCTCCTTCCCAATCAAGATCTGTATATGCATGAAGAGTGAAGTCATTATCCTTTGGATACCACAATCCATAATCAATTGTCCCCTTGAGATATCAGAATATTCTTTTGACTGCCACAACATGGGATTATTTTGGATCAACTTGAAATCTAGCAACAAGTCCAATGGCATTCATGATGTCAAGTCTGGTCTGAGTTAGATAGAGCAATCCTCTAATCATTGATCTATACCTTTTCTGATTTGCCTTTGGGAGTCATCATCTTTGCTTAACTTACATCTAGTTACCATAGGTGCACCTACTGGCTTTGAGTCTTCCATTCCAAGCTTCTTCAACAATTCTTTCACATACTTGGACTGAGATTAAAGATACCTTTATCTGACTGAACAATTTGTAGACCTAGGAAGAAATTCATCTCACCAAACATTGACATCTCAAATTCACTTTTCATTTGATTAGCAAATGCTTTGCACATACATTCATTTCCACCAAAAATGATATCATCAACAAAGACCTCAACAATTAGGATGTCCTCATGATTAATATTAAAGTAAAGATTACTATCAGCGGTACCTTTGCTAAATCCTAGCTTAAGAAAATGCTTATCCAGTCTTGCATACCGGGCTCTTGGGGATTGCTTGAGTCCATACAATGCTTTTCTTAGTCTGTAGACCATATCTCTCTGATCAGACAACTGAAATCATTCCTGTTGCTCAATGTAAACTTCTTCCTCCAAATCTCCATTTAGGAATGCTGATTTGACATCCATCTAATAAACTTTAAAATCTCTGAAGGCAGCAAATGCAAGAAATAATCTAACTGCTTCTATTCTTGCCACAGGAGCAAAAGTTTCTTCAAAATCAATTCCTTCCACTTGAGAATAGCCTTTGCATACCAACCTTGCTTTGTTTCTCACCACTTCACCATCTTCATTTAGTTTATTTCGGAAGACCCATTTGGTTCCAATCACATTTTTGTCCTCAGGTCTAGGAACAAGATCCCAAGTGTGATTATTTTCAATTTGCATCGATTCTTCGTCCATTGCTTTTACCCATTTTTCATCATTGCAGGCTTTAATTACTGATTTAGGTTCAATCTTTGAAATCAAACAAATTTCCTCTTGATCTTCAGAAAATTTTCTCCTAGTTCAAACACCTTTACTCTTATCTCCTATGATATGATCTTTAGGATGATTTAGTCTTACATACCTGGGAGTTTTGGGAATTGCTTGAACTTCTGTTTCTTGAGCTTGTTCCTCAACATCTAAACTATTCTCTTGAGTTCCTGGAGTTTTTAGATCAATTTGAATCTAAGTCTAAGTTTGAACTAGCCTTCCTTGACTTTGACTTTCATCTTGATCATCTAAATCATATCCGCAGAACTTGGAATGTCCTTCCTTGCTCTCATCAACTCTAACATTAGCACTTTCAACAATCTTTTTCAACCTCTTGTTAAAGCACTGGTAAGCTTTACTTTGAGTAGAGTATCCCAAAAATATTCCATCATCACTTCTTGTATCAAAATTGCCTAAATCCTCATCTTTTTTGATATAGCATTTACTACCAAAAACTTTGAAATATCTCACAGTAGGAGGATGACCAAACCATAGTTCATAAGGGGTCTTACCAGAATTACCTTTGATCTGCACCCGATTAAGAGTGTAGACAATAGTACTCACAACTTCTCTGCAATAAACTTGAGGAACATTTGATTCCATCATCATGGTCTTGGTAGCTTCTTGAATGGTTTGGTTCTTTTTTTCCACAAGTCCATTTTGTTGGGGAGTCCTAGGAGCAGATAATTGTCTTTTTATGCCATGCTTTTCATAGAAAGCATCAAACTCACCAGAAGTAAATTCTCTACCTCTATCAGATCTCAGACATTTTAATTTCTCACCAATCTCACCTTAAACTTGTCAAGAGCTTCTAATTTTTCTTTTAGGAAAGTTACCCACATCATCTTGGAGTAATCATCAATCAGCAACATGAAATATCTATCTCCTTGCACACTCCTAATTCTAGCAGGACCACAGAGATCAGTATGTACCAGTTCCAATCATCCACTTGAAGGTTGTTCCTTTTGAATGAAATTTTGTTCTATTTCCCTAATTGATATTCTCTACACATGCTATTAGGTTTCACAAGTTTTGGAAGATCTCTTACAACCTGAGTGGTACTTATTTTGACAATGTTATCAAAATTCACATGACACATCCTCCTATGCCATAACCAACTTTGATCTGTCTAAGCAATCAAACAACTTTTGCCAGAACTACTTAGATGAAAAATTTTACCTCTAGTTTGAGTACCAGATGTAATTTCAGTTCCAGAGCTCTCCATGATTCTACATTTTCCATCCTTGAATCGAAGATCATATCCTTTGTCAACCAACTATCCAACATTGAGAAGATTATGTTTCAATCCTTCCACATACAGAACATCATTGGTGCTATTCTTACCATCAAAAGAGATGGATCATCTACCATGGATTCTACTAGCTGAGTTGTCTCCAAATTTCACAAGCCCCCCTTCATAATTTTCAAAACTCACAAACTTACTTTTGTCACTAGTCATATGATGAGAACATCTACTATCAGTCACCCATTCATCTTTTTCAATAACTTGAGCAGCCAAGGCACTTTCCACATTTGCACAACTAACATATTTAGTAGACAACGGATCTTCTTCTTTGATAGAAATGAACACCCAATCATTTTCAGAGGAACCTCCATGATCAGATTCATCATCTGTGACTCCTTCTCCAGCTTCTTGGACATAGTAACATTTCTTTTGATATTTGTATCTGTTAGGGTTTGGTTTTGAAAACATCTCCAGACATCTTGAGGCAAAATGACCAATCTTATTACAAGCAAAACATTTGAGTGGCAATTTTCCTTCATACTTACTAGATCCTCTTGGCAATCTTTTGATAATAAGAGCTTCAAGATCTGCAGTTTCAATTTCAACATTTTCAAGATCCTTCCTTGTCTTCACAAATCTGTTTGATCTTGTAGAAGAGCTTTCACTTGGATTATATCTTTGTTTTCCATATACACTGGCCTTAAATGCAAATTCAGACTTGGGAAGAGAATCACCAAACTCACTTAATTCAAAAGCTAAAATTTTGCCAACCAACTGATCTCTTGTAACTTTTGAGACAGTCCTGATTTCCTCTATAGCAGCAACCTTATGTTTGTATGAATCAGGTAAATATCTAAGCACTTTTGCCAGAATTTCTGATTCTTCCAAAGTTCCACCAGCACATCTGATACCACACACAAGATCATTTATTTTTTGCATGTGGATTGTAATGTTTTCATCTTCACTCATCTTTAGATTTTCAATTTTTCCCCTCAGACTTTGTAGCTTGGCACAATTGACAAATTCATTGCCTTCATAAAGATTCTCCAATTTCTTCTAGATTTCATGAGCAGTTTTTAGTCCAAAGACATTTGTCATTTCTAAATCAGTCAGGGCACTTAGCAAGGCTTCTTTGGCTCAAAGATTATTTTCAACATTTTTGACTTCATCTGGAGTTGAAGGTTTCTCTGGAGGCTCATACTTGTCCTTAGTTATTGCCCAGTAAGCATCACCCATGCATTGCAAATGGCACTCCATGTGACTTTTCCAAATAGAGTAATTTGTTCCATCAAATCTCAGGCTATCCTTCTTGTAGGTCGACATCCTGGATCTCCTCAAGCGGTTAAGCTTCTTCTAGAGGAACTTGGCTCTGATACCAATTGTTGGAATTACGCCAGACAACTGAGAGGGGGGGTGAATCAGTTGTCCCAAATCTTTAACACTTACAAATATTTCTTTATCACACAAAACTGATTAATGATGTAAACATTTAAAGCATGAATTATCAACACATGAACATAAACAAGTGAACACAGAACACCAGAATTTTACTTGGAAACCTGGTTAAGGGAAAACCACGGTGGGGGTTAATCCACAAAGATTTTGTACCCTATTAAAATTACTTTAGAAAAATAGAAGGTACATGCCTTCAGGTGCACTACCCAGAGCTCACTGCTCAAAAGAGAGGCTCACTACCTACAGAATTTATTTAGAATAGAAAGAATTAACTAAGAAATAGCATCTACTTCATGCCTGGTTCAGTTTCATTGAATGCTCACAAAACTTCTTCTTTACCCCAAATTCTTCTTCACTAACTTTTCACTCTATACTGCTCTCACTCCTTTTCTTCTCTACTATTCTTCTGATCCTTTATTTAGATTTAATTCATTTTGCTCAAGGATGATTTTCCACAACTCATGAACAAGTATTTATACACTTCATCAACCTTGGAATGAACATCAAAGTCGGCACTACAAAATTCTAGCTTAATGTGAATCACTAAGCTATCGACCAAACATAACTGGGACTCAAATCTTCCTTGATCAACATGCCACACTTCAAAGAATTGCTATTAGGTCATCTACAACATGTTTGAATCATCTAGTCAGCCAAGACTAGGAAGAACAACAACACCAAGAAGAAAATCTCCATTAATGAGCTCAAACTTCAATGCAGACCTCCAACATAGCAGTCACATGATCCATAGACTTCCACAAGAACATTGAATTAAACAAAAACATCCACACTCCTCCAAATCATCTGAATCACTTGCATCTTCCTCTGAAACTTCAAGAACACTATCTGCCATGACTGTCACATTAGAAAGATTGCTTGTAGACCTCCAAACCATGAACCACTTGAATGGATGAAACACACTAACTTCCCAAACATGCCTCTAGATCCGTAGATCATCATTTTACATTACTGAAGCAATCCAGACCTCTTTCCCATCACTCTGTCTCTCCTAAATAATGCATGAACTGATTTTACTTAGATGGCTATAACTTCTTCAAATCTTAATACGAACCTCTCAAATCTTAACTAGATCTTCTTCAGACAAACCTTTGCATAGCCATATGGTCTGCATGTATTGATCTCCATTAATTTTCTGAATATCCTTAACAATCTAATCTTCTAAACAGGCAGCAAAATAGGATATAGTTGACACCAATGGCAACAAGGATATGTTGACATCAATGACAACACTGCTTAGGCACATATTTGCAACAAGATATACATGGAAAACCCTAGAAGGGGAAAAACATGGTGAGCAAGCTACTTGGATCTATTGTCCAAATCTAGCCTTACAAATAAAAACAAGATTATAATATTATTTATGGGCTACAACCCAAAGGAAGCTGCAACTCCCTAAACAGTTACAATACTTACAATCTTCTCACAACAGAAAACTTATTTGATTCAATTGTTCTTCTCACAACACTTACTGTTGATCACTTCAACCTCTGCACAACTACAATACCAACCTCTGCCACAACAAAACAACTTCAAGAACTCTTTTCCATCATCATATCACCAATAACTACCTCTTCAATAATATCACTAGTCCTTTCCACATTTCATCATGAAATCTGATTCTTCAGTAAATTTATTCTCTCAAAGTCAATTCTATCACACAATACCATACATTTTTCTCTTGACACCTTTGATTTTACATTTATATCATCTGTAAGTTCCAAAAACTTTCTCCTTGGTCAGCTAAAAAGAAATGGGTAACATGAAATGTATAGTGACCAGAATAGTTGGCTCTAAAACACATGCAGTAAGTAGAAATCAAGTGTGGTTCAAGAGAAAGATATAATTAGGTCCTATTTTACCTTGCCACACTCTTCCATACTGGTGCACACCCCAAAAGTGTTGGATTTAGGACAGACAACTGAGAAGGAGGGGTGAATTAGTTGTCCAAAACTTTCTTCCAATTAATCACTTAAGTCCTTTACTTAATTTAGCAACATAATGATAAATCAATCTTGGAAACATAATACAATAATTCAAGAGCAGAAACATATTAACACATAAGACACCAAGATTTTGACGTGGAAAACCCGGTTAAGGGAAAAACCATGGGGTGACTAACCCAAGATTGTATTCTTTGTTAGAAGAATAGAAAGAACAAAATGGCACATGCCAATTGGGGCTCATTGCTTGAGCACACTTCTCACAAGAGGCCCACTGCCTACAGGAGAAACACTGTCTACAGAATAATGAGTATTACATACTTGAACTAAAGAATAGCATCTTCACCATGCTTGAATTAGCTCCATTTAAGCTCAATACTTCTGCTCTGCCTTTTCACTCTGCTCCTCTCTACCACACTTTCATCTCCACAAGATGATTTTGAAATGACTTTACAACTCCTTATTTATACAAGACATCGACTTAGGGATAATCATCCAAGTCAGCATACATTACAGAGAAAATACATAAATACAACATAACTAATTACACAAAGTCTTCACACAGATCAACACACTGTTAGCCACAAAGATCTAAGACTTTAATCTACCTTTAGGAACATGCCATTATCCACATAACATCTCCAATATCATCCGCAGGATGTGTAACTCATCCGGTTAGCTAGACTTAGGAAGAACATCATCATCCGGAAGTAATTCTTCAATTACGAGCTCAATCTTTAATGTGGACCATCAACACGAACTGGACACAATCCAAAGACCTCCACAAGCTTTCCTGAATCACTAGAAACATCCACACTACTTCTGATTATTGAAATCATTCTCTCCTTCATTTGGAACCTCAAGAACACAGTCTTACATCATTGTCATATTGAAATAGATGCTTGTGGACCTCCAGACCATGAACCAATTGAGTTGTCAATTCACATTGACTTCCTAAACACTCCACCAAATCTGCAGAACAATATATTGCATTTTTGGATCTTACTAGACCTATCTGTGTCACTCTATTACCTCTAAACATCTACCAGAACCGGTTTTGCTTAAGTGGCCATAACTTCTTCAGATCTTCATGCAGACCTCTGAAATCTTCACTGGATCATCTTAAGACATATCTACAAACTCTTTGATGCACATCCTCTAATCTTTATCTTAGCTGGGATCTTTACCTCACTGTCTTCACTATTCTTCTCTGTTCCTGATAGGGCTATTTTTCCAAATATCCTAAGCACACGGCTCATCATTAATGCAACAGGAGTATGTTGACATCAATGACAACATCGGTTAGGCCCATACTTGCAACAATCTCCCCTTTTGTCATTGATGACAACATATGATGTGAAAAATTATTTTAACCATCAAGACAAGAATTTCTCCTTACTGTCACAACTCCTCCTATCAACAACAACCATTCACATGTCTTCTCTTCCTTTCCTACTCCCCCTTTGATCTGAAATTACTTGTTTTTCACATGTCTTCTCTCCCCCTTTGACATTAATGGCAAAGGGTACATACTTGCATCAATTCAGAATCATACCAGCTGCTCCCCCTGAGTAATAGCTTCCCAAACATCAATCCAGACCACAAGATGTGACTATGAGATCCACTGAACTGATGCACATCAGTGCACCTTAATTTAGAACTATAGGGGTAATAACCCCTAACTTCTCCCTAAAATACTCAAAAGAGTCCTTAGGTAGAGGTTTAGTAAAAATATCTGCAATCTAATCCTTGGAAGGCACAAACTCCAATCTGACTTCATTCTTGTTCACTTGCTCTCTCAAAAAGTGAAACTTGATGGATATATGTTTGGTGTTTGAGTACAACACCAGATTTTTTGATATGTTAATTGTACTTGAATTATCACAGAAGATTGTGATAGGTTCTTCATACTCCACTCTGATATCTCTTAGCATTTTCTTCATCCACAATACTTGAGTGCAACTACCTACTGCTGCAATATATTCTGCTTCTATAGTGGACAAAGATATTGCCTCTTGTTTCTTGCTCAGCCAAGAAACCAATCTTTTCCCTAAAAAGAATGCTCCACCATTGGTACTCTTCCTGTCATCCACATCTCCTGCCCAATCCACATCTGTATATGCATGAAGAGAAAAATCATGATCTATAGGATACCACAATCCATACTCAACTGTCCCTTTTAAATATCTAAAAATCCTCTTGATTGCCATGACATGAGATTCTCTAGGATCAGCTTGGAATCTAGCAACAAGACCAACAACATTCATAATATCAGGTCTAGTTTGAGTGAGATACAATAGTCCTCCAATCATTGACCTATACTTTTTCTGATCAGCCTTAGGAGAGTCATCATCTTTGCTCAATTTACATCCAGTTGCCATGTGAGTATTCATTGGTTTTGAGTCTTCCATCCCAAATTTCTTCAACAATTCTTTCACATATTTGGTCTGAGAAATGAAGATTCCTTTCTTTTTTTGAGTGATTTGCAGACCCAAGAAGAAATTCATTTCCCCAAACATGGACATCTCAAATTCACTTTTCATTTGATTTGCAAAGGTTTTGCACATACTATCTCTTCCTCCAAAAATGATATCATCAACAAACACTTCAACAATCAAGATATTTTCATGATCAATTTTGAAATACAAATTACTGTCAGTAGTACCTTTGTTGAAACCAATCTTCAAAAGATGCTTATCCAATCTCTCATACCAGGCTCTTGGGGCTTGCTTCAGTCCATATAATGCTTTCTTCAACTTGTAGACCATATCACCATGATTAGACAATTGAAATCCATCCGGTTGCTCAATGTAAACTTCTTCTTCCAAGTCACCATTCAGGAAGGCAGACTTGACATCCATCTGATATACTTTGAAATCCTTGAAGGTAGCAAAAGCAAGAAATAGTCTGACTACTTCAATTCTTGCCACTGGAGCAAAAGTTTCTTCAAAATCAACTCCTTCTACTTGGGATTAACCCTTGTAGACCAATCTAGCTTTGTTTCTGACTACTTCACCATCTTCATTCAGTTTATTCCGGAAGACCCATTTGGTTCCAATCACATTCTTGTTTTTAGGTATGGGAACAAGATCCCAAGTGTGATTTTTCTCAATTTGCATTAGCCCTTCGTCCATTGCTTTAGTCTAGTTTTCATCATTGCAATCTTCATTCACTGTCTTAGGTTTAATCTTTGAAATAAGACAATACTCTTCTGAATCTTGAGCAATCCTTCTTCTTATTTTTACACCTTTTCTTTTATCACCTATGATCTGATCTTCAAAGTGATTCAATCTTACATACCTGGGAACTTTGGGAGTTTCTTGCACTTCTGATTCTTGAACAGGTTCATTCAAACTTATCTCTTCTTCCTGATTTACCAGATCAGTCTAAATCTGAATTTCAGATGGAGCTTGGACTTCTTGAACAAAAACATCATTTTGATCATCTTCGTCATATTCATAAAACCTTGAGGGTTTTTCAATACCCTCATCAATCTTCACATTTGTACTTTCTACAATCTTCCTTAATCTCTTGTTATAACATCGGTATGCTTTGCTTTGAGTAGAATAACCCAAGAATATTCCTTCATCACTTCTAGCATCATATTTTCCTAGATCTTCATCTCTTTTAATGTAACATTTGCTTCCAAAGACTCTGAAATACCTCACAGTGGGAGTGATGCCAAACCAAAGTTCATAAGGAGTCTTACCGGTATTGCTTCTGATTTGTGCTCGATTGAGAGTATAGATTACAGTGCTTACAACTTCTCTCCAATAGATTTGAGGAACATTTTCTTCCATCATCATGGTTCTAGATTCTTCTTGGATGGTCCAGTTCTTTCTCTCCACTACTCCATTCTGCTATGGAGTCTTAGGAGCAGACAACTATCTTTTTATTCCATGTTTCTCATAGAATTCTATGAACTCACTGGATGTGAATTCTCCACCTCTATCATACCTCAGACATTTTAATTTTAATCTAGTTTCATTCTCACCATAGCCTTGAATATTTTGAATTTCTCAAGAGCTTCTGATTTCTCTTTCAGAAAAGTCACCCACATCATCTGGGAATGGTCATCAATTAATAACATGAAGTATCTATCACCTTGCACGCTCCTGATTCTTGCTAGACCACATAGGTCAGTATGAACTAAGTCCAATAATCCAGTAGATGATTGTTCCTTTCTTTTGAATGAGATTCTGCTTTGTTTACCCAACTGACATTCTTTGCACAAATTATTTGTAGGTTTTACCAATCTTGGAAGATCTCTTACAGCCTGAGTGTTGCTTATCTTGATGATTTTATCAAAATTCACATGACACATTCTTCTATGCCATAACCAACTCTGATTAATTTGAACAAATAGACAACTTTTACTAGTACCAACTAAGTGGAAGATATTACCTTTTGTTTGAGTACTGGATGCAATCTCTATTCTGGAACTTTAAAAGATCTTTCATTTTCCATTTTTGAATCAGAGATCATAGCCTTTGTCCACCAACTATCCAACACTGAGAAGATTGTGCTTCAGACCTTCAACATACAGTACATTACTGGTTTTGTTCCTTCCATCAAAATAAATGGTTCCTCTACCCTTGATTCTGCCAGCAAAATTATCACCAAATTTTACCACTCCTTCATACCTTTCCAAATCTATGAATTTATTTTTGTCACCTGTCATATGGTGAGAGCATCCACTGTCAATAACCCAATCATCCTTTTCTTCAACTTGCGAAGTCAGAGCTCTTTCTTCAATTTTGTGATTGATAGATTCAAAGGGCATTGGATCTTCTTCCTTGATGGCAATAAACACCCAACCACTTCTAGATTTGTTTCCTATTTCTGATTCATCATCTGTTACTCCATCATCATCTTCATGGACATAGTAACATTTCTTTTGAAACCTTGATCTATTAGGATTTGGCCTTGAAAATCTTTATGGACACTTTGAGGCAAAATGACCAATCTTATTGTAGTTAAAACATTTAAAAGGCAATTTCCTTTCATACTTACCAGATCCTCTTGGCAGTCTTTTTGCAATAAGGGCTTCAAGTTGAGTAGCTTTTGCTTCATCTTCTTCCAGGTCTTTCCTTGCTTTTTCATACCATGATAGTTTCCTTGAAGAGTTCTCTCCTGGATCAAACCTTTGTTTTCCTTTTACAAAGGCACTAGCTTTGAATGCAGATTCAGTCTTATGGGGGCATCTCCAAACTCGATCAATTCAAATGCAACCAATTTATCAACCAATTGATCTCTTGTGATACCTGAATAGGATCTAAATTCTTCAATGGAAGCAACCTTGTATTTGTAAGAATCAGGAAAGGATCTAAGAACTTTGCCAACAATCTCATCTTCATCCAAGATTCCACCAGCACATCTAATGTCACAAACAAGCTCATTTACTCTGGGCATAAATGTAGTGATATTTTCATCTTCTCTCATCTTCAGGTTTTTGAATTTTCCTTTCAGACTCTGTAGCTTGGCACATTTAACATACTTGTCTCCTTCATGCAGAAGTTCCAGTTTTTGCCAAATCTCATATGCAGTTTTTAAATCAACAACATTTGTCAGCTTTGAATCAGATAAGGCACTTAGAAGAGCTTCTTTAGCCCACAGATTGTTTTCAACATCTCTGATTTCATCTACGGTGCATGGACCATTCTGTGGGGGATCATACTTCTTTGAAGCCATAATCCAATACTGCATTCCCATACATTGCAAGTGGCATTCCCTGCAACTCTTCCAAAGAGTGAAACTGGTTCCATCAAACCTCAGACTATCCTTTTTGTAGGACGACATCCTAGATCTCCTCAAGCGGTTAGGCTCCTTTTAGAGGAACTTGGCTCTGATACCAATTGTTGGATTTAGGATAGACAATTGAGAGGGGGGTGAATCAATTGTCCAAAACTTTCTTCCAATTAATCACTTAAGTCCTTTACTTAATTTAGTAGCATAATGATAAATCAATCATGGAAACATAATACAATAATTCAAGAGTAGAAACACATTAACACATAAGACACCAAGATTTTAACGTGGAAAACCCAGTTAAGGGAAAAACCATGGGGTGACTAACCCAAGATTGTATTCTCTGTTAGAAGAATAGAAAGAACAAAATGGCACATGCCAATTAGGGCTCACTGTCCGAGTACACTTCTCACAAGAGGCCCACTACCTACAGGAGACACACTGTCTACAGAATAATAAGTATTACATACTTGAACTAAAGAATAGCATCTTCACCATGCTTGAGTCAGTTCCATTTAAGCTCAATACTTCTACTCTTCCTTTTCTCTCTGCTCCTCTCTACCACACTTTCATCTCCACAAGATGATTTTGAAATGACTTTACAACTCCTTATTTATACAAGACATTGACTTAGGAGTAATCATCCAAGTTGGCATACATTATAGAGAAAATACATAAATACAACATAACTAATTACACAAAGTCTTCACGTGGATCAACACATTGTCAGACACAAAGATCTGAGACTTCAATCTACCTTTAGGAATACACCATTCTCCACAGAACATCTCTAAGATCATCCGCAGGATGTGTAACTCGTCCAATCGGCCAGACTTAGGAAGAACATCATCTGGAAGTAATTCTTCAATTACGAGCTCAATCTTTAATGTAGACCATCAAAACAAACTGGACACAATCCAAAGACCTCCACAAGCTTTCCTGAATCACCAGAAACATCCACACTACTTCTGATTATTGAAATCATTCTCTCCTTCATCTGGAACCTCAAGAACACAGTCTGACATCACTGTCATATTGAAATAGATGCTTGTGGAGCTCCAGACCACGAACCAATTGAGTTGTCAATTCACATTGACTTCCTAAACACTCCACCAAATCCGCAGAACAATATATTGCATTTCCGGATCTTACCGGACCTATCTATGTCACTCTGTTACCTCTGAACATCTGCCAGAACCAGTTTTGCTTAAGTGGCCATAACTTCTTCAGATCTTCATGTAGACCTTTGAAATCTTTACTAGATCATCTTAAGACACATATCTAAAAACCCTTTGATGCACATCCTCTGATATTTATCTTAGCTGGGATCTTTACCTCACTATCTTCAATCTTCTTCTTTGTTCTTGATAGGGCTAATTTTCTCAAAATCCTGAGCACACAACTCATCATTAATGCAACAGGAGTATGTTGCCATCAATGACAACACCAGGTAGGCCCATACTTGCAACAATAAGTACATAACAAAGTCTTTATCATACTCTAAGTCAGCTCTGCAAACCCTTATCCTTTCTTGCATTTGGCTCCATACCTAAAGTGGTACCAGAGGAGACAATTACATCATGCAAACCACATAGTGAGTATTATATGACTTGTAAAACAAACTTGTACACTTATTTTATCATTTCAAAATATTTCATGCTGGTGCAAACAATTGAACTCTAATGCTGGTGTCCTCAACAATCTCCCTCTGCTTACTTTAGTTATGTCTTCACACTGCTAACTCCGGAGAAGTAGCTGCGGTACTCATTATCACTTGAAACTTGAAATGCTCATACCTTTGACTCATATCTACCTGTCCTCCAAGCTACAATATCATGTCTTCATTTGTGGAGAAATGTGGAGCATTCTCCAGTCTCTATGTGATTGCACTTACCCTATTTCTTTACTGTCTTCATTCTTCTATCTCTAAAACTCCTTGTGTGAAACTTTATGATCTCAAACTTGAAACATGGATACTTGAATGTAATATCTAGCCATCAGTCTACACCTTAGCCCCATACCTCCAACTTCAGTAGAATGTGGTACCTTCATGTGAGCTTGTAATACCTTTTCTGACTTGTACTTAACTTGGCCAAACTTCTTTAAACTATTGCAACATTCTTTATCTGGTGCTAAGTCACATGACTTCATATGGACTTCAAACATAAAACATACATGAAATTCATTATCAACATACTAAAGATATTGAGAGCATACACTTCGTAGGACAACCTCCTCTTCTTCTTTGAGTTCTTCTTCACTTGGGAGGGTATTTCCCTAAGATCTCCTAAACAATGAAACCAACACAACAAACTATGTAGATCTCAACTTTAATGGTAGACAATAATCATGATATGACCACAAACAATAAATCAAGTACTAATCCATGTAAATATATTCACCTCTATTCTACTCACAATATCATAAATCTAGACAACTTTCAATTACTATTATACAACACCCAAAGTGTATGTATTCATCTTTATAACTCTGTGAAATTGGGTCAGATCTCTGAAAAAATATCAATGTTTATTCCTTTAGAATTATAGAGTCAGAACTTTAATTCAACATGCTATTATAATGTAATTCTACTTCTATGATTCAATGATACTATCACTGCCTTGCACTGATTTAAACCCAGTAATCACCTTCATGAATATGAATCTACTTACTAATCCTCTAAAACAGTTACACACCCCATTCATGAACTGAAAAGATAGTAAACTATGTTCCTCAAAGACAAACTAATCAAACCATGAATCCCACATCAAATGTGTAGGTAGAGACCTATGATTTCAATGAATAATGATAAGTATGATATGAAAGAATGCAAGATCTGAATCTAATACTCATCAAGATACAAATGCTTGATGCTATGGGTTCACCAAAATGTTAAAGGGGAAAATATGAATGATGGAGACAAGCATGCACATCAAATCAAACCCTCTTCCACAATAACATTCAAGGACAAGACTGAGCTAAAATCACAACCAAAGAGAGGTGGACTCAACTATAGTTCTTGTGTTCTTGTTTGTTATAGAAAGATATGATTCAACCAAGCCTTTTTATCAAACCCTAGGCCAAGTGTGTGTAAAACCGTAGTTACAAGATAATCAGCTTGTATCAGGCAGAAGATGATAGAAACCCATAAACCAAATGTACAAAGATGATCAGAGAGATATCAGAACCTATACTCTAGAAGCTAGAAAGTTAGAGGACTATACGATGGGCACCCAAGTCCACAAAGTCCAAATCTTTAGAAACGCAAAACTAGAGAAATATTGCAGAGAGTGTCTTGACACCAAAGCTAGTATCTGTTTGAGCAGGAGGACTTCGGGGCAGGTGCTCAAGTCTTCTGCAGAGGAATTTTCAAAATCTGCTTTCAGATCCTGAAACCCTTTCCCTTACAAAACCTTCCTGTACCTTCACTTCTTCAAACTTCACAATTATAACCTGCACACAAGAAGAAAAGGGATTTGGGGGTTGTGGTGTTTAGGGATTTGCCTTAGTCAATTCCTAGGATAGCATTCAAGCTTCCTAACACCATTGTTAGAGAGAGTGTATGCCCTAGTAGGGTAGAGGCTAAAAAAATGATGATAGAATGATTCAAATAATAATGATATCACCTCAGGGGTGAAGCCCTTCCTAGAGAATGAAGATCCTTCAACTCATAAGGAGATGGATGATGATTCCAAATCTACAACACACACAATACAAACACAAATCTGCAACAATAACACAATGAATGCTTTGAATGCTCTTTGCTCCAAGATCATAAGTTTGCTATATCCCTCTTAACTCAAAATGAATTCAAAATCATTCTTATATATTCTTTCCCACTAACATTCATGAAATTAATTGAAAGAGCTGATAGGAAGAGACCCATTTAAAGGTCCTATGCCGACACGCTTTGAAATTGGCCTTGACTAATTAGGGAGGACTTGGGCGTAGGAACCAAAATATCTAGGTTCCTTTTTGGTCTAGGGTAAGGCATAAGATAGGCCCCTATCCCATTTGACATGGGTTTCGAGGGATTTCTCATCAGGATGAATATTTTTCATGTATAATGTACTCACGAGGACCTAGGAGCTAAACTAGGAGGTAAAAAGGCATGTGTCCACTTTTTACTCCATAATATTTAGCCCCCACTTTAATGTATGTACAATCTTATAATTTGGTACATGCATTAAAGTACAATTGAAGCATATCAAACACATCAAACACTAGAACGAAGACACACCCTAAGTTTGAAGGACTATTTCTAGCCCCCAAGCTTAGGCAAACATAAAAAAACACTTGATAGTCATGCAAGACACAATGAATATAGTAAGGAAGCATGCAATACATAGATAAGGTCTAGTGAAAGCACACAATACATGGAGAAGACATGAATATAGTCATGCAATACATAGAGAAGACATGATCTAAACAACTATATAAATGTAAATAATCCTAACTACACATAACATGGAGGGAGCTCATTGCTACGTACTTTTAGACCACACAAAAAAAGCATACAAAGCACATGACATGGAGGGATCTCATAACTATGTACCTTTAGACCACACAAAAACACAAAAGACACACAAGGAAGACACATAAAACACACAGAATACATAAGCATTGCATAGTATGTCATTGACACACTATGCGTCTTATACATGACAGACATAGGCGATAGGGAGGAGCTCATCGCTACACTCCACTATCTAAGACACACCAAACACACCTAAAAGTTGATCTACGCTACCACAACCTCCAGAGACACGCTTAAGGGTGAATAACTCAAGATCGAACCCTACCTCCACAGATGACTTATTAAAAGGATGTGCAACTAACTCAAGAGTTACACCATCTCACCTTCCATAGAACGACTTTTAAAATGCAACCCCACTCACATCTGTAGATGCCTTATAGTGAAAAGAAAGCATGTGCTCAAAGTATACAACCCCACCTGTATCACAAAGACACCTTACAGTGAAAACAAGGCATCTACAAAATAAAGTACACAGCCCCACCCACATCACGGAGATGCCTTATGGTGAAAAGGAAGCATACACAAACATGTTTTATCAACATCTAAAATAATCAAGCAGTTACCATGAAATATGCCCCCACCTTAAAGTGGTTGATCCTGCTTACCGATATCAATCAAGTTTAAGGTAAAGTGAAAACACGCAAGGGAACAAAACCTTTTACAAAGTCCATGCCCCAAAGGTGACATGTGCTTGCAATCACCAAATGTTCCCACAAACACACCATTATCATTTGCTAATATAATCAACAATGTATAAGCTTTGGTTAGAAAATCTATTCTAAGATAACAACCAAATCAATTCATGAAAGTAATACATAAAACATTTATCATATCACACAATAGACCAAGGCTACACTTGCAGATTCAGAACCAAGTATAGTCATGAGGTTATACTTCAGGTATCTTAGAACTGAGTGTAGCAACAAGGTGAGATACAAAAAAATCAAAAGTGCATAGAATCAGATTTAGAGTATTGCAAAGGTTTGTTACAACAAATTCCACAATATGAATCACAACACAGAGTGATTCTACTAGTCAAGCATCAGTAACATATCAACCCCATCCTCATATATGGACTGGGTCCATTTTTTCTTTCTTGTTGTAGGTACTCACAATCCTTATTAGTATTTGTTTTCGTCATCGACTGACTAGTACAACCACTAAAGAATGGAAACACTAAAAATGAGAGAGGAGACAAAAGTGACTTAGGGTCACAACATGGGGATGCCCCCAAGACATCCTCAACAATGCTATTCCCCCAAGGCACAACACAACAATTACAATAAGAGAGAGGAGAGTAGAAGAATAGAGACACAAATAGAAGAAGTGTTGCAACAAATGTGGTCTCCTTGTATCCTTGACCTTACAAGAGTATCAAGGGTCATCTAAGGAGACCTAAACAACATTTAACACAACACAACACATACACATATAAACTATTTAAGAGGAGGCCAAACTTACGAGTATCCTAGAGAGGTGCTCCATCAAGTGTGGTAAGATGTGTGAGGAACTCATACCTAATTGATGTTTATTTCCAAAATGGCCATGGGGTGCTCATTTCTCATAACCTTGAATATTTGAAATTTTCAAGTATGATTATGAGGAGGGGAATCATTACTTCTTTCCATGGATAATTCACGCCTTGCTCGTTTCCTTTATTTTTCTTTCTTATTATGTGTTGCTTGATGAATGAGCCTTTCACAATGAAATGGGATGCGTCTCATTGTCACCACTTTCTCTTGCTTGAAGTGATTACATGTAGGCTATTCCAATTACATATCTTGTGCATTTTGGTTATCTCCCAATCCATAGAGGGATAATGGAGGAGTAATGACATAGAGTGGCACAAGGGAAGCAACACACAAGGGTTTACTCTATTGTCCTTTGCCCACTCACCCACTTCAACTGGCCTTCAACCTCCCAACCAACCAAAGGCACATTCAAGGCATATGAAGGATTTGATGTCCAAACTATTGTCCCACCCCTAAGGCTTCTCCAACACCTTAAGACAAATCAACAAATACCTTCTATGCAGTTGGTTTGATCCCCAACTTCCCAAAACTCTCCAACCTATACTCTGACTAGTAAGGCTACTAGCCCTCTAAACTAGGTTTTCTCATCAAAACTTGACAAAATCCCAAATGACTAGGCAAGTAAATGATGGTTTTAGGTACCCTTTATGGGACCCTATCAAACTCCCAAGTCTCTTGTTCCAACTCTACTCCAGCAATCCAGAACACTCATTAGGTCTCTAGGCCTAATTGATCAATTGAGGGCTAGGTTACAAAGCAAGTGCTCAAAATTGGGTGCATAGATCAGGGGCAAGAATTTGGAATGTCTCTATCATGCCTAAACAACTCAAAACCATCATTCGTTCACTCACCCTATCAGGATTCTGTCATCTACAACATCAAGTAGCATGAATTTGGTCAAATACAAGGAAATACTTGACCTAGGGCATTACCTTAAAATTTGAAAATAGCATCTCCCAGCTTTTGGAACCCTATAGAGTACATCCCTAGCCTACATTTCACCAGTTTTTATGAATTTTCACTAGTGGGAATGCATTCTAGGGCCAGATTTCTATGACAAACCCTAGAAAATAGGGTTTCTAGACTAGTCTTGAAAGAAAATTCAATATCTTTTGACCCCGACCACTTCAAAACCTCAAACCAGTTGCATATGAACTCTAACTCCAAGCACTTTCAAAAAAATAACATTTGCACACTTGACAAGTCCGTACAAGCCGTACATAGTAAGAAAAGCAGGAAAATGACTATTTTCTGTGGTTTCAATACCCCAAAACTCCATACCAGACCTCCTCTGCCATACAGGAGTGAATTACAATGTTTTTCAACTAATCCCAATTGGTGTCTAACTTCTCCAACCACATTCAACTGCCAAAACGGCTAATGTGTCATTGACACTATTGGCAACATTTTACTCTATGGTATTTTTGCCTTTTCACAAGGATGGCGCTTGGGTTTGCTTGTCCAAAGGAATCAAAACCACCATACTACTTCCTACAACATGTTAAAACACTAGAATCACCCAAACAAACTCAAAAACCAACATTAGGCCTACTAGGCCTAAGTGGCTTAACAAGGGTCCAGATGGACTAAGCATGATTGAGGTTTATATGGTCACCTCAATCATCTTGACCACACAAAAGGACCATATAATCATGGCTAAAGCCTTATTACAAACAAAACCACAACTTTAAAAAAAAATGCAATCAAAATGACTTTAGGAACCAAGGTGCTCCTAGGTGCCCTGCACCAAGTAACCTCAGTGTAGATACCTTTTCCTTGTGGGCAAGGTAAATCTTCACTTGTTGCCTTATCAAATTCTATCATACCAACTATTTCATCATAGTCAAGATAGTCATCTTCAACGTCTATTGTATTTTATTCCACCATGTTGTTGTCGCTATGCTTAGGAAAAGGATAAGTGAAGATTTGTAGGTCTTGATTCAGAGGAGCTACTGACTTATTTCCATTGTCACTCACACCAGTAACCTGTATCATGTTAGAATTGATGAGGTCTTGAATTTTGTGTTTAAGATGCATACATCTTTTGGTATCATGTCCCGACGAGTGGTGATAATGAAAATATGCATTAGAATCAAATGAAGGTCCTTATATCTTACTACTATCGAATGGATAAGTAGGAGGAAGCCTCCAAAGATTGTTGTTCACTGCTTGAGTCATTATTGAGTGAAGAGAATCTACTAATGGAGTGAATTGTCTCTGTTGCTATCTGAATTGAAATGGTGTCCGATTAGGCTTTGTAATAACAGACACTTGTGATTGAAAATTGTTTGAATGTTGCCCATTGATCTTAATGAAATTCCTATTATTCTTCTTAAATGAATTTTGAGATGATCTAGTTGCAAATTGACCAATAGGAGCCAATAAGGTATGACTCTCATACTAACTAGCCGAAAGTTGGTAATCTCAGAGATCTATGCATAAATGTTGGAAAAAACTATACTTCATCAAAAGTATGTTATTACATATGTTTGGTTGTAGATTTGTAATGAATACTTTTTGAACATCCTCATCTTTGATTGGATATTGTATTTGCACAATGAGAGCTTGATATTGATTGATGAATTTTGTTAATTTCTCTTTTGGACCTTGTTTGCAATGGACCAAATCAATCAATGAGATAGAAGGTCAAATGTTGTAAGAGATGATCAACTAGTTGTGAGAAAGATTGTATTGAATCTTTGAGAGATTGAGAAAAGAGTTTTTCTAAGAAATCCTCGTCAAAGAAGAAATCGCTACACATCGCTGTGAATGATGTCACATGAGTATTAGGATCACCTTTACCACTGTACTTTTCAAAGTGAGGAGTCTCAAATTTGTTAGGGATTTGAGCTCTTAGGATTGAATAAGATAAATGACTGTGAGCATGATATGTTGGTAAAGTAGGTTGAGAGGAAGCATTAGTCAAGTTTGTCACTTTTTGCTGCAAGGATGACATACTCTATAAAATTTGGTTTAGGAGAGCATCATTAGATGATGTCACTTGCAGATTTGAGATAGGTGGATTTGATGCTATAGCTATGAAATTGAAAGGTGGTTGGTAATAATTGGAGGTGATGGGTGGTTGAGAATAAGTATCCATAGGTATGGAGACAAGAGGTGCCGAATTTTGATAATTAAATAACAACGTTGTAATTATTTCCACTAGATGTTTCCATGGTAGTGATAGCATTACTACAAGATTGTGGATTGGTGGTGAGAATTGATGATGTAAAAGTGGATATTCTAGTAATCGATATGAGTGCCGACACTTGTGAGTTTATATATGTTGGTGGTGACACATTTTCAATGATATTCACGTGGTTAGCCACTAACATAATGTCATGTTTCACTATGTGGGCTAATCCACAGAGCATGTCAACACCTTCTTGTCCTTCTTGTAACAATCTTCTTATACCCTCAACAATAGGTACCACTTCTTGAGCTAGATGTGCATGTTCTACAATTTGTTGAAAATCAATTAGTTGTTTGTAAAGTTTCTGAATTTGTTCATTGGACACATGTGAAAATACATCAATCACATCCTTGAGATCATGAAAAGTTTGTTCTTCCATCATGTTTGTGCTTATTATATCTTGCAAAGATGTTGATTCACCCTTTGTAAAGTAGGTATGCAATGGGTTTTCCGATGTTTGTATATCGATGCTATTCAAAGCTCTAGAACCCATTAGTCTATGATTTCTCCTTACAAAGATGTTTTTAGTAGGGCAGTAGGTTATACAACTGATGCAAGGTCCTATAACACTCAATTAACTAATCAATAGTATGATCAATAATATTAAGGTAACTATGCTTGTTGAAATACACAATGTGTAATTGCAAACATTGAAAATTTGAAAGCAAGGATGTCAAATGATGTAACACTAGAATGTAAAATCAGATTTGAATGAATATTTATGATAGCATAAAAATCTGAAATGAGATTTTGACTACAAACCCTAGCTTTGCAAATGACTAGGTTATAGAAAAAATACAAGTTTTCAACAAAACCCTAGCAAATGAGATCTTGAAATGCAAGATGTGATATTGTGAAGTGATGACTTGCTGTAATATGGATCAGATCTAATGTAAAAATTAGAAAATTGAATGTTTCAATGATATTCAATGAAAATAATGCAAAACTATGCCTTTATGCAAGCCTAGAATGCTTATTTTTTTCACTTTTTTTTCAAATTTATGCAAAGATTTTTCAATGAATAATGATAAGTATGATATGAAAGAATGCAAGATTTGAATTCAACACTCATCAAGATACAAATGCTTGATGCTATGGGTTCACCAAAATGTTAAAGGGGAAAATATGAATGATGGAGACAAGCATGCACATCAAATCAAACCCTCTTCCACAATAACATTCAAGGACAAGACCAAGCTAAAATCACAAATAAAGAGAGATGGTATTAACTATAGATCTTGTACTCTTGTTTGCTATGGAAAGATATGATTCAACCAAGCCTTTTTATCAAACCTTAGGCTAAGTGTGTGTAAAACCCTAGTTACAAGATAATCAACTTGTATCAGGCAGAGGATGACAGAAACCTAGAAACCAAATGTACAAAGATGATCAGAGAGATATTAGAAGGTCTATACTCTAGAAGCTAGAAACTCATAGGACTACAAGGTGGATGCCCAAGTCCAAAAAGTCTAAATCTTTAGAAACTCAAAACTAGATAAATGTTGTAGAGAGTGTCCTAATGCTGGATCTAGTACTTGTTTGAGTAGGAGGACTTTGGGGTGGGTGTCCAAGTCTTCCATAGAGGAAATTCTACAAATTACTTTTAGATCCCAAAACCCTTTCCCTTACACAACCTTCCTATACCTTCACTTCTTCAGACTTCACACCTATAACTTGTGCACAAGAAGAAAAGGGGTTTGGGGGTTGTGGTGTTTAGGGATTTGCCTCAGTCAAATCCCGGGATAGCATTCAAGCTTCCCAACACTATTGTTAGAGAGAGTGCGTGCCCTAGTAGGGCAGAGGCTAAAACAAATGATGATAGAATGATTCAAATAACAATGATAACACCTTGGAGGTGAAACCCTTAGGAGAATGAAAATCCTTCAACTCATAAGGAGATGGATGATGATTCTAAATCTGCAACAACACACACAATAAAAACACAAATCTGCAATGATTTAACACAATGAATGCTTTGAATGCTCTTTGCTCCAAGATCATAAGTTTGTTATCCCTTTTAACTCAAAATGAATTCAAAAACAATCTTATATATGCTTTCCTGCTAGCATTCATGAAATTAATTGAAAGAGCCAACAAGGAGAGACCCATATAAAGGTCCTATGCCAACATGCTTTGAAATTGGCCCCGACCAATCAGGGAGGACTTGGGAGTGGGTGACCAAGTCCCTAGGTGCCTTTTTGGTCTTGGGTAAGGCATAATATGGGACCCTAGTTCCCATTTGACATGGGTTTCAGGAGATTTCTCATCAAGATGAATAATTTGCATGTATAATGTAGTCACAGGGACCTGGGAGCTAAACTAGGAGGTAAAAAAGCACATGTCCACTTTTTACTCCATAAAAAAAAACATATTTCTATCTAAGAACATGCAATACCATAAAGGAAAAATCCACATTCATAAATTCTTGTTGATAATATGCTACAAAATGAATCCATTACAGTAAACATGACAAAAACAATTTGAGAGTGTTGAAAATCAAGGTACAAGTGCTGCTATAAAACTTTAAATACATGTGTGTTCAAATCTGAAAATTAGATTAATGAGTTTGAATTATGTGTAAGTGATTTTGTACTTTTAATCAATGTAGTAGAGAAGAAAAAAACATGATAGAAGTTGACCCAAAATTTATGTGGAGAAACCCTTATGGGAAAAAACTCCACACCCAAAGAGATGTTATGCTTGTATTAAATCTTATAATCAAGTTTACATTTAATACTGAATCCTCTCTGAATTCTAGTAGCAATTCATTACTTATTCAACTTCAAAAATCTGTCATTAATTTCTACCAACTCAAGGCATCCTTATATGGAAGCCATTGATCTCAAAATACAATAAATTGTATCTAATAACATGAGAATAAACCTCACGCAAAAACCAAGCACCCAATATAGTGAACTCCAAAGCTACATAGTAGAAATTGCCATGTTAACTACATGTCTAAAACATGGGCACCCAAGTAGTCCCATTCAAACTTAGTCAACTAAAGTGTAA